>CM053026.1:83038118-84238118 GCA_028564925.1 Lithobates sylvaticus
CCCATCTGATAAAAGGCTTAGTCCACCTTTTATGTTGGCATATTTCATGTTACACCCATATTTACAATGTAACCTAAAACATGGTCACATTCCCCAAACATCCCTCCCTCCCCCCACACAGTTGTCATCCATTCACAGATCCATTCACAGGGTTGTGTAAATGGAAGGATTAGAAGTCCTATCTGCCACCATGACCGAGTAATGTTGCTACATTTGCTGTCCATTGACTACTCTTTCCAGCCCAGACATGGGCCTGAGGTGTAAACCATGCAGAGGCCTGTGTATTGCTCCTGCGATGCACTGCAGGCTTAAAGCAGTAGTAAACCCTCCTAAGGCCGCTTTCACACTTGTGCGACTTTGCTGCGATTTTGAGGAATGCCTGTGTAAGTGGCATCAAAATCGGACCAAGGTAGTGCAGGGACTACTTTGAAGTCGGAACGACTTGAAGTCGTACTAATATGAGTGGCTGTCATTGGAAATCATGGGGAACGACTTGTCATGCTACTTTGCAGTCCCAAATCGCGGGACAAGTCGTATAAGTGTGAAAGGGGCCTAACGAAAAACCATTTTACCATTATTATAAAGTAACTATTCATTTTGATTCAAATGGGCACTATGAGTAAGCATAAGAATAGTTCTTACTGTAAATATTCTTTATATCTTAAAAGCTGCTTCTTCATAATAGCCGGCGCCATCTCAACTGTGGTCTTCGGTGTCTGAATTGTCATTAATTTCTGCCTGCAGTACATTTTCTTCCCCGTAATCTCACGCATGCGCAGTAATTGCATTATCCAAGCCTCTTCTTCGTTTCCTGTTACTACGGAAACGAAGCATAAACGATTCAATGCTTGCTTACTCCAGAAATTAGTTAATGCAGGAGATAATTAGGAGGGACCATCGCAGGATGTCGGGGCTGACGTCGACAACAGGAAATGACGCAGCCCCGACATAGACACAGCATTCTTCCGGCAGGGTCTCGGCTTGCCGGAAAAAATAGAAGATACGGCGCATGCAACGTCATCACAAACGTCTCCCGCACAAAAAGTATAAAAATTTAATAAATACAATTTTTTTTCTGTTTTTATTAACCGCTTGCCGACCGCGCTGTAGTTGTCATTCGGCCGGCTAGTTCTGAGATGGCTAGTTCATATGACGGCGTCCCAAGGGGGCTAGGGTGGCGTGCTCTGTGGTGGACACTGACCTCTGGACACTGCTGATCACAGATTGGGGTAAAAAGCCAACCAGTGGCTATTTGCCACGTGATCAGCTGTGTCCAATTAAAGCTGATCATGGCTTGTGTAAAAGGGACATGTACACTGATCGGGGCAGTGTCCACCAGTGCTGCCAATCTGTGCCCAGCAGTGCCGCCTCATCAGCACAAAAATTGCTTGTTTGCAAAAATTTTATAACAAACTATGAAAGGGTTTTTTATTTCTTTTTTTTAAATACCTTTCTCACAATTTCGATCTTTATTCTTTTATTTAGCAAACCAAAGAAAATGTGGAGATTAACCACTTTTAGACCGGACCATTCTGCTGGCTTAAGACCAGACCAACTTTTGCGATTTGGCACTGCGTCGCTTTAACTGACAATTGCACGGCCGTGCGACGCGGCTCCCAAACAAAATAGACGTTCTTTTTTTTTTCCCCAAATAGAGCTTTCTTTTGGTGGTATTTGATCGTTTTTATTTTTTGAGCTATAAACAAGAAAAGGGCAACAATTTTTGAAAAAAAAAAAACACATTATTTTTTACTTTTTGCTATAATAAATATCCCCCAAAAATATATAAAAAAAACATTTTTTTCTCAGTTTAGGCCGGTATGTATTCTTCTACATATTTTTGGTAAAAAAAAATCGCAATAAGCGATTTATTGATTGGTTTGCACAGAAGTTAGGCATTTACAAAATAGGCGAAGTTTTATAGCATTTTCATTAATAATAATTTTTTTTTTTTTACTAGTAATGGCGGCGATCAGCGAATTTTTATTTTTTTTTTATTTTTTTTATTGTGACTGCGACATTATGGCGGACACATCGGAAATTTTTGACACATTTTTGGGACCATTGTCATTTATACAGCAATCAGTGCTATTTAAATGCACTGATTCCTGTGTAAATGACACTGGCAGTGAAGGGGTTAACCACTAGGTGGCAGTGTAGGGGTTACATCTTCCTAGAGGCGTGTTTCTAACTGTAAGGGGGGGTGGCTGTCAGCTAGTGAATGCTGATCTCTGCTCCAATCACAGGGAGCAGAGATCGGCGTCACTAGTTGCTAGGCAGAACGGGGAGATGCTGTTTATTTCCGCATCTCCCCGTTCAGCCTTCCCGTGAGACGATCGCGGGTATCACGGGGGTCCCGACCGCAGCACACGCTCGATGGCACGGCGGCATCTTAAAGGGGACGTACCTGTGTATGCCCTTATGCCTGTCCATGCCATTCTGTTGACGTACATGGTCGTGCGCTGGTCGGGAAGCGGTTAAATACCGCCAAAAGAAAGCTCTATTTGTGTGAAAAAAATAACATACTTTGCTTGAGTACAGTGTTGCATGAACGCGCAAAGGTGTGTGTGTGTGTGTGTGTGTGTGTGTGTGTGTGTGTGTGTGTGTTAGTTCTTCAGTTCTTTATGACATCACTTGACAAGCTTTAAGTGCAGAAAACACAGATTATAGATAAAACGGATGCACATCTTTTATATGGGTATAACAGTAAGACAAAACCAAAGAAAATTCCCAGCTCAACTCCCCAACCAGTCTACCTCCAGTCCCACCTGCCCTCTATCTATTCAAATGCATGTGCTCCCACTGTTGGAGTCTCTCATAAATTTACAAGAGTTAGGAGTGCAGGTAATACAGGGTGCCATGAAGGGGCCCTGCGGCTTACACATGTTTGCAAACGCCTGCTAACTAAACACAGACTGTTAGACAGGATAATTTGGTTGTTAAGCAGACTGATGGTGAGTTGAGCTGGGAATTTTCTTTGGTTTTGTTTTGCATGCGTTGCCCTTCCATGTCCTTCTTGCTGTAAAGGCCAGTTATACGTGACAAATGGCCCCTTCCCCCACCTATAACAGTAGTAACAACACAGCTATACAAATATTGCCGTCATCTCCAGAACCACCACCTTTTATTCCACCGATCTAAAGTAAATGAAGAACTGAACTTTCTAGTAAACAATGGGTAGCAGGATCCCTGCATTATCCAAGGAGGACAAGTAGTCGGGTATGTAGCATAAAGAGGTCAAGAATGTAAGTCCCCTTTCACACGAGGCGGACTCCGCTTCCACGGAGTCCGCCTCTGTCCGCCGGCTCAGTGGGAGGTCTCTCCGTTGATCTCTGCTGAACCGGCGGATGACAAGTCCCTCTCTGCTCACTGAGCGGGGAGGGGCTTGCGAGCGCCGCTGGTCTCTATGGAGAGATCGGATGAAAACGGACAGTGTGTCCGTTTTCATTCGATCTCTCCATAGAGAACGGACAGTGTGTCCGTTTTCATCAGATCTCACCCGATTCGCCAGCGACGGATCTGGACGTAGAGCCATACGTCTGCTTTTGGTGGATCGGACCGCGTCGGATGTCAGAGGACATGTCTCCGCTGACATCCGACGCTCCATAGACTAACATGGAGCGCCCGTTCAGATCCGCCGTCAAAACTGACAGGCGGATCTGAACCGTCCATGTGAAAGGGGCCTAAGACTGAGGAGGAAAAGGGGGTGGAAAATAGAAAAAAAAACTGAAGCAAAGGGCAAGGAAGCAAAAGGGAATCGTGGTAGCATTGTATGGATACATGGATAACTTCATGTCATTCCATGAGGGGGAGCAAGAAAATGTGGATGCCTTTATAAAATGTTTGCAGAGGTGGACTTTACCTTTTTTAAAATTCACCAAATAGCATTTTCAGATACCTACGCTAGTGCTAGTGCAGGAAATTTGTGCATGGGAAGTCCTTACTTAGATTAGTTTGGGACTCTTTCCAGTAATCAATCTGTGCATTCTGCCCTTTATACCATTTGTGAATTCAGGAGTCCACTCTTGTTTTGTTAATGTAGCAGCCAGCAGATGGCGACATTGTACCACCCAAGCCATAGTAAACTTGGCAGTGATGTCCTTCCCTTCATAATACAGCCGTGTTTACTCTTTGAATTTCACGGTGTGCTGGATCTTGTTCTGATCCAGATTTAGCATGCGGAGCTGCACCTGCTGCTGCGAGTAACATGAGCCGATTTTCTGTTCCAGCTGGCCTTGGGTTCATTAGCTGTGTTTTCGGGCAATAGCAGGGAGGGTTAAGGACGATGTAAGGTGCCAGGTTGCTGTAATGTCTACTGAATCTATATTTCCAAAGGCTTGGGGTTCAGTCATAAACCATTAAAAAAAAAAAAAAAAAAAAAAAGACAATTTGACTGACATAAACGCCTGTCCTAGCTAGTTAATGACATCTATTATAGAACGTCATTCTCACATTTTTGATTGGGCCTCAGTTGGCTTTTGGAATCTTTGCCTGACTGCATATCATATTTTTCTGTAAAATACAATGCAAGATGGCAAACTGGAGGCGTTTTGTCTACAGAATGCCCCCCAGAAATGTCATTTCCTGCTTGTGTGATTGGCTTATTGCTTTTCCTAGAGGTCTGCATTGAGATACAAATCAGATTTTGGAGAAAAAAAAAAAAACCTGTAGATTTGATTTCCCTTTTGAGAGCATTTGCCTCTAAAGGGATTTTTTTTTTGCCCAACATTTGACTTGTATCGTAATGCAAACTTCTGGGAAAATTTTGTCTAAAGGGATGCCGGTGTTCTATCACCAAGTGTCCGCCTGTCCCCTTCCCTTTAAATTCTATGGGACTTTTCGCAGCACTGTGCTGTGGGTGCGGTGCATTTTGAAAAGTCGTGCATGCTGCAGCTTTAGTGCGGTTTTGAGAACTGCACCAAAAAAGCAGATTCCCATTGAAATGAGTGGAAATTTCAGTAAAAACACACCCGCGATTTGCCTTTTTTTTCGGTGCGTTTTTGAGTTGCATGCCCATTTTTTACAGGCGCAGGTGGCCTAAAAACACAGGGGAAACGCATATGAAAAACAGCAAAATCGCTGTAAAAATGCATACGCCTTATACCGTGATTTTGCTGCAGAGCAGTGTGAAAGGGACCTAAAGGCTCTGTTCACATCATGGTGTTCCATTTTGCAGCCACGGTTTGGGTGACATTGAAAGTAATGGGGATCGCAAGGGCGTTGGGTGATTTGAAGCGATTCGGATTCAACACGGAATGCCATGGAGTGAATGTAGCCTAATACAATGCTGTATGCTAGAGCTTTACCTAAAGCTGTTAGAAGTACACTGCCCCCCTCTAGTGGTGTAATGGTGCATGACATGCATGGAGTTTCACTTTTAGAAAAGTATATTTAGCGTTGGCCATCCTGATCACTAGTAAATAATGTTCACAGATAAGCTAACATGGCCTTTCAGGGTTCATACTGTACACGTTTGGCGCACTCTACATCAGAACTGACCACATAATTTATCCCCAATACACCTTCAATAAAAAAAAATAAAAAATAAAAAAATTCCCATGCTTCTTAAAGTCTCATCTATGTGAAAGATTTAAACATTAGGAACTTTGTGGTTGTTCTTTTTTTAAAGTGTATTGATTGTCACATTGGGATCGGGCATAGATAGATGCAGCTTCTTGCACTGATCTTCCATCGATCCTAAAGTCGGGCGATTAAGTTATTTCATACAATGACAGCACTGCCAATCTCTGCAAATGTGGTGAAAAAATTTAAAATTTACAAAAGAAAAACCAAACTGGAACAAAACGAAGTAAAAATAAAAAGTCACTGTCCAGCACATTTACATCTTCTCCGTTTTGGACAGTTCCTCTCCTTGGTTTGCATATAGGGTTAAAGTGCGGTGCATGGGGAGTTTGACTTGATAAACTTTTCCACATATCTGAAAGAACGCCTTCTAATAGGGCTAAATGTTTTCACATGTTCACCAGATGTGCACATATGAACCAGGTGCAGACCCCCAATGCTAATGGGTAACTGAGGAACGTGGTCTGTTCTCATCCTTCTCGCAGTCGCATGGTAGCTTGCCAGCACTGAAATTAAAGCCCAATTGTAACATGCTCCTAAATGATACAAATCTATTTGGGGTAGATCATAGACCAGTGATGGCGAACCCCAGATGTTTTGGAACTACATTTCCCATGATGCTCACACACACTGTAGAGTGCTTGAGCATCATGGGAAATGTAGTTCCAAAACATCTGGGGTGCCAAGGTTCACCATCACTGTCCTAGACTATAAAATGTTGAGCGTTTATCACGTTACAATTTGTACACATCAGAAAATCGGATGCAAAATACCGCTTTCAACGCGGTCATAGGATAATCTGATGGTTAGTACAGAGCTTTCGAGAGCCGATCACGACAGTTCATCCGATATTATCCGAAGGGACAAACGCTAAATTTTTTCTCGTATGATACCAGATCGTACGATTTTATTTTGATCAGTACAGTTGTCATACGAAAAAAACAATACAAATACAACAAAGTAACATCACTTTCAAATTTTTATTCTGTTGTACTAGAATTTTTGTAACTTCGTAATCTCTTAATTTTTTAGCATGCAAAAAAAAAAAAAAAAAGGATGGTCATTCGTCTCATAATCTCATTGTGTATACGAGGCATAATTCTGAGATAAATACTCCCACCCTCACTAGGTGAAAAAAGCATTTTCTAAACCCCATTTTACTTTTCAATCAGTTTTTATTGAATTTCATAACATACAGTAAAGATGCAAATTACACATTGTATGCCGTTAAAATAAATTAACTCAGAATAGCACTTAAATAATGTCAACTCAATTATCAATGAAGTGTTACAGAACAAGAATTACTGTTATTAAAATGCTACAAAACGCAATACAGGGGGTCCCCGACTTACGAACACCCGACCTACGAACAACCCCTACTTCCGAACGGGGTGCTGCGGGGACCCTCCGCCATTTTCCGGTGGTTTTCGGCGTCTTTCGGCCGTTCTGCGCATGCGCGGCCATACGGAGCGTCGAAAAATGCCGGAAATGTCCGTAATTTGCCGCGCATGCGCAGAACGGCAACAGACGGAACATCGGAAATGTCCGGAAATCTCCGTATTTGTCGGTCTGCGCATGCGCGCCGACTTACGAACATTTCCGACTTCCGTACACGGGGCCAGTCCCTAACGAGTTCGTAACTCGGGGACCCCCTGTACATTCAATATAGAAATATAAGATCAATATAGTAACATAAGATCAAATAGAAGTATATGTCCTCTAGACACCCCCATGGGGACTACACTGTGTCTAAGAGGAGAACGTTGCCACAATAATAGAACTTATCCAGGAACCTGTGTCCATACTCTAGAACCCAGAGGCAAAAGTGTATATCAATCTGTTAGATATGAGTGTTACAAAAAGTAATAGTCGACCATTGTTCCCATGATGCCCACTTGGTTTTTTTCCTTGGGTAATTTACCCTCACTGGATGCCATCATTAATTCATAACTATAATGTAGGTTTACGGTATCTAAGAGGTGAGTGATAGAGGGAGTTGTATCTGACTTCCATAATCTGGTTATAGTTAACCTAGCTGCCAATAGGATATGTGTCGTCACATGACGAAATGAAAAGGGTATGTCTTCAATGGATAAATTCAGGATAGCTAGACCCGGAGACATTGGTATATCTATCTGGGATATATCTTTTAAGAGAAGAAAAACGGTTTTCCAGTATTCCTGTATGAGGGTACATTCCCAAAATATGTGGAATATGCTTCCTATGTTGGAATTACATCTCCAGCACTTATTAGATAATGTGGGATAGAATGTTGCCAAGCGAGAAGGCGTCAAATACCATCTAAGGGACAATTTTTGTGTGAGTTCCCACAACGCAGAGCTTTTCGTGGATTTGTATACACTTCGTGAAGCTTGTTCCCATTGTGATTCTGTATAAGTCGTTGCTAGATCATTTTCCCAGTGTGTATGTGGTGTGGATTTAGTAAATACACGCTTTTGGTTCAGGGTGTTGTATACAAGTGAAATACCCTTCTGTTTAGGAAATTCAAAGTGCAGGTATTTCCATATTACTGAAGAAACTGTATATAAGAGAGGTTTGATTTTGTTAAGGCATTTCAGAAGTTTGGAATATGCAATAAAGTCTGATTCAGGCAAGTGAAATTCATTTTGGAGGGTTGAAAAGGATTTTGGGTTTGAGTCATGAAATAGTTGATTTATGAATGAGATTTTTCAGTTAGACCAATGGGATGTAGATAATTCAGGTGAGATGTGGTTTAAGACTTCTATAGGTATCGGTGTAGTAGTGGGTTCTTGATGGATAGTTTGGGTTAGAATTTTCCATGCTCTGACCGTGGCTATCATGGTAGGGGGAATTGCTTTTGGTATTTTAGCGTCTAATGGAGTGCTCAACAACCAATTTTTTAAACTAGGACGAAATAGTAAGGAAAGTTCTATATTGCGCCAGTTTTTATTCGGATCTTGCTGAAACCACTCAGTTGCTTGAGCTATGATCGCTGCAGTGTGATAATCTGTAAAATCTATTGAACCTGATCCTCCCGCTAATTTGTGTATCCTAAGTATAGAATGAGCGCATCTAGGTTTTGTACCGTGCCAAATACATCGGTTGAGTATCGTTTGAAGTGACTTAAAGTAATATTTAGGAATAGGAATGGTCCTAAACAGGTATAAAATTTGAGGTAGATGCATCATCTTGAACGCCGCTAATCTGCCAGACCATGACAGTTCCATTTTAGCTAATTTCTGAGATTCAGTACGTAATTTATCTAAGAGAGGCTTGAAGTTTGATGAAAAGAGGAGTTTAGTGGTTCTAGTGAGTTAAATACCTAGGTAAGAAATGCTGTGTTCAGACCATGTGAAGGGGTATTGGGCTTGTAATAGTAATTTAGTGGTGGAATTCAATTTGAGATCTAGTATTTGTGATTTGGTGACATTTAGTTTGTAAAATGATATTCGTCCAAACCTAAAACGTCTCGGGCTGCTGCTAAGGAGGAGGTAGGATTTGATAATATTAAAATCACATCATCAGCAAAAAGACTAATCTTATGAGTAGTGTTGCCAACAGTTATGCCTGAGATGTTCGAGTTCGTGCGTATGTGCTCAGCTAAAGGTTCTATAGTTAGATCAAAAATTAAGGGCGACAATGGGCAACCCCGACGGGTACCGTTCGAAATTTGGAATGGATGAGATATCATATTAGCCGAAAAAACTTGAGCAGCTGGGCAAGTATATAGTGCCATGATGGCATTATAAATATTGTCTTTAAACCCAAATTTCATGGGAACTTTCTGTAGATAGGTCCAGTGCACCCGATCAAACGCCTTCTCTGCATCTAAAGAAAGAAGCAGAGAAGGTGTTCCACTGGAATTTACGCAATGGATTAAGTCAATCATGCGACGCGTCGCGTCTGATGCTTGCCTCCCTTTAATAAATCCTGTTTGGTCTTTGTGAATCAGGTCTGGCATAATCTTCATTAAGCGTCTAGCAATAGTTTTGGCGTATATTTTTAAATCAAGGTTAAGTAAGGAGATTGGCCGGAAGTTTTGTGGGGCAGTCGGATCTTTTTCAGGTTTTGGGAGAGTGATAATTAATGCGTTTAGCGATTCTACAGGGAATTTGGAAGAATATGCAGCTTGGTTAAGAAATTTCAGCAAGTGTGGAATCAAATAGGTAGAGAATTGTTTGAAGTATTCCCCTGTAAGGCCATCCGGGCCTGGTGTTTTGTTACAAGGCAGTGATGAGATGGTAGCTAGAAGTTCTGGTGCTGAAAAAGGAGCATTTAAATAAGACAATTGTGTTTCTATCAGAGTCGGTAAATTTATCTTATGGAGAAAGTCATCAATTTCCTCTGGGGATGGTTGGTGGGTTGTAGGGTCATTCTTGAGATTATGTAGGTCACTATAGTAATCGCTAAAAGCATTCGCAATGTCTTGTGGATTAGATAGCTTCACTTTCGAGTGTGGGTGGAATAAGAAGGGAATTTTAGATTTAACTCTAGCCCCTTTGATACGTTGTGCTAATCTTTTTCCTGCCTTATTGGATGTGGAATAAGAGATGGCTTTGAATTTGCGTTGCATATGTTCGTATATATGGAGAAGAAGCAGCCTGAGTTCCTGTCTAAGCGACATTAATTGTGCTAGTGTAGTGGGACATGCAGATGACTTATGGTCTGCCTCCAAATGAGCAATTTGGGAAGTAAGTAAGTCTATTTGTTGTGTTCTTTTTTTTTTTTTTGTGAATGGAGCCCAGTTTTATAAGAACACCTCTCATTACTGCTTTATGCGCGTTCCACACCACGGCAGGATCCCCCACTGAATCAGCGTTTAATTCAAAATATTCTTTCAAATGAGTAGCAATTTCTTTGGAGTATGTAGCATGTTGTAATATGAAATTATTGGCTCTCCTGAGAAAAGAGTTCCGTTGAGGAGACGTATCATCAATAATTATCGAAATTGGGTTGTGGTCTGACCATGTCATGGTGTGGATAACAGAGGTAGTCACCTTTTTGTAATAACAATTTATCAACAACAAACATGTCAATTCTGGAATACGACTTGTGTTGCGGGGAGAAATAAGTATAATCCCTCTCTGATCCATGGTGGCATCTCCAGACATCGTAAAGATCAGACGATGTCAGGATTTGCCCCAGGGGAGAGGGTCTTCTCTTATCCGCTGAAGTAGTGTCCATATAAATATCTGCAACCATATTAAAGTCTCCGCATACAAGGAGATATCCTTGTTGTAACTCTTTAATTTTGGTCAAAGTCTTTTTGACAAAATTTGCCTGTCTAGAATTGGGAGCATACAAGTTGAGTAAGGTATATTTAGTTCCATTAATCATACAGATTAAAATAAGAAAACAACCATTGGGGTCACCTATTTCTTTTATGAGGTGGAAGTCAGTGTCTTTCTTGATCGCTACAAGCACTCCTCTCTTCTTGGAAGAGAAATTAGAATAGAAAATAAGGGGAAATTTGTTACTGCGCCATAAAGTGGCTGAAAGTGGGGTCAAGTGTGTCTCTTGGACACATAAGATATCACTATCAAGCTTTTCAGCAGTATGCCACAAAGATTGTCTCTTTGCTGGGTGGTTGAGACCCTTGGCGTTCAAGGATACTATCGTGAATGGCATATTTCCTGTTGTGGCTAAGTGATGGATCGTGGGAGACTATAACACTTACAGTTTGCAGATATTTCTTGGTGTATACAGTAAATTCCGTTCCTTTCGGCTTATCAGGATACCTGGGTTCCGTAACTAGATGTATTTCTATAAAACCTGGAATGAAATTACAATTATATATAACAGCTATTTAAAAATATAGCAAAAGATATGAAAACAGGATGCGGCAGATTTGTGTCAAGCACAAAAAAAAAAAAGCAAAGAGTCAGTCAGCTTTTACTGCTGCAGTGTGGAACCGTTAATACCAAAGGCAAGTGAGATCAAACAAAATTCCTGGAGGGGACGCTATAAACGTAGTTAGCGGACCGCTCAGGAGCCAGATACTTCCATAGGTTTATGATTCCGGGATCTTTGATTGTAGTGATATGTTGATGGACGTTTTGGAAGAAGCAAAGTTTCATCTTTGTGGTATTCCGGGATTATTCCCCATTCTTTCAAAAGTTTCAAACCCTTGTGTAGGTCATTTATTATATGAGTGGATCCGTTTTTGGAGACAATTAGTGTGGCCGGGTAGCGCCATTTGTATAGAATCTTATGGTTTTGCATTCCTTTAGTTATGGGGTTCAAATCTCTACGTAGTTGAAGCGTATATCTTGATAAATCAGGAAATTTTTGAACATCCTCAAACAGATGTGGTAGAGGGCCTTTCAATCTGGCTTCTGACATCATTTTTTCTTTAAAATGGAAAAAATGGATCCTCATAAGTATATCTCTAGGCACTGATGCAGCCAGGTGTGAAGGTTTTGCAATTCTGTGTATTCTGTCAATTATAATGTCACGTGGCGTAACTTCAGGTAGAATAGTGCGTATAAGTTCTTTGGCGTATTTGGGTAATTCTGGAGTTGTTATATTTTCGGGGACCCCCCTTAACTTGACATTGTTTCGTCTAGAGCGGTCTTCCGAATTTGCCCCTTATCCACTCTTGTTCATCTTTTACCTCATCAATAGAATCAATGATGTCATTCACTGTGGAGGAGCATTCCATCATACCTTTCTCAATAGTGGATACTCTGTTATCTATTAGACTGACATCTGTAGTGAGTTTAGTAAATAGAGTGGATAAATCAGTCACAAGAGAGGAATGCAGTGATATTAACATCTCCTTCAGTGTAGTGTCAATAACAGGCTGACCGCAGGTTGGGAAGGATGCCATTGAGGAATGTAAGGCCTGGTTAGATTGTAGTGGAATAAAAGCCTGGGGCTCAATTTCTGAGTGAGGTGGCCGCTGTGCTAGAGCATCCATTCTCATTTTTGCCTTAGCTGGGCTGTTCATTAAGGGATCCCCCTCTGTGTCATTGTCATGGGAGCTAGACATCTCCCTGTTTGGTGAGTCACCAGAAATGTTATTAGGGATTTCTGTATGTTTAGTCTGAGGCGCTGCTATGCCTTCAGCTCCATTTTGATTCTGACTGACCAGCGCTTCAGGAGGGTACAGGAGTGTGGTGAGCTTTTGGGGCTTGTGGTCCCCAGTTCTCTTACGGGACATTGTTGTAGGTCACTACCGGACTAATGTGGGGAAGTTTTTGTACAAAAATACCGGCTCCAGCGGTCCCTAATCGTTCCGGTTCGTCTCCCTCACAGCAGAGCTCAGCACTAAGCGTCCATCTCTCTTGCCGGCTGGCCACGCCCCCCTCTAAACCCCATTTTAATTTACCTGAAGCTGCAGTCACATGATCATCCAGCGCCAGGTCCTTGTCCTCCTTCTTCTTCTTTTTGTACTGAAAAAAAAAAAAAAAAAAGATAGAAATAAAAATAAAAATAAAATTAACTTTCTCTGGATAGCATACAAGCTTCCAATAAGAAACTAAAAGGAGATATAACCTGTTAACATTACACTCAAAAATGTAGAGTGTATCTCAGAGAAGGATGATAACATAGTTCTAAAATGGTAATAGTGAAGGTACCACAATCAAACGCACTATATCAGCATATTGATTGCTTATAATGGCGTAGCCTGCATATCCATAAAAGAAAAAGCACAGATGGAATCAACCAGCTGGGCTTGCCACTCCTGGACTCAAAGGCTCCATTTTGTAGGAAGAGAGAAAATCCCAAGATATCAAGGGGTGTCCATCCGGAGATACCAGGGCTCCCATATCGCATTATGACGATACACCTTATCAGCTAATCAGGCCCCAATTCTTTTTATTTAACACAATTTTTCAGTTTAAAAAAAATACAAACATATAGCATAAGACTTCACACATACTACATGACTAAAGGAAAGAAAGCGAAAAAAAAAAAAAAAACACCCTACAGATTTGGAGTAAAAACCAAACAAATTAATGGACATTAATACTTATTAAATAAATGGACTATACATGACCTTAAAGTACTCCCCTCAATGAAGTGTGTATATATGTGTGTGTGTGTATGTGTGTGTGTGTGTGTGTGTGTATATGTGTGTGTGTATGTATATGTGTGTATATATATATATATATATATATATATATTAGTCACATATAGCCATATACAGCAATACTTATTGTGCGGATTGATCTATACCACTACCGGGGACATGGACTCAAGCCATTGTGACTAAATGGCATCCAACTTCCTCATGGAGTTCCTTTAAAATATATGCATGATTTGGCCTCTCTCCTACTTTCTGGAGGGGACAATTTCCATTAGATGGCCAGTGGAGGGGTTCTCTTGGGGACAGAAGGCTGCTGACTTTAGAGTTCATCAAGTGAATGGGAATGGATGGCAAGGGTTTCCATGCAGAGTTGGATCTGGAAATGGCATCAGTGAGGGACTTGGATGGCGGTACTTGGGTGGGGGGGACTTGGGTGAGTATAACTGACTTCATCAGGTAGGAACAGCAGGCATGATGGGTTGGGGATTGGGAAATGATAGAGTTGGGGTTTTATGTTGGCCCAGCAGAAAAACTGTACGCTAGGCTGGACACTGGCTAAGGATCGCTGCTGTCTGAGGGAGAGTGTTCAGCAATCCGCCACGTTGTCCTTTCAGCACTGCAATTGGCAGCCCCTGATCTTCCATCTGATTGCAGAGTTGTAGTGATGCTGAAAAGCGTCATGTCAGATGCTATACTTTCTACGTGAGATCAGTGGTCTTTAGCTGCAGTCACCTTCCCAACATAGGACTTTTTCACTAGGGCTAAAGGAGCATTTGGAATATAGAGCACAATGGAGTTCATTTACTAAAACTGGAGAGTGCAAAATCTGGTGCATCTGTGAATGGTAGCCAATCTATTAGACCCCGGGGTTCTATAGAAATTTATGTAGTAAATGACTAGAAAATCTGTTTTTTGAAAAATTGTAGTGACAAAAATTACAAGAATCGCACGATGATATTAATCACCCAATAACATTATAACTCTTGATAAAAAGCGCTTGAGGCCGCTTGAAATGATTATTATAACCATATAGTTGTGATAGTGAATCACTTACTGCGCCAATCTATTGCAACAATATCGCTCAGTGATTGGTGATTGGAGTTCACCTGAGATACGTTTATTGTTGTTTTTTGGGGATTTTTTGGGTATATCCCACAATAGAGTGTCACGATATTTACATTATTTGTTGCACCTTTATATGGTTATAATAGTGTTGAAAATATTTTATTGGTATTTTACAAGAAAAACAGTAAAACGGTGAACATCACGAGATAAGTGTATACAAAGAACGGTAACAGAAGGATAATTGCGGGAGGCCAGCCAATGACTATCGTCCACAGCCGTTATATGGTTATAATAATCATTTCAAGCGGCCTCAAGCTTTTTATCAAGAGTTATAATGTTATTGGGTGATTAATATCATCGTGAGATTTTTGTCACTACAATTTTTCAAAAATCACAGATTTTCTAGTAATTTACTACATAAATTTCTATAGAACCCCGGGGTCTAATATATAGGGGTATTAAATCCTATTTAAGTTTATGCAAGCGCCCTTGCACTACGTATACACATCTTTGGGAAATTTTTATTTCTTTTTTCAGGGAGCAGCTGGTAATTTAATTTTTGTTTGATAATAATTTTTTCTTTTTTGACAATCACTGTGACGGACCCCGTACTCAAGATGTCCGCCGTAAATGCTTCCTCTGTCCGGTACCACACAATCCAAGACCCCTTAGCTCACCCAGTCACCAGACAACACCAGTGTAGGGTACATCAGGAATGGTCTTTATTTGACATGTCACACAAATTTATACAGCCAGATGACTAAAACCTAACCTAATTAGCATGAGCTAATTATCTTAATCAACACTGGACTCCTTCATTCAATTGCAGGGTTAATTAGCACATACAACAATAGGTGAAATACTCCTTAGGCATCTGCGTCAAGCCAGACCAGCCTCATTTACATTATACAAGAGAACAGACAGGCTGGCTGGAGTTGATGACATTAGCATCTGACAGCTTGTGTCCCAACAGTGTCATTCAGTGTATTGCTAATATGGCAAATACATATACAGAGTCTGTGTCTTGGGGGGCCAGCATGGACCTGAATCCAAGTAATACCAGCTCAGGGGTCCCCAGGCATGCAGCTCAAAGAGCACCGTTCCCCCAAATGCCAGGGCCCATAATCGCAAGGCAATAGGCTCGCATTCAGTCCCCTCCAACAGCCTCTGTCCCGGCTAGGTCTGTCACAATCACTATCTAATTTGTCGCGGAGTGCCCACAGTTGGTATCCAACTGCACACCACAATGGTAGCCAATGGGCTACAATTAAACTTTGACAAAAAAAAAACATGGAAGCTGATTTGGTTTCTATTCCAGAACTGCACCAGATTTTTCACTCTCCAGTTTTAGTAAATCAACTCCAACGAGACAAATAACATTTTAAGGCCTGATCCAGCCTGACGAGGGTTGTGGAAAGTAAAATCTATACAGACATTTGTGTTCAGGCGGTAGCTCTAGTGGAAGCATGGGGCTTGCATTGTATGTAGGGAGTCTGCTCATGCATAGTAATGCACACCTGGGACACGGTGAATTAGGAAGGGGAATTTCTGTTATGTTGCGCTCTGCGTGAAAACAAACATCCTCTGTGTCTGTCTGTCTGGAAAGTATCTGGTACTTTGTGTGTGTGGTATTCTGGAGAAAATATAGCCAATAGATGAGTTCATTGATGTTTTGTTTTCTTGTACCTGGAAACTATAATGTGCTGAGCACATAAGATGGAGGACTGGAGGCCAGACACCTACTGCACATTCTTTTTTCCAGGCTTTGTGGTGAAAAATACGTAGGGGTTAACCTGGCTTGTAATGGTTGTAGCCCCGAGCTTGGATTTCATTTGGTAAAAGGAAACTTCACCCATTCCCATTAGGTCCATTCACAATATGTCATTTACCTTTTGATGGTCTTTTATCCAGGAAAGACCTACTCGCAAGCCCAGTGAATCCTCCAATGCATAGGCCTGTTTCACACAGGCTTTATCCTATGAGGGCAGTGTGGACAGCAAGCTTTCACAAAGCATATGCAGAGCTGTACTGGGTTTATAGTATTAATATTAGTATAGACCTTTTTGAATTATCCTAAGCGCGGAGCTAGACAAGCCAATGTGAGTGGCCGTCTACAATTCTTCATATGCAGAGCTTTCAACGATTTTTTTTTTTTTTTTTTTTTTAATAATTTTTTTTTTTGAAGCGTTTAAAGTACCATTCAAATCCAGTTAGTAAATGTTGAACATGGATTCCAATGTTTGCCACTTTATGATTGCTACTTTAAGCCTGCTAGCAGGCTTTCCACAAGCTTTAAGAAACTCGGAAGCCTGCTAGCAGCTTGCTTAAAGTGGCAATCAGCACTCCCATTTTGATCTCTTTTCAACATTTACAAACTGAAGCTGAATGGTAATTTCAACGGTTCAACAAAGCTTGCTGAAAGCTCTGCGAATGCTTTGTCAAAGCTTGCTGTTCACACTGATTATATACAAGCTGAAGCCTTTGTGAAACTGGCCTTACTGTGCCAAACTGCCTCCTCTTGTATGTTATCTGTAGTCGGCTTTCTCTTCCAGGTTCTCAGTCTGTGCCTTAATGAAGCAGTGTTGGGTTCTTCTCCTTCATCTTCTGTGTGGAAGCCTGCAGCCTTCTGGGATATGTGATATCAGTGTCCTGGGGGGCTGCAGGAGGAGGCAAGGATTTGAGGCTGGGAGGTCAACCATAAGAACAATAATCACTGATTAAAAAATAAATAAAAATCTGGTATTGGTACCAATACTAAGCATTTTCACGAGTACTTGTACTCATGCAAATGCTCCAGTAGCTAAAACCGATACCTTTTGCGGTGCGATGTGAGCCCATACAAAATGAATGGACTCAAATCGCACTGCAAAGAATCGCATGTGATTTGAAAAGAAATGCGGTGCAGTTCCTGTCTTAATCACATGCGGGTTCTTGCACCGCTCCTGTGTGAACCCAGGATTGTCATAGTGATGTCATAGTGATGTCATAGTGACTTCAAGAGCAAAAAAAAAAAGTGTAGCGCTAATTACTGCAAACGATATATCAAAGTGCTCAAACCGTGATGATATGATAAAATGGTGAATGCAAAGAAAATAATAATGAAGTGTCAATGTGCTCAGACAGTGACAATATGTAAATCGCAGCAGTATATGCAATGCTTATCCCAGATCAGAAATCAGTGTATATAAACAAATTATACATGCATAAACTGTATAAGGGATAATTCATGATGATATTAAAATAAAAATTCCCACACAGTGAATAGTCCAATCAAGTGATCTGTGATTTAATTGCCCAAAGTTGTGGTGATATAACAAAAATTCCCACACAATGAATAGTCCAATCAAGTGATCAGTAACTCAATCGCTCAAAATTGTAGTCCGAGTGAGTCTTGAATCAATCTCGGTAGCTTCACAGGTGGAAATCAGAGAGTTAAAACACTCTTACCAGATAAGTTGGATACAAGTACCATACGGCAATGTATCATATACAGGTTTGAAGTGCTAGAACCACTAGCACACAGGGAGGACGGAGCCAGACGATCCAGGCTAAAAGGCAGCCATCATGGAGAGCAGCGCCTATCCACACCAAACGTCTTGTGATGAAAATGTCTCAGCAAAGGTTCCAGAATGGCTCAGAACAATCCCATGGTGTAAAGAACGCCAATAGTGCAGGTCAAAAATTATCTAAAACTTTATTCACATCTTAAAGTAAAACAGATGTGACATAAAATGTGATCACGTGAAAAGATTAAAAGCAATGTGGTAAGCGCAAGATAAGAGTATCCCGACGCATTTCGACACAATAGGTCATCGACTGGGGCATAGTGACTTCAGCCTGTGTTCACACAGGAGCAGGGCGGGAAACAGCATGTGATTCAGACAGGCATTGCAAAGAATCACATGGAATTTGAACAATGCGATGTGATTTGAGCCCATTCATTTTGTATAGGCTCAAATTGCACTGCACTGTATTGGTAATTGGTATTGTCAAGTACTTGAGCACAAGTTTCGTTACTCATGCTTGCTCTTAAAAAAAACAGGTATCGGTGCATCCCAAATATATATATATATGTGTGTGTGTGTGTGTGTGTGTGTGTGTACATATTTATACAATGGTTTTTCATTTTTTTTTATTTATTTTTTTATATTTTTCGTATCTACTACTTGTAGCCAGCAAGTGGGACTATAAGCAAAAGTGACAATTTACTGTGCAGCTGTTGCACTAAAATGGGAGTATACTCTCTTAACCACTTCAGCCC
Source organism: Lithobates sylvaticus (assembly GCA_028564925.1). Lineage (NCBI taxonomy): Eukaryota > Metazoa > Chordata > Amphibia > Anura > Ranidae > Lithobates > Lithobates sylvaticus. The sequence goes on from CM053026.1 coordinate 83,057,042, forward strand.
CGGACCAATTGGCAGCCAATTGCGCGGTCGTGCAACGTGGCTCCCAAACAAAATTGGCGTCCTTTTTTTCCCACAAATAGAGCTTTCTTTTGGTGGTATTTGATCGCCCCTGCGGTTTTTATTTTTTGCGCTATAAACAAAAATAGAGCGACAATTTTGAAAAAAAAATGCAATATTTTTTACTTTTTGCTATAACTATCCCCAAAAAATATATAAAAAAAAACATTTTTTTTCTCAGTTCAGGCCGATACGTATTCTTCTACATATTTTTGGTAAAAAAAAATCGCAATTAGCGATTATTGATTAGTTTGCGCAAAAGTTATAGCGTTTACAAAATAGGGGATAGTTTTATAGCATTTTTATTAATATTTTTTTTTTTACTAGTAATGGCGGCGATCAGCGATTTTTTTATTGTGACTGCGACATTATGGCGGACACATCGGACATTTTTGACACATTTTTGGGACATTTTGTCATTTATACAGAAATCAGTGCTATTTAAATAGCACTGATTCCTATGTAAATGACACTGGCAGTGAAGGAGTTAACCACTAGGGGGCGGGGAGGAGTCAGTGTGACGTGTTGTGGTTTTTTTTTAACAGTAGGGGGCGTGGCTGTACGGCTGACGTCATTGATCGGCTTTCCCGATGACAGGGAACAGCCGATCAATGACAGGCAGTGTTGGAAGCGTGGGGAGAGGTTTGTTTACACAAACCTCTCCCCGTTCTTCAGCTCCGTAACCCGATCGCGGGATACCAGCGGCGATCGGGTCCGCTGGTCCCGCGGCCGTGGTCACGGACCAGGTCGCGAGCGAGGCGCGCGCACGACCCACAGGCAGGCACATGCACGATCATGTACAGGTACGTGATTTTGCCTGCCCGTGCCATTTTGCCGACGTATATCGGCGTTAGGCGGTCGGGAAGTGGTTAATGAAGACTTCTACATCTTAGGCTGAGTTCGCATGACATGCGAGTGTGCCCGTCTCGCAATGGAGCCAGTTGACACAGGGTCCTGTGCGTCTTTGGGTCCGGTTCAGGTGCGAATTCAGGCAAAAATTCAGACCTGATTCACACCTGAACCAATGAACAGGGACGCACCAGACCCCATGCTGGGAACTGCGGGTGCACATATGTGAACCGGGCCTTAAAGGGTTACTGAACCCAGGACTCTGCATCCACTATATCTGGTCCCCCACAGTACACAGAACATACCTTTTTCTTATCAGCAGTATTTAGCAGTCTTGTGACTTCTATCAGTGCCTGGTTAAAGCTTGTAAGAGGAGTTTTCATACTACACTGGCTGTCCTATCAGGATGCAGGACCCCTGACCCTCTGTCTGGACAGTGCTGATTGACCCTGTGCTGATCACATGCACTCTCCCAAGAAAAAAAAACTCTTCAGCAATACACATCAAACTGAGCATGTGCAGAGTGCCCCCAATGCTCTGTTCTATCAGGAGATGGTTTTGGGGACAGTGGAAGAACGGGAGGGTCAGAGAAGACAGAATCAAACAGCCTTTTTACACAATGCAGAGGACTAACCCCTTAGGTTCCACAGTGAGTATAACAAGCATGCTTTACTGCATATACAGACTTATTTTAGTGTAGTGAGTTGTGAGGATAGCAAATGGCACAAAGGCAGTTCTGAGCCTTATTAGAAAGCCATTGCTGAACCCTGTAATAAAGAACATAGGGGCTCCTTATGCTGAGGTCCTTCTAATACTGCTAGATACCTGGCTTTCACTAAATTCAGTTATTTTGGTGTTTCCTTTAAGGCTGTAAAGGCAATCTTCTTGGGTAAGCTGCCTATTGTTGATTTACCTTCTACAAACCTCAGATGTGAGCAGCACTTACGTTGTCTGTTTCTTAATTCCTTTGATAAAGTGTTATTTTTTAATGTTGGCAGTTTTGAAAGCTGTATTTCTGAATGATTTGAATACTTCACATATGGATCTCTTGGACTTGTCTTTTCTGTGCAGGTATTAATCATTGGAGGTGGTGTCGCTGGTCTGGCTGCTGCAGGATCTGCAAAATCAATGGGGGCCATCGTCCGAGGATTCGACACCAGGTATTTCTATTTCTTAATCAGATTATAACTTGTTTTTAAATTGGCTCTGTCGTGAGAGAGGTATGGAGGCGGTGAGATTTTGCACATGCAACAATGTGCTGCCGGTCTTTTGGGTCTGTGACACATCTGCCCATGTGCCCTGGTATTCCCGGGGTTTGTAGTGGTGGCATGGTGCTGATGAATGTCATATGCTGGTGGTGGCAAAGGGAGAACTGGTTTCCTTGACTTTTCTGACCAAAACAAGTTTGCTTTAAGATAGCTACATACTAGTGTTTCTGGGTCTGTCTGACCCACATGACTTTTGTATCCTCTGTGTAGATTCTACCCTGATCCATATATAAGCCTTGTATTCTCTTTATTCTCTTTATTCATTTTATTCTGGAGTGGCAGATTTCCTATGCTATGATAAAGTGCTGCAGGTGTCACAGATAGACATGTGCACAACAAAAAAATTTGTTTATTTTCGTTTAGTTTTTTTTTCGTTTCCGTTGATTCGTAAATTCGTACGTCGTCGGTGTTCGTATTCGTAAATTCGTAAGTCGTCGGTATTCGTGATGATTCGTATTTTCGTTAGAGTTATTTTTTCGTTGATTCGTTTTTCCGTTTAATCGTTTATTTGAAATTCGGACGCATTCGTATTTATTCGTACATTCATAGTTTCGTAATCGGACCATAATTCATAATTTTATGTAATGTGTATGCTATTACATTTTAAGAGACACGGAAAATTACGAATCGAAAAAAAAAAAGTTACGAATTTTTTCGTTCAATCCATTCGAAGCACGTTAAGCAGCGCCATTGTAAGAGACACGGAAAATTACCAATTCAACAAAAAAAAAAGTTATGAATGTACAATTTTTTTTCGTTCATTTTGATTTTCGTTGTTCCTGTTTTTTCGTTTTTTGGATTTTCTTCTTTCGTAGATTCGTTGTTTCTAATTAGTTTTTTTTGGATTGTCGTTGTTTTCCGGATTCGTTCGATTCGAACGATTTGTTATTCGTTAAAATTTTTAGCGAATCGTTAGTTCATTCATTCGTACGATAACGAATGAACGAAAATAACGAAAAAAAAAAAAAAACGAAACGAATTGCACAGGTCTAGTCACAGATAAACCTCCTAAACTATGGGTGCTCAACCTGCGGCCCTCCAGTTGTTGCGGAACTACAAGTCCCATGAGGCATTGCAAGGCTGACTGTTTCAAGCATGTTTCCCAATTGCAGAGGCATGATGGGACTTGTAGTCCTGCAACAGCTGGTGATCCACAGGTTGAGCACCCATGTAATCTAAACTGATGTGTAGCACTTTGCAGATGTTAATCTTCTCTGTATAATGCAGGGCTGCAGCTTTGGAGCAGTTCAAGTCTATTGGTGCCGAGCCCTTAGAAGTAGACCTAAAGGAGTCCGGAGAGGGACAAGGAGGATACGCCAAGGAAATGTCCAAGGAGTTTATTGAAGCTGAGATGAAGCTGTTTGCCAAGCAGTGTCAAGAGGTGGACATCATCGTTACTACAGCTCTCATTCCTGGTAATTAGCCTGGCAGTAAAATAAAGAATTAATGCATTACAAGCTATGCTTTGCTGGGAGGATCTCAAAACGCTCCAAGTTACTGAAGATCTGGTCTATTCTCATCTGTGTCTCCAATCACAGCTGATCACGTCCTATCACAGCGTGAAGAGAGCCGGTACCCGGCAAGTGTGACAAAGGAGATTTACAGAGAATTTTTTTTCAAAATGTTCAGTCTTCTTTTTTTTTTTTTTTTTTTTTTGTTTTGAGCAAAAAATAAAAAACCCAGTGGTGAATAAATACCACCAAAAGAAAGCTCTATCTGTCTCCAAAATAAATGATAACATTTTCATATGGGTACTGTGTTGCATGACTGAGTAATTGTCATTTAAAGTGCGACATCACTGAAGGTTGAAAATTGGCCTGGGCAGGAAGCGGGTGAAATTGCCCGGTAGTGAAGTGATTATCCACTTCAGCCCCGGAAGGATTTACCCCCTTAATGACCAGGCCATTTTTTTGCAATACGGCACCGCGTTACGTTAGCTGACAATTGCGCGGTCGTGCGACAATTGATGTGTTTTTTTCCCCCACAAATAGAGCTTTCTTTTGGTGGTATTTAATCACCTCTGCTGTTTTTATTTTTTGCGCTATAAACTAAAAAAGACACTTTTTTTTCTGCTATAAAACATACCAAATAAAAATAAATCATATTTCTTCATCAGTTGAGGCCGATTTGTATTCTGCTACATATTTTTGGTTACAAAAAAACAAACAAAACAATACGCGTATATTGATTGGTTTCTGCAAATGTTATAGCATCTACAAAATAGTGGGTAGACTTATGTTTATTTATTTTTATTTTTTTGCTAGTAATGACGGTGATTTGCAATTTTTAGCGGGACTGCGACATTGCAGTGGACAGATCGGACCACTAACTGATATTTTTTACACTTTTTTGGGGAATCACTGACATTACAGTGATCAGTGCTAAAAATATGCACCGACGTTGTACTAATGCCACCGGCAGGGAAGGGGTTAACAGGGGCGATCAGTGGGGTTAAATGTGTTCCCTCAGCGTATTTACTAACTGTATGGGGGATGGGCTGCCTGAGACAACACAAAGATCCGTCTTCCTGCATAGCGAAAAGGACCACAGGAACTGTGCGTTATCCCCCGTCAGAACTTAGATCTGCCTTGTTTACTTTTGGCAGATCCCCGTTCTGTCTCTGCTGGAAACGATCGCAGGCAGCCGGTGGACATCGAGTCCGCCGGACCCACTCATTGGCTCCCCCGCTGGCCAATCCGCACGCATTTACAGAAAGCTGTGTACGAGCCCGACGTACACCTATGGCGATTTGCACTGCCGAGCCAACCTGCTGCGGTATAACTGCGGCGGCTGGTTGGCAATCGGTTAAAGGATCTCTCAGGTGCTTTTTTTTTTTTTTTTTTTGGGAGATTTTGTAATTTTTGCTCTACTTCACTCACAGGCAAAAGGGCTCCCATATTGTTGAAGACCGAAATGATTGAATCCATGAAGGAAGGTTCAGTTGTGGTAGATTTGGCATCAGAGGCCGGTGGTAACATCGAAACTACCAAACCCGGAGAGCTATACATTCACAAGGTAGGTCATTATCTTCTGTATTTTATTGGCATTTCCTCATGTTGTAATGTGTGGTAGTTTTCATAAAATGCTCATAGTCCTTCATGTGTCTAAATTCACAAAAATGCCAAAATTCATCTGCTGTCGGCTGCTCTGTATATTTTGTTATCTTCTCCTGCATTATTTATTGTTGAATATTTTACATCCTGCTGGGTATCAGCTTCTTTTATAATGAAGGAACAGTGTAAGCCAATGTATTTTTGATTCTGCCCACCACTCCAAAGAGGACCAAGTGGTGTGACATTCTCATTAGTATGCTGCTGCTAGGGCTGAAACAACTAATCGATTAATCGGCCAACTAATCGATTATGAAAATAATCGTTAGTTGCAGCCCTAGCTGCTACACTTTCGTTATCCAATCAAAGTCTGAGGCAGGTCCTAGATCTGGCTGTATCGGTCAGCTGCAGTGTAGTCTATATGAAGGTTTCAGTGGCGTTTTTTTAAAAGGCAAAAAAATTGCATTCAGGACTGTAGTTTACCGGCATTTCAAACTGTAAATGCAGTAACCCACGTTCATGGGCGCTTGGGTTTAAACATACGCAATTTGCTTTTTAAAGTGGGATTCCACCCTAAAGTAGAACTTCTGCTTTTCGGAACCCACCCCCCTCCGGTGTCACGTTTGGCACCTTTCAGGGGGGAGGGGGGTGCAGATACCTGTCTAAGACAGGTATCTGCACCCACTTACGGGCATAAACTCCCATGGGAGTTTACGCCACTTCCTGTCCTGGCGCGCTGTCTTACGGGACACACGTGTCCCGGCAGACAGCGCTGACGATTCTCATTGCGCTGGGCGACTCGTGCATGCGCAGTAGGGAACCGGGAAGTGAAGCCACTTCCTGATCCCCTCACTGAGAATGGCGCCGGCAGCAGCAGAGAGCCGATCGATTGATCGGCCTCTGCTGCCCACATCGCTGGAACCTGTGACAGGTAAGTGTCCATTTATTAAAAGTCAGCAGCTGCAGTATTTGTAGCTGCTGGCTATTTTTTTTTTTTTTTTTTCAGGTACCGTCCCGCTTTAAAGTGGAACATGTAAAATGTGTAAACACGATTTTCACCACGTAGGGAGAGAGTGACCCCCGATCCTCCTCTTCTGGGGTCCCAGGCGGCAATCTTGGCTCCTCTTCTTAGGCCTATAATAGCCAGCCACTGGCTATGGGGAGATACGTAGTTTGTACGCGCCCGACCTGTGTGTCTTTGGCGCTGCGCTCCATAGACTTACACAGCAGGACTTAGGCCCACCCCCCCACTTCTCCTTACTGCATCTGATTGACAGCAGCAAGAGCCAATGGCTCCTGCTGCTGCTCGAGTGCTGTGTAAAGAGGAAAAGAGGGGAGAATAGATGCAGCCGTGCACAGCGCTGCTCTTTTGTCCCCTCTCTTCCCTTTCACACTGGGGATGGGGGGCACCGAGAAACTGAAAACGTTTTTTACCTTTAATGCAAACAATGCATTAAAGTAAAAAATGTTTTATTAAGTTTAATAACACTTTAAAGCAGAGTGTTCCACCCAAGAGTGGAATTTCCGCTCATCTGATCCCCCCCCCCCCTCCGGTGCCACAGTTGGCACCTTTTTGGGGGGGGGGGGGGCAGGATACCTATCTTTGACAGGTATCCTTTCTCACTTCTCAGAGCCACAGCCGCGTCTATTGACGTCACGGCTGGGGCTCCCTTCTCCTCCCTCCTCCTTCCCCTGTCGCGGTGCCAGTAGGAGAGAGGAGTGGGGCCTCGCACATGCGCAGTAGGGTTTCTGGCGTGAAGCCGAAAGGCTACACTGCCGGGTACCCTTATCCACAATGGCAGAGGCAGCACCCGACAGCTGATGGAAACGCCAGCTTCGGTGCCGACATCACTGGACTCCAGGACAGGTAAGTGTCCTATTATTAAAAGCCAGCAGCTGCAGTATGTGTAGCTGCTGTTTTTTTACTTATTTACATGCACTGTGGGCATTTGGGAGGGTTTTCCTGAGGTTATCTGTAGAAAAATGCTTCTAAGCGTGAACGCGCATTAACGTGGTATGTAAAAGCAAGAGAACAGACGTTTGTAACCATTGGTTACTAGCTGTCAAGTTTCCAGTTTTCAGAAGAGGTTTTCAAAGGTCCTGTGTACATGAGGCCTTATTGTCAAAGCTTCATTGAATAAGCTGAAGTCAGAAGCTGATTGGCTACCCTGCACAGCTGCACAGATTTTGCACTCTCCAGTTTTAGTAAATCAACCCTCATGGCTTCCTTGTTTTTAGAAGTCTGAATGCTGAAATAAAGTATCCTTTCAAATCTCTAGATGTGTATTTTTTAACAATTTGGTTTCATTGAGATAACAAGCTTCTTAAATGTTTATTTTCAGGGTGTGACACACGTCGGTTATACAGATTTGCCCAGCCGAATGGCCACACAGGCCAGCACACTCTACTCCAACAACATTACCAAACTGCTGAAAGCCATCAGTCCTGACAAAGACCTCTTCTACTACTCCCTGAAGGATGACTTTGACTATGGAACCATGGATCATGTAATCAGGGGAACAGTGGTCATGAAGGTAAGCTCATGTTTTAGAATACATGAAGAGCCTGGTTAACTTTCAAGAGGCCCATAGTATGTGTGTATTTGCTATAACACCTTTCCTTCTCTCCGATTTCATATAGTTTGCTGCTTTATGTTGTGGATTGGCCATACACTGTGTGTGTGTGTGTGTGTGTGTGTGTGTGTGTGTGTATGTGTGTATATATATATATATATATATATATATATATATATATATATATACATATATACATACATATATATATATATATATACATATATATATATATATATAAATACATACATACATACATACATACATGTAAATAAACAAATGCGCGCGCACACACTCGCCACCCACTTTATTTGGTGCTCCTGTTCAAATGCTTGCTAATCAGCCAATCACATGGCAGCAACTGAATGTATTCAGGCATCTAGACGTGGTGAAGACGTCATGCTGAAGTTCAAATCCAAGGGGGATTTAAGTGACTTTGAACGCCAACATGGTTGTTGGTGCCAGGTGGGCTGGTCTGAGTATTTCAAAAACTGCTGATCTGATGGGATTTTTGCATACAACCATCCCTAGGGTTTACAAGGAATGGTACAAACAATAGAAAATATCCAGTGAACGGCAGTTGTGTGGAGGAAAATGCCTCATTGATCTCAGAGGACAATTAGCAGACTGGTTCGAGATGATAGAAAGAAACCACTCGTACAACCCAAGGTATGCAGAATACCATCTCTGAATGCACAACACATCACACCTTGAAGCAGATGTGCTAAAGCAGCAGAAGACCACACTGGGTAACACTCCTGTCGGCTAAGAACAGAAAATTGAGGCTACAATTCGCACAGGATCACCAAATTTGGACAATAGAAGATTGGAAAAAACGTTGCCTGGTCTGACAAGTCTTGATTTCAGATGGGAGGATCAGAATTTGGCGTAAACAGCATGGATCCATCCTGCCTTGTATCAACGTTTCAGGCTGGTGGTGTAATGGTGTGGGGGATATTTTCTTGGCACACTTTGGGCCCCTTGGTACCAATTGAGCATCGTTAAAATGCCACAAAAGCAGAATCGGAGGCATTGAGCATTATTGCCAGTGGCAAAGCTTTTTGTGTCAGGAAAGGTGAGCTGGACCAAGCCAAGAGTCAAAGAGATTAAAGTATATGCATACATCTTGCGGAGAATTCACAAAAATGTCTATCGCATCATAACCTAACCAAACTTCAAAGCAGATCACCTATACAGTGGGGAAAATAATAATAATTTGATCCCCTGCAGATTTTGTAAGTTTGCCCACTTACAAAGAAATGCAGGATCTATATTTTTTTATTATAGAAGTATTTTAAATGAAGAGACAGAATATCAACCAAAAATCCAAAAAAACACAATACAAATGTTATAAATTAAGTTGCAGTTCAATAAGTAAAATACGTATTTGACCCTACCAACCAACAATATTTCTGGTTCCCACAGACTGGCTACAGTATGTGCTCATGTGGTATACAGATTAGTCCTGTCAATTTAAGAAGGTTCACTTTACAACAACTCGTTTTTTGTGTATAAAAGACACCTGTCCACAGAATCTTTCTGCCATTCAAACTTTACGATCATGGCCAAGACCAAAGAGCTGTCAAAGGATGTCGGGGACAAGACTGTAGACTTGCACAAGGCTGGAATGGGCTTTAAGACCATCAGCAAGAAGCTTGGTGAGAAGGAGACAACTGTTGGAGCGATTATTCGCAAATGGAAGAAATACAAAATAACCATCAATCGCCCTCAGTCTGCCCATGCAATGGGGTAAGGATGATCATGAGAAAAGTGAGGGATCAGCACAGAACTACACAAGAGGAGCTTGTGAATGATCTTAAGGCAGTTGGGACCACAGTCTCTAAACAAACTTTTGGTAACAATACGCCACCGTGGATTGAAATCCTGCAGCACCCCTCCTCAAGAAGACGCATGTACAGGCCTGTCTGGAGTTTGCCAATGAACATCTAAATGATTCAGAGTAGGCTTGAGAGAGTTCTGTGGTCAGATGAGACCAAAATTTGAGCTCTTTGGCATGAATTTAACTCGCCATGTTTGGCGGAAGAAAAATGCTGATTATGACCCTAAGAACACCATCCCTACAGTCAAGCACGAAGGTGGAAACCTTATGCTTTGGGGCTGTTTTTTTTGCTAAAGGTACAGGCCGACTTTGCCGCATTGAGGGGCTAATGTATTTTAAATACTTAGATGAGAACCTTCTTCCCTCCCAGAACACTGAAGATGGGTCGTGGATGGATCTTCCAGCATGACAATGACCCAAAACATACCACCAAGGCAACAAAGGAGTGGCTCAGGAAGAAGCACATTAAGGTCATGGAGTGGCCTAGTCAGTCTCCAGACCTTAATCCTATAAAAAAATTCTGGCAGGAGCTGAAACTTCGAGTTGCCAAGCAACAGCCAAGAAACCTTAAGGATTTAGAGAAGATCTGTAAAGAGTGGACCAAAATCCCTCCTGAGATGTGTGCAAACCTGGTAACCAACTACAAGAAACGTCTTACCTCTGTGATTGCCAACAAGGGTTTCTCCACCAAGTACTAAGTCACGTTTTTCTTGGGGATCAAATGGTTATTTTACTGACTGAACTGCAACCCAATTTCTTAACATTTGTATCATGTGTTTTTTTCTGGATTTTTGGTCTTTATCATTTAAAATACACATATGATAAAAATTATAGGCCCTTAATTTCTTTGTAAATGGGCAAACTTACTTACAATTTTCCCCACTGTACATCCCTTCCCCTTCAAGCATTTCCCACTAGAAAAGCAGCACCTTTTTGTGGGCATTTAACAAGCATTCTTATAGCGTTTTCAGTGCTTCATAAACACAAAAAAAACATCATGAACACATCATAAATGCTATAGGCGTGTTAATGTGCATTGCTTTGTTCTTTAAGATCACCACATGTGTGAACAAACCTTTTAGAGAGCGAGGCTTCCTGGTATGTATGATCATGGGACAAGTGCTCAGGCCTTAATGCCCATTGATGTCATCCACCCGGGTATGTCACTGGCGTGTACCCAGGATGAACTACTGCAGGGTGCCGTCAAAAAAAAAAGAAAAAAAAAAGTACAAATAGGTTAGTATAAGAGTCCATGCACATTAGGAGCAGAAAAAAATACCATTGTTTACAGAGCGAGGCTCCTGGGTATATATGATCACGGGACAGTGCTCAGGGCTGCGTGCCCATTGATGTCATCCACCCAGGTATGTCACTAAAGTGTACCCAGGATGAACTACTGTAGGGTGCTGTAAAAAAAAAAAAGTACAGATAGGTTAGTATAATCGTCCATGCACATAAGGAGCAGAAAAAAATACCACAACCTCTGGCAGAAAAAGTGGTAATAAAAATTACTCGTAAAATGCTCATAGTAGCTTGTATGGCACAATAGTTTAGGCAAGTTTATGGGAATTTGCTTTTTAGAAGTGTTTTTTCAAAATATTCCCTGCTATTTTTTTTCACTATAATTAATACACACTTGACATTGAACGTTCCTTAAAGGGGTTGTAAAGGTTTGTTTTTTATTTTCTAAATAGGTTCCTTTAAGCTAGTACCTTGTTGGTTCACTTACCTTTTCCTTCGATTTCCCTTCTAAATGTTTTTTTTTCTTTGTCTGAATTTCTCACTTCCTGTTCCTCCTCAGTAAGCTGTTCTGGCTGACTAAACACCGCTCCGATGATGGTGTGACGTTTACTGAGGAGAAACAGGAAGTGAGAAATTCAGACAAAGAAAAAAAACATTTAGAAGGGAAATCTAAGGAAAAGGTAAGTGAACCAACAATGCACTAGCTTAAAGGAACCTATTTTGAAAATAAAAAACAAACCTTTGCAACCCCTTTAATGTTTAGTTTATGAGCGTTTTATACATGTTTTTATGAGCTTTTAGCATTTTTTCTGCCTGAAAACTCCTCTCAAAAATGCACTAGTAATTTTTTTTTTTTTTTGTCTCTCTCTAAATTCTCCTCTTGAAATATGCCTGTAACGCCCTAATGTGCACAGACATATAGCATAACATTGAGCTGCTTCTACAGGTAGGAAAAAATAAACTCCTGTATAAACAGCATTTTTTAAGCCCAGTGTTCATGGACCCGAACAGTCAGAACAATCAATCACTTGGTCCTGGATGGTGAGGTATATGCTGAGCGGTGTTAGGAAAAGTTTCCAATGTTTTTTTCCTCCTGAAGTACCAGCACTGGATAAAGTTGAAAGTAAATAGTATTTTAAGTGCCTTTTGTGTATGCCGACCAGCACCAGCCTAATTACTGGCTGCCATTATGGCTGCTTATGCCAAGTCTAAGAGTAAATAGGCTGACGTTCAGTCTAGGCCCGAGCAGTTCAACTCTCTTTCCTTTATGCTTTGTGTTTTTTGTAGGGTTTTATTGCACTCATGCACTGCCAGTTTTATTTAATAAAGTATTTTTTTGCTGGATGGAAAGTCATTCCAAAACAAAAATATTTGCTATTTATTTGAAACACCACATTATATAATAATGAAATTACACGTAAATATGAGGCCATAAATAACGAGTGTTGGTGTTTGCTGCTATTTTTGTAGTTCTAGGAACAGAGGGCATATTTTTGTGTTTAAAATAGGAGAACAGAATGGCTCATGAAGTTTTGCTTCTATAAAGAAAATATTAAAGAGGGAGTCCGGCAAAATTTTTTTTTTTTTTTTTTTTTTTTTAAAAGTCAGCAGCTACAAATACTGCAGCTGCTGACTTTTAAAATAATGACACTTACCTGTCAAAGGGTCCAGAGACGTCAGCACCCGAGGCCAAACCGTCCCTCGGTCCTCAGATGCTGCCACCGCCATCTTGGGTATGGGAATCAGGAAATGAAGCCTTGCGGCTTCACTTCCCGGTTCCCTATTGCGCATGCGCGAGTCGCGCAATGCAATAGGAATGCTCCGCGCTGTCTCTGGGACCCGTGTGTGTCCCGGCAGACAGCGCGGCGGGACAGGAAGAGGCATAGACTCCCGTGGGAGTCTATGCCCAGAAGTGGGTGCAAATACCTGGAAAGGGTTAAAACCGCGCTAAAAATGCACATAAAATACAAAGCCAAAACAAAAAACAGGCAGCTGCTCTAGGTGGGATACACACACTAAGCATCAGCAAGAAAAAAGGGGAAAGCAGCGCCAGAAAAACAAAAAAACATCAACCAGGGATAAATTCAACAAGATCCCTATGCCCAGTCTGTAATTATGAGTCCAAACCTAGCTATATGCTTATAAACACACAGTTAGTTATGACTGGGGTAGATGAAACATAGGCTCAAAGAGTTGTCCACATCCAAGGTAATAAAGTTGCCAGCACCGCAGTGAAGTGACACAATAGGTGATATGGAATCCCTCCACCACTATTACTATGCCCTTACCAGAAGGCAGAGCATATAAGGCTCTGCAATGATAGCTTTGGATATCCAGGCAGTAAAGTCCTACGATCATCAAAATGTTGGTATGGGTCAACCGTCCCTGGCTCCTCCCAATCCTCAGGTCATAGCTCAGCAATAAATCGTTTTATAAAAGAAGAGAGGGGGTACCCATAGTGTAAATCGGTATCAATTAGTTTATTAAAGGCAAAAGGTAAACTCACAAAATTTGGAGCATACAACAAGTCCGCCGGCCGGTCGGATCCTGTAGCCCGTCCTCCTGAGCGTGGTGACGTCACTGCGCGCCTTCCCAGACTAGTTTCGGTACAATTACCGTCATCAATGGGGTAGAGACAGGTATCTGCACCCCCCCCCCTCCCCCCTGAAAGGTGCCAAATGTGACACCGGAGGGGGGGGAAGTTCCGATGAGCGGAAGTTCCACTTTAGGGTGGAACCCCGCTTTAAGGTATCCACAAATTGTTGATCATTTTCAGAGAAAATGTTTCCAATATTTTCTCTACTGAAAATCAGGATTAATGTGTATTGTTGCTAACTATTTGACCACTCTAATATCAATTAGTCTGGATGAAAGATGTCATTGAAGGTCTGAAATGGCTTGTGTAAATGGTTTTCATAAAAAATCCCAATGGTTAAAGCTCAGTTGAAGTCACAGGAATAGATATGCAGTCAAAAATACTTTGTACTAACAACCTCCATTTTCATAGTTGTATCTCCACCTTTTTTGATACAGCAGCTTTGTAAGGAATCCAGCTGTGGCTGTACAGTCCTCTAGGTTCCAGAGTTCTACACCAATGCACTTTTTACAATGTAAGAAACCTGGTTAGACATACCACACCCCCTTTCTTTCTTTGCAGTGCAAGTCTGTGCTGAGGGGTGGGGCTGTTACTCAGCTCTGTCATTCCAGGACACTGCAGTGTGAGAAACCACTATATAGTTTATCTGGTTGAAAAAATACATCCAGTTCAACCAACAGAAAAAAAAAAACACAAATTAAAAACATGTCCTATACCCAAAGCTGATCCAGGTGAAGGCAATAAAAAACCCAATAAAGCATTTGGTCCAGCGTATGAAAAAAGATTCCTACCTGATCACCCAAGAGGCAATTGGATATTCCCTGGAAAAACTTTTTTTTTTTTTTTTTTTTTTTTTTACAAATCAGGAGGGCTTTATTGAACAAACAAGACAATGCAGCATAATTATACTAATAGAGTGCAATGCCATTTACGAGTAACTGTCAAATTCCAAGCGATAAAACCCAACTGTACGTTGCCATATTGCCTATACCCCTAAGGCCGGTTTCACACTGGGGCGGTGGGGGCGGCGGTGGTAAAGCAGCGCTATATTTAGCGCTGCTTTACCGTCGTTTTAGCCGCGGTATTCGGCTGCTAGCAGGGTGGTTTTAACCCCCGCTAGCGGCGGGAAAAGGGTTAAAAAGCGCCGCTGCAGTGGCGCTTTGCTGGCGGTATTACCGTGGTATCCCCGCGGTGTCCCGTTGGTTTCAATGGGTAGGAGCGATGAATACACCGCTCCAAATATGCTGCTAGCAGGACTTTTTTTTACCGTCCTGCTAGCGCACCGCTCCAGTGTGAAAGCCCTCCGGCTTTCACACTGGAGTTAAAGGACCCACTTTTTTTTCAGGAGCTATACAGGCACTATTTTTAGCGCTGTAGCGCCTGAAAAACACCCCAGTGTGAAAGGGGCCTAAGTCTTCATGTACACTGGTGCTGGTAAACAGACGTCTAGGAGCAGTTGGGCATTTTATTCAGCTGGCCCTGAACTCTCCTCTGTTATCATATCAGTACACGTACACAGGGTCGTTTATAGCCGTTTCTAGGCAGTTGAGAAGCATTTTTTGAAAAACAAAAAATGCGTTCAGGATTGATGTTCAGAGGGATTTGAAACTTGTAAACGCGGTAACTCGCGTTTAGCCACATTTTCGTTTTTATAGGCATTTTTCTTTTATATTTAGAAAAAAAAAACATATTTTTTTACAATATACTTTTTTAACCTCTTCGCTCCCGCGCTATAGCCGAAAGATGGCTGCAGCGCGGACGCTCTCTGCTAGGAGGACGTCCCTGGAGGTCCTCTTGTTTACTTCCCTAATGCGCGCTCCTGAGAGCCGCTCTCTCTCCTCACACAGACATCGTGTGGGGAGAGAGAGATCAACGGCTGCAGCAGCCGTAAGTAAAAAAAAAAAAAAAAAACGAAAAGTGCGATCTGTCCCCATCCATGTGCCACCTGTTCCCAGTGCCACGTATCAGTGCCATCTGTCATCAGTGCCATATCAGTGTCACGTGTCATTAGTGCCATCTGTCATCAGTGCCACCTGTCAGTGTCACGTGCCTTCTGTTATCAGTGTCACGTGGCATTGATGACACGTATCAGTGCCATCTGTCATCAGTGTCACGTGTCATCAATGCCACGTATCGGTGCCACGTGTCATCAGTGCCACGTGTCGGTGCCATCTCTCATCAGTGCCACATATTAGTGCCATCTGTCAGTGTCACGTGTCATCAGTGCCCCGTATTAGTGCCGTCTGTCATCAGTGTCACGTGTCATCAGTGCTCCATACTAGTGCCATCTGTCACCAGTGCCACATCAGTGTCACGTGTCATCAGTGCCACCTGTCATCAGTGCCACGTCAGTGTCACGTGTCATTGTCCTGGTGCTCCAGGGCCTTCAAAAGTGTAATAAGTAGTCAACAAGTTAGATGTGTAATTTATGCTCCTAGAACACGTGATGGCGCTCCCTGCATGTTGGGCCTCTCTAAGTGGCCAGGCTGTGTAAAAGTCCCACATATGTGGTATTGTAATACTCAGGAGGAGTAGCAGAATTTATTTTGGGGTGTCATTTGTGGTATACACATGCCATGTGAGAGAAATAACCTATTCCAATGACAATTTTGTGGAAAAAAATAAAAACATTTTTCAAAGAATTGTGGGGAAAAAATGACAACATTAAAAAGCTCACCATGCCTCTTACTAAATACCTTGGAATGTCTACTTTCAAAAAAGGGGTCATTTGGGGGGTATTTGTACTTTCCTGGCTTGTTCGGGTCACAAGAAATGAGATAGGCCACCAGTACATCAGGTGTGATCAATTTTGTATGATTCGCACCACAGCTTGTAGACTCTCTAACTTTCACAAAGACCAAATAATATCCACTAATTTGGGTTATTTTTACCAAAGATATGTAGCAGTATAAATTGTGGCCAAAATTTATGACGAAAAATTAATAATTTGCTAAATTTTATCACAGAAACAAAGAAAAATGCGTGTTTTTTTTTTTTTTTTTTTTTGCAAAATTTTCGGTCTTTTTTCATTTATAGCGCAAAAAATAAAAAAACCCAGAGGTGATCAAATACCACCAAATGAAAGCTCTATTTGTGGGAAAAAATGGACAAAAAATTCATTTGGGTACAGTGTTGCATGACTGAGTAATTGTCAGTCAAAGCGTGAGAGCACCGAAAGCTGAAAATTGGTCTGGGCAGGAAGGGTGTTTAAGTGCCCAGTAAGCAAGTGGTTAAACACAAACGCGGCATGTAAACGCGGCAAAACTGACAATATTAAACGTTGTTTACTATCCGTCAAGTTAAATCGTTCAGGGGAGGTTGTTAAATGTCCTGGTGTACATTAGGCCTTACATTAACAGAAATCAAAAATGCAGCAAATATAAAATATGAAATCAGACACCTGTACATGAGGAATAGAATAATAGCTGATAAACTATCAGTCAATTTGTCTAACAACAATGAAAAAGATTGAGAGAGTCAACAGCTGTCAACTTGAGGTCCAAGAAGACCAAACTTTCTCTTCCAGGAACACAACCCTGATTAGTATACATGAGTCTATAGATGGGTAAAGCAGCATTTACCATTGCTTCCCAGGAGGACACCGCAGGAGAAGTGGAGGAGGAGGTTTTTGTTTAGTATAACGGGTATGAACTAAAAAATTTGGTATGATAGGGCCGATGCTCATCCTCATGGATCCCTAAAAGGGCCAACTCCAGGGAAGCCAAAAGCGTCAACTGCAGCCTAAGATGAATGACCAGAATTTTGCAATATTCGAACAAGCTCAGATAATGTGGAAGGAGGACCCTAGATGAGCCCGACACCGAGAACATTGCGGGTCTTGTGCTGGATACATCTTATGGAGTCTTGACTTGAATCAATTTATCCCTGGAAGACCCTGGATTAACTTTTTTACCTGTAAATATCAGTATCCAGTTATATTTTGTGCATTTAGCAAAGAATCCAGGCCTTTTTTAAAACAAACTACTGAGTTGGCCAGAACCATCTCTCTTACCAGGTATTTTATGGTATATCCTGAAGTAAAATCATTCATGCAGAGGTGCAGGAATATTAAGAGATAATGGAGCGGGAAACAATTGGGATTTAGATAACTAGACAGTGTATCCACATAGACCAGACTGAAAGGGTTGTTGATTTACAGTCGTTTGATAACCAGGGTGCACAGCATGTAGGTTTTACTGCTGCTCAGGTGTTTGTTTTTTAACAAACGAAAACTGAATTTTTTGTTTTATTTAAATAACCATCTTACCTTTTTTATGTTTCTTTAGGATGGGAAAGTCATCTTTCCTGCACCACAACCAAATAAAGTCCCAACCGGAGTCCCTGTGCAACAAAAGTCTGTAGCTCAGTTGGCAGCTGAAAAAGCAGCCGCCATTTCTCCATTTAGGAAAACGATGACCAACGCCACTGCATACACTGCAGGTATGGGACAGCTATGGATCTTGTCTGCACAACTATTTCTGACTTCTTCAGTGGGGCTGTTTAATAGCACTTTGTGAAGGGAGTTGCATCTCTCTAGAGCAGGGGTCTCAAACTGGCGGCCCTCCAGCTGTTGCAAAACGTAAAGTCCCATCATGCCTCTGCCTGTGGGAGTCATGCTTGTAACTGCCAGCCTTGCAATGCCTCATGGGACTTGTAGTTTCGCAACAGCTGGAGGGCCGCCAGTTTGAGAAAAGGTGTGGACAGCACAGAAAAAAGTAAGGTAGTGTGAAAAAAAATAATAAACCAAACCACTTAGTCCCTCCCCAGCCTTTATGCTGTACCTGTTCACTGATTTTATTGATCACGGACAATAAAGGGTGGTTTGTAGGATGTACGGCTGTCCAGGGTTTTTCTCACATCTTTACAATTACGAGCTGACCTGGCACTCCAGCCTCAAGAGGAGTACAGTACAGAGTTACCTGGAGCGCTGTTTCTGCTTTTCAAACCACTTAACTACTAGAAGTCCCCTACACCAAGAACCGCACAATAGTGACAGAAAAATGCATGTTGGTCACCAGGGCTCTAGAGTTTCTGCTGGATGACCCTGGACTACTATCGTCTCATTCGCTAGGCTTTGGGCTTTTGTCAGTGGCCTTAATTTGACAACAGTTTGAGATGATTCTGAGATCATTCACTGGTGCATTTGGTTTGTAGTTGACCTACTTTAAGCAGGTGTTTGCATTCCCATTGCATGTTTGAAGTGAAGAAAAGCCCGTCAAGGCAGGCCCTTATTGGCATGCCTGTAGATTACTGTCAGTGGATGCAATGCCTTACTGACTGCAGTGCAAAAAGTAATAAATGCACATTTTTTTTTTTTTTACCTGCAAAAAAGATGAGACAAGACGAGTAATTTGCGCCCCTAACCCATGGACATTTAGCGCTCCCTGAGTCCCTTTACAGTTCATCTGAGAACTGTAGTGGGGACTTTTAATGGCAACTATAATCACAAGTAGTGTTACTCACTGTGTCTCCGACTTTGTGGTGTCTCGTAGCAGTGACACCTATCCCGAAATCAGGAGATGGGGTCTCCTCCAGCCCCTCCCACTTCACATTTCTCACCAGTCAGCTGACCTCTAGTCTCTGCCCCCAGCCATACCGTGAACTGAATGGGCGGCCACAGGCTCCAGGGACAACCCTGCTGGGCAGCCGCAAAAAGGCTGAGAGAGCGGTGCGGGCTTCAGGAACAACAGCCCAGGATTCGTTGATCCCTGGCAAATCATCATTTGACCCCCAGGTTGAGAACCACTGTCCTAGATGAATCCATATAATTTTCCCCTGTTATAACTTGTAGGTAGATAAGATAAGTACTTTTATTGTCATTGCAACAAGTCAGAATTACATTTCTTTGTAAAAAATACTTCTCACACTTTTAGATATACAAAACCCACAATAACGCAGACATGTTCAAACAGGTTTTCCAATATCTATAAATCATCACAGCAAACCTAATAAATGCTGTTGAAAATGTACTTACTAATTTTTTGTTTTCTTCCCCCTAGGTCTTGCCTCCCTCTTGAGTCTGGGCATTGCCTCTCCTCACTCGGCTTTCACACAGATGGTGACAACCTTTGGCCTTGCTGGGATTGTGGGTTACCACACAGTGTGGGGAGTCACTCCTGCTCTGCACTCTCCACTTATGTCTGTGACAAATGCCATTTCAGGTGAGCTTCAGCTTGTGGCTTATGTACTTGCGTAGAATTCCTCTAGATTAGAAATATCAGCTGTAAAGACGCAGTTATGCCCCGTACACACGGTCGGATTTTCCGACGAAAAATGTCCTATCCGACCATGTTGTCGGAAATTCGGACCGCGTGTGGGCTCCATCGGACTTTTTCCGTCGGAATTTCCAACGGAAAAAATTTGAGATCCTGCTCTCAAATTTTCCGACAACAAAGTCCTATAAGACTTTTTCCGATCGTGTGTAGCGAATTCCGACGGACAAAGTGCCACGCATGCTCAGATCACATTACAAGACCAAAGCTATTGGCTACTAGCCTCTACGTAGTCCCGCCGTACGCAACGAACGTCACCACGTCAGGATGATCGGATTTTCCGACAACTTTGTCCGACCGTGTGTGCAACACCAGTGTCGGACAAAATCCGTCGGAAAAAATCTGATTTTGTGGTCGGAATTTCTGTGTACGGGGCATTAGAGTAAATCTGTGGAAGTAAGGGGAATTCTCTCCCAAGACAGCTGTCCAAAGAACGGTTGTCCCCATTGGAAGATTTCCCCTGACCTTTTCTGCTGGGACTCCATTCCGTCTGTCTGTGAAAATTGTCATCTGCAAAAAATAAAAATACAGTCTTCCTCTGTTGCATGCTATCTGACCTTGATGAATCATTCAAGTATATAAGGACTTTTGGTTAGCAGGAATATTTTGCCCTTGAAGAAGCTTTAGACATACTAGGATTAATTTGGACAGGTGCCAGGTAACCTACCAGCATGTCTTTGGAGTATAGGCGAAAAACAGAGGAGGAAACCCACGCAGGCACAGAGAGAACATGCAAACTCCATGCAGGTCATGCCATAGTTGAGATTTGAAATAACGGCCCTAGTGCTGCTAGGCGGAGGTTCTAACCCCTCGGTTGCTACTGCTCTTCCTCCTCAAACTTTTTGTCCCTGCTATGATTTACATCTCCCTGTCCCAGTCTGCCTCCTTTTTTTATTTTTTTTCTGCTCTTATTCTTCAATCCAGCCACAACATGTGCCGGGTCCCCACTGTGAACTAGCAATACTCTTTCTGAATAGGTTCATTAAAAATCGCTTTATTAGCCAGCACTCCACGGTTTAGTAATGTATTTCCTGCTGGGGTGATCACACCTCCTGCCGAGGAACACCGTGTATGAAACAGAGCCTACTTATAAACCACAGTTATAGACTCAAGTCTTCCCTGCTTTCTTATTTAAAAAATCATTGTGGAGAGCAAAAAAAAAAAAAAATGCGTTGTTTATTATTACAATCTTTGTTGGAAAGCAAACATTTGTAAAACACTTACAGTGGCTTTTTTTTTTTTTTTTTTTTTTTTGGCTGTTTGCTGTAATTTTGTGAATGGCTGTACCATTAGGTTGTTCTCTGTCATCGAGCTCCTTACATTTTTAGGATTGCTGTAACTCCCCTTACCCTCCATGGATGATTATTATTTCTAACTAGTGTTCTCAGTGTCTGAGGATGATGTGCTGCAGGGAAGAGCTTTCTTTTAGGCCCTAATCGCTCTGCTACTTGCAGAATTCCGGTGTGTCACAATATAGGAAACGCACTGACAGTCAAACGCACATTGTTTTTAGTTCCACTTTCACCAATAGGCTGAGATAAAATAAAACTGCTGCACTTACAAGTATTTTGAGGCTCCACAGACATAAATGAACCACTTAAGAAGTAGTAAACACTATAAGGCAGGGATCTTCAAACTACGGCCCTCCAGCTGTTGCTGAACTACACGTCCCATGAGGCATTGTAAAACTCGGACATTCACAGACAGACGAGGCATGATGGGAATTGTAGTTCCTGAACAACTGGAGGGCCGTAGTTTGAAGACCCCTGCTATAAGGCTTACCTATAAGTACTGTTTTTGACAGGTCCCCTTCCCCACTTCTGTAGAGGGGGCCGTGGCCTGATCTCCCGGAAGTTCCGCCCCCCCTCCTCCTTCCCGCAGCGAACCAGCTGTGAAGCTGAAAGGCTTGACTGCCGGGCTCCCTTACCAGGAATGGCGGCAGCTGCACTCGACAGCCGATCCAAAGATCGGTTGGGGTGCCGACATTGTGGGCTCCATGGACAGGTAAGTGCCCTAATATTAAAAGTCAGCAGCTACAGTATTTGTTTCACCCAATCTGGGCCTCCTCTTTAACCACTTGCCGTCCGCGCGTCACCGGTTGACGACGGCAGTATTGCAATCCTGCACGAACTGCCGTAGCTGTACGACAGGCTCTTTGAGGAGTATAGGGGCCTCACGCACACAACAGGAGCCAATGCGCGTGGTGTGGCTACCCACGATTGCTCCTGAGAAGGACAGAGCGGAGATCTGTCAATGTAAACAGACAGATCTCTGTTCTGTCAGGGGAGTATAGATTCCAGATAGTCTGCTCCTAGTACTTAGGAGCAGCGATCTCTCTCTCTCTCTCTCTCTCTCTCACTCTCTCTCTCTCTCTCTCTCTCTCTCTCTCTCTCTCTCTCTCTCTCTCTCTCTCTCTCTCTCTCTCTCTCTCTCTCTCTCTCTCTCTCTCTCTCTCTCTCTCTCTCTCTCTCTCTCTCTCTCTCTCTCTCTCTCTCTCTCTCTCTCTCTCTCTCCCCCAGTCAGTCCCATCCCCTTCACAGTTAGAAACACTGAGGGAACCCACTTAACCCCTTGATCGCTTCCCAGTAACAGTTATACAGTAGTATGGAGAGATCCACCCAAACTCAATCCCACAGCTGTTCCTATGGTTAGAGAACCCAGGTGCAGGCACGGCACAAGCTAATGAAGATGCAAATTAAGCACTCTGAACGGCCGCACTCCAAGAAAAAATTCAAAAGCCTTTATTGGTAAAATATGGAATCACACAAAAATAGGTCACAGCAAAGCAAGAAAAACTAACGCGTTTCACACTGCCAAGAGTGCTTACTCATAGCTATGAGTAAGCACTCTTGGTAGTGTGAAATGCGTTAGAGTTTTCTTGCTTTGCTGTGACCTATTTTTGTGTGATTCCATATTTTACCAATAAAGGCTTTTGAATTTTTTTTGGAGTGCGGCCGTTCAGAGTCCTTAATTTTCATCTTCAACAGTTATACAGTAATCGATGGCTATTTTTAGCTCTGATCGCTGTATAAATGTCACTGTCCCAAAAATGTGTCAAAAGTGTCCGATCTGCCCGGCAATGTCGCAGTCCTGATTAAAAATCGCACATCGCCGCCATTACTAGTTCAAAAAAAAAAAAAAAAAAATTACTAATAAAAATGCCATAAATCTATCCCCTACTTTGTAGACGCTATAACTTTTGCACTCAACCAATCAATATAAGCTTATTGCAATTCTTAATTTTTTTTTTTTTTTTTTACCAAAAATATGTAGAAGAATACATATCAGCCTAAACTGAGGAAGACTTTTATATTTATTTATATATATATATATATATATATATATATATATATATATATATATATATATATATATATATATATATATAAAAAAAACATTTTGGGGGGGGGGGGATATTTATTATAGAAAAAAATTAAAAATATTGCTTTTTTTTTTTCCCCCTCAAAATTGTCTGTCTGTTTATAGCGCAAAAAAAAAAACCAGAGGTGATCAAATACCACCAAAAGAAAGCTCTATTTGAGGGGGAAAAAATGTGTCAATTTTCTTTGGGTACAACGTTGCACGATTGACAAAGCGACGCAGTGCCGTATCGCAAAAAATGGTCTGGTCATTAAGGGGGTAAATCCTTCCGGTGCTGAAGTGGTTAAGGAGATTCTCCCTCTTTTTGTCCTGCTTACTGTTCTCACCAAAAGTAAAGGTGGAAAAACCCAAGTTTTGGGTTGTCACCAGAACAGGAATAGAGAGGAAACATTCCAATGGGGACACTAGTTCTGGTGACAACCGGGGATTCCCTCACAGTGAAGTGTTTTCCTCATACTTTCTCTTTTGGCTATGGGACAGGAAAAAAAAAGCTTTGCATTTAGTTCTACTTTAAATGAAAGGTAGGCTTGCTGGGGAAAATTTGCAATGACAGGTTCTCACATAAACTATTGTGAACATTGATATGAAAATGTCAGATATCCTGCTTCAAATCCATACTAATACCTATGGTTTTGGAATAGGATATCAAACAAGCTCGTACAGTATATGATGGTCAGATGTCTGCATGCTTTTAGATTGTAAGCTCTAACGAGCAGGGCCCTCTGATTCCTCTTGTACCAAATTGTCATGTAATTGTAATGTCTGCCTTTATTTTGTTAAGTGCTGCGCAAACTGTTGGGCTATATAAATACTGTATAATAATAATAATGCATTTTGCCACCCAGTGGGGTTTGTCCCAACCACTCTGTCATTTTTGCTGGACAGCTTGGGCTGCATATAAATGTGGAGAAATTGGATTACTATTATTTGAAGTATTAACCACATTATGTTACCCAGAATGCAATATTTTTCAAACTCTTAACTTTGAGCCTTGAAAAGATCTGCAATTAAGCAAATGTTTAGTACTGTAGATACATTGCTGAACTGATTTTTCTTTTGATTTATTTGTAATCTTCAGCATATGCCTTATTTCTGTGTTTTTAATTTTAGGTCTGACAGCTGTTGGAGGTCTTGCTCTCATGGGAGGTAGTTACCTTCCTTCAAGCACCGCTCAGACACTTGCCGTGCTCGCAGCGTTTGTGTCTTCCATCAACATTGCAGGTAATACATCGTTTTTGGGTTTACAAAATTGTACAGCCAATTTATCTGTTAATCCCTGTTGGTTGGTCAGAAATTGGCTTTAATTTGCATATCTCGTCATACAATTGATAACAGATATCATCTAATTAAGTGTTGTGTTGCTGAAGTTTTTATTTTACTCTAAAATAGGACCATGTTCTACAGGTGGGTATGGCAAAGCAAATTAGAGCTGATGGTTTGAAGCTTTTTTTTCTTTTTTTCTTTATTTTTTAAATCATTGATTTATATCCACCCTGAGATTTTATATACCGTATTTTCCGGCGTATAAGACGACCTTTTACAGTAAAAAAAAATGGGCAAAAAGTGGGGGTCGTCTTATACGCCGGGTATAAAGCTGGGGTTACCATATGCCAGCCGCCCGCTGGATGATAAGCCCTCCGGAGTGTACGGTAATACTGTATACATACAGTATACACCGCTGAGCCAATCCCGGCGAGCGTTGTATTCTATTAATGAATACAGCGCCTGCTCGGATTGGAGTAACAACCTCTGCCAATCCGAGCAGGCTACATACAGTAGCCTGCTCGGATTGGCTGTGAGAGTCAGAGGCGCAGGCTGATGATGTTACAGCCTCTGCCAATACGAGCAGGCATTGTATTCAATAATAGAATGCATAGCTCGCTGTGATTGGCTCAGGGCGGTATACTGTATGTATACTGTGTGGGACAGCATGTTACCTGGCGCCAAATTCGTTTCTGAAGATAAGGTATTACCGCTCAAGGGGGGTCGTCTTATATAGTGAGTACTGCACAAAACTACATTTTTAAATCGAAAAGTAGGGGGTCGTCTTATATGCCGGGTCGCCTTATACGCCGGCAAATACGGTATACAGTTGTGCTCATAAGTTTACATACCCTGGCAGAATTTACGATTTCTTGGCCATTATTCAGAGAATATGAATGATAACACAAAAACGTTTCTTTCACTCATGGTTAGCGTTTGGCTGAAGCCATTTATTATCAATCAGCTGTGTTTACTCTTTTTTTAAATCATAATGGCAACAGAAACTACCCAATGACCCTGATCAAAATTTTACACACCCTGGTGATTTTGGCCTGATAAGATGCACACAAGTTGACACAAAGGGGTTTGAATGGCTATTAAAGGTAACCATCCTCATATGTGATCTGTTTGCTTGTAATTAGTGTGTGTATAAAAGGTCAGGAGTCCAGAAACTCATTGACAGACCCTTGCATCTTTCATCCAGTGTTGCACTGAAGTTTCTGGGTCCTGAGTCATGGGGAAAGCAAAAGAATTGTCAA
Organism: Lithobates sylvaticus; assembly: GCA_028564925.1. Lineage (NCBI taxonomy): Eukaryota > Metazoa > Chordata > Amphibia > Anura > Ranidae > Lithobates > Lithobates sylvaticus. Next base: position 83,082,692 of record CM053026.1, read on the forward strand.
AGGATCTGTGGGAAAAAGTAGTTGAACTGTTTAAAACAGGAAAAGGATATAAAAAGATATCCAAGGAATTTGAGAATGCCAATCAGCAGTGTAAAAGCTCTAATCAAGAAGTGGAAAATTAGGGATTCCGTTGAAACCAAACCACGGTCAGGTAGACCAACTAAAATTTCAGCCACAACTGCCAGGAAAATTGTTGGAGGTGCAAAGAAAAACCCACAAATAACTTCAGGTGAAATACAGGACTCTCTGAAAACATGTGGTGTGGCTGTTTCAAGATGCACAATAAGGAGGCACTTGAAGAAAGATGGGCTGCATGGTCGAGTCGCTAGAAGAAAGCCTTTACTACGCAAATGCCAGAAAGTATCCCACTAACAATACGCCAAACAGCACAGAGACAAGACTCAAACCTTCTGGCACAAAGTCATTTGGAGTGATGAGACCAAAATTTTGCTTTTTGTCCACAACCATAAATGCTACATTTGAAGAGGAGTCAACAAGGCCTATGATGAAAGGTTCACCCTTCCTACTGTGAAACACGGAGGTGGATCACTGATGTTTTGGGGATGTGTGAGCTACAAAGGCACAGGAAATTTGGTCAAAATTGATGGCAACATGAATGCAGTATGTTATCAAAAAATACTGGAGGAACATTTGCATTCATCAGCCAGGAAGCTGTGCATGGAAACATTCCAACATGACAATGATCCAAAACACAAGGCCAAGTTGACCTGTCATTGGCTACAGCAGAATAAAGTGAAGGTTCTGGAGTGGCCATCTCTGTCTCCTGACCTCAATATTATTGAGCCCCTCTGGGGAGATCTCAAGCGTGCAGTTCATGCAAGACAGCCCAAGAATTTACAGGAACTGGAGGCTTTGTACCAAGAGGAATGGGCAGCTTTACCATCTGAGAGGATAAAGAGCCTCATCCACAAATACCACAAAAGACTTCAAGCTGTCATTGATGTTAAAGGGGGCAATACAAGGTATTAAAAACTGGGGTATGTAAACTTTTGATTTGGGCCATTTGGGTAGTTTCTGTTGCCATTCTGGTTTAAAAAGAGTAAACACAGCTGATTGATAATAAATGGCTACAGCCAAACACTAACCATGAGTGAAAGAAAAGTTTTTGTGCTATCATACTACGCTAACTCCCTTTACATAGGATTACCCCAATATCAACTTGCGCGCTTACAACTTATCCAAAACACAGCGGCAAGACTGATAACAGGGAAAAAACCCTGGGAATCCATCTCCCCTTCCCTGAGGAACCTACATTGGCTAAACGTAAGGAATCGGGTCGCATTCAAGACCCTCTGCCTCACCCACAAATGCACACATGGAAGCGCTCCGCAATACCTTCGCGAGAAAATAAAACGCTACACACCAAATCGCAGTCTTCGATCGGCTAATCAAAATCTTCTCCTCATTCCTAAATCCCGCTACAAATCAAAGGGGGAACGGAGATTCGCTGTCCAGGGACCACGGCTATGGAACGCTCTACCAATCGACATTCGCATGGAAGAAAACCATCAGGCCTTCAGGAAGAAACTCGAGACCTACCTCTTCTAGAAGCTTGATAACCATACGCCAATACAGCGCCTTGAGGCGATTCAGTTCGCATTGTAGCGCTATATAATATATATATATATATATATATATATATATATATATATATATATATATATATATGTTATTCATTCATTCATCATTCATATTCTCTAAAAAATGGCCAAGAAATCATAAATTCTGCCAGGGTATGTAAACTTATGAGCACAACTGTGTGTGTGTGTAGATAGAGAGAAACCTGACTACAAAGGGGGAAGGGGAGTGGTATTGCTGGCTGATTACATGAGCTCAATTCAATGTTATTAATATTAAATAAACCAAACAGATAATCGTAACTATTCTAATAAATTCTTATATATAATTTTATAATCTTAATTTGTGTCTGTTTGGCCTATTTAATATTATACTATCATCCAAACAGATGCAAATAAGGTTTTAAAAAAAACATTTTTTTTTCAGGATTTATCTTTTTCATATTTATAATTTTAATATAAGAATATATTTATTTTTCCATCATAATAATTGAGCTCATGTGGTCAGCCAATCTATTATTATTATTATTATTATTTATTATTATTATTATTATTATTAATTATTTTTATTATTGAAAAAAATCCTCATTATTATAGAAAAATATATATTATTATGAAATACTGTTATTGAAATGTAAAGGAAAAAAAACTCTTTATTTGTATGTGTTTGTCTGATTACACGATCCCTGGTGCTGGGGATATTGGGCACCGCTGCTATAGAAGATATACAGAAATCTACAAATATAGCCGACTCACTAATCACGCTTTACCTGTGAATTATAACTTTTTATGAACTGGCCCTTTAAACATGGATATATTCACCAGTGAAATGCTGGATTTTGGATGGTAGCCAGACAACTGTAATATTGAGGTCATCTCTAAATATTAAGGCCCCAAAGAAGTTGGACAATTAATTTCTGCGATCGCTCCCTGTAGATAGGGACGGGTATCGCTTCAATCTCTCAGATTTGAGCAGAAATGATTTTTGTTGGCACCCTCATGGAAATTCTTCAATAATCTATTCAGCATGGTCATTATATGATGCTAATTGTGCCAAGTGTTATTTTTGCCAGGGTATTACTTTTCCCTTACTCACTGTCTTTGCGCAAGTAATTCTCTAAATGGTTGTCACAAGCAGAGCCAAGCTCCTCTATTTTGTAAATCTAAAGCAGGAGTGTGTAATAAGGAAATGCTTGGCTGAGGTTTTCCTTTCAGCAATGCTGTAGATAAAGTTGACTTATGTTTGAGCCAAGGACATGTGAAATGATTAACAGATCAGAGATAGGGCTGCAATGTTATGCCACTGCAGCAACCAACCAAGATCCAGAGCTGGAGTCTGTTGTGCCATTTTATGGCTGGACCCTCTTTGCTTTAGAAAACCATCCATTTTTTTTTTGCTGATATTGTTGGTCTAAATTCTGTTTTGTTTACAACAGGGTTGAAAAAATCAAAGGGCCCAACCAGATAGTTGACACACTTTAAAAATAACATCTGGTATTGAATGTTTTGAGTGCCTTGAAGCCCGAATGACCCTAAACTGGCTAAATACTTTTCAGATGCGTCAAACAATGATGTTCTCTCTGCAGTGGTCCGCCATGCTCCCTTCAGAGCCACATCTATAGCTCAGCAAAGCTCACTCTTATTGCTCATTGGGGAGCTCCAGATTTGATTCAGCAGAGGGGTAGACCTCTGTAGAGGGACCACTGCTTCCTTGCAGATAGTCTTGTGTTTCCAGAGAGAGGGCCTCTACTCTAGTCTGGGGATACTGTCTAAATAATATAAAAAAGTATAATGCTGCGTACACACGACTGGACTTTCCGGCAGAATAGGTCCGACTGAATCAGTCCGTCGGACATTCCGATCGTGTGTGGGATAATCCGATCGGTTTTCTAAAAAAAATTCAGACGGACCTAGAAATATAACATGTTTCAAATCTGTCCGACGAACTCAATTCCTATCGAGGAAAATAGTTTCTGTATGCTGGTCCGACGGACCAAATACGACGCAAAGGAAGCTATTGGCTACTGGCTATTGAAGTTCCTTTTCTAATCCCATCTTGCGTCATCATGTTCAAAATGAACGGACTTTCGTGTGTGGGCAAGTCCGTTTGTTTGGAAGTGAGTCGTAATTCCGTCGAAAGACCGTCGGACCTTTTCTGCCGGAAAGTCTGGTCGTGTGTATGCGGCATAAGACTTTGATCACCTGTTTTGATGCACTTGGAATGTATTTAGCTGATTTCAATGAAACATTCAGTTGGGCCTTGTTTTGGATAGATTGAGACATTTTAAATCTTGTCAGGTTTATTGTCTGGGGCTCCATTAGGGAGTTTTTCTCACTTTCTATACAATGCTTGTGCAAAAAAATGGGGACAAAGGAACAGACAGCAGTTCTCATCCACCACCACTATAATTCAATTGTGTTATTGTTATTGTCTATAATCCCATTGGAGAGATTTCCCATCACTTCCTGTGTACCTTTTTGTCTTTCTATCCAAAATTAAATAAAATGTGTTGGCTGCAGTTGAGCTGTAATGTGCATCTGTGCTTTGTTTATGGACATTAAAATATAAGTTCACCTTTTGGGAAAAAATAATAAATGCACATAATTTTGCAGCAAAAAAAATGTGAATTTATTATTTTTTCCCCTTAAGGAGCCTGTAAAGCATTGCGCTTATGATCAGGGATGCAATGTCAGAGTCCTTGCAAACAAGCCCTGCAGCTTTCAGCCCGTACCTGCATAGGGGCTGCCTGTTTTACAAGGTGCAGGGCTTGTGAACGAGCTACGAGGCGACTGGTTTTGACAGGTACCCGCTCCCACTTCTGGGTAAGATTGCAGCAGTGAGCATTCTCCCCCCAACCCCCCCCCCTCCACCCACTGCCTTCTGGGACACATGGAGGTCCTAGAAGTTGGTGGAACAATGCAGAAAGTGCAGCGCGACTCGCGTGTGTGCAGTAGAAAACTGGCTGTGAAGCCCTTATTTACGAATCGGCTCACAAATCCCTGGACAGGTGAGTGTCCTTATAATAAAAGTCAGCAGCTACAGTGTTTGTAGCTGCTGACTTTCCATTTTTTCCCCCAGACTAGAGCTCCTCTTAAAGTTGGGTGCCAGTCAGTTTCTACCAGCCTAGAAACACCTGCTGTTTGGTTACTGGGGTTATGAAGCCAACTGTTCCCTGTAAAAATGAATGAAGAAAACCAAAGCTGGGAGGAGAACCTGATAACTTTGATAACTTGACCTACCAGCCTTGTGATTGACTCTCATCCAGTCACTATGCAGCACAGAGAACTTGGTGACTTGCCGCAGGTGCCATGGTGTTCAGTGATATTCATTCCCCATTATAAATTATCCAAGGGTTCATTCAGACAGGCACATAGACCTATACATCCCTGAAGAGACATTTGCACCCAGAGTAGAGCAAAGTTGCTCCCAGGAGCCTGTTAAAAATCAGCGCAAGTCAGACAGATGCAGTGTCTGTACAGATCTTTTGGCACATCTTCGCATGTACTTGCATACACGTATAGATAAGCGGGTCTCTGAACACTCATCTGTCTCTGTACGCCGGTACACGCTTGGATGTGCGTAAAGATTCGCGCAGCTACTGTGCCTGTCTACTGTGCCTGTCTACTGTGCCTGTCCTGACTCGTTAATTTTTAACAAGATTTTCTGCTCCTCTGTGCCCTACTCCAGGTACTAGAGCTGCACGATTAATCGCCAAGAATTGTTATCGCAATTTTTTTCCCCCATTGGGATCTTGACAAAAGTGTTTCACGATTCTATATATGCAAAGAATTCTCTGCTCTCCTGAAGCCACAGCGGTCAAAAGGAAGGAAGGAAGAAAAAAAAACAGGCATCCTGCCAAGAATCACAACATTCTTTAGCAGTGGAACTTTAAGTATAAACATTGTAACAATTTGTCAAATGAATAGACTTTGTGTGTAAGGAGGAAAGTTAAACCACTTAAACACTAAATCTTTTTCTGACATTTTGTTGGTTTCAAGTTAAAATCATTTTTTTTTTTTTGCTAGAAAATTACTTGGAACCCCAAACAATATATATATATATATATATATATATATATATATTATATATATATATATATATATATTTATATATATTTTATATATATATAATTTAATATAAATTTTTTTTTTTTTTTTTAGCAGAGACTCTAGAGTATAAAATGGTGGTTGTTGCAATATTTTATGTTGCACTATATTTGTGCAGTGGTCTTTCAAATGCAATTTTTTGGGAAAAAACTACTTTATTGAATTGAAAAAAAAAACAAATAAAAATAAAGACAGTAAAGTTAGCCCAATTTTTTTTTGTATAATGTGAAAGATTTAGTGTCGCGAGAATCGTGATCTTTTTTTTTTTTTTTTAATTTTAAGCAAAAAAAATTGTGATTCTCATTTTGGGCAGAATTGTGCAGCTCTACCAGGCACAAAATGTCTCTTCAAGAATGTACAGCTCCCCCCCGTGTAAATGAATCCTATGTGTTTAATGAATTTACCACCCCTAGCCTACCTTCTTATACCTTAGTAGTTTAAAAGATTATGTAGGTGTGTTTTAGCTCCTGGGATTGCTATGCCGCTGTCACACACAAGTACTGTTCATTACACTCTGACTGTTGAACCCGCTACTCAAACGAAATGTCTTGTGCCAGTCTTGTACTTTTTGTTATTGTAACCAGGCTTACATCTGGCACCACATGCGCTCACACGCCATGCCATTTCAAGTCCAATAATTTAACAGAGCTAAAATAAATAGAACAGAGCATAGCTCCTCACTGTATTTGTATTATGCTCAGTTAAGACTTCATGGCCCAGTTTAGATGGGTGTAGACTTATGGGAAGAAATGGTTTTAATTTAGCCTTTACAAATGCTGCTGCTTTGTCATTTCCTCCACTTATTACTGCACCATCAAAGCGTTTGTCTTGAACTATGACATTAGCGAGATTCCAGCATTGTGCACTTTCCTTATATTTCAGTTGTATTAGAGGTTTTATTTCAGTAAGACATTACCATACAGTGCCTTGAAAACGTTTTCGAACCCCTTGAAGTTTTCCACATTTTGTCATGTTGTAACCAAAAAAAGTAAATGTATTTTATTAGGATTTTATGTGATAGACACAAAGTGGCACATAATTGTGAAGTTAAAGGGAAATGATATGTTTTTAAATTTTTTTTTACAAATAAATATGTGAAGTGTGGCGTGCATTTGTATTCAGCCCCCCCACCCCTCCGGTCAATACTTTGTAGAACCACCTTTTACTGCAAGTCCTTTTTGGTGATGTCTCTACCAGCTTTGCACATCTAGAGAGTGACATTTTTGCCCATTCTTCGTTGCAAAATAGTTTAAGCTCTGTCAGATTGGATGGAGAGCGTCTGTGAACAGCAATTGTCAAGTCTTGCCACAGATTCTCTATTGGATTTAGGTCTGGACTTTGACTGGGCCATTCGAACACTTGAATATGCTTTGATCTAAACCATTTCATTGTAGCTCTGGCTGTATGTTTAGGGTCGTTTTCCTGCTGGAAGGTGAACCTCCGCCCAAGTCAAGTCTTTTGCAGACTCTAAGGCTGCGTACACACGGTCGTATTTTTCGACAGAAAATGTCGGATGTGAGCTTGTTGTCGGAAAGTCCGGCCGTGTGTATGCTCCATCAGACATTTGCTGTCAGACTTTCCGCCAACAAATGTTTCTTGGCAGGTTTTCAAATTTTCCGCCAACAAAACTTGTTGTCGGAAAGTCTGATCGTGTGTACACAAGTCCGTCACACAAAAGTTCACGCATTGTTGGAATGAAGCAGAAGGAGCCTCACTGGCTATTGAACTTCCTTTTTCTCGGCTTGTCGTACGTCTTGTACGTCACCGCGTTCCCACGTTTGTAATTGTTGGCCAACATTTTTGTGACCGTGTTTATGCAAGACAAGTTTGAGCCAACAACCTTCGATCAAAGTCCGATAGTGTGTACGGGGCATAAGGCCTCATGTACACTGCTGCTGGTAAACGGACGTTTAGGAGAAGTTGGGCATTTTTTTTCAACTGCTCCTGAACTCTCCTCTGTTATCTGATCAGTACATGTACACAGGGTCGCTTACAGTCGTTTTCTAGGCAGTTGAGTTTTGAATTGGTTCAGTAGCTGAGTTTAGAGGCATTTCAAGCGCCAAACACTTCTAAACACGGTAACTCACGTTTAGCCGTGTTTCGTTTACAGGCATTTTTCATTTTTGGCTATTTTAAAGAAAACGAATAACGCTGCGGCATGTAAATGCGGCAAAATGGACGTTTTTAAAAGGTGGGCTACTATCTGTCAAGTTAAATCGTTTAGGAGAGGTTGCAAAAACGTCTCGTGTACATGAAGCCTAACGGGTTTTCTTCTAAGATTGCCCTGTATTTGGCTCCATCCATCTTCCCATCAACTCTGATCAGCTTCGCTGTCCCTGCTGAAAAAAAGCATCCCCACAACATGATGCTGCCACCACCATGTTTCACGGTGGGGGTGGTGTGTTCAGAGTGATGTGCAGTGTTAGTTTTCCACCATGCATAGCATTTTGCTTTTAGGCCAAAAAGTTACATTTTGATCTCATCTGATCAGAGCACCTTCTTCCACTGGTTTGCAGTTGTGCCAGGCTTTCTATTTTCGGATGATGGATTGAACAGTGCTCTGTGAGATGATAAAAGCTTGGAATATTTTTTATAACCTAACTCTGCTTTAAACTTCTCCACAACTGTATCCATGACCTGTCTGGTGTGCTCCTTGGCCTTCATGATGCTGTTTGTTCACTAAGGTTTTCTAGCAGACCCCTGAGGGCTTCACAGAACAGCTGTATTTATACTGAGCTTAAATTACACACAGGTGGACTCTATTTACTAATTAGGTAACTGAAGGCAATTGGTTCCACTAAATTTTAGATAGGGGTATCAGAGTAAAGGAGACTGAATTCAAATCCACGCCACACTTTTCAGATATTTATTTGTAAAAAAAAAAAAATCGCAAACCATTTATAATTTTCCTTCCACTTCACAATTATATGCTACATTGTGTTGGTCTATCACATAAAATCCCAATAAAATAAATTTACGTTTTTGGTTGTAACATGACAAAATGTGGAAAATTTCAAGGGGTATGAATACTTTTTAAGGCACTGTAGCTCTATAGCTCTCTCCTGTCATGGTGTTATTTAAAGAGGAAGTAAACCCTGATGGGTTTTACTTCCTCTTTGTTTCCCTGCAAAGGTAAAGCATAATGGACTACTGTGCATCACATAGTAGCCCATTATGTGTCATTTACCTGACACAGGAGCCAGCGAAGTCACCGCTGTCCCCTTGTGTATGGAGCCTCCATCTTGGTAAGTTTTGCTGCTCCGGGACTGTCATTCGACGGAGCCGCGATGACGTCACTCCCGCGCATGCGCACGGAAGCCGCCAATCGCGGCATATCGCCGTTGACAGCGGCGAGCTCAGTGCGCATTCGCGCCGTAGAAAGCGGTGCCTGTCTTTTGGCAAATATCTCCTAAACCGTGTAGGTTTAGGAGATATTTCTTGGACCTACAGGTAAGCCTTAATCTAGGCTTACCTGTAGGTCAAAGTGGTTTGTAAGGGTTTACAACCACTTTAATGTCTATAAGCCCCCCGTATAATGTCTCTAACCATTCTCGCCTTTTGGATTTCTTCTACAGAACATATTTATCCTTGTGCTACGAGCAGCTCCCCTGAGCATGTCCACAATAATAACGTACTTCTGAGCCATTGGCAAGTGTTTTCCAAGCTGCTCTAGGTATCTCTGTAGTTAGTAGACTTGGAGCAGGGTTTGGTTGAGTACTGTAATTGGCCTGTTGTACTCTCTGTGGAATTTACAAAAAAGGCCTTTTAATTGTTTTCAGGCCTGAATGCTACCGTTCCGTGATGTGAGCATCATGCTTTTTTCCACTTACCCACTTTTCCTAAAAAAATAAAACAGTTGGTTTGGTGCTTCATTCTATTAAATCCCAAATGAAGCCTCACGCCCTTTTCCCTCTTTGGAATCCTTTTAATTCTGTCCCACAAAATGTTTTGATTTTTGCATCACAAATGCTTTCCTACTTCAGAGCACTCATGGTGGCATTGATAAGTAACTTCCACAGCCCTCATCCTAAGAATCCTCTTGCTGAGTTGTAGTTCTGCCCAAGAGAGGGCGATGTGTCTGATCAGGTCATTAAGAGAATGGAGTGCACTGGGCAGCATGTTCACTCTGGTGCCTATTGGATTGTGCAGTCCTATTTAAAGTGGTTATGAAGGTATACATTTTTTTTAATTAAAATAATAAACATGTAATGCATATTGCACAGCCCTGAACCTCCTCTTCTGGGGTCCCGGGCTGCCTGCTCTTGCACTTCTGTGTCTGCCACCATAGCAAGCTGTTCACTAAGGGGGCAGACGCGTGGATTCGCTCCCGAGCCGTTATATGTGTGTTCATACACATACGGCACAGCTTGGTCCTGGCCCCCCCCCCCCCCCCCCCGGTCTCTGCTCACAGGATTTGTTAGACAGCTGCAGTAGCCAATGGCTTCCACTGCTGTCTGTATGAGAGAAAGAGCAGCGCCGCTGCTCTTGTGCACAGCACTAGATTGAGATGAGACTCGGGTAAGTATTCGGGTGGCTGAGGGGGCAGCTGATCATAGACTGTTTTTTTTTACCTTAAAGCCGAGTTCCACCCAAAAATGTAACTTCCGCTTTAAGGAAAGGCGACCCCCCCTTGACATGCCATTTTTGGGGGTCGAGTGGATACCGTCTTTTTAGAGGGTCCCAGGTCCCACTTCCCCCCTGGCGCACCGTGGCACCGGAAGGGAGATCGCCTCTCCCCCCTCCCTCTCGGCAATCATCTGGGACACGTCACAGGTCCCAGATGATTGCCCGGCCAGTCGCGGCTCACGTGTGCGCAGTTGGTGCTCGGCTGTGAAGCCACAGCCGGGCGCCCACATCGCTGGACCCTGGGACAGGTAAGTGTCCGGTTTTATTAAAAGTCAACTGCATTATTTGTAGCTGCTGATATTTATTTATTTTTTTAAGCGGAACTCCGCTTTAATGCAGAAATAATCTTTGTGCCTTTAGAACCACTTTAAACTTCACAAATGCTATAACAGAAAAGTGGCTAATATATTGTCAGTCTAACATGTTCTATTTGGCAGATTCAGTTAGCTTTAGGTGAATGTGTATGCAAAGCATAGCAAAATAAAAATGTACGGTAGATAATTTCTTCCCCATGTTTTATTGAATAAAAAAACCCTGCAAGTCCTTAGAGATTACACAGGAAGTGTGCACAAGACACGGGACTTCTCTGAATTTTTGACTTGATCAACAAGTATTTTTTGCATTTATCAAAGAGATATAACAAAACACTTTCGATATCATTGGCAAACCAGAAGGGAACACATAAACACAGTTCATTGTTAATGTTTGTGTACACTTTCATCTCTCATAGTTTTCCATTTTCTCCCTAATGCAGGTGGTTTCTTGGTGACACAGAGAATGCTGGACATGTTCAAACGTCCAACTGATCCTCCAGAGTACAACTACCTGTACCTTCTCCCTGGAGGATTGTTTGTTGGAGGATATGCCACTGCCCTGCACACCGGATATTCTATTGAACAGGTGAGCAGATGAAATTTTTTCTTGTCTATTTTATCATGATTGTCATGCACACGAGACGCAGATGCAAACTCTGCTGAACGCGTGTTTTAAAAAGCAGAAACCTGCGTTTAAAAACGCGCGTTTTGCTGTGTTTTCATGCCGCGTTTAGACGCGTTTGCGTCTATAAGCATTTGTAAAGATAACATCATATAGACCCTCCCCAAGCTCAGAAAGCATGTATTATTAACTATTTCTACCATTTTGATCAGAGTGAGCAGCAGCAGAGAGAGTTGTACACTTGCATTTGCCTCTTTCTGTGTTTTTTTTTTTTTTTTTAATTGGATCCCATATTGAATATATGTCAGGAAATGCTCCTGATGTTGCTCTTATTGAGGATGCAAAGTCGTCGCAAATTTGCATGAGAGGTCCAGAATCAGATCTTGTCGATATTGGACCCATCCGTTGATGGCACAGCGAATGTCCGTTGGATATTTCACAAACATGTATGCATTAGTGAGTATATATGCCTATGAACTATCTAAACTAATTACGACATTTTAAACCAATTTTTCTAGTATTTTTTATGGTTTACCATCATATTTCTGAGTTTTCTGGTCCAAAAAATTGGGTTCCTTTTAAAAAGGCTTATAAACGCAAACGCAGGTGCCTGCGTTTAGCCGCATTTAGCTGCGTTTTGCGTCTGAAACGTGGAAAAGCAAAGTGTCTGAACGCATTTTTTTGCTTCTGGAAAAACGAGGTTAAACGCAACTGCATAAAAACGGGAAAAAAACAGACTGTGTACATGGACACATAGGATAACATTGCATGCCTTCAGGTGCAGTTGAAAAAAGTGTCCAACTGCCTCTGAACGCGCGTTTAACAGCGTCTCGTGTGCATGGGGCCCTAATATACATTATATCTGAAAATTCCTGCTATATTCAGAAGTCAGATGCAGTATGAAGGAAAGTAGTGTTTCTCCCTCGTATTTGTTAAAAGCAATTTCTTTCTCATCTATTGAGGGACATAGGAAGTCACAGGAAGTCTTAAAGTGATTGTAAGGGTTCGTTATGTTTTTTTTTTTAAATAACAAACATATATTACTTGCCTCCACGGTGCAGCTCGTTTTTGCAAAGAGTGGCCCCGAACCTCGTCTTCTGCCAGCTCTCGCAGGTCCCCCCCGCATCAGATAACCCCCTAGGAGAAGCGCTCCTCCAAGGGGGTTACCTTGCTCCAGAGTCCAGCATTCTCCGTCCATAGCTGCCATGTATGACTTGGCTCCACCCCCGGCGCCTGCATCATTGGATTTGATTGACAGCAGCGGGAGCCAATGGCTGCACTGCTATCAATCTATCCAATCAAGAGCCGAGAACCCCAGGCAGAGAGGCAGTGCGTCTCTGCCGGGTCAAGTTCCAGGGCGCAGGTAAGTAAAATGGGGGGACGGTCACTGCCAGGTGTTTCTTTACCTTTAATACATAGAATGCATTAAGGTGAAAAAACACGAAGGTTTACAACCCCTTTAACACTTCAGGTTATACGCCTGTCTACAGGAGGATTGGACACTGGCAAACTGTAGGCAAGCCACTAGCCTCGGTTTTTTCTAGTGTCCTGGGAAAACAAATATTTTGCTGTTTTTAAAAACTAGCTTGTAATTTTATTTGAGCAATTCTTCAATCAAAAATCTTTACACAGCTGCTGAAAATTTCTCTCAGTGCTGGTGACCTCAGCTCACATGCTACTAATAGACTGGGGACTACTTGCAGCATTTACTCTCAGGATTCCAATGTCTGTAGCCTGGAAGTACAGGAAGTACGTCCTCTGCTGTTAGTCTCTTCTGTTCTCGCGGTCTTACATGGCTCCATTGGGTGTTGGTCCATTGCCATTTTTGCTGACTTTTTTACTATGATCATGTAGGACCTAATGAATCAAATTATCCAGTTTACTGACTTTGATTGCAGAGGCCATAATAGTCCTGTTCAGCCGACTCTGTATATGACTTGCTGCATCCTTAACTGCTTCGGGACCATTGAATAGAGACCCTGATTCTGAGTCACTTAAATCTGTGTCAGATGAGCTTTCCACTGAAGAGTCAGTCTGATATTACTCCCATTTGTGCAATATGACGTGGTTTGGACCAACCGCAAGCTATAGGAGCAACCTGTCCCTTTTACTGCTGTTTGCAACAGTGGGTTATATCTGGCCCCTTAAAGTAGCATTCCAATCAAATCCTAAGTACTCTTTTTGACAACAAACATGCAAATTACCCGTTTTAAGGCAACATCCGACCGTGTGTATGCTCCATCAGACAAATATTGGCTGTGCAAACAGACAAACTTTCCGGCAACAAAAGACCTATGGTGCAAAATCCTATCGTGTGTACAAAAGTCCATAGGACTTTAGTCCAAAGTGCAAACACGAATGCCCAGTACCAATGCAAAAGATCAGACAACAATACAGAAGTTGACCAAAGGGTGGCGGTAAAGAGATGAAAAAACATGTGATTTGGTGAAAGTTGGCTGAAAAAGTCCTGCCGTGTGTATGCAGAACAAGTTCACAGTCAACGCCCTTTGGACAGAAATCCACAGAAAAGTTTGTTGGAAGTCCGATCGTGTGTACGAAGCTTTATTCTCACTGACCTGTGTAAGAAAGATCTGTATACTTGTTTGCAGGCCGCTCGGTTCTGGTCATGTGATCGGCTCCCCTGTGTCAGCCAGTGGAGCTGCAGAGGAGAGTAGGGAGTACTGTCAACGGATGGACCATAATAAGCCTATGGGCGATGCCACTGCTCACAGACTTTGACAGACATTCTTGAGAGCTCTCTCCTTTTCCCTGTAGCCAGTGCTGACTGACACAGGGAAGATCACGTGAGCATCCTGAAAATAGGTAAGTATACAGATCTTTCTCACACAGATTAGTTAGAATAGGTTTAGGATGGAATTCTACTTTAAAGAGGAAGTAAAGCCTCTTTTAAAAAATAAATAAAAAAAAGAACCTGCAAGGCAAAGGCATAATGAGCTAGTATGCATAGCATACTAGCTCATTATGCTTAACTTACCTGAGAATGAAGCCCCCGAAGCGGTCTTCTTACCCAACCTTCTCCGGCGCCATCAATCGCGGAGTGACTTCCGGGTCTCGCCGCTCCAGCGCTGTCATTCGCTGGAGCGGCGATGACGTCACTCCCGCGCATGCGCAGTAAAGCGGCATATCGCCGTGAACTCGGCGTGCGCCGCTGTCTACGGCGCATGCGCCGTAGACACCGATGCCTGTTTTTTTCTAAATATCTCCTAAACCATGTAGGTTTAGGAGATATTTATTGGACCTACAGGTAAGCCTTACCAGTAGAAGGGACAGGTTACTAGATTTTGGGTGGTTAGGAGTGAGGCGGGAGCATTTATAAAAGTAGTTAGGTTCCACTTTATTTTCAAAGGCTTTCTCTTTGTACCCATTTTTGCAGTCATTTCTGCATCAAGATTGGAAGCGCCCTACTAGGTTGTTTTTGCCCCCTAAATGCTCACTGAGTTCGTATCCTTTTGGTGCGGATTATGTTTAGAAGTGGTCCATTCTGGTGGACCTGTCCTTGCTGGCGGGTGTCCTATTTTGCACCCAATCCTGGCTGTAATTTTAGTTTTTTCCAAACCATGTCAAACCCCTTTAAAAAGGATCGAACCACCACTGCCATTGACTTCTCGTTGAAGGTAAGCAACGAATGGATATGGCACTAAACTTCAGCTATGGTGCCTTTTAAAAGAAGCCTCCCAACTTTTTTGTTATGCATGTGTATCGAGTTGGTGCAAAGGACAGGATACTTACCCTTAAAGCGGAGTTCCTCCCAAAAATGGAACTTCCGCGTTAAGTGTTGGTGACCCCCTGACATGCCACATTTGGCATGCAAATTTTTTTGTTGGGGGGGGGGGGGTACCCTGTTTTTACAGGCACCCAGCTCCCACTTCCTCCCCTGGTGCTGCGCCGCCGGAAGGAAGATCACCCTTCCCTCCCCTTCTTTCCTGCAATATTCTGGGACACGTCACAGGTCCCAGAAGATTTCCCGGCCAATTACAGCATGGTGCATGACCGGCTATGAAGTCACAGCCGGGCACCCACAGTTAGAATACTGGTGCCGCGGAGAGGAGGGGGGAGAGGAGCAAGGCTTTGTGTGCCCGCATAGCTGGACCATGGGACAGGTGAGGGTCTGATTATTAAGTTAGCAGCTACACTTTTTGTAGTTGCTGACTTTTAAATGGGTGGAACTCTGCTTTAAGTACTCAACTGCAGAACTGTTTTGTAAGAAGTGTTTGATCTGCATGGCACTTGAATTGCTTCTTTGGACCAACTCTAGATGTTCTCACCAAGAATGTTGCTGGTGGTAAGGGTACTCAACTTCTCAGGTGGAAGAAGCCTAAATCCTAAAGCTCAAGGCCGCAAGTTGTCTTTCTCGGAATGTCAAGAAGCATCCCCTTTTGTTTTCCACTCACTCAACTTTAGAATTGTGGCTTTTTAAGCTGGTCTTGTTTTCATTTTTGCCTGCTAAGTCTGAGATTAACTTGGGGTATCTACTTTCCAAAGAGGGCTCTTTCATACGGGAGGACTGATCGGGTCCGCTTGTCAGTTTTTTAGGCAGACCCTGATCGGACCATCCATTGCCCACTGTGGAGTGGCGGTTGTAAATGGACATGTGTCTGTTTACACCAGCTGACATTTGATCCAATCCTATATGCTAAAAACAGATGGATGGGGATGCCCCATCCATCTGGCGGATCGGATTGGTTGACAGTTGGCTCTGACCACCCATAGAGCAAAGCAGACTGTCTGTGTCCGCTCTGCAAAAGCGGAGTAGACATGGACATGTCATCTGCCTGCTCAGCGGGGAAAAGCGGACAGATCCCCCACTGAGCTGGCCGATCCACTGGTGGAGCCTCCCCACGTGAAAGAGCCCAAAAGGGTGATTTTAGGGATATCTTGCTGATCCTGGCTTTTTATTTGATATGCTTTGGAACCGAAAGTATGGCAGTTTTACAGTAGTGTTTTTTATTAAATTTTTTTTCATTTTATAGTAGTTAATAAATACCACCAAAAAAAGCTCTATTGATCTAAAACAATAAGAATTTTTATATAGTGTTTGCATGACCAAGTAATTGTAGGTCAGACTATCGTACTATTGAGAGCTGAAAAATGGCCTGGCAAAGAAGGGGTATTACAGGCTAGTACTGAAGTTGTTAAAGCAAATCTAAGGCTTTCAACCCAAATTATTATTATATCCCCTCACAAGAGTCTACCTTATCCTGAGTAGGCGCTCTGTGACTTGTTGGTGGCACCAGGATCTCTCTCTAGCTCCTGGTCTCAGCATATAACTTCAGCAGGGGTACATGTACACATTTTAAAAGGGTGATGCTTGGGCAGAGCCACTACACATTGATGCCACACACCAGGACCTAGACCTGGAGATCTTCTAGAGCAGCCTGGTAAATTTCAATGGCTGGCTCCGAAATTCGGTGTTCATGTGTCCACCACTGTATTTCTATTTAGACAAGAGTTATGCCCCGTACACACGATCGGACTTTCCGACAACAAAACCATGGAATTTTGTTCGAAGCAGTCGGCTCAAACTTGTCTTGCATACACACGGTCACACAAATGTTGGCCAACAATTACGAGCGTGAGAACGCGTTGACGTACAAGACGTACGACGAGCCGAGAAAAGAAGTTCAATAGCCAGTGCGGCGCCTTCTGCTTGATACCGAGCATGCGCAAACTTTTGTGCATCGGACTTGTGTACACACGATCGGAAATTCCGACAACAAAGCTTTGTTGGTGGAAAATTTGAGAACCTGCTAGCCGACATTTCTTGGCGGAAAGTCCGACAACAAATGTTCGATGGTGCATACACACGGTCAGACTTTCAGCCAACAAGCTCACATCGAACATTATTTGATGGAAAATACGATCGTGTGTACGGGGCATTACTCTTTAAAAAGCGCCGACTGCTAGTTATTACCTCCCCTTTGCCATCAGTTTGTTTATAACAGAAAAAAATGGTTATTGGGCTTCAGAAAAACAAACCCAAAAGCTTAGTAAGCAGAGCTAAATAACTTACAGTGAGGTATGTTGCAATCCAGAACGTCTCTGAAATTGGATATTTGGTGAAATGTACTTTTAGCACAGTAATCATTCACTGCTCTGTAGAGGATTTGCTAAACACAATGCGGAGAGCACGGGCCAGCTTTTTTAGTAATATTTTTTTTTCTTGCCAAATTTTATATTGAACAACATAAATACTGCTAAATAGATGGCCTGATCTTCTGTAGTGTAGCCCAGGACTGAACACAGATCAGGCAAGTTTTAATAGTGTGTGTGTTTTATGAAACCTATAAAATGTTTAAAATTAAGATTCAGTACATTGTAACAAGTGAAAAAATATTAAGGTATTTCAGGTCCAAAATCCAGCTGACCACACTAGATCAGATTTTGATCTGTGAAGTCCACAAAATTTGCCAATAGCGTGTCGGCTTCACTACATTTATATGGGGAGTATGCAGGTGACTTTCAACTTCAATCTGAACTTTCCTTATGTGTGACACAAGTGTGAACAAAATAATGACAACACATGAAAAATGGACAAGTGAAGAATTGGAGAACTTGAATTCTGCAACTGTGCTTGGAAAAGGGTAGTTTTCAGGGCATAGGACTAGTCACCAGTGTTGCATTTGGTCTCCCTATAACGGACTTACGATGCCTTGTTCTGCATCGTGTCCTTATGTAGAAGAAGAACTATGCCGCTTCGTATCAGAGCTGCTCCATTGATGACTGGCGATTTCATGATTGGTGGGGGAATATTAAAGCGGCAGCATGAGAGATATTCAAAAATTACCAATCCACAGAATAATTCAACCAGGTTGATCCTTGCAATCCAGGTTCTCAGGTACAACTCTCTCTCCAGCAAGACGACAGTGAGCAGCACATTAATGGAATCACCAAATCTCACTTTGAAAATTGTGATATTAGAAGATTAGAAAAATAAATATATGGCTCAGGCTCATAAGGCTGACATAAGGCTCAGGAGTGCCTAGGCACAGTTGCATGACAGGAAGTACACCATTTTGTAGGAGGGTTTCCAGACAAAGGGTACATTTGTTAGGGTAATGTTTAGGCACAAGCAACATTTTCTAGAACTTCTCTGTAAGATAGAAAATGTTTACTTTGAGTTCAGATCCGCCAACTGGCAGTAGCATCGTCTGTTAGCTATAAGAGAGGTGTGTCAGCACTAAGATATGAGATTTTAAAGTGGTGTGTGGTATTTAGTAGAGCTGGGCACCCTGTGTGCATGGGGCCTAATTTTACAAATGCTTCAGTATAATTTGAGAGGCACAATGGTAACTGATAGTTATTCTGTTTCAGATGATGTACCTGGGCTCTGGACTTTGCTGTGTTGGTGCCCTTGCCGGACTCTCCACTCAAGGCACTGCCCGTCTTGGTAACACTCTGGGTATGATTGGAGTTGCTGGTGGCATTGCAGCTACATTTGGTGCACTTAATCCAAACCCTGAATTGTTAGCCCAAATGTCTGGAGCTTTGGCACTTGGTGGCACCATTGGTGAGTACACATCAGTTATCTCAGTAGTAAATGCCTTGACTTCTTTCATTTCTACTTTTTGTCTGCAGAATCATAACAAAAAAATCTGTTGACCACATACGGAGCCGTTGGCTATTTTTATGATACACATGTAGGGTACAGGGTTCTAAACCTTCCCTCTATTAAAAAAAATGTGTTTTTTACAGTATAGAAACTTCATAAATTACTGTATTTAAGGGCTTATTTACACTTGCTTCGACTTTAATACACATGTATACACCTACTGCTTCAACATGCTCTTTTTTGATGTTTTTTTGATGCTTCGAGAATTATTTGGTGATTTTTTATTTATTCTTTTTAAGCTTGGCAAATGCTGTGTGTGTGTGTGTGTGTGTGTGTGTGTGTGTGTGTGTGTGTGTGTGTGTGTGTGTGTGTGTGCGCGCGCACACGCGTGAATTTATTTGATTTAAAGAGGCCCAGTAGAACTCGCAGCTCAGCAGATCCCCCAGCTCATTGGTATCCTCATTCAGCAGATCCCCTGCTCAGTAGTAACCCCCAATTAGTAGTAATCCTAGTCTCTCTCTGGTCTCAGCTCACCTCCCGCTGTATTGCTCCCACACTGAACACCAAGTGTGACATTGCTAGTCTCTCCTGCTCTGGTCCCCCAGCACTGCTGTTCCTCTTCCACTCATTCATTTCTTTCTTTCTTTCTTTCTTTCTTTCTTTCTTTCTCGCTCTCTTTTTCTTTCTCTCTCGCTCTTTCTTTCTTTCTCTCTCGCTCTCTGTCTTTCTTTCTCTCTCGCTCTCTTTTCATCTCTCTCTCTCGCTCGCTCTCTCTCTCACGCACCTTCTGCTATAGCGTTCCCATGTTGCATACCTTGGTGCCATCTGCTAGTTGCTCCAGTCTGGACCTCGCTCATCTTCTTGCTACGCCACACCAGATGTGTTTGTCTGCACCAGACACTTCCAGAATATATACACATGAACCGGAAGTGACTGCTTGATGGTTTACCAATGCATCCTGGGATATCTCATACCTGCAATATCTACAAAGTGAAGCTTAAGCTAAATAAAAGCCTCTCAAAAATGGAAGGTGCTGTAAGAAAGACTTCTATGGAGGCTTTGAAGACGATTTGAAGCACCAAGAAAGCAACATGGGATATCATTTTTGAAGCAAAGCAAACACAACAGGGCTGTAAACTTACCATTTTATTTAGTGACAGGGGCTTTGATTGACACGCTTTTTTTAAAGCATTCTGCATGCTAATGGCACATTTTGAAGCAAGTGTAAACGAGCTCTTAATCTAAGATGGGGCTCGACAAACCCCGGGCGCCAGGTTGCATTTGCGACTAGAATTAGCGACCTGGGGCGGCACAGCTGGGGTATCCAGTCTCCGTGCGACACCGCCCCCCACCCCCCGGCGCGATCGCGTTTCGGCCACTCTGGTAATTGAGGCCGTGGCTTTGCGGCCTTTTGCAGTCCTATGGTTCCTTCTTGAACATGGCACCCTCTCCAATGCTAATGGAGCTTCCCCTGACTGTTTTCCTTCCCATCACCTTCCCTTTTCTTAGAACCCCCAAACATTATATATATTTTTTATTCTAACACCCTAGAGAATAAAATGGCAACAAACTTTTACCCTTTAAAAAATCTCCATAGGCGACGTTTAAAAAAATTCTACAGGTTGCATGTTTTGAGTTACAGAGGAGGTCTAGGGCTAGAATTATTGCTCTTGCTCTACCAATCGCGGCGATACCTCACATGTGTGGTTTGAACACTGTTTTCATATGCAGTTGCTACTCACATATGCATTCGCTTCTGCACGCAAGCTCGGCGGGACGGGGCGCGTTAAAAAAAAAAAAATTTCTCTTATTTTTTTTAACTTTAATTTAAAATTTTCACTGTTCTTTTAAAAAAAAAATTGTGTCACTTTTATTCCTATTGCAAGGAATGTAAACCTCCCTTGTAATAGAAAAAAAAATGACAGGTCCTCTTAAATATGAGATCTGGGGTCAAAAAGTCCTCAGATCTCACATTTAAACTAAAATGCATTAAAAAAAAAAAAATAATAAATTTGTCATGTGAAAAAAAAAAAAAAAAATTTCCCTTTTAAGAGCTATGGGCGGAAGTGACGATTTGACATCGCTTCCGCCCTGCAATTACTTGGAGACGGGCGGGGGGCCATCTTCCCCTTTACCGACGGCCACGGTAAGCGGTAAAGGGCACCTGAGCGCGGCGGAAGGGGGGGGGGGGGGATTGTCGTCGTTAAAAAAAAAAAAAAAAAAAAAAACCTGACCCTTAATTTTTTTAGCTGGCTCCTAGGTTCCAAGCTAATTTGTCAAGCCCTGAGCTAAGAGTAGAACGCTTGCAAGAGTTATTCGGTCTAAGGGGACATGAGATGAAAAGAAAATGCCCCGGCCTTCAGAAATTGTGGAGTGATTCTTAATATAGTTGAAAGGTAATATGTGCTAGCCTATCATGATCTTTATCATTTTAATTTGTTTAAAATGAATTTATTAAAGCAATAACTGATCATGACAGGCTCACTTGCATAGTTCACTTGAGGACCTGAGTTTCCGTCTGCTTTCGTGCTGCCACACATAAACGGCCCTCTCCTTCATCGTCCACATGATCCGTCTGTCCTGTCTAGGTTGATTCTTTGAAGTACAGGAGAGTTATTTTAGAAGGAACAAACCTTTCCAAGCGATTGTAGCACGCCTCCCTTCCTCCAAGGCATGTTGCTGACTTGTTGTTTGGTATAACATTGGAATGTCGTGCCTTTTGATGGCGTGATCCCTGAGCATTCCTTTTATCTTCAAACGCCAAATAATGCAGAATGCCGAGCATGCTGTCCATTTGTGCAGCAAGTGTTTGTGTACGCAGGTGCTTGGCTTGTAGCTGATGAATCAGACCTTAATACTACACTTCTTCGTGATTCTACTTGTGTAGAGCACCCTTTTCAAAAATATTGTCTGTGAGCTCCTCAACCCAAAATATTACAGTAAAGTCTGGCTGTTGGCAATCTAAATCACTTAATTCTTACACATTTCTCAGATGTCAAAGCATTTAATCGATTCTCCATAGTACCGCCCTGTGGGTAACCAATCTGCCAGCATTACACCAAACCAAAACGTATTTTTGGTGGAGTTGAATTTTCAGTCTGAGAATTCTCCCATGGGACTTAAAGCATTTGTTGCCACAACACTTAGTTTTCCTGATATGTAATTGCTGTACCATTCTATGCATTAAAAACTTCTGTGCTGCAGAATAACCCCCCCCCCCCCCCCCCGTGTTGCACTTACCTGAGCCTGATCTGATCAATTGATGTACACAAGAGCAGCAGCTCTAATCGCTGTATCCCTCCTCCCTGGGTAGATTGATAGCAGCAGGTGCCATTGGCTCCTGCTCCTGTCAATTAAATGCTGTGGCGAGTGGGGCCGAGCCACCCGCCATGTCAATAGACGCAGGCAGGATGGCTCGGGAGCGAGCATGCCAAGGTGCCCCCATGGAAAGTGGCTTTCCACGGGGGCACTTGCAGAAAAGGAGGAGCCTGGAGCGCCGTCCAGGGACCCCAGAAGAAGAGGATCGGGGCTGCTCTGGACAAAACCATTGCACAGAGCAGGTTAGTATACCGTGTTTGTTTTGTTTTTTTTTTTTGTTTTTTTTAAACAACCTTTTATGTCACTTTAAAGCGGAGCTACACTGCCCCTGACGTTTTTTTTTTTTTTTTTTTATGGGGATTGCTTAATAAAATAATTTGCAAAGCATTAGCTCACCTGTCCTGTCTGTCTGACTTTGTCCGTTCATCTTTTATGTCAAAAAAAAACTTTATATCTATTTCCGGCTTCATCCCCATCTTGCGTGTGGGCATGTGAATACTCCAGGGCATTGTCTTCCTGGATTTCATTCACGCCTCTAATCTCGCGCATGCGCAGTAGACCATTCATAGGAGCGCCGTCAGCAGCGTCGTGATGACGTCGCGTTCGGTTCGAAGTCTCGCGCGATCTCGGGCCAGGCAGCCGCCCTGACTCCTGGGAGCTATGACACAAGCTCCCAGGAGACAGTGCGGGCTAGGGGATATTATGTAATAGCCGTAATATCCCCGCCCATATCCGAGGGACCAGCAACCAGGAAGCGATGGATGCAAAGAAGAACAACTAAAGGTAAGTTAAAAAAAAAAAAAAAAAAATGCCGTTTCGGATCGAGGAAGGTGAGTATTTTTTTTTTTTATTACAGGTTTTAAAAACGGGTGTTGCTCCGCTTTAACTACTTGCCGACCAGCCGCCGCAGTTGTATAGCAGCAGGTTGGCATGGCTGCGCGAATCACTGTCATGTACGTCGGCCACTTTAAGAAGCTATAGGGGGCACGCGATGACCGCCTGCAATTGCTCCATATAGATCCAGAACAGGGATCTGTGTATGTAAACAAACAGATCCCCATTCTGACAGGGTAGTAGAGAGAGATCTGCTGTTCCCAGTGATCAGGAACAGTGGTCTCTAACCTCCTCCCAGTTGGTACACTCCCCCCCACAGTTAGAAACACCTCCCAGGGAACACTTAACCCCTTGATCACCCCCTAGTGTTAACCCCTTCCCTGCCAATGACATTTATACTGTAATCAGTGGCTATTCTTGGCGATTCTTGATCACTGTATAAATGTTACTGCTCCCAAAAAAGTGTCAAAGGTGTCTGATCTGTTCGTCACAATGTTGCAGTCCAAAAATACATATTGGCCTAAACTGACGAAGACATTTTTTAAAAATTCTTTCTTTTTTTTTTTTTGTTTTTGTTTTTGGATCTTTATTACACCAAAAAGTAAAAATTTTATTTATTTTCTCTTTTTTTAATTGTTGGTCTTTTTTTGTTTATAGCGCAAAAAATAAACGCAGAGGTGATCAAATACCACCAAAAAAAAAGCTCTATTTGTGGGGAAAAAGGGGCATCAATTTTGTTTGTGTACAACGTGGCAATGACTATGCAATTTTCAGTTAAAGTGGTGCAGTATTGCAAAAAATGCCCGGTCATTAATGGGAAAAATCTTCCGGTCCTTAAGTGGTTAAACTCCCATGGGTTCAGCTGCTCTTTTGCAGTCTGAGTTAAACTGTGTCGAAACCCAAAAAAGAAAAATGTAATCTGTTGCAGCTTACCAATAAATCTATATATCATTTCTTTTTTTTTTTTTTTTCATAATTGTCTGCCCTTTAGTGTAAGTGTAGACAGCATTTGCAGATATGAGTGATGCCTTTCACACAACTGTTTTTGTTTTGACAAATTAATACCATTTGTGCAGCATTTTATGTTTGGTTTCGTTCTTGTTGCATAACCATTAAAAATGTAAAAAAAAATAAAAAAACCCAGGCAGAATAAAATCAGAACTTTAATTTTATAAAAGTACTAGCTGCATTAAAATGATCACTGGTCAACCTGTCGAATAAAACACATTTTTTAATTTTTTTTTTTTTTTTTTAATACTTGTTTTTGCCTTTACAATTTATAGACAATTGCATAATTATTTTTGATGGTATTGTATTCTAATAAAGACTAGTTTGGCCTAAAATAATATATTTCGATCCTGTATTATAAGTAATAAACGTATTTATCCTAAGACAAGTCATTATTTTCTTTACTTCACTTCTCAAAATACCTGTCAATAAAAATGTATTTTTTTTTCCATTTTTTGTTAACTAAGGTCTCACTATCGCGAAGCGCATCCAGATTTCAGATCTTCCCCAACTGGTAGCTGCTTTCCACAGCTTGGTTGGTCTGGCTGCTGTCCTGACCTGCGTGGCCGAATACATGATTGAATACCCACACTTTGCCACTGACCCAGCTGCCAATCTTACGAAGATCGTGGCTTACCTGGGCACTTACATTGGTGGTGTCACTTTCAGTGGATCACTGGTCGCCTATGGAAAACTGCAAGGTAAGTGAATGCTTTCTGTTTTTCTTCTTATATGCTATACTCCTATTGCCACGTTGATACTGATCCCCCAAAGTGATATCAAACCCTCAGTTTTTTAGCACTTTTAGCGGCTAATTTAATCACTCGAGTGTGCAGCTTTTTTTTTTTTTTTTTTTCTTTTATTCCTTGCCTATGTTCCTGTTTAAGCTGGTGCCATGACCACTGTCCCAGGTTTACTAATAGAATACTTCAAAAGCAAGGAACCACCCTATGTCACCTGCCAGTTTTTTTATTTTAATTGAATAATTGTTTTATTGACACTGCTTTTCCTCATATGAGGCATGAAGTATAAATGTTCTGTCATTCATTTTACGAATATGCTGTGAACAAGCCAAAACGTGCCAGCTGTTTTTTATCTTGATCTTATGTAGCAAATAAAGATTTTCATGGAATTCTGGAGTTGCCAGCTACATTTTTCTTGGAATTCTATGGAGCCCCCTTTGCATTCAGGAACTAGAGGTTTTTTTTCCTGGCACTGTGTGCATCAATAGAAACACACAGCTCCGTAGCCCTGGGTTAGCAAGGTTTTTCTCCCTCCTCCTCCAAGTTATTGGACTGAGTTGTGACTGCGCTGTCCACTGTTACCACTTTCCTGGGAAGAATGAAAATTCAGGGAAGCAGCACTGAGAGTGCAGGAGCAAGCAGCATTGAAAGTGGTAAACTACAGCTTGACAAGTAGTTTACTGGAGAATGTTTGTTTGTTTTATTTTACTTAGTGTATTTAGCTAAAATACTCTTATGCTGCGTACACACGGTCGGATTTTCCGACGGGAAATGTTGGCTGTGAGCTTGTTGTCAGAAAGTCCGACCGTGTGTATGCTCCATCGGACATTTGCTGTCGGAATTTCTGCCGACAAATATTCCGCCAGCAATACTTTGTTGTCTGGAAGTCCGATCGTGTGTACACAAGTCGGCGCACAAAAGTTCATGCATGCTCGGAATCCAGTACGAACCGGAAGTGCTCGGTCTTGTAAAATTAGCATTTCTAATTGAGAGATCACACGACTATTGAACTTCCTTTTTTATCGGCGTGTTGTACGTCACCGCGTTCTCACGTTCGGAATTGTTGGCCTACATTTGTGTGACCATGTGCATGCAAGACAAGTTTGAGCCAACAACCTTCGAACAAAAAGCCACGGTTTGGTTGGCGGAAAGTCCAATCGTGTGTACGGGGCATAAGAGTTTAAGGGGGTTCTAAAGGTAGAAGGTTTTTTTACCTTTTTAATGTATCCTCTGCTTTAAGGTGAAAAAAGTCTCTGAACAGGAGGTTTTAAAATAACATGCATAATTAACCTCCTGAGACCCGCGCTATAGACGAATGACGGCTACAGCGCAGATCTATATTGCCAGGACTACGTCCTATGGCGTTGCCCCGTGCACAAGTGGCCTGCGCGCCCCCTGAAGGGCGCGCGCATCTGTGAGACTCGCTGGATCACAGATCCGAGTAAGGGGTCGATCCCGACCCCCTTACCACATGATCAGCTGTCGGCCAATGACAGCTGATCATGTGATATCAACAGTGCCGGTAATCGGCTATTTTTCCTCGCGCTGATAGCGCGAGGAGTAAAAAAAAAGCCGATCACCGGCGGCAGTGAGAGGGAAATTAGTCCCGATCACTGCGATGTGCCCCGAGTCCACGGTGCCCACCTGTGCCCTCTACAAGTGCCCACCAGCTCCACCTGTCAGTGCCCACAATAAGTGCCTGAACAGTGCTGCCCATCAGTGCCACCCATCCGGGCCCATCAGTACCGACTTATCTGTCCCCATCAGTGCCACCTTATCTGTGCCGCCTCATCAGCGCATATCAATTAAGCAGAAAAATTAACTGTTTGCAAAATTTTATAACAAACTATTAAACATGATTTTTTTTTTTTTTTTTTTTTTTCCATCTTTTTTTGTTTAGCAAAAAATAAAAACCCCAGCTGTGATTAAATACCACCAAAAGAAAGCTCTATTTGTGGGAAAAAAATTATAAAAATGTAATTTGGGTGCAGTGTTGTATGACCGCGCAATTGTCATTCAAAGTGCGTCCGCACCGAAAGCTAAAAATTGGTCTGGGCAGGAGGGGGGTTTAAGTGCCCAGTAAGCAAGTGGTTAAATATTATAAGGCACTAACAAATTTGCAAAAATGTAAAACGTCTTTTGTTCTTGGAATACCAACATTTTTAGGACTAGTTGGGTTTAGCCTGAAATTCCATTTTTTTTTTTTTTTTTTGATGTAAAGCCGATTTATGAAATTCGAGCTGGGCACATATATCTGCAGTGTTTTGTTATCTCTCTTCAAAGCACCATGTCCCGTAGCTTTGTCCTGCTCCGTTCTTCTGTTATCAGCCTGATGACTCCTGACAAATTCTCCCTCGCATATGAAAAAAGCAGCCGGAGTTTTGTGTTGGGGAGGATTCTAGAAATAGATTATCAGAGTGCTGAATGATTCAAGGAACAGAGCTGAAAATATTTACCTATGAGGAGAGGGGGTGTGTGCCTTTCCTCCAATCAGCTGTCTTGGCTGTATGCCCAGGCTTCACTGCAGTGCTAACCAGGAAGAGAAAATATCCTAACAAGATCTGAACTTTCTTAAGACTATATAAAGATGAAGACAGCGGATATAGATTTTTAATCCCTGTGTATCATCTGAGGCGGTTCTTTTCATTGGCTATATGTGAGAGTTTACATCCACTTTAAGTCAATTAATTAAATTCAAAGGCCCAGACCTGCTACTTAAATGGCATCCCAGATGCATTAAATGGGGTTTCCTAGTGCTTAGAACATGTTCCAAGCACTAGGGAACCCCATTTAATGCCTTTGAATTAAATGAATTGACTGTAAGTGGATGTAAACCCTCACATATTCCCATTGTATGTGTCTTTTTCCCCAACTGAAAACCACATTCACAGTCTGAATCTTGTTCATTTGAGAAATATATCCATCCTGCTCCTTTTTATTCGTTTTGTCTCTAAAGCCTCGTACACACGATCTGATTTTCTGACGGGAATTGTGTGATGACAGGCTGTTGGCTAAAAATCCAACCGTTTGTACGCTCCATCGGACAATTGTTGTCGGATTTTCCATGGACAAATGTTGGATGGCAGGCTTTAAAATTTTCATCGGATAAATGCCTGTTTTTAGATTTTCCGAGCGTGTGTGCACAAGTCCGTCGGACAAAAATCCAAAGTACAAACACACATGCTCGGAAGCAAGGACGAGCTGGAAGCGGTCGTAATGGAGAATTAACATTCGTGACGCGGCAAAATCTCGAAATGCAGTGCACAATTCTCTTGTTCTTTAATGGGATAATAATGAATCTGCTTTAATGGTGATACTGATGGAGTTATGGCAAAACTCATTTGCAAAGGCTTTTTTTTTCTTATAGTGATATCAAGAATATTATTATTATGCTTGTGATCTCCCCCACCAAAGTCAGGCCTAAGTGCCGTCACTCATGTGAATTTTAAGGCCTGTTTTTTTAATGACAAAAGCTGCTGCATATTGTTAGTTCTTTATCGATGCAGACTTGTTAAGTCTCTGATAGGTGCCCTTTAAATAGTAATGTCAGACAGACAACTGGATGCAATAAATGGTGCTCCAGGTGTTGTCTATAAGTAGGTTTGGGGGAAAAAAAATTCCCACATGTGTTTTAACTTGTGCTGATCTTTCTGTGCATGAGGTAGAGCTTGTGTTCTGGCGCCATGGACAATTCATACTCTGCTTTCCCCGCTGCCACCCAGCTTCTAAATATGGGCCCTATGAGACATGCGTAGCTGTTCTACAAATAATCTTCTCCTTTTTTGTTTTTCTTTCCGGGATGCTGCTTCTTTTTTTATTTTTATTTATTTTTTTAAATCCAGATTTTTTTTGTGAGTGGCTTTTAATAAAATGTTCTGGTTCCATTGTATTAACTGTCGGATAATATTAATGTCAGCTAATAATTTTAGCTTGCATAATTTCGGTTTATTAGAAGAACTCAAGTCTAAACAAAAACCGAATAGCTGGACTGTTTCAATCTCTACATATTACCTATTAATTCTGCCAGTAAAACTTGGATTGGATGTTATTCTGCTGTGTCTTTGCCTACTTTACCATTGACAGTTGTGACATGTTGAGTGATGGTGACTGGGCCCAGAGCTTCTCATTTTACAAAATCATTCTTTTTGTATCTGAAAGAGGCATGGGGGACCTCCATAGATGTACTTACCAGTTTATTACTTCTTGGCTAAGCCTTGACTACACCCTGTCTAATGGAGCATCTTATGGACAAGTAGCAATGGGTCGCCATAGTGGAAAGTTTTTTAAAAGTTGAGCTCCTAAAGTTTTAGTTGTTTCGCTCATACAATTATAATAGTGCTTGTGAATTTACAGTACTTGATAGGGCACATAGACTAAACCCGGCCCTCAAAGTAGTTTACAGTTTATTTTCCCCTAAAGCAGGGATATGTACATTGGGACTAGTTTTGGGCAGGAGCCAAGTCATCTGCATAAAGGATAGAAACTCAGGCAAATGCTTAGAAAAGTCACTGCCTGGCATAAGGTGTTGCTCTTAAAGCACCCTTGACCTTTTCTTATCCTACCTATGCACCCCATGCAGCATTTCCAACAAGCCTCTCCCATCCTCTAATCACCATCTTATTAGTTTCACTCTCCTACTTCCTCGCCCTCCAACTGCCTAACCGTTACCCGTTGAAACCTTTGCCACCTCAACCCTGCTCTTCTCTACTCTGCTACTGACCATGCTCACCCCTGTCGGGCCCCAACCTAGCCACTTCCGTCTAACAGCTCATGGTCATCATCCCTACACAAGCTTGCCCCCCACTATACGCAGAATCAGGCCCCAACCACTACAACCCTGGCAAACAGACGACACCAGAAGTCTCAGAAAACCTAGCCGTAGGACTCTGATCTTTCCCAGCCTGACTGCAGGGAAACATAAGCAGGAGGAGCTTCTAGTCTTCTGTTGCTGGTCACATGTTCAAAAAAAAAGCCTTTGGCATACAGAGTAAAAATAAATAATATAAAAAAATCTGTTTTAAATTTGTCATACAAATCTACAAATATATATTTAAAATAAAATCTTTATTTTTTTGTTTTTTGGCAATAGCATGGTGTGGGTAGATTTTTGTGTCACGCCCCTCCAGTCTGTGTCTTAGAATAAGAGGAAGGTGAAGCCACCATTAATCTACATGTAATATCCCACTCCCATTGTGTTTAGCTGGTTAGTGAGCATGGAGGGGAGTGGGCTGTCATTTACCGCTGTGTATACGCCCACATGTGTGACTCTATAGTCGCATGGGCTGCTCAGATGTGATGGGGAGAAAATGCTCAACATAGAAACTCACTGAAAACTGGGTATGGGCAGAGTTGCCACCACAGCTTCAAGATCTCTAGCTGCATTTGGGGATGTAAGGTGGAGATTGAGAGAAGCGAGAAATTGGAAAAAAGGCATGTGAAATTAGGAGAGAGTGGGAAGCTTGCATCGGAGGAGTTGATGGGGGGGAAAGTGGGACTGTCACATACCTTCAGATAGAACCTGACGAGCAGAGGAACCACTGAGGTTGCAGCAGCCTCCGCAAGAGCGCGGGGGGGGGGGGTTAGGAGTGCCTGTAGTGTTCTCCGTAGATATATAGGAAAGGCAGGTGTACTGCAGATGCAGGGATGAGGCAGGTGCTGCGGATGCAGGGATGAGGCAGGCTGGTGGGGTTGAGAAGACTGGTGCAGAGTTAGACAAGCCAGGGTCATACACAGGAAGGCAGATATACAGCAAGACGTAGGCAAAGAATAATCAAAGTTCAGGCAGAGGTTTGGCAGCAGGAGATCAAGCAGAATAGCATAATCAGAGTCACGACAAGCCAGGGTCAGGGTTTGGAAATAATCAGGAGGGTCAGGAAAAGCCAGTTCAACAAGATCAAGGAAAGGCATGGGATACAAGATACAGGGGGCGACTGCAGTTTAGACAGCAAAGGACCTAGTGCAATTGTCAGTCTTATATATGCCATTTGGCGCCGATGTTAAAGGGCAGCACGCAAATGTACGTGCATGCTCGTTCGCATCGCGCAAATCCTAGTTCCTGACAGGAACCAAAGTCAAGGAATTGTACTGTCCAATGGAGAACCAGTAAGGTCAAGGTAGAAGGGATGGGATCTCTGAGGGAGCTATATTCAGGAGTAGGGCAAAAATCTAGCCAGTAATACCAGCTTTTTCTAAATTTGTCTTCTTGGTGGTGGAGGGAAGCCATAAGGTCTTCCATTTGGATTGTTTCATTGATACAGGCGAATCAATGTGACATGGTGGGGAAGATTTCAACAGAATTGGTATGCAGGCTCTAGCAGCATTTATTAGGTTAATTAGAGGTTATTTTTTAGCTCTTGATGGAGAAGTGGATGACATGTAGTTAAAATGAGAGGATCAAAACGGAATAAGACACCAGTTGGTTAGGTTGAAGCATATTCTCTTAACTGAATGGATTAAAAAAGGGAATTCCCAAAAGATATGAAGAAGGGTACCTGGTTGGGAATGGCATCGCCAACAGAGTGAGGAGCTCTGAGGGTATATCTTGTGACGTAGATTTGGAATGTGTAAGTAGTTTATAACCCAGTTCCTGAAACTTATTAAAAATAGAGGACTTATGTGCTAGTAGTAGGACACGGTCTATCTGTTTCTGTGATAGAGAACACAGTACCGTCTTTTTTATTTATTTTACTGGTCCTGTGCTTTCACAAAATGTATGATTTGGGGAATCTTACAAAATCTAAAAGCTATAGGGGAGAAAACCTGTGAAAAATTACAAAAATTGCCATCTGAGTTTGAAAGTGATGCACAGGACCTGGCAGTGAAAGGGTTATATTACAAAATTTTTATACTTTTTTCAAACTTATTTTTTTTTGTAATTGTACCCATAACAAGAGATATTTGATATAATAAAGTCCTATAGTGACTATTTTGTGATTTGTTTTGGTGTTCGTATCATCATGTCAGGGTTGCTTATGCAACATAAAACACAGCCCTATCCGAAAAAGTGATCATATCCTGTGCTCTTGAACGATGGCCTTTGAAAGAGAAAACTAGATTGATAACAGCTGTATGTGCCCTGACCCATTCCTCATCCACTATTAGTACATCAGGACCTGCCAGCAACAATTAAACTTGTCTGATTCCGTAAACCCCAAACCTACCTGTGTGTACTTCATAAAACTGATTCCGCTACTTCAAGAAACCACTCCAGTTACATATGCTTCTGGTTTCCAGTTTTTCCCACTCTCTCTTTTCAGGTGACACATTGATAATTGTTCTTTAGCAAAATTGGTTCCTCATGATGTTGGATAGCAGAGCAAAAGCCAGGATTCCCACAATTGGTGTTTGAATTTCACATTCCAGTTTTGCATTGGTCCAGCACTCATGAGTTTAATAGTTTGGCAAAAAGCTTTGTAAATATTGGTGCTGTGCTGATATTTAACCATACCATGCCAGATTAAGTGTAATAAGATTTGTGGAGGTTGGTGATTTTGTGTTCAGGTGTCCTATTTTCCCATCTCACTCCAGCGATTTGTCCAGCCCTAACCGGTAACCTTAAATTACAGATTCTGCTTTTGTGGGATAAAGGAAAGCTGTTATGAGTGACACAGAAGCCACCGCTGATAACATAACCTTCCTAAGATAGCCATTGCCTGGATACTGTGCTAACCCCTCTGACTTTCTTGATCTGCTTACTTCATGCAGGTCAGCGACTCTGCGAAGTATTGAAGCTAAAGTTTCAGCAAACCAGCCAAGCAACTAGTGTTTATAGTATTTTATTTGTAAAAGGTTTTCTGTAAACCTTATTTAGTAAAATCTCCTAGGAACTCTGAATCTCTTTAGGGGGTACCTGTTTGAGGAAAAGGGGCACTTACTAAAAGTAGACATCCTAAATCTCCTACAGAGCTCAGGAACTCAGAAACATAGCATTTGTTTATTGGGGAGTCTACCAGCTTTCATGGTCAATGCCATGGGGGAAGACATGTAAAGAGTGGCACTTACTAAAAGTAGACATCCTAAATTGCCTACACAGCTTATGGCCTCCAAAACACAGCATTTGTGTAATGGGGAGCCTACCAGCTTCCATGATCAATGCCATGGGGGCAGCCTCCGTAATCAACAGGACTAGAGCAAGTGATCACCGGAACTGGACAGCATTTAAATTACAAGCAGTCTGTTTAGGGGGGTGGGTTTTCTCACAGGATAAGAGCTGTGCAGGGATCTGGAGGTGCCCACTCTATAGGATACCCTTAGTCAGTGCCCTTTTCTTGTAAACTGGGGGGGGGGGGGGGCACAGGAATTCAGATATATTCATGTTATTCTGCCTCCTAATTTGGACACAGAAACAGAAATTGTTTGCTCAGAATGCCTCACTGCACTGCTGTTGTAAGCTGATTTTTATATAGAAGCTGTCTGTATTGTGTTTCTTCTAGCACTGGTTTTGGAAGTCAAACCCAGACCTTACTGGACTAGATGTGTGGGCCTAGTCTGACATATGAAAAAAGTATCCTCTATAGCAAAACATAGAGGAGAGCAGTAACTATTTTCAATTACATATATTCCGTGGTTGGGTTAAGACACATTTATTAATATTCAATTTTCAAATATTACATTTATCTCAGACTTTCTCATCTGTCAAGATGATAGGGTTACATTTCACAGCCCTTGGGGACTATACAGTGACCACTAT
Organism: Lithobates sylvaticus; assembly: GCA_028564925.1. Classification (NCBI taxonomy): domain Eukaryota; kingdom Metazoa; phylum Chordata; class Amphibia; order Anura; family Ranidae; genus Lithobates; species Lithobates sylvaticus. The sequence continues at coordinate 83,116,121 of CM053026.1, forward strand.
GAACATCGTGGCCCTTATTGGCATACCAACAAGCAAAACAAAAACCATATCGTCCGGACGCCAGATGTTTCTACTAATGTGGTTCTATGACGGCTATAAAGCCACATCTACTAATAATGCAAGTAAACATTGGGGGTAAATAAGGTAGTGATCACAAAATTAGAGACCCCCCCCCCCCCCCCAGGTGCTCGAGCTGAGGGTAACATGTTCACAGGGACTTCTTTGTCTATTCGGGGCTGCCCAATTAGTGGGCCACATTGCCTGCAGAGGCTCCAGGTGGCGCTTTCTCCCTCACAATCAGTCTCTGACCCTCCAGAGATCCCAAAATAGGCCAAGCCTTTTTCCTACTTTTTTCTATTTTTTTAACAGTCTATATGTGAAGACTTTTTGTTCTTGAGGCACCACAATCTCCTGCCATTGCATCAGGTTTACAGGAGGTTTTGTCAGACATTATAGATGCTGTGTGTTCTACCCTGAATCTGGAGGAACATCTCACTATTCCAGGTCTTGGACCATTTAGGGCTTCTACAACTGCAAAGACCTTTCTGCTACGCCCGTTGATTCCTTCCTTTATGTGACTCAACCTTGTATTTGCCCAAATCTGAACACAAGTTCTTGGGTGGTATTAACCTTTGATTTACCACCTCCTCTTTGATCACTTAATTTGGACACTATGCAGTCTTTTCTGGGTAGGGCTCTGAAATATGTTGACTAGGTGTGGCCCTGTATTGTTTTGGTGTATTATTGAATACTGGAAAATTCATACATAATAGTTTTATATTCTCTCTAAATCTGCTTCATCATTATTCATCTCTCCTGACAGTTCTGTTGTAATATGTAAATCAAAGCATTGACATAATTAATCTCTAGATTACTAAAAGATGTAAACAGAATTTTTACCATAGGAGAGCATTATTCTTCTATCCGGGGGTTTAGAAAAATTACATTATTTTGATGGTTCAGTACAATTGTAATTTCAAATCAAATTAAACCCTAAACAAAAAGCATTGAGCGTCTAACCTCTTGTCTGGGATTTCAGATACTTGTGGAGTCCTGGTATTCTCATACTCCTTTTGTAGAAACCGTTCCAAGTGTTGATTCATACACGGCACATGAGCCTTTTCTTCATATTGCTGCTAGCTTAGTTGGGTGATCTGCCTGGTCTTAGTAGAAGTCCTGTAGTAGATTAGTTAGCTATTTCAGAGGATGAGAATTGTTGAGTACCTTTGCAGTGTGTGAACAACTACAGACTTGCTTAAAATATAAAACACTGTGCTGTTTATTTGCAATGGTTTGGGATTAGGTCAATCAGTGATTTATATAGAAGAATCTATGGCAGAATCTTTATTTTTTTTAATTATTTTTTTTTTTTTTAAATAGGTTGGTCCACAAATAAACTTCTAGTAGGTAGTGTGTTTTTTTTTTTTTGTACAAGAGACATGCAAAGTATTGTCTGTTATTTTTTTTATTATGTGTGCACTGTAATGCCCTGTACACACGATCGGACATTCCGACAACAAAATCCATTGGATTTTTTCCGACGGATGTTGGCTCAAACTTGTCTTGCATACACACGGTCGCACAAAATTCCAATCGTCACGAACATGCTGACGTACAACACGTAAGACGGGACTATAAAGGGGAAGTTCAATAGCCAGTAGCCAATAGCTTCCGTCTCGTAATTTATTCTGAGCATGCGTGGCACTTTGTGCGTCGGAATTGTCTCTATACGATCGGAATTTACGCAATCTGATTTTGTCGGAAATTTTAAATCCAGATCTCAAACTTTGTGTGTCGGAAATTCCGATGGAAAAAGTCTAATGGAGCCTACACACGGTTGGAATTTCCGACAACACGCTCCGGAGCACTGGTGGGGGACCCCAGAAGAAGAGGATGAGGGCTGTTCTGTGCAAATCTTTTTCAGAGCAGCCAAGTATAATAATATTTTTAAAAGAAGACAAAAAAATGTAAAGTTTATAACACTTTAAGTTCTACTTTAACACCCTTTACCACGAGTGTTCAATTTTACGTCCATCTGTCAATTTTTTTTTAGACTAAACTAGACTGAACAACAGTGTAGACGGGCAGACAAATATAAATAGACGGACGATAATGTGCACGGAATAAAACAGAACATTTTTTGCTTCTTTTTCTGTTTTTTGCGGACAAAAATGGATGTCGTTTTGTGCGTAAATTTGTAGGCAAGAAACAATTTTTTTTTTTATATCCATCTGTTTTCTTCTACAACTAAAAAAAAAATATGAAAATGTGAACGGCTCTGAAGACTGAAATACAAAATGATGTAAAAGGATTGAATTTTCACACGATTTATTAAAGTAAACTAAAGACTATGGGGGTTATTTACTAAAGGAAAATCCACTTTGCACGGCAAGTGCACTTGGAAGTAAAGTCGCTGTAGATCCGAGGGGGACATGCAAGGAAAATAATAAACAGCATTTTAGCTTGCACATGATTGGATGATAAAATCAGCAGACCTTCCACTCATTTCAGATCTACCCCTTAGATTTCCAGCGACTGTACTTCCAAGTGAACTTTCAGTGCAAAGTGGATTTGCATTTCGTAAATAACACCCTATATGACAGTCTTATCAAGTACTGAATCCAATCTTGTGTAATAAACCAAAAATGTCCTTTACGTTGATTGAGCCAAATCCTTCATCATTAGTCTCACACACTTCCACTCATACGCTGACGACACTCAACTTTACTTCCGCATCACCGGACAAAAAGACCAATACCAGAAACTAGAAAAATGTCTCACATTGATGAATGACCACTAGCTCCCTCAAACTCAATGGATCGAAAACGGAGCTTCTGCTCCTCAACGCAAACCGAAATAAAAAAACTAAGACCCCATAGACACCACCCACCATTCTTGGACAGACCATCCTTCCAAGCACCAAAGCCAAAAGCCTCGGAGTCATCTTTGATTCAGAGATGACTATGGATGCACAAATAGGATCAGTAGTCAGTGGATCCCAGCATCTTCTCCGCCTGCTACGCAGACTCATCCCCCTTCATTCCAGAAAAGGAGAAAGCATTAGTAGTTGGAACAATCGTGAATTCGCGACTCGACTACGCAAATTCCCTCTACATAGGACTGCCTGATTACCAGATTGCACACCTGCAAGGCGTCCAAAACACGGGAAAGAAACCCTGGGAATCCATCTCTCCATCCCTAAGGACCCTCCATTGGCTAATGGTAAAGGATAGGGTCACATTCAAGACCCTCTGCCTCACCCACAAATGTACACAAGGAAACGCTTCTTAATACCTATGTGAGAAAATAAAACACCAAAACCGCCTTCTCATCCCTAAAGTCCGTTACAAATCTAAGTGAGAACGAAGATTCGCAGTCCAAGGACCTCGGCTATGGAACGCTCTACCCACCAACATCCGCATGGAAGAAAACCATTGGGTCTTCAGAAAAAAACTCAAGACCCACCTCTTCTGATAAGCAAGACAACACAGGACAGACCAAGTGCCTTGAGGCGATTCAGTTAGCATTTGCAGCGCTATACAAATCATTCATTCATTCTTTCCCCCCTTTAGACACTGCAGCTCACAGTGGGAGGGTTTCAGCATCAGAGGCAGTGCTCTCAATGCAATGCAGAGCGCAGGGCTAGGTGTGGCCAGATGCTTGTTGACAAGCTACAGGCTTGTGAATCGGCAATGACAATGCTGATGGCCACATCCGCTAAAACATCTCATCTCACTGTAGTACACACGAGGCACAGCCTACATGGGAGTGGCATCTCGGCTCTGAATTCAGGAGCAATGCAGGATCAATGCCATACCAACAAAGGAAGCTGCATTTTGTGGAATTCACTGACAGGATCAACAGATGTTTGTGAGAATACTAAATTATTCATATGTAATACGTTATATTCACTAATATATATTTTTAAACCTGACTTTGTTATAGAAAATGTGTAGAAAATCACTATTCGTCCCCCTTTAGCGGGAAAAAATGTATTGCTGTAAGCCTAATTGATGTCTCATTGTTGCCTGTATAGCACTTGCTAATTGTTCGACCTGCCATTTCACTCTGTGTACGATGATCTAATCCATTTTATGGCTTCCTTGTTCATCCCGCTCTTTGAATGCATTTCAGGAGTCTGGTATAGCCAATAAAACTGCCAGCTGCATCAATTCACAACTGGGATCTTCATGTTTCAATATTCTTATGTTGTTTTTACTGTAATTGAAGTGCAAGCCAAATATGTTTTTTGTTTTAAAGCTGAACATGAAATACTGGTAAGAAGATCCTTCATTGCTTTGTGTTTGAGAAGCTGGTCTGGTGCTGCAGTATAAACCAGTAGTAGCCTTGGACCTTGCTTGCCTTAGCTGGACTAAAGCTAGCCATACGCCAGTGGGCTGAGCGAAAAAAAAAAAGACTATCAAATTCCTCCATCCACACAAGTGAGGTGAATGGATGAATTCCTCTTTACTGGGACATTGCATTATGACTGTGGCAAACCCCACTGCCAGAATACACTGATCAGCAGCTGTAGCTGATTGGTTGCAGGTGCCGATTCAGGAAACGTTCCCAATCTATCCCTTTGAATTCTGTTGAGCAGGGACTGCCACACACTGATCTAAATTTGGCTGGTCCCAAATTGCGAGCTGCGCATATCCAGGTTCAGGACCTTTTTATGCTAAAAGTGATTGTAAAGGTTTTTGTTTTTTATAAATAAATAATAAAAACTTGTTGTACTTGCCTTCACTGTGCAAGGGTTTTGCACAGAGCGGCCCTAATCCTCCTTTTCTGGGGTACCCTGGCAGCACTCCTAGCTCCTCCTCTTTATTTATTACAGTATTTATATAGTGCCAACAGTTTACGCAGCGCTTTACAATATAAAAGGGAGACAATACAGTTATAATACAACAAAAAATACAAGAGGATTAAGAGGGCCTTGCTCAGAAGAAAATGTGGGGAATGAGCTGATGGAAGTGGTAAAAGATTAGTTGGAGACGTGATGGGCTTCCCTGAAGAGATGAGTTTTCAGGGATCGCCTGAAGGTAGCAAGAGTAGGGGATAGCCGGACAGGTTGAGAGTTCCAGAGGATGGGAGAGGCTCTGGAGAAATCCTGGAGACGAGCCTGGGAGGATACAAGAGAGCTTGACAGGAGGAGGTCTTGAGAAGAGCGGAGAGGACGGTTTGGGTGATATTTGGAGACAAGATTGGTGATGTAGCTCAGGGCAGAGTTGTGGATGGCTTTGTAGGTTGTGGTTAGTATTTTGAATTTAATTCGCTGGGTGATTGGGAGCCTGTGTAGGGATTGGAGGAGAGGTTTGGCAGACACTCAACGGTTGGTAATCGAGTGCACTCTTCATCGGGTGCAGGCGCACTCCCGAGTCCTGCTGCTGTGTCCATTGACACAGACTGCAGGACTCAGCCCCTCCCCCCTACTTCCGTGTCACTGGATTTGATTGACAGCAGCGGTAGTCAATGGCTCCTGCTGCTCTCAGTTTATTCAATGAGGACCCGAGACAGTGGCTGGAGCTGCTGGGTTCGTTCTAGCTGGAACAATCAGGTAAGGAAAAGGGGGGCCTTGGGGGGCAGTGGCAGCACAAAGGAATTTTCACCTTCATGCATAGAATGCATTAAGATGAAAAACCTTGAGACTTTACAACTCCTTTTTAAGAGTTCCCTTCACTGGAACTAAGGGGCCAAGCCCAACCCCTGAAAAACAACTCCACACCATAATCCCCCCTCCACCAAATAAGTTGGATCAGTGCACAAAGCAAGGTCCATAAAGACACGGATGAGCAAATTTGGGGTGGAGGAACTTGGCTGGCCTGCACAGAGTCCTGACCTCAACCCAAAAGAACACCTTTGGGATGAATTGGAGCATAGACTGCGAGCCATGCGTTCTCGTCCAACATCAAGCACCTGGCCTCACAAATGCGGTTCTGGAAGAATGGTCAAACATTCCCAAAGACGCACTCAACCCTGTGGACAGCCTTTCCAAAACAGTGGAAGCTGTTATAGCTGCAAAGGGTGGGCCAACTCAATTTTGAACCCTACGGACTAAGAGTGGAATGCCATTAAATTTTATGTGCGTGTAAAGGCAGGTGTCCTAATACTTTTGGAAATATAGTGTAACCTAAAGCATTCTTCATTTGCGCATCTACACAAGCCCCAAATCCAGTGGTGCCCACCACTTGGCCACAATGTTGCTCTGCCTCCACCTACTGCTGGAGCATGTTGTACCCTAAGGCCCCTTTTACACTTATACGACTTGTCCCACGATTTGGGACTGCAAAGTAGCATGACAAGTCGTTCCCCATGATTTCCAATGACAGCCATTCATATTAGTACGACTTCAAGTCGTTCCGACTTCAGAGTAGTCCCTGCACTACTTTGGTCCGATTTTGATGCCACTTTATACAGGCATTCCTTGAAACCGCGGCAAAAGTGTGGCAAAAATCGGCGCGACTTTGAAGTCGCACAAGTGTGAAAGGGGCCTAAATATGGGTATAATGTGCTCCAGAAGGTGAACTTGGAGCCCAACCCCAAACTAGTTATACTTATGGCTGCAGCGCCCCCTGGTGCACCATCTTCTATTGCAGCTGCTGCTACTGCAAAATGCCTGGTCCTTCTAGGTATGGAGCATTATGTGACCCCCCACTCATAATGCATAGATTGGCTGCTACACTGAACACTGTCTAATTACAAAGTGGTATACGTCATCAACCCATAGGTTTTAATGAAATAAAATACACTCCTTGAAAGCTTATAATAGCAAAACTCTTTTTGCATGTATGAATTCCTTGTTTTAATTAAAAAAATTGCTTTATAGCATGATAGAAGCTAACTATTTTTTACTTTTTTTTTTTTTTAATTCCCTTTGCAGGTGTCCTGAACTCTGCCCCTCTCCTTCTGCCAGGCAGACATATGCTGAATGCTAGTTTACTGGCAGCCAGTGTTGGCGGTATGATCCCGTATATGCTGGACCCAAGCTATACCACTGGCATTACATGTCTCGGCTCTGTGTCTGCTCTATCGGCTGTTATGGTAAGAGACCAACAGAGCTTCCACTCTAGAGTTAGAGATTTTCTGCTTTTTATTGAAGAATCCTGGATTTTTTTACACTGATCTTAGTAGCCTGGTTTAGACATCTTCATTTCCCAACTGAGGCTCATTTATCAATCTTTATCTTGAAACTGTCTTTTTCTGCCATTACTGATCATCATTTATCTTCTTTCCAAAATCTGCTGAAATCTGCCCCCTACCACCCAGCACTCCTGCAGAGATAAGATAAGCCATTGAAACCAGACCAACTTTTTAAATAGATATCACCATTTCCTCTTAAAGCTGTTGTTGCATTTAAAATGGGTAACATGTGGCTCCCTATCTTTAGACCCATAGAAGCATAGCGCTGGCAGGGATTGGTCCTATTAGACATCCAGAATACTTTTTGTTTTCTTCTCCCACTCTACTTTAAAGCGAAACATCAATGAATTCCAAGCAGACAGATAATTACACTGTTCACATACACACATGTAAAGTATTTTACCTTCCAAAGGATTTGCAGTTGTGTTTAGATCCAGTATTGTGACACTCTACCAGGCAGTAGAAACCAATTGGACATGACTGGTTGAAGTTATCTATATTGCAGTTGTATTTATACTTTTTGCCCCCAATTGGAAATCTGCTTGAAGTGGAAAAGCGTAATATTAGCCTCAATATTTCCACTGTAGTAAAGCAAATATAGCTTGGTCATTGATCTGCTCCAGGTGCAATATTCTGATGAGGTCATTGCTGTATTGATTTCTGTAGGTATGTTCACGTGTTAGATGACCCTATTCTGCAGCTCTGATTGGCATACTATGCTGAACCTCTCTTTTTCTGAATGCTGTTGTGTAGGATGTTAAAAGGATTGTAAAGGATTACATTTGATTTTAAATACCAAACATGTTATACTTGCCTACTTTGTGCAATGGTTTTGCACAGAGCCTCCTCTTCTGTGCCCCCCCCCCCCCCCCCCCCTCCGGCACTCCTGGCTTCTCCTTCCCACCGAGTGCTCCCATAGGGATTGGCTTGCTATGGAGCCAATAGCTCTCACTACGGTCTCTGAGCCAGTGGGGAGGGTGAGAGCAGAGAGAGCTGCTTTTTTTTTTTTTTTTTTTTTACCTTTTAATGCAGAGAATGCAGTAAGGTAAAAGACCTTCAGTCTTTAGAACCACTTTAAATAAGCCAATAAAAACATGTTCAGGCGTTAAAATACATTTTAAAACTAGTTTTAAAACTGCGCTAATGTCTGTAGGGACTTCAACATTAAAGTGACAGCAGCGGAAAAACCATGTAATATATCCACAGTTCAAAAACCATGTGATATATCCACAGTTCAAAAACCATGTGAGATATCCACAGTTCAAAAACCATGTGAGATATCCACAGTTCAAAACCCATGTGAGATATCCACAGTTCAAAAACCATGTGAGATATCCACAGTTCAAAAACCATGTGAGATATCCACAGTTCAAAAACCATGTGAGATATCCACAGTTCAAAACCCATGTGAGATATCCACAGTTCAAAAACCATGTGAGATATCCACAGTTCAAAAACCATGTGAGATATCCACAGTTCAAAATCCAAAAAGCCACACCAGTTGAATGATTAATCCAACTATGAAGTAATTATTGTGATAAAAATATTAAAATGTAGAAAATCCACGTGAAGAAAAATGGTGAAAATGACCCTCATCAGCAAAAATTATCTTTAAAGTATCGACACCAACATAAATGTGAGCTCCCACCACCTCGTTTAACAGGTGGTGCTTACCGGATCATATGGACCTTCTATTGCTAGAAAGGTCAACCAAGCTTTGGTGGTGTAACCCTTATTGGGAAGCTGTAAACAGATATGCCCTCTTATGGTCTCATGCCGCGTACACACGATCGGAATTTCGGCCCGCAAAAGACCAATGAGAGCTTTTCATCGGAAAATGCGACCGTGTGTATGCTCCATCTGAATTTTGCTGGCCGAATTCCCGCCACCAAAAATTTGAGAGCGTGTTCTCAATTTTTGCGACGGAAAAGGTTTCCATCGGAAATTCCGATCGTCCTGTAGCAATTCCGGCACGCAAAATTCCTACGCATGCTCGGAAACAATTCAACGCATGTTCGGAAGCATTGAACTTAATTTTTTCTCGGCTCTTCGTAGTGTTGTACGTCACCGCAGTCTTGACGGTCGGAATTTGGTGTGACCGTGTGTAGGCAAGACAGTCTGAGCGGAATTCCGTTGGGAAAACCATCGGAGCTTTTTCCGGCGAGAATTCCGATCGTGTGTACATGGCATCAGACACCCCTCACTTATCTCCAGGCCAGCCCTATCGTGTGCCACGGCTCAGGGTATAGAAGTATAAACTCTTTATTAAAATATTTAGATTGCACTTACATGATTCAGCCATCCATGTCCTTACCTTAGGAGGTGGTGATTGATCTGGGGTAGGGCTCATGGAAGCTGCCTCTCCGCTCCTCCACCTGCTGCAGCTTGCAGAGGTAAGAACTGGGCCGTTGCTTCTCCTCCCGGCCGAACAGGAAGTGGGCCCTGAGACCCAATTGGCCGGGAGTCTTAAGACTCCCTGGCTAATCGGGTTTCAGGACCTGCTTCCTGATTGGCCAGGAGGAGAAGCAGGAAGACATTCGCAAATATCCGCTAATGACAAACAACTGGGGTTGGGTTCAGGGTGCTGTGCTCTGTCCCCCGAGCCCACCTTTCTGTGAAGCCAATTAGAGCCTCAGGCTCTAATCATATTTAAAAAAAAAAAAAAACCCCATTGAAATTCATGCGTCCAGCATGTAGATTAGGGTCCGTGCGCATTGATTAGGGGGCGGCGCCCCTAATGGATCGGCCGCCACTGCCTTAGAGGGTTCTCCACTAGAGAAATAGTTGTGAAAGTCACATTCTCTGCTATATAAATAGGTGTTCATTTGAAAAGCTACATTTAAAATTTCTCCGCTGTGGCCACGGAGGATTTAGATCACCTTGTAACTGGTGATCAAGCTTTAACCGGTCTGTTAAGGCCCCTTTCACACTGGGGCGGCGTCGGCGGTAAAGCGGCGCTATTTTTATCGCTGCTTTACCGTCGTTTTAGCGGCGCTATTCAGCCGCTATCGGGGCATTTTTACCCCCCCCCCCCCGCGCGCGATAGCGGGATTAAAACGGCGCTTTGACGGTGGTATAGCCGCGCTGCCCCATTGATTTCAATGGGTAGGAGCGGTTTAGGAGCGGTGAATACATTCAAAGATGCTGCTAGCAGTACTTTTTTTTAGGCCTCTTTCACACTGGGGCGGGAGCGGCGTTGGCGGTAAAGCAGCGCTATATTTAGTGCTGCTTTACCATAGTTTTAGCGGCGCTATTCGCCCGCTAGCGCCCCATTGATTTCAATGGGTAGGAGCGGTGAATACACCGATCCTTCACCGCTCCAAAGATATTGCATGCAGAACTTTTTTGACCGCCCTGCAAGCGCACCGCTCCAGTGTAAAAGCCCTCCGCCTTTTTTTTAGGCACTATACAGGCGCTATTTTTAGCGCTGTAGTTCCTGAAAAACGTCTCAGTGTGAAAGGGGCCTTACCGTCCTGCTAGCGCACCGCTCCAGTGTGAAAGCCCTCCGGCTTTTACACTGGAGTAAAAGGAGCCGCTTTTTTCAGGCGCTATACAGTCGCTATTTTTATCGCTGTAGCGCCTGTAAAAACGTCTCCGCGTGAAAGGGGCCTAAAAGATCTGGGTGTAGTTCTCCATTATCTGTTTTTCCACAGTAGCTATGAGTCCCGGATAAAGCAGGAGCCATGTTTGCTTGTAGAAATCTTATCACTCTGGTCCCAGTGCTGATTGAATTGCTTTATTTTTTTTTAGCACATTTAAAAAACAAATCCCTGAAACCTTCCTAAAAGTTCTCTTTTTTTGCAATGGTACTAGTTGTGTTTTGCAGCAGTTATTTTCTAGCATTTTTGTGACCGATGTTTTAAGTTTTTATATTGTTCTCCACAGGGTGTCACTCTCACCGCTGCTATCGGAGGGGCAGACATGCCTGTGGTCATCACCGTGCTGAACAGCTACTCTGGTTGGGCCCTTTGTGCTGAGGGATTCCTGCTAAACAACAACTTACTGACCATCGTGGGCGCTCTGATTGGTTCTTCTGGAGCTATCCTGTCCTACATCATGTGTGTGGTAAGGAAACCAGCAACCGCATTGGAGGGCTGCAACATTTTACATTTACAAAGAAATTCTGTTTTCATGTAATAAAAAATAAAAACCCCCAAAAAATAAAAATTGTACTAAAACTACCTGTAAAATGGATGTAAGCTTAAAAAAAAAAATGTTTACATCTGGGACCCACTGGTTCTCCACAGCTTGGAGAATGGTCATTATTCATGACTTTGCAGGCTCAAGCTGCCTCTCACTGCATGCAAGGAAAAAAAAACGAAACAAAAACTTGAGGGATACTTTCAGCTGCTTGTAGGGTATGGTCCAGGGGCTTATAGAATCTAGATGCTTGCTTTTACGTACTAGTTTTTTTTTTTTTTTCTTCTTTTAGTTTTAAAGCGGTGTTCCACCCAAAAAAAATAAATAAAAGCCAGCAGCTGCTGGCTTTTAACAATAGGACACTTACCTGTCCTGGAGTCCTGTGATGTCGGCACCACAGCTGATGTTTCAATAAGCTATAGGGTGCTGCCGCCGCCATTGCGGGTGTGGGTACCCGGAAGTGTAGCCTTGCGGCTTCATGCCGGGAACCCTATCACGCATGCGCGAGGCCCCGCTCCTCTCTCCTACTGGCCCGGCAACAGGGAGAGGAGGAGGGAGCCCCGCGGTGGAAACCTGGGCCGTGGCCCGGACTCCCGGAAGTGGGAAAAGGATACCTGCCAATTGTGGCACTGGAGGGGGGAGGGGAGACAAATGAGCTGAAGTTCCACTTTTGGGTGAAACTCTGCTTTATAAAAGAACTTTTCAGAAAATAAAGTTATACTAGATGACTTCAGGCTGGCCCCTTTTGCAGGTAAAGCTATGTAAAACATTACGCAGAAGTGCCTATAATGTTAAAAATCTCACCCTGATCTGCACATGCTCAGTTGCTCTCGATTTTTGGCATTGTGCTGACAATCGGAGCCACTAGAGTGCGATCTGCTTACAGCCTCAAGGTTTACTGCTGCTTAGGGGCCCTGGGCTTCAGCAAAATGGCAGCCTTCGGCAAGAAGAAATAGGAGCCATGCTGGAGGAAATTTACAGCACATTTTGGTAGTATAATAATGTGGAATGTATGTTCCTTGCTAAAAAACATTATTTTTATCAATTTGTTTCTGGTAAATGTTTTAAGTCAGGGGGTCTCCAAACTTTTCAAACAAAGAGCCAGTTTGTTGTCCTTTAGACTTTAGGAGGGCCGGATTGTGGCCAGCAGGGTCAGAAAATGTCACAGGCCTGGCATCAGTGAGAATAAATATGGCCTCGTAATTGGTGGTCAATAGGAGGAGACATAGTATCCCATCAGTGGTATTGATGGAAGACATGGTACCCCCATTGTTGGTGTCAGGAGGAATTGTGCCCCAAGGGCCGGATAAAGGCTGGCAAAAGGCCACATCTGGTCCTCGGACTGCAGTTTGGAGACCCCTGCTTTAAGTGACAGAAAAAAAGGGACCATTAAGGAGTTGTACTTGGCAATTACAGATCCTAAGCATTCTGATTTTAGTCAGAAGGGGAGAATGCTTTCAGTTTAGTAGTATTTTCCAAGCTGGTCCTCAAGTCCCACCAACAGTGCATGTTAACTATGCATAGGCAAAGTAATTTGAGTCTCATCACTATGCTAATCGTATACATTATGTAGGCTGCAGTTATTATTCCCTCATGAAAATGTTGATTGCCTGGTTGTCATGCTTATTCAGTGGTTTCAGCATTTTGAAGCCCCGACCTGGAACAGCTATAGAGGTCAGAAGTTTTGACTTTTCAGTTCTGCATGCTTGTCTCTTGGGTCCTTGACACGGAGCATGCATTTTTAGAAGGTAGCCAAAGTAATTTGGCTACCTTCTACCTTGAGTGACCGACTCTCACATGCTGTCAACTGAATTTTTCAATTCAAAATTTTTTGTAAAATGTGAAAGATGATGCCACGCCGAGTAAATAGATACCTAACCTGTCATGATTTTAAATTGTGCACACTCGTGGAATGGTGACAAACTGCGGTACTTAAAAATCTCCACAGGCGACACTTTAAAAATTTCTACAGGTTACCTGTTTAGAGTTACAGAGGAGATCTTGTGCTAGAATTATTGCTCTCCCTCTAATGATCGCGGCAATACCTCACATGTGTAGTTTGAACACCGTTTACATGTTGCGGGCGAAACTTGCGTATTCGTTCGCATTTGCATTTATTTTTTTACACGGTCTCTTAAAAAAAATGTTTAATTTCTGATCACTTTTATTGCTGTCACAAGGAATGTAAACATCCCTTATGACAGTAATAATCAGTGACAGGTACTCTTTATGGAGGGATCGGGGGTCTATAAGATCCTAAATCCCTCCTTTGCACTTAAAAGCATTCAAAACGCCAGTTTGGCAGTTTTGAATACTGTCTTCTTTTTTTTTTTTTTTTTTTAATCTGGTGCCTTTTTAAGTCTTCAGTAAACCGGACATTGCTTCCGGGTTACTAGATCCAAGATCTGATCAAAGCTTATTCCAGCTTCATTCGGGTCTCCGGCCAGCCAGCGGACGCGTTGGCTGGTCGCTCGGGCGTCCCAGTGGGACGGTAGAGCCCGGGAGAGCTGCAGAAGGTGGCGGAAGGGGGAACACGGACATACCCTCCCACTCCTTGAGATAACAGACAAGCGGCTTTTAGCTGCATCGGTTGTCATCCCAAGAAAGCCGGCCGTTTGCTCTAAAAATGGTACTGGGGTGATGCATGTGCATCACCCAAGTACAACCCCTTCAAGCCGAGGCCACATATTTCCGTACGGTTGGCGTAAAGGTGTTAATTCTTCAATAAAGATACCAAGGAGTGCAGCAATATTTTGGATTTTTTATAAGGGAATCCATAATGGCAGTCTTGCATTCTCTCTCTCAGGGCCAGTTCACACCACATGCAGTCCAGTGCGTTTTTGTTCTGCATCAAAAAACGCATGGAAAGTAGGTTATGGTTTCCAATGGCAAAGTTCAAACCAGTTTAGTCAGTTCCAGAAAAAAAAAGTAGAACATGCTGCATTTTTCCTGCACTGGACTGTATTGGAATGCAGTAAAACGCACTGGAACGCATCTGTGACAGACCTAGCCGGGACAGAGGCTGTTGGAGGGGACTGAATGCAAGCCTCTTGCCTTGCGATTATGGGCCCTGGCATTTGGGGGAACGGTGCTCTTTGAGCTGCATGCCTGGGGACCCCTGAGCTGGTGTTACTTGGATTCAGGTCCATGCTGGCCCCCCAAGACACAATAGACTGAATGACACTGTTGGGACACAAGCTGTCCGATGCTAATGTCATGAACTCCAGCCACCTGTCTGTTGTGTAAATGAGTATAGTCTGGCTTGTAAGAGTATTCCACACATTGTTGTTTGTGCTAATTAACCCTGTATTGATCTTTATGGTAATAGCTCACCGAATGACTATTCAATAGCTAAGAGCCGAAAAGTCTTACCCTGAAAAGTCTTCTCTCAGTCAACTAGTCTGGGTCAATGATAAGATAATTAGCTCATGCTAATTAGGTTAGGTTTTAGTCATCCGGCTGTATATATTTGTGTGACATCTCAAATAAAAAGTGATTCCTGATGTACTCCAAGACTGGTGTTGTCTAGTTCTTGGGGGGGGTTCCTATAGCCAGATCCATTGGACTCATGTTCCAGGACTTGGGAAGCGGTATATGACGAAAACACTCAATCGGAGTGTAGGGACATTCCGTCACGGCATCAAAAAAGCACTGGACCCTAGTATAGTAAAAAAAAAAAAAAAAAGCACCTGCATCCAGAAATGAACCAAAAACACACACTGGACCGCATCAAAAACGCGTTAACGTGCATGCAGAAACGCATCCAGAACAGATCTGGAGTGCGTTTTTGTGGTGTGAACTGGCCCTCAATGTGTTTTTGTTACCCCAATATTCTGGATTTTTATAAGGGAATCGATAATGGCAGTCTTGCATTCTCTCTCAATATGTTTGTTTCTGCCACCTTCTATTTATTAAGAATGTTTGTTTGTTTTTTTTGCGTGTAGTAGCTGTGAATGGGTCTAATACTTGGAACAATTAGTGGAATTTGACCGCTTTGGAAAACACTGAAGTAATGCTGGATGAAGATGAATGACTGGTGATAGTCTGGAGAGCCTGAGGTTTCAATTTTCTCATGTCAGTTCACTTGAAACATAAATTGCAATTTGCACGTTGGTCTTTGCCAAGCTGTATTAGCATGGTGGATTTTGTTCATCTAGGGGGTATTCCATGCAGTTCAGATGTAGTCCACGGGCATGGATCTAAACCAGAGTCATGTGTTGCATGCGGCCCTCTTATTCTTTCCTCGTGTCCCTTGGCCGTTTGAAGATTTTTAATTGAATGGGGCCCCAAATTGTTTTATAGTTGAGGACTGGTTGTTGAATTCAGGGAATGTTTTTACTATTCTCGGTTTAATAAATAACAAAAAAAGAGTTGGACGTTAGAGCCGTCTAATACAGAATATCAGTGGCTGTATACAGAAAAACGAATCTGTATTTTCTAACTAGTATGAAAGTTTTTAGACTTGGAATTTTTTGCTGGGTAGTTGCTGAGTTTGATCCACCGAGCACCATACAAGGTTTGATTGTTCTTCAGACCTACATGAGCTCTTTGGCATTATGAAAGGGTTAAATGGCGCTCGGCTCTTTGATGTCAGAAGCGGTTTGATGAGTAGGGGAAGCATGTAAATGAGGAAATTGAGGGAGATCTGCATCAAATTTGTGCCTGTCTTCTGTACTGTGTGCTTTTAATCAGTGTCATCTTAAATTGGTCCGCTTTAAAGTATACAGATAACACAACATTTGTTTACCTCCAAGTCATGTAATGGTTATTCAGTTAATTCTCATTTCTTAAACGGGGTGATTTGTGTGTAGAAGTTGCTAAGGCTTGTTAAAATCAAAATAATTAAGAGCCGCGTTGGCTTATTTATGTTTAGGAATAGTCAGGCGGCCTTTGAAAAATATTATGTTAGTCTGTTTGGCGGTTTGTTTCCCTGTTTTGTATCAATGCACCGAAAGAGTCTTGAGTTTCAGAAGTACTGAATATGAAGTGGTCCCTCCTACACATCCTGTAGGCCTGCTCTAATTGGACCACCCTACGCTTAGCGGAATTCCATGGCTTGTAATCGGCAATAAATGCTACTGATGTTGGAACTGCTAATAAGAAGCCTTAATGGTTTGTATATGTGATGGTAAATGTAGTTGTCTCATTGATAACTGATCTTACCAGTGTGCTGATGGGCTAAAGCTGGCCATACATTAGTACACATGACCCACGAGCCTAATCTGGCCCACCAGGCAATTTCATGTGGCCCTTTGTACCTCTTCTGCAACTGCGGCGCCCCCCTCGTATCCACCCTCACCTTGTCTTAGCAGTCAGCTGCGGAGAAGAGGAGAGAACCCCTCCACTAGATCCTCAATCTCTCTATGCAGCCGTAGCACCCCCCTCATCTCTGCCAGCCCTGGTCCTAACATTCGACAGGCTCTGGCAACTGACTCCAGCCCTTCTCTGGTCCTCCTCCCAGACCCTGCACTTTCTGCCTCCAAGTTCTGCCCCCAGTTTCTTCACGGCAGCAGCACATGGTAACTAAGGTGGGTAGACTGTGATGTAAGAGGGGATGGCGGGGAACTCTTGATGAAGCTGGGGGCTCTTGACATCTGATGTAAGGGAGGGTGGGGGGACTCTTGATGAAGCTGGGGGCTCTTGACATCTGATGTAAGAGAGGGTGGGGGACTCTTGATGAAGCTGGGGGCTCTTGACATCTGATGTAAGGGAGGGTGGGGGACTCTTGATGAAGCTGGGGGCTCTTGACATCTGATGTAAGAGAGGGTGGGGGGACTCTTGGTGAAGCTGGGGGCTCTTGACATCTGATGTAAGGGAGTGTGGGGGGACTCTTGATGAAGCTGGGGGCTCTTGACATCTGATGTAAGGGAGGGTGGGGGACTCTTGATGAAGCTGGGGGCTCTTGACATCTGATGTAAGGGAGGGTGGGGGGACTCTTGATGAAGCTGGGGGCTCTTGACATCTGATGTAAGGGAGGGTGGGGGACTCTTGATGAAGCTGGGGGCTCTTGACATCTGATGTAAGGGAGGGTGGGGGGACTCTGGCCATCTAGTCTTACAGATACAACAAGCCCTTTGAGGGCAACCATAATGCTGATGTGGCCTGCGTTGAAATTGAGTCTGACACCCCTGCACTAGTACAACTTCATTGGAAAATGTTTGCATTTGAAACGTTCGTTTGATTTTCTAATGGTTAGTGGATCTGTGTGTTTGACCACAATGATGAGAAAATGCAAAGAAGCAGGATGGAATTTTTTTATTTAATTTTTTATGAATGATTGTGTTTTTCCTATGGGAGAATTCTAGTCACACCAAATCCAAAGTCTCTGTTGGCTTTATCAAATGTACTGCAGAGGGTTTTTCATACGAAAGTTTGTTGTAAAAAGAAATCTACCAGTGTATGGCCAGCTATAGTTACCCATGGCATTCTCCCTGCCAAGGCATTTCCAGCATTCACTGTGGGGAATCTAACAATTTACTTTTTTTCTTCAATCTTCTATGGTAGGTTAAAGTTGGAGTAAACTTCCATCCATAATTTCTACCTATAAGTAAGCCTATAATAAGGCTTACCTATAGGTACAGCAAATATCTACTAAACGTGCAATGTTTAGGAGATATTTACTTTAGATGCGGCCAGTGATGTCACTAGCGCATGCCTTCTGAAGGAACAACGTGCCCGTGCGGTTCCTTTTAGAGTCCTGTGCTGTAAATGGCAGCTCTCGTGCGCGTGCACAGGAGTGACGTCATCACGGCTCCACCCACTCACACAATCCGAAAGGGAAGACCGGACGAAGATTGAAGTGCCTTCATTGGTGACAACGTGCCGCTGTGGGGCTTCATTCTAACTACCACATTTTGACATTGCCTTAAGGTTTAAAAAAAACAAAAAAAACTGCGGTTTACTACCACTTTAAAAATGTAGTCCCCCGTAGCCACCCATTGGTGAGCAGCATCGTTTCTCATTTTTGTAATAATTTTTTGGGACCTAGTATGGGGGGGGGGGGGGGGGGGGGGGGTACAAGAGTGGACAAAGATAGACCCGTGCCCCCCCCTATGGCTTATTGTAAGAGCTCTGTGAGGCAAGTTAATGGACAAGCTACTGCTGAGAGGGGGGGGGGGGGGGGGGTCTGTTCTTTGTAAATGAAATAAGGGGTCCAGACTTTCCAATATTTTCTCATTTTGCTATCTCAGCACCATGATAAGCTTCTCCATTGGGTTTGTGGTTTAAAGTGGTTTTAAACCCTTACAATACCCAGTGAAGCAACTGGACTCAGGTGTTACAGAAGTGAAACAAATCCAGAATTTATAAAGCTTGTCTGAGCTGTCAGAAAAAAAGGGGGTGTGAGAGCTGAAATTACACTCTGCAGAGCTTAGTGTGGACAACTCTGAGAGCTGATTGAAGGTATGGGACACACCCCCTTCACATAGCACACAGGAACAGAGCTTAGGCTGTCAATCAGCTGTAGATCTATCCCCTGTCACCATTTTTCTCTTGGTGTCGGGAAAATTTGTCAGGAGTGATCCATGCTGATCGCAGAGGAACAAAGCAGCATACAGCAATCACACTTAGTGCTCTGGATTGAGACATATACACACTATAGAGGGACTTGCTTTATTCATATTTCATATGTGAGGTTTACTACCCCTTTTAACTATGTAGGTGGTGATCAGATATGGTTTTCATAGTTTTGTTCATTGTGATTGTAATATGCAGATACATGGTACTGATTCAGCAGATCTAGTTTTTGCAAACATTTTATTTGGATCATATAAAATCTGATGTGATATTGGCATCTTGCACCAGGGATGTTGCTAATGTTTCTGGATCATCTGTTCTCAAACTGGGACTTATTTGAGGCGTTTGGGGTCTGGCAGAATAGATATGCTGCAGTACAAAATACCTATAAAATGTGTCTGTGCCCGCTGCTTATGCTACATCAGGGTGATTGATAGTACAGATTACACAGAGTAAAGCCAGGAATGCACATGTCATCATGGGAAGACAGATATTCTTGGAATTAAAATACTGGTTGGGTTGTTCCTTTCTTGCTCTGCTGTTTTATTTGGGATGTGTTATCCACGCTAGTTCAGTGATAGGAGTCTCCCAGATGGGAACAGAACAATAAAACTGATGGGTTTTATCCTTCCACTCTAAGGGTAATTAAAGTTTTGGCTGGAGTATGTGTTAGGGGCTCATTCAAATGGGGAATTAGGTGCAGACCTGCTGGCAGAAGCATGTGCATCCACCTTGGTGCATGCATGCAGGCAGCTAATGATAGTGGATGCACACGCAGTGGCTGCATGGACACAGTCGCATGTCAAAATTTGACATTTGGCAAGAGCACAGTGTCTGTGATTGCACCCGCCCCGGGCGGCATGTCAAACTTTGCATGCGCTACATGTGTATCCACTTCTATAGGCTGTATGCAGCTCCCAGGTGGATGCACATGCAGCTGTCAGCAGCTCTGCATGGAGGATGGGGCTAATCGCCTATCTGAAGTCTTTAAAGTGGCCTGAACTCAAAAAGTCAATATTTGCTTTCCCTGTAACCTGTATATTGAACCTAAACAGTACCCTGAAAAATATCTTTTGTCTTGATATCCTCCTGAAAAATAGTAGTGCACTTCCAGGTATGTGAAGGTGCCTAGATACTCCTGTGCCTACAGCCTCCTAACTGTTTATCTGTAGGGTGGGACACTACTACCTTCAGTCTCAGAAGATTTGGAGTGAGATTTGGAGATGTTACTACTGTTCTGCTTGCTGTTCTCCTTGCTGGAGCCTCTGACCTGAGGAAGCAAAGCCCTGTCTTTACCAAGTGGCCGCCTCAACACAGAAACACTGTGCATAACAAGGCATGTAATAGAAGAAAGACCAGCTGCAACATGCAGGTAATGCCGCTTGCTAGTCTTTTGCCTCTGCCTTCTTTTGGGGACAGCTTCCTTTAATTCATTTCCACTTTTAAAATTTCTTGCACAGAGTACTGATGTATTTATGTCAGATCTTGCTGGCAGAAAGTTCCTGAGCAAAAAAAACAGGAGTTTGGTCCGTATAGTGCTTGTGTTTACATGTGCATAAAAATTCCAGACGGCTTCTTCTAGCTCCCAGATTGAAGAGGTCTTTTCAGAATGTAAAATACTAACCAGTAACGCAGAATTATTATTTTTTTTTCTGATCTGGATGTGGCACTAGTTTACAGACCTTTCTACGCATCTGTGTACACGGGCCCATAGAAAACTACGCTACATTTAGATCAGTAAACGCCTTAAAATTGGGGATCAGCCGATATTGTTCTTTTGGTGCCCATATGATACTGATATTTTGGCCACCTCTCCTGCTGATGGGCGATTTTTTTTTTTTGCCGGTATTTTGTACATTTAAAAAAATAAAATAAAAAATGTTTGCACTGTCCTTTTACATTTTTTGGGTTTTTAATCACTGTTATTGCTGTCATAAGGAATGTAAACATTCTTTGTGACGGTAATAGACATTGATAGGTACTCTTTATGGAGA
Organism: Lithobates sylvaticus; assembly: GCA_028564925.1. Lineage (NCBI taxonomy): Eukaryota > Metazoa > Chordata > Amphibia > Anura > Ranidae > Lithobates > Lithobates sylvaticus. The sequence continues at coordinate 83,136,910 of CM053026.1, forward strand.
GATCTTGGGTCTAGAAGACCCCAAACCCCTCCACTGCACTTCAAGATCGTTGTTTTTGAATACTTTCTTTTTTAAATTTGGCGCCTTTAAGATGCCAGTAATCCAGGAAGTGATGTCATGACATGTCTTCCTTGTTACTAGATCCGGGTCCCGAACAAAGCATCGGCTTTGTTCGGTTCTTCGGCCAGCTTGCGGACATGCCGATTGGTTGCTCGGGCCTCCCGGTGGGACGGGAGAGCCCTGGTGAGCGGAGGGGGGGGGGGGCATTGCGTCCCCCCCCCCAATCAGCTGGCAGGTTGATTGAAAAAAAAAAAAACAGGTTTCCCCATCCACACAAGCGAGGTGTCCCCTTTTTTGTATTGTGGTCTGACAATGGGGACTCCTCTGCTGTCAGAATGCACTGATCAGCACTGCAGCCAATTGGCTACAGATGTTGATTGAACTGCTTTCCAATAGTCATTAGATCGTTAGATCGACTCCTCTCGTGCAGTATTGTCCATAGAGAGAAGTTTGTCGGTTTCCTGCTGGACCTGTCAGATTTCAGTTCATCTATTTCCAGCCTAAATCATTGATTAGATGAAAGGAAATATGTACTGAGAGACTTTGTAGGCTGCCATTATTGAGTTCTACTAAAATGCTGGTTTGCCTGGCTATCGTGCTGATCGAATAGTTTTATAGCCATCCTGCCAAAATAAATAACGGTAAAGAAATGTCCCTTCAGTAGAAGAGGTATCTAGTTTCCTCTTTCCTCTGAGGAATCAGCCCAGAACTACACCGGAGAATATTGTCATTGATCTCAAGGCAGCTGGGACCATAGTCACCAAGAAAACAATTGTTAACTCCCTACGCCATGAAGGACTGAAATCCTGCAGCACCCGCATGGTCCCCCTTTTCAAAAAAGCACATGTACAAGCCTGTCTGAAGTTTGCTAATGAATATCTGAATGATTCAGAGGAGAACTGGGTGAAAGTATTGTGGTCAGATGAGACCAAAATCAAATCTCAACTCGCCGTGTTTGGAGGAGGAGAAATGCTGCATATGACCCCAAGAACACCATCCCCACCGTCAAACATGGAGGTGGAAACCTTATGCTTTGGGACTTTTTTTGCCGGCCATGTACCATCTAATCCTGGGTGAGAACCTACTTCCCTCAGCCAGGGCCATGGGTCGTGGATGGGTTTTCCAGCATGACAATGACCCAAAACACACAGCCAAGGCAACAAATGAGTGGCTCAAGACGAAGCACATTAAGGTCCTGGAGTGGCCTAGCCAGTTTCCAGACCTTAATCCCATAGAAAATATGTGGAGGGAGCTGAAGGTTCAAGTTACCAAACGTCAGCCTCAAAACCTTAATGACTTGGAGAGGATCTGCAAAGAGGAGTGGAACAAAATCCCTCCTGAGATGTGTGCAAACCTGGTGGCCAACTACAAGAAACATCTGAGCTCTGTGATGGCCAACACAAGGGTTTCTCCACAAACTACTAAGTCATGTTTTGCGAAGGGGGTCAAATACTTATTTCACTCATTAAAATTTAAATCAATTTATAACTTTTTTGAAATGCGTTTTTCTGGATCTCTTCTATTGAAATAAACCTACCATTAAAATTAGACTGATCATTACTTTGTCAGTGGGCAAATGCACAAAATCAGCAGGGGAACAAATACTTTTTTCCCCTCACTGGAGTCATTTCAGAAGATGTCATTTATGGTAGCCTCCATGGTTTCTCTTGAAATGTTTGCTATAGTGTTACCGTTTGTAGCAAGACAAATGTGATGACATTTACCTTGTGTGTCTAGTTCTAGTGTATCTTTTTTTTTCAGTCTTGTCCTGATTTGGTCCCACCACAGTGGGGCAGCATAACGACATTACATAACCTTGTGAGTGTGCGAGCGGCCCCGGCACACAGGATTATCTGCTGGAGATAATCTATTGCAGATGAGGAGGTGACAGTCGAAATATTTTGATTGCTCCAGCATTCTTCTTTGGAGAACATTTCTTATGGCAGGCTAGATGCATATTTGTTGTATTATCCAGTGCTGTGCGTGTCTGGGGAGACCTTGCACTGGGGACTTCCATTGCTGTGTTTGGCACTTTGGTGTCTGATGATGCAGACAGAGAATGATTAGATGTGTGTAAGCAGATAATCAGCCAGGTCAGTCTGGGGCCACCGGCATGATGTGCGGTTTAAATTCTATATTGTAGGGCATATACGGAGCTGTGTCCCCCTGCGTGCCAGCCATGCACGCAACGTTTTTGTTTTTGCTGTTTTAGAAAAAGAAAAGCAATTTATTCATCGCCGGAATGATGTAATTTGTTTAAGTGCAATTATTCCTATAGTTTTAAAAAGTGTAATGGGTACTGAAAATCAGTTTAATAGTTTGCATATACTATAGCAATCCAAAAAAACAATCCGTAACATACTTTAGCGATTGACAACTTAAAAACTGGAATTATCCCACGTCTATGTACATGTATATAGACTGAGTGTAAAAATGTGTATAAAGTGATATATTTGTCTGTCACTTCCCTGTACAGATTGCTTTTCGCCTGTTATGAGCTGATTACCTCTGCTGGAAGTCTGTTCCTAGCATCATCTACTCTTGGAGCCCATTTACACTATGTGCAGTTACCTGCATTTTTCTTCTCATGGCAAAAAAGCAGGTAACTGCAATGACACACAGAAAATAACAGTTTACACCAAAGCGCAGTGTTTTACTGCATTCCAGATCTGTACGATATTATGCAACATGTTGGCATAATATAGGTCCTCTCTGGCTGGCCCGGCTTGCCCCCGCGCTGCTGTGCAGTGCCATGCATGAAGAGTCACTTCATGACAGTGGAAATCCCCATATGCTCTATAGTGCCTGTCGGTGGCGTTGCTAGGTCTACAAAAGATCCGGGGCTAGAGCCCATAGCAGCGAAGTAAAGAAAGTCGTATGCTTGGGTGGGCATACACATATGCAACTATATATATATATATATATATATATATATATATATATATATATATATATATATATATTAGTTGCATATCTGAGTGGGGATTCCCCCTTACATCAGGGTCCCCAGAGCCCCCCCCTTACATCAGGGTCCCTAGGGAGCCTCCCTACTTGACTTGCATCAGGGTCCTCAGAGGCCCCCCCCCCCCCCCTTACATCAGGGTCCCCAGAGAGCCCCAGGAGTTGGCTACATAAAGAATGCAGGGCTCAGCTGTGCCCATCTATGCAGCCTCACCAGTGCCTAGCAATGCAGCCCCCACTGTCCCCTGCACCCCACCTCACTGCACCGCCCCCCCACCAGCCCTGTGATTAATGTCCGCGGGCTGGGTGCCCGCATTCAGCGGTGGCGGGCCAGGTGCTAACCCCTGCCCTAGAGACTCGGGGCTATGGGCCCCAAATTCAGGGCTATAGCCTCAAAAACCACCCCCTAGCGACGCCTCTGGTGCCTGTTCTCGTCAGTGCAAAATGGCGCCGTGAGTGCCTTATAGTGCATTTGTGGCCCCATAGACTTCAATGGGATTATATGGAAAGTGCACGTGCAACACATGTACATATGGTTTTAGTGCGGTTTTTGGCAGGGTTTTGTGTATAAAATACAATCTCCTCCTCCCACAAATACATTTGAAGCATGAAAATGCACCAAAAACACACTGCAAAATGCATGATTATGCAGCAGCACTATTGTGAACCTAGGCCTAAAGAACATTAAAAAATAGAAATAAAAACACAAGGAAAAATGCAAGACACTGGAAATGGAGAGCTGTGAACGATTGGAGATTGGCCCCATTCACTTGAGTGGGTCATGCTCGGCAGACTCTTTGCATGCCAAAAGTGACAGGGGATAATATTCCTGCCACGGCCATGAAGCATAGCATCACAGCCAAGGCATGTTTACAGCCCCTGCTGCTGCCTCTGCAGCTAAAGGGTAAAAAAGTGGTTCAACGGTGGGGTTTTGCCTCCCCTCATCCGCTAGTCTGAACAAGCCCTAAATGTGTATTAAGTTTCAGAAGACGGTACATATTTAGTTCCTCCAGTTTCTCCTGATATAGTTTATTCCTCAGACCTTTCACCGTTTTTTGTTGCCCATCTCTAGACACATTGGGGGGAGATTTAGTAAAACTGGAGAGTGCAAAATCTGGTACAGCTCTGCAAAGAAACCATTCTGCTTCCAGTTTTTTTTGTCAAAGCCTAATTGAACAAGCTGAATTTAGAAGCTGATTGGCTACCATACAGAGCTGCACCATATTTTTGCACTCTCCAGTTTTAGTAAATAAACCCCATTCTATCTGATCTGTACCTTATTCCTCCCGCTGGTGATTTTTCTAGTGATAATTAAAGATGTATAAAGGGGCATCGGGGCTTCCTTCCTCCTGCTGGTGATAACTAAAGATGTATAAAGGAGAATCTGGACCTCCCTCCTCCTGCTGGTTATCCCTCTACTGATAATTAAAGATCTATAAGGCTTGGTTCACATTAGTGCAGGCCGTGTGGCCCGTGTGTGCTGTGGCACGGCAGCCCATTTATTTGAATGGGCTGCTGTGCCACATGAACCACAGAAAAAACGTGACCACAGGGAAGCCGCATAGTCTTTTTGACCATGCGGTTCACCACAATCGCGCTGCAAGGAATGAACGCCAGCCCTGAGCGTCTTGCAAGAGCAGCTTGATTCGTTTGCGGGTGTGGGAATCGATTCAATTCCCACAACCGGAACGCATGGTGTGTGCTAGTGTGAAACTAGCCTTATGGGGAATTGAGACCTCCTTCCACCTGCTGCGGATCCTTCTAGTGATAACAAAAGATTTATATAGGGGAAACGGGACCGCCTTCCTCTTGCTGGTGATCCCTTGTAGTGATAACAGGAATCAGGACCTCCTTCTTTCTCGGGAGATTCCTCTACTGATAAATAAGGATCTATAAGGGTAATCGGGACCTCCTTCCTCCTGCTGGTGATCCTTCTAGTGATATCTAAAGATCTGTATACAGAATCAGGGCCTCCTTGCTCCTGCTGGTGATGAAACCCAGAATTTTACTTGCATTCCCGAAGGTCAGGCCACACTGTTTTCCATTTAATGGATAGAAGATATATCTGGACAGCCGCATTGCTTGACCTTCCTGAAGCGGTGATAATCCTTCCTACTGTTTTCCATTTGCCATTATCTCAAATGGACACCCCAAACCTTTATTTCTCTGTAGTTCTGGCCAACATTGTATTCTATCAATGGGTTATTTTTCCTTAAAGGGGGATTCCACCCTAAAGTGGAACTCCCGCTTTTCAGAACCCTCCCCCCCTCCGGTGTCACATTTGGCACCTTTCAGGGGGGAGGGGGGTGCAGATACCTGTCTAAGACGGGTATCTGCACCCACTTCCGGGCATAAACTCCCACGGGAGTTTACGTCACTTCCTGTCCCGGCGCGCTGTCTGCCGGGACACACGCATGTCCCGGCAGACAGCGCTGAACATTCTCATTGCGCCGGGCGACTCGCGCATGCGCAGTAGGGAATCGGGAAGTGAAGCCACTTCCTGATTCCCTCACGAGAATGGCGCCGGCTACAGCAGAGAGCCGAGCGATCGATCGGCCTCTGCTGCCGACACCGCTAGACCCTGGAACAGGTAAGTGTCCATTTTTTAAAAGTCAGAAGCTGCAGTATTTGTAGCTGCTGGCTTTTAAAAAAAAAAAATTTCAGTACAGTCCCGCTTTAAGTGCATTATTTGGTATGTAGAAATGTAGTTTCCACTCTTTTGACAAAATCTTCCAACAATGCCAAATCATGTTCTATGTTACAAACCCCTTCAGGAATGTCTACCCCAATGTACACCTTTGTGTCATCAGCAAAAAGATGCATCTTGCCAACCAGGATTTTCTATACACTTTTTTTTATCTTTTCTCTTGTGTTAAAGTGGTTGTAAACTCTTACAAACCACTTGGCCCAACAGGTAAGCCTAGATTAAGGCTTACCTGTAGGTCAAAGAAATATCTCCTGAACCTACACGTTTTAGGAGATATTTGCCACAAGAAAGGCACCGCTGTCTACGGTGCATGTGCCGTAGACAGCGGCGCGCAGGCGCACTGAGTGCGCCGCTCTCAATGGCGATATGCCGCGAGTGGTGGCTCTCGTGTGCATGCGCGGGAGTGATGTCAATGCGGCGCCGTCGAATGACAGCGCCGGAGCCGCGAGATCCACCAAGAAGATGGAGGCTCCGTACACAAGGGGACAGCGGTGACTTCTGCGACATAGTAGTCCATTATGCTCTACCTTTGCAGGGAAACATTAGGGTTTACTTCCTCTTTAACCACCTGCCGACCGCGCTATAGTCGAAAGACGTCTACAGCGCGGTCGGGTTTCCCTGAGTGGACGTCCTACGGACGTCCTCCCAGAAACTTACTCCCGCGCGCCCCCTGGGGCGCGCACTCGGGAACATCCGTGACCGCCGGGTCCGAGGACCCGGCGCATCACGGATCACGGTAAACAGCCGCTGATAGCGGCCGTTTACCACGTGATCGCTCCGTCAAATGACGGAGCGATCACATGTACACAAACCGGCGTCACGTCATGACGCCGGTTCCTCCCTCCCCTCTCTGTACCGATCGGTACAGAGAGGAGAGAAGCAGAGAGGGGGAGAGACAAGACCAGCGCTGTGGGCTGGATGTGTAGTGCCCACAGCGCTGGTCAATACACTGCCACCGCTGTGCAATGCTCTGCAACCAACCAATGTGCAATGCTCTGCAACCAACCAATGTGCAATGCTCTGCAACCAACCAATGTGCAATGCTCTGCCACCGCTGTGCAATGCTCTGCCACCGCTGTGCAATGCTCTGCCACCAACCACTGTGCAATGCTCTGCAACCAACCACTGTGCAATGCTCTGCAACCAACCACTGTGCAATGCTCTGCCACCAACCACTGTGCAATGCTCTGCCACCAACCACTGTGCAATGCTCTGCAACCAACCACTGCAATGCTCTGCAACCAACCACTGTGCAATGCTCTGCAACCAACCACTGTGCAATGCTCTGCAACCAACCACTGTGCAATGCTCTGCAACCAACCACTGTGCAATGCTCTGCCACCAACCACTGTGCAATGCTCTGCCACCAACCACTGTGCAATGCTCTGCCACCAACCACTGTGCAATGCTCTGCAACCAACCACTGTGCAATGCTCTGCAACCAACCACTGTGCAATGCTCTGCAACCAACCACTGTGCAATGCTCTGCCACCAGTGCAATGCTCTGCAACCACTGTGCAATGCTCTGCAACCACTGTGCAACACTGTAATACTCTGCCAATACTCGCCAATACTCGCCGATACTCGCCGATACTCGCCAATACTCGCCAATACTCGCCGATACTCGCCAATACTCTGCCAATACTCGCCAATACTCGCCAATAATTTTTAATAGAAACAAAGAATTTTTTTTTTTTTTTCTTACCGAATTTTCAGTTTTTTTTGATTTATAGCGCAAAAAATAAAAAACCCAGCGGTGATTAAATACCACCAAAAGAAAGCTCTGTTTGTGTGAAAAAAAGGACACAAAATTCATTTGGGTTCAGTGTTGCATGACGGAGTAATTGTCATTCAAAGTGTGAGAGCACCGAAAGCTGAAAATTGGTCTGGTTAGGAAGGGGGTTTAACTGCCCAGTGGTCAAGTGGTTAAGCATCATTTGTATAACTCCAGAACAGTATATAGGAAATGGTAGATACGAAAAAGTTTGAAGCCTCATCATATCAGATCCTAAGACAGAAACTGAGGCAAATGTATCTCACCCCTCCCTACTGCATCACCATAAAGACTTTGGATCATTATAGTGCCCTGCCTGCACATACGGGAGATCTTTGGACCCAGATTTGCCTTTACTAGGTCTTGAGACATGTCACACAACCACTGCAGAACACCACAAGCGATGCCTGGAACAGATGATCTCCTCAAATCTGTTGGCTAGCCATCACAATGGTCCAAGGTCTTCATGGAGCTTCAGTGTACCAATAGCGACCTCCAGCCATCCAGAGGATTATGATGAATCAGAACTAAGTATGAATTAAGTGAGCAACACACATACATAATAGGAGTTGGACTCAGACAGAACTTTTCTCTGCAAAGGCAGGGCAGCAGAAGAGTCAGGAGTGGGGCTGAATGTAATCATTTTGGTAGGTGGATTTAGCTGAAGGATGGTGAGAACTTTGCCTTTCAAAGACTTTGTTGCAAGCAGGTATTTCTCTCTGGTCACTGGCTGTTTTCCAGGGAATTTTTGGCAGGGAATTGTGTGATGACAGACTGTTTGCCTAAAATCTGACCGTTCGTATGCTCCATTAGACAATCGTTGTCCAACTTTCCGCCAACAAATGTTGGATAGCAGGCTAGTAAATTTTCGGTCTGTTGTCAGATTTTCATATCGTGTGTACACAACTCTGTCACACTAGTCCAAAGTACAAACACGTATGCTCTGAATCAATGCTCACCAAACACAACATTAGCAGAAGGTGCCCAAAGGGTGGCGCTCAAGAGCTGAAATGCTTCGTAGTACGTCACTATGTTCGTGTTTGTTGGCCGACAATTGTGTACCGTTAGTATGCAAGACAAAATCCAAGCACACGCCCTTCGGACAAAAGTCTGATGCTCTGTCTGCCTACAATCCGATCGTGTATGAGGCTTTACACTAGGGTCATGATTTAGGTGAAAATTGTTTATAATATATCTTTGTAATAAATTGACAGCTTACATTCTTTTAAATATTAGCTTAACTCAAAGGATGGTCATCTCCACCAGGTAGCTTTGATGCATTCATACATTCCTGTGTAATTCTGATCCAAATATACAGAAACTTTATTGAAATGTCTTTGATGCAGTCATGTTGGACATATATAGGCGGTCCCCTAGTTACAAACATCCGACTTAGAAACTACTTCTTCTAATTACAAACGGAGGGAGACAACAGGAAGTGAGAGGAAATCTACCCCTAGGAAGAGAAATTCACTCCTGTAAGACTAATTATGGGAAAAAGGTGTCTCCACTGAAGGTTTATCACCAATCCTTGTTCCCACAACAACTCAAAATTTTCAAAATCTAATTGTCATTGGGACGGAAAGTGAGGTGAAATCTTCTGAACAGGGGCACAGACAGCAAAACAAACGTTACAGGGGTGATAACCCTTCTCTATGTTATCCAAAAAGCTTAAAAATCTTTCTTTTGGCTGGAGTTATAATTAAAAAAATTTACCTGTTCCAACTTACAAACGGATTTAAAAAGTCCCTATCTTGTTTGTAACCCGGGGACCGCCTGTAAGACTATTATTTTTCGAGATTAGTGTCTGTGTAATGTTTTGTCTATTTTCACCTTAGCAGACCCTTTTGAACTGTGTCAGAGTAAAATCCAGCTAATACCCATTTATGCCAGCCACTGAATAGCATGTGAAGTTTTTCTTTTTTCTCTCATTGGAAAAAAAAGTCTTACCACATACCATACATACCATTTATAACTCCTATTCACAGACTAAACATCATCTCTATGTTCTTCAGTTTTGATGGTATAATCCTGAGCTTGTGAATTGGCATATTGTATTACATTATTAGTTGCTTTGGTATGGCAGCCCCTGTGTGTGTATCCATCCATACTCCATCCCGCCAGAGGAACATCTGAGCGCCCATAAAGGCACATTATTAAATTTATACAGTTCCATCATATTTTACATCTAGAACTATTTACTTTAGTATCTTAGCCCTGAATCACCCTGATGCAATTTCTGATGCATTCCAGAACGCATGGAAGCTCACGACAAGCAAAATTGCATGAATTTCTATAGGGGGCGTTCACATATGTGCAGTATGAATCCGTTGCGATTTTAACCACTCGACCCCCAGAAAGATTTACCCCCCTTCATGACCAGGCAACCTTTTGCGCTACAGCACTGCGTCACTTTAACTGACAATTGCGCAGTCATGCAATGTTGTACCCAAATAAAATCAATGTAATTTTTCCGACACAAACAGAACTTTCTTTTGGTGGCATTTGATCAGCACTGCGCTTTTATTTTTTTGCGCTATAAACAAAAAAATAGCGACAATTTAAAAAAAAAAAAAACACAATTTTTTTACTTTCTGCTACGAAACATATCCAGTTAAAAAAAAATCGAATTACTTCATACATTTACGCTACATGTTGTGTTTGGTTAAAAAAAAAAAAAAATCCCCAATAAGCGCATGTTGGTTTATGCAAACGTTATTGCGTCTACAAACTATGGGATATATACTTTTTATTTTTTTATTATACTAGTAATAGCGGGACTGCGATATTGCATCGGACACTGACACTTTGTGGGAATCAGTGACACTAATACAGTGATCCGTGCTAAAAATATGCCCCGTCACTGTACTAATGACACTGGCTGGAAAGGTGTTAAACATCTAGGGCGATCAAAGGGTTAACTGTGTGCCTAGCCAGTGTTTGTGTTTACTATGTATGCTTTTACTAGGGGAAATGATGGGTTTTAGTCCCTGCTTTGAAGAAGCGCACAATCCAGCCCCCCCCCCCCCCCCCCCCCACTGTCAGAATGAAACTCTGCCTCGTTTGCATAGGCAGAGCTCTGCTCTGAGTCTTTGCCTGATGATCGGTGGGTGTCGGCGGACATAGAGTGCCCGTCACCCGCAGATCTGCTTCTGCTGTGAATAATCAAAAGCAGAAGTGTGCGCCCTCCTACAGAGGAAGTATACTTTTAATTATAAAATAATTTTATATATATATATATATATATATATATATATATATATATATATATATATATATATATATATATATATATATATATATATATATATTAAAAAATGTGATCTGGTGCACAGCTGCCACCTTGTAGCAGTAAAACTGCTATAGGGCAGTCAGCAAGTGGTTAAAAAGAGTCCTCCGAGTTTTGTGCGGTGTGATTTGTAGCTCCATAGACTTGAATGAAAAACGCATTAGAATTGCATGTGATCCGCATCAACACTGGAGCTGCTCCTTGAAATCACACTGCAAAACAGATTCAAGTCGCATCGCATCAGTGTGAACCTAGCTTTATGAGAACTGTAATCACACACTTGCCCTTGGGACAAACATGGTGAAAAGTAAATCTACCTAAAAAAATGTATTTTTGAGTACTGTGAAAAAAAACTGATATAGATTATAGACGCTACATACATCTAAATTGCAGTACCAAAGTGCTAACCAATACTCTACTGTTCTGCCCAATTTAATATTGGTTGTCCATTTCAATCAATTAGATCCCAACTGTTATTACCCAAACACAGGTTTGAAATGCAAAGGAGAACTTTGGTTGCAACACATTTTGGGCAATCCATCATGACTTTTATTTTTCCTTTCTCTCTAACCTGCACTGTGAAAAAGTAACATGGATTTGGGTATGCTGCTTTGGGAATATTTTAATCAATCTTTGCTCCTGTTTTCTCAATTTAAAGCCTTTTTCATTTAAAAATAACCAACATGTTATACTTGCCTGCTCTGTGCAGTGGTTTTGCACAGAGCAGCCCGGATCCCCCTCTGGCTCCTCTCTCCTGTTGCGTGCCCCCACAGCAAGCAGCTTGCTATAGGGGCACCCGAGCCGAGCTGCAGCTCTGTGTGTCCAATCAGACACCGAGCTGAACCTCCCCTCCTCATTGACTTTGACAGCAATGGGAGCCAATGGAGCTCTGCTGCTGTCTCAGCCAAGTAGGGAGAGTTCTGGGCCAGCTGAGTCTCTCATGCAACAGCGCTGGATGGAGATGGGGCTCAGGTAAGAATTAGAGGGACTGAGGGGGCTGCTGCACACAGAAGGTTGTTTATCTTAATGCATAGAATGTATTCAGATAAAAAAAAAAAAAAAACCTTCTGCGTTTTTAGAATCACTGTAGAACATTTGTTATGTGTAACAGCTTTTATACATTATGACAGCACAATTGATGCTCCAGTCCCATTTGTCAATCATGCTTATGATTTCAAACCAATCCAGTCTTTCTTTGACTATTATGCCCTTTAAATGCAATGAACTTGACTGCACAGTGCATTCAGAAATGTTAACGCTGCTGATATTGCTCAAAAAAAATTCTTATGTAATAGAGCCAATAGCTCATTGATGATATAATACAATTTTTTTTCTGAACTGGTGTGATTTATTGGTCTCTTCTCTTTCTCTAGGCTATGAACCGATCCCTTGCTAATGTGATTCTTGGTGGCTATGGAACTACATCCACTGCTGGAGGCAAGCCAATGGAAATTACTGGTACTCACACAGAAATCAATCTGGATGGTGCAGTTGATATGATAAAGGAGGCCAATAACATCATCATTACTCCAGGTAATTGACATGAAAAATGACTGGTTGTGACTTTGCCTACGTTTTAAAGTGTTATATATAGCAACTGGTTATTACACACAATTTTAAATGAAAAAGGAAGAGACAGGGATGGTATGAGTAATTCAGATTTGTAACCGCAGTCCTCGTTTTGTGTATGTTTCCATGCGTACATGGTGCAGGCATTGACAGCATGCAGAAGATGAGGCCGAGAACGAAAAATGGAGAATAAATAAAAAATAGGGCTCACATTATTCAGATGAGGATAAAGCTTGGCATATCTAACCTTTATCTTTATAAAAGAAAAGTAACAAAAAGTGCAGCAGGTCTCCCCATACCTGTCCTATGATTCAGTATGTCCAGGAGGTCAGGCAATGAAAGGGGAGGGAGGGAGCAGAAAAAGCTTTATGCTGTTGCTGCGGGAGCTGCCATCGGACTGACTGACATACTTTCCAGACCTGTGCATACTTTGTTAGCCTTGAAGCATTTTCTAGGTCCAGAGCTGTGGCACAGCCTCAGGTGTGTGAGTCAATCTCTGAAGACCGTGAGTAGGCCAGTCTACCCAAGCACTGGGAGCTACCTTGTGACTAGGACCGTTGGGCACCATTACAATTTCCAATTTTCTGTTGGTCTAATGTGGAAAGGACCAAAACCGAGGGACTGAACACTGATGTCATCCACTAAGTGGCCAGTCTTGTGCCTCTTTTTTTCCACCATTAAAGTGTTTGTAAAGGTTTATTTATTTTTTTATTTTTTTTTTAGTAACATGTCTCAACCTGCTCTGTGCAATGGTTTTGCACAGAGCAGCCCTGATCCTACTCTTCTTGGGTATGTCACCGCCGATCCTGACCCCTCCCCCTGCTGAGTGCCCCCATAGCAAGCCGTTTCCTCTGAGGGCACTCGCAGGCAATGGCTCCCGTTGCTGTGTCTCAGCCAGTGAGGCGGAAGAGACCCAGGAGAACTTTCATGCACAGCCCTAGATCTGGCTCAGGTGAATGTAAGGGGGGCTTCATGCATGAAGGTAAAGAAACCTTCAGCTTTTATAACCACTTTAATCATTGGGGAACCACTTTCCTGCCACTGCTTTTGATCATGACGTGGATTTTCCTTGATTAGTCTTTGCTGCCTTCCTACAATGACCTGTCCTATCGTCTCCTGCTGCCAGCAGCTGGTTCATGAGTATTTCAGGCTACGTTGTCCTTGCATTGCAGTGAGACATTTAATATTTTGGACGAGCCAAAAGCAGTCTGGTATACGGGGTCGCTCCAATGTACAATCCACTAATGGTTCTGGTGCTGCGGCATTGCAGCGCCTCTTTAAAATAATCCATGTGCAACCAGATATAATAAACTGCTTCTAGGCTAACCTACTTTTTGTCACATGATGCTGTGCTGTACTGCCCCTTTTGCCATGCACTGCAGGGACAAGGAATTCTTGGGCTGCACAAGGCTCAGGACATGGTGTTCTCAAAATCCCAATCTACTGGTAATATAGAGTTTTCATCAGAGGGATGGCTAGAATGTAACACAAATACGATTGTCAGATAGGATATGTCTTTTGTATTCATTTCAAGTTTGTGCTTTCAACTTTGACCAAACTGTTCATTTAATCCTTATGTTTCTTTTGGATTTTTTCAGGTTATGGACTGTGTGCTGCTAAAGCGCAGTATCCTATTGCTGATCTAGTTAAACAGCTGAAGGAGCAGGGTAAACATGTCAGGTGAGTACAGTTTCAGCCATTTTTCTTTTCAGTGCTTTACAGTTTTTTTTTTTTTTTTTTTTTTTAATGCATTTTAAGTAATTCTGCTTGTGACCTCTTAGGTTTCTCCTTCAAGTGCCTTTGGAATCAAAAGTTTGTTCATTTTTAAAAGGTCTTCACCAAGCTTTTCTTCTTAATTTGCCCAAATGGACACTGTTGGAATTCGACAGCTCCATGTAGACTTCTAAGTTTAAATCCATTGAGGAAAAAAACACTATAGATGTCACTGCTATAAAACCTTAATACTTTTTCCTGACCGGGGCCCCATGGTTCTTTCAGTGTGCTCCCCAACACCCTGTTTGTAACCCGGACGCCAATAAAAGACAGAGGACAGGGTAACTTCTTACACTTTTTTTGTACAAGATGCAAGTTATGGAGTAGCTTTCTAAAGATTAATATGCCAATCTTGTTCATTAAACCGAACACACAAGTAAAGGCACAGTTTGGCTGCTTTGTCACAATAAATGTGTCTAAAGACCATCTTTTCCCCCCCTAAAAAAAAAAGCACAACATGGACATAGATGACTGAGTTTGGGGTAGAGGAACTTGACTGTCCTGACCTCAACCTAATAGAACACCTTTGGGATAAATTTATAGCGGAGACTGCGAGGCAGGCCTCTTCGTCCATATCAGTGCCTGACCTTACAAATGCGCTTCTGGAAGAATGGTCAACCATTCCTATAGGCACACCACACTCCTAAACCTTGTGGACAGCCCTCCCAGAAGAGTTGGAGCTGTTATAGCTTTAAAGGGTGGAGCAACGCAATATTGAACCCTACAGGCTAAGACTGGGATGCCATTAAAGTTCACTTGCATCTAAAGGCAGGCGTCCCAAAACTTTTTCTAATATAGTGTAGAGGAGAGAACTGAGCCCAACGGCTCAATTTACTCATGACACCCAGCATTAGATGGACATAATTTTGACGTCAACACATTTTTGTTAAAGAGGGAGTCCCGCGAAAATTTTTTTTTTTTAAAAGTCAGCAGCTACAAATACTGCAGCTGCTGACTTTTAAAATAAAGACACTCACCTGTCACAGGGTCCAGCGATGTCGGCACCCGAGGCCAAACCGCCCCTCAGTCCTCGGATGCTGCGGCCGCCATCATGGGTATGGGAATCAGGAAATGAAGCCTTGCGGCTTCACTTCCCAGTTCCCTACTGCGCATGCGCGAGTCGCGCAATGCAATAAGAATGCTCCGCGCTGTCTCTGGGACCCGTGTGTGTCCCAGCAGACAGCGCGGCGGGACAGGAAAAGGCATAGACTCCCGTGGGAGTCTATGCCCGGAAGTGGGTGCAAATGCCTGTCTTAGACGGGTATCTGCACCCCCCTCCCCCCTGAAAGGTGCCAAATGTGACACCGGAGGGGGGGAGGGTTCCGATGAGTGGAAGTTCCACTCTAGGGTGGAACCCCACTTTAAGCTTTGACATAGTGATCAACATGCAAGCTAAAGTGTTCATTTAGAAAGAAAAGAAAAAAAAAATCTGTTTCAATTTGTAGAGGCTTATAGATGACAGTGTGCCTTTTTAATGCTGTTTAATTGTCTAATACAATTATAGTATTAAAAAAATAAATTGTAATATATGAAAATGGCTAAAGCCCTACATTATTTATGTCTTGCATTGTTCCAAATTACATTATTTAGGTTGGCAAACTAATCTGAATTATAATCACGTTAGCTAATGCTGCTAAATTATGTCAGTGCATCTATATTTCAATATGTTTTTGCCGTTAAAGGGTTAAAAAAAGGCCTCTGTATATGACATACCATTTGTGATTAGTTCGGGCTGACCAAGCAAGAAAAAAAAAAATGTTCAAAGGTCTTGTGGCAGATTTTATTTTTCAGTTCATTACTCATATTCTGTTTGAGAGTTGTGAAAATTTGAAATGGTTTACTCTGCGTGTCGTATAACTTTTCAGATCTGCTTGACAGACATTCCTGCCTTCTGCAGCCCTCACACTGACAATGTGCTTTGTTGGGTTCTTGTGGAAGGCCCTGTCAGTAATACTGTGCCGCACAATTTAATGTTTCCTGGCAGTGATCCCCTTCACTCTCACTTCCTATTCAAATCCTTAGAGGTCCATCCTTGACCATCTGCTTATCTCATGCTGACTGTTAGTGAAAGGAAACATTTGGAGGCCTGGTGGAATGGGTTGGAGGTACACATGTCATAGGCTAGCATGCCGAGACAAATCAACATTTTTCCTTGCTATGTTATTTGATGCTTTAATAAAGATGGCCTTTTTGAGACACTTGGGAGTGCTGGCTTACAGAGTTTCTGTAAGGAAAATGCCTGTACAGCCATTGACTTCTGTATGGAGAAGTCAATGTTGTCAGTGGCAGTAGAGCTGTCTTTAAAGAAGAATTTCAGGTATGGATATTTGATACATAGTTACATTGATCCAAGCTGGATCAATAGAATTATGTATATACCATACCTGGCCGATCTTCCTGACAGTGTGACATCGTCACCCCCACGTCTCCACCTTGTCCAGTCAGAGAATGCTTTTCATTCCTTCAGAAAACATAAAGCATTCTCTGAATTGCTCCTGCACCAGGCAGCCAACCTCCTGTGCTCAGACTGCACCAGGCCAGCCGCTCGGAACAGGACCCAAAAGCACTGGAGTAGTGGTGTCCTCTTCAGTGACTTCTAGCTTCCAGGGGTAACGGCTAGATATGGACTAAACTGGACCTATAAACTAAACTACTGCATATAATCGAGTATAAGCCAAGTTTTTCAGCACATTTTTTTTGTGCTGAAAGTGCCCCCCTCGGCTTATACTTGAGTCAAACACTTTTCTGCAACAGAAAATGAAATTTTCCGACCCGACTTTGGGGCCCCGTATCTCGGGGCCACTTGGTGCTAGGAACCCCAATTGGTATTCAAACACAGTGGAACTAGTACTACAACATATCCAAAGATGGGGTTCCTAACACCAAGTGACCCCGAGATCTGGGGCCCCAAAGTCGGTCAACTGTGTCGATCTGCAGCAATGTCATTTCGGGACCCAAATTTTGGCTGCAGCTAGGGGGCATCTAGGAACCCTTAACTACCAAGTTTGAAGTTTGTGGGACCTATGGCTGCAAATTGGCACAGTGAGGCATACAAATGGGCACAGTGAGGCTGCAAATGGGCATTGTTGACCCTCTTTTCCACTTACAGTAGCTGCGCATTTCTCACCCTAGGCTTATACTCAAGTCAATACGTTTTCCTAGTTGTTTGTGGTAAAATTAGCTGTCTCGGCTTATATTCGGGTCTGCTTATACTCGAGTATATACGGTATGTATAATAATTTCCATACCTGGAATTCTTCTTTAACCTCTTGCTGACCATAATATGTATATATATTGCGGCTTTCAAGTGGTTTACCAGGGTTATGGCTGAAGATATCAGCCATAAACCCTATTTTTTTTTTTTTTAGCCGGCGATTGGCTTTCTCATGAAAGTGGCTCGAGTGGGATATTAGCTGCTTTTAGAAGTAGTGGGAGAGGGTTGCCCGCCGCTTACTGTTTTTACCGGTGCACCCAGGCAACAATCGGACAGTTCACTTGGCTGACCATAGAGGTGAACAGAGACCAGATCGTCTCTGATCACCTCTATGATCTTTGAGGACTGGAGCGACACGGTCTAGGGTGGAAGTAAACAATTTATTTTTAAAGCAAAAGATAAAATTTAATATATATATATATATATATATATATATATATATATATATATATATATATATATATATATATATATATATATATATATATATATATATATATATTTTTTTTTTTTTTTTTTTTTTTTTTTACTTTAGCTTTTAAAGGTAGAGGAGAGATTTGGGGTCTGATGGAGGACATAGAGGTTATAAAGGTCTTGAAGACCTCCCATCCCTTATTTCTATTACAAGGGATGTTTACATTCATTGTAATAGGAATAAAAGTGATTAAAAATAAATTAAATAATTAAACTTGGGTGGAGGAACTTGACTGGCCTGCACAAAGTCCCGACCTGAACGCCTTTGGGATGAATTGGAGCGGAGGTCACAAGTCGGGCCTACTTGTCCAACATCAGGTCCTGATCTCATAAATGCGCTTCTGGAAGAATGGTCAAACATTCCCATAGACACGCTCCTAAACCTTGTGGACAGCCTTCCCAGAAGAGTTGAAGCTTTTATAGCTGCAATGGGTGGGCCAAGTCCATATTGAACCCTGTGGACTAAGACTGGGATGCCATTAAAGTTCATGTGCGTGTAAAGGCAGGTGTCTCAATACTTTTGGCAATATAGTGTATATTTGTATAGCAGTATACTACTCCATAAGATCCAAAATACAATTTAAACTGCCTTCCAAATACCCTTGAAATAATTTATAAACGCAAAATGCAGATTACTACGTACATTGACTCTTATGGATTAATCCTATCAACTGATGGGTTCCCCGTAACTAAATACAGCTTGGGGCCTAGGTACAACCCATCACTGTTTGCAAATGTTGCGTTTTTTTTGTTGCGGTTTTCTTTCGTTTTTGTGATTAACCCCTTACAACTAAATTCAACATTGTGACGGAAATTATGCTGCAAAGCAATGCAGTTTGAAAAGAACGACCTTGTACATTGTTGTGATTGCCTAATTGAGAGCCTGTAATGACGGGGAATCTGATTATGTGCTCTTTAGTTATAGTAACTGTGCAGGCTTCTTATGAAGGATTATTAAGGCTTGGGAGGGGCAAAAAATAAACTGTCATGTGAAAAAGTCAAGATTTGCTCATAACTTAACGCAGATCTAAACCCATTCTGAAAAAATCAACATAATAAATGGAGTTTCATTTTGTTACTTGCAGCTTTTTTTAACCACGCACTTTCACCCCCTTCCTGTCCAGGCCAATTTTCAGCTTTCAGCGCTGGCGCACTTTGACAATTGCATGGTCATGCTGCACTTTTTTTTCACACGAATAGAGCTTTCTTTTGGTGGAATTTAATCACCACTGGGTTTTTACTTTTTCTAAATAAATAAATGAAGGAAAGTCTGGCGCTTGCTCCTAGCCAGGGCTGAATATACACATACCACTGGGTGTTGTGCAGTAAGGGCAGCACTCTGGCGCTGTATGTGACCTACACAAGTGCAGTAGAGGCCACTAGCTTGCTAGTACTGTGTTTTTAACTGATGCATATGCAGTACCAAACCTGGTCTGCGTATGTGTCAGGCAGCATGTAAGGAGTCGTGGGACATGTAGTCTTCAAGATTTAGAGCTCTGATGTGCTCAGGGTGTGCTCCCGACCAGATGTTTGGGGAAGCACTGAGCATATGGACACAGAAAAGGGGGGAAATCGCAACAGCAAATAAGTACGAGTTGGGATACAAAGATAATACCATTATATTATCTATTTAAAAAGATTTTAATTCAAAGAACAGTATATTAATATGGTTTATTGTGGGTTTACTCTTTTAATGGTGGGGTTTATATGTCCTTTAAAGCGGTTCTAAACCTCAGACCTAAAATATGAACAAAGCATATCACACTATAGTGTGTACTTGTCTCATTTAGGAGCACAAGTGTCAATTTTGTTTTCTGCTTCATTCCTTTGTTATCAGAATGAATCAGTTCTGACAAGATTTCCTGACACCAAGAGATAAATGGTGACAGGGGAGGGAGCTCCAGCAGAGTGAAAGCCTGTGTGAAGGGGGAGTGTCCTTTCCCTCCAATCAGCTGTCAGATCTCTCCTCACTGAGCTCTGCAGAGTGCAACTTCAGCTCTCCACCCCCTTTTTTTCCTGAGCTCTCAGACAAGCTTTTCAAATTCAGCACTTTGAATGGATGTAGAGAGGAGAAGACTGTAGATGGACAGTTACAACGTATGTGGGAGAATTTGTTTAATCTCTTTGTTTCACAAAAGGCCAGTCACTTCTCAGGGAATATGTAAGGGTTTACAACCACTTTAACCACTTGCTGCCTGCCCACCCTCAAATGACAGAGGAGCGGTGTGGCTCTATTTCTGGGACAACATCATATGACGTCGCCCCAGACCGGCCGCACCGTGTTCCTAGGACACATCACAATCCCGATCTCCTGCAAAGAGCGGATGCCACGGCTATTAAACCATGTGATCGGCTGTGTTCAATCACAACCGGTCGCATGTAAATGCGGAAGTGCAGGTAATCTGCTCTGCTCTCACTAACAGAGTGTGTGGCGAGGAGAGCTGATCAGCGTCATCTCCTTGCAGGGGAGACCAGGACAGGTGAAAGGCCACTGATCATCAGTGCTCTGATTACAGTAAATCCTCAGCAGCGCCAAAGAGTAACACCAATCAGTGCCCATTAGTGATGCTAGTCAGTGCTGCCTTTCAGTGCCTGCTCATCAAGTGCTGCCCATCGGTGCGGCATATTAGTGCCTCATCAGCGCCCATCAGTGCAGCCTCATCAGCACCCATCAGTGAAGGAGAAAAATTACTTCTTTACAAAATTTGGTGACAGAAACGAAGAAACCTTTTTTTATTTTTTATTTTTCAAAATAATCGGTCTATTTTCTTCTTCTTCTTCTTTTTTTTTTTTAGTAAAAAAAATAAAAATCCCAGCAGTGAATAAATACCACCAAAAGAACGCTCTATTTGTTTGAAGAAAATTATTAAAAATTAATTTGGGTACAGTGTTGCATGACCACGAAATTTTCATTCAAATTGCGACACCTCTGAAAGCTGAACATTGGCTTAGACAGGAAGGGGGTGAAAGTGCCCAGTATTGAAGTAGTTAAGCCATGTATAAATCTGAATCTAATGACAATTTTGATGTACAAGCCCCACTATTTGCCGACCTTGGCTTAGTCATTTTTTAGGGCAATTTGATTGGTCCAGGATTGTGCCAGTTTTATATGCTAGTCAGTGAATTCTCTGTTCTTAATAGATTTGTTGCTTGCAGTCCTCTCATGTGCTTGTCATCCTTCACTGCCTGCTTGCCCTTGCAGTACTAATCAGATATAAATCATTTCTGTACCTTATGAAATTAGCTGTTCCCGTTGTTCCATTTTAACTACAGCATGGCTTGACAACCTGTGTGTGCAGCTGTTCAGCAGTCATCCGGGAAGGCGGCTTACAGGGCATATGGGAATCTGAAGAACTAAAGCTCACGATAATTCCTTTACTTCCTTTATGTTTAGCTGTGACGCAGGGAAATTTAAAGTCCACCCAACAAACCACCTAGCTTTTCTCCCATGACTTGTTAACATGATGATTTTTTATTTTTTTTTGCTACACAGTATGTTTAATAAATGGCAATTAAATATCTGTGTCCAATGAAAGAAAAATGAATACTAGTAAACCAGCTGCCATGCAAATGCTCCCCTTATTACGCTAACCAACTTGTATGTGTGAGTGCGGTATTACTACCAACCTAAATATTGTCTCTGAATACTCATAAACCTCAACTTAATAGAATCTCTGTAATAGATTAGAGCCAAATAAACAAGTGATACAAAAATTGACTCAAATGTGTCAAAGGTTTGTACAAGATGCATCTACAATCCAAAGAATGCTCGTGCTCAACAGTCACAATCTGTGTGAGTGATCACCGGGATGGGGATCACGTGTTACACTGGAAGTCGCAAGAGGAGAATCTGTTTAATGTGGCACCTTGACCCATCTAGTGTGTGGATTGACTGTTAAAGTGGTTGTAAACCCTTACAAACCACTTTGACCTACAGGTAAGCCTAGATTAAGGCTTACCTGTAGGTCCAATAAATATCTCCTAAACCTACATGGTTTAGGAGATATTTAGAAAAAAAACAGGCGGCGCGCAGGCGCACTGCGCATGCCGAGACCACGGCGATATGCCGCCTTCGTGCGCATGCATGGGAGTGACGTCATCGCCGCTCCAGCGAATGACAGCGATGGAGCGGTGAGACCCGGAAGTCACTCCGGGAATGATGGCGACGGAGAAGATCGTGGATGAGGACCGCTTCGGGGGGCTTCGTTCTCAGGTAAGTCATTCATAATGAGCTAGTATGCTATGCATACTAGCTCATTATGCCTTTGCCTTGCAGGTTACGTTTTTTTTTTTTTTTTGAGGAAGGTTTGCTTCCTCTTTAAGCACAAGCACCATTTGGCTTGTTGACGCATCTTGCACAGGACTTTCACACATTTTTGCTTATTTGGCATTTCACAGAGATTTGATGTTGATGTAAGTTCACCTTTAAAGAAAAATCTGTAAGGTGAACTTACACCGGACGCTCTCCTCACCCCCCCCCCCCCCCCCATTCCCGCTGACCTGGAACGTGGCGATCTCCTGTTCTGAGCCCTGGTATAGCTGCCTTGTGGGTCTGGGGCTTAGAAATCCCAGCGTATTCTTCCCCGCTGACAGGACCGGCTATGCGGGTTCTGATTGGTTGGCGCCGCCCAAGCGACGGCGCCGACCAATTAGAATGTTCCGAAACATCCCTCCTGGCGAGGTACGTTTTGGAAATTCAGCTGCAGGGATTTCTAAGCCCTGGTCCTGTGATGCGGCTATACCGGGGCTCAGAACGGGAGATCACCACAATCCAGGTCAGCGGGACTGGATTTTTCTGTAAAGGTGAACTTACCCCTTAAGCTCTGTTTTTGATGCAGATTTTGGCTTTATGTCTAAAATCAAAAGCTCAGGGCTCGTTTCCACTTCTAATTACTACCCCTGGCCAGTGATGTATGATGACAGCAGTGACACATGGTACATATAATTGGCTGAATCTTCTTTCTATATTTTCTATATTTTCCACTTAATTCCTATGCCTTGTCATAGAGACAGTAAGTAAAGGGACACTTATCCTTTCTGTGTCTTGGCTTTCTCTGTAAATGTTCAGTGTGGCTCCACTACCTCTCAAGTCTTCCTTTTTGGTCAAGCAGCCGGTCACATTAGACTAGAGCCTTAACACCCAACGTCTTGGATATTTGCAAATTTTAAGCCTGCTGGTTTTCTTCCTTTATTTTCGTCATCAAGACTGTAGCAATACGTAAAGCTTTATATTTGACTAAAGGTCTGCTTTAACTTACTGAAGGGCTTGTAAAAGTCGGTGCCGTGTCATTGGACTACAATACCTGGTATTGAGTTTCACAAGCTCTGTTGAGCATGTGGTAGATAAAGCTTATGAAATGTTAGTTTCAGCTGCACCACCCTAGAGAAATGCTAAAAATATGGATCAGTGTTTACAGATCTTTATAAAGCTCAACCCTGTTTCATCTGGGGTATTTTTGGACCATGCATTTCAACGTTTTATAACCAAATCCGCATATCTTGATTTATTTGTTTCCAAGCGATGGCTATTGTCATGTCTTTGGGATTGCAGAGGTAGTCTGTTCTTTTCAGGTCTAGCCACTGATCATTCCAATATACAGTGCAGTAACCTGAATGCTACTTATCTCTTTAAAATACTCTCGAAATTCAGGTCGACGAATCGCTAACCTGGCTTTGAAAGTTGACTTGATACGTTATTAAATTATGAATGATAATCAGTTCTTTAGTGTTTATGGGGAACTTGAATAGACACCGAGTTTGTCCATTCATGTCCGTGGAGTTCTATTATGCCACAAAAATAGTGTAGTGCAACAATATGTAAAAAACAAGAATTAAATAGTGCAAGAAAAAATAGTCAAAGCAGTCCCCAATAGCTGTGACGCAACTAAAACACTGCCTTGAAAATGGACTCCGTAATCTTCACACTTCATCATGTGCCATATGTGCTTCCACCACATAGGTGAACAACCTGCTCAGGTCCTTATTAGACCTCATATCTGGGTCAAAACTTGTTTATTACTCTCTCCCAAATATATTATTATTATCCACGATTTATATAGCGCCAACAGTTTACGCAGTGCTTTACAATGTAGAGGGGGGGGGGCAACACAATTATAATACAGAAGAGGGAGTTCCAGAGGAATATGTTAAATCCGTCACTCCTCCTCCACTTGGCCCAGATTCATGCTAATCTCCCTCTTTCACACTTCTTCCACTTTATTTGGGCTGAAAAAGATTATAAAAACTTAAAGATTGTAAAAGCAACCAGGCTCTTTAATATAAGCAATGATCGCAGCTCACCATATGGACATATGGTTGTGTTATCCTGACCAGACGTCATATGACGTGATCAGGATAACACAGCCGGCGCAGCAATCAGAGGTGCTGTGTGTCAGTCTGACACACCGCAGCTCTGATCACGTGGTAAGAAGCCTCTGTCAGAGGCTCCATATCATGATCAGCTGTGACCAATCGCAGCTGATCATTGCGCGAACCAAGAAGTGCCGGTCGGGGGGGTTCTGTGCTGATATCAGCACAGCCCCCACCAAAAGGTGCCCATCAGCTGGCAATCAGTGCCCAACACCTGCCAGCCTGTCCCCATATTAAATGCATGTCAGTGTGTCATCAGTTATGTCTATCAGTGCCCCATCAAAGTGCCAATCCATGCCACTCAGTAATGCCTGTCAGTAGCTTCTCATCAGTGCTGCCTTTCCAGTGCCGCCTATCAGTGTCCATCAGTGCCTCCAGTGCGGTCTATCGGTGCCACCTATCAGCTTCTTCTTTTTTTTTTTTTTTTTTTTTTTTTATAAATATACAATATTTTTCCGTTTTTATAGCACAAAAATGTAAAACCGCAGAGGAGGTTAAAGCGGTAGTAAAGCCGCTGAACTTTTTTTTTTTTTTAACACCTGTAAAGGAAAAGGCATAATGAGCTAGTATGCACCGCATACTAGCTCATTATGAAATACTTACCGTAGAACGAAGCGTCGGTAACTCACCTGGTCCACGCCGAGGTCGCTGACATGTTGCCTCGGCGTGTCTTCCGGGTATCGCGACTCCAGCGCTGTGAGTGGCGGGAGCCGCGATGTCGTCACTCCCGCGCATGCGCGCAGGAGACTTCTTCCCGGCAGGGTTCGGATTCTGCCGGCCCTTCAGCCGAGAATCCCCCGTGCGCATGCGCCGCTGCAGTCAGCGGCGCATTGCACGGGGAATATCTCCCAAACCGTACAGGTTTAGGAGATATTTTTTTTTTTTACCTACAGGTAAGCCTTATTATAGGCATACCTGTAGGTAAAAGTTATATTTTTGACTATACAACCACTTTAAATACCACAAAAAAAAGCTCTATTTGTGGGAAGAAAATTATAAAAATGTCATATGGGTGTTGCATGACCGCGCAAATATCATTCAAAGTGCGACAGCACTGAAAGCTAAAAATTGTCCTGGGCAGGAAGGGGGGAAAGTGCCTGGTATTGAAGTGGTTAAACTGAAAAAAATTGCTCTTAAGAAAAAAATAAGGTATTTTAAAATTGATGGCAGTAATACGTCTCAAAGCTGGGACAGGGCCATGTTTACCATGGTGTAGCAGCCCCTCTTTTAACACTGTGTAAACGCCTGGGAACTGCAGAGTCCAGGTGCTGGAGTTTTGGCAGAGGAATGTTGTCTCATTTTTGCCTGATAAAGGATTCTAACTGCTCAGCAGTCCTGGGGTCGTCTTTGCTGTATTTGTTATTTCAAGATGTGGCCAATATTTGCAATTGGTTAAATGTCTGGACTGCAGGCATGCCATTTAAGCACCCATGCTCTTCTATTACAAAGCCCTGCTGCTATCATCGAATGCAGCATGCAGTTAAGTTCAAAGTGCACTTGGAAGTGCAGTCGCTGTAGATCCGAGGGGGACATGCAAGGAAAATAAAAAACAGCATTTTAGCTTGTACATGATTGGATGATAAAATCAACAGAGCTTCCACTCATTTCAGTTCTACCCCTCAGATTTACAGTGACTGCACTTCCAAGTGCAATTTAAAGTGCACTTTGCACTTGTAGTTTGCACTTGTAGTGCAAAGTGGATTTGCCTTTCGTAAATAACCTCCATAGTCTGGGTGGGAGCATATGCTGTTCTAAAACCTGGATATATCTTTCAGGATTGATGTTGCCTTTCCAGATGTGCAAGCTGCCCACTCCATATGCACTAATGCACCCCTATACCATCAGAGATGCAGGCTTTTGAACTGAGTGCTGATGACAAGCCGGATGGTCCGTCTCCTCTTTAGTCCGGAGGATGCAGCACCCATGGCTGCTAAAGAAGATGTCAGATTTTGTCTGACCACAGAACAGTTTTTTCACTTCTCATGATGGTGAACCTTGGCACTCCAGATGTTTTGGAACTACATTTTTCATGATGCTCTACTACACTGCAGACTGCATGAGCATCATGGGAAATGTAGTTCTCAAACATCTGTGTTGCCAAGGTTCACCACCACTGTGATAGAGCATGCCCGATCACTCAAATTCAATGGCTGCACAAAAATTGAGCGTTTCTGCAGCTCACTAATGGTGCAAAATTCAAAAGAAAATTCTTAGTTACAATTTCCGTAAGAAAATTTGGAAATTGGACCCATGTATAGCCGGCTCAAGATGCTTTTTTAATACTTTATCATATTACTGACCTGTTGCAAATTAACCTAATTAGTTGCAAAATCTTCTTCCAGCTCTTCGTTGTTAATACTTTTATTGCCCTGTCCCTTTTAAAATGATCTTATTTTTTTTTTTTTTCTTAAATTGGTACATTTTCTAAGCTTAAACATTTGATATGTTTCTATTTACACAGCGTCCCAAATTTTTTGGAATCGAGGAAAAAAAATTATAAAATCAGATTTTGTTTCTAGCTGTTCTGCTTAGCAATCCAGATGTAAAGTAAAACTGAACTAGTGACAAACAGTATTTATCAGTTCTATTGGTACCTGGTGATATTGATTTTGATAGTTTGGTAAAGGGGTTTGTGGGGACATATTGGGTAATCTACTGGGGGGACATGAATTGAACCACTGGTCTAAATCCATCATAACTATATCCAAAAGTTTAAAAAAAAGAAAACAGTTTGGCTCAATGTTAAATGAAGACTGATTGGTGTCTTTCAAGCTCAGGTTCATCACCTTGGTCAGGATGATGGTCATTCTAGGTCCCTAACGAAGGGTCTCCTATCCACTTTTTTAATGTTTCTATAGTAATAACATCATTTGTTTGCATCACTAAATATCATGTACTTTTGTTTTTGGAAAGATAACTAGGCTTATTTGTTAAGCTAATAAGTACAGCTTGTACCCCTCTACTGATTTGACACTTGAGCAGACCCGGCCCTAAGTGGCAATGAAAAGTCAATGAAACATTGAATGAAAACAAGGTCTTTGGTACCCTTTGATCTGTGCAGAGTGGTAACCTGATCAAAGATTTCCTATGTCACTCCGGCAGCTAGATGTGTCTAAACTCTACCTAATCATTGTAAATGACTTCTAAATGCCCTGTCTGTTTACCGCAAACTGTAAATACAGATTTATTTCATACAATTACTATGTAACCGCAACAGGAACCTCTTGTTTAATCTGGCTCTTTCATCATGTTGTGGTGCTCTCACGGTGTTCATTGACTGCAGCTGCTCCATGCCTTCCTCTTCTACAACAAAAAAAAAGGAAAAAAGTTTCAGTAGATCTGCACTGCCTCAGGACCATGTCTTGTTCGGTTTCCAGACTCGGTGACACACACTTGCACACACCCACCCTTCATGGAAACCGGCCAACACAGACATACGGCTGTCATCAATTAGTCATGCCCCTGCTTAGCCAAGAAATAGCTCTCATCTGTCAATAGGACGTTGGCTCTGTGACTTGTGATGGATTCCGACACGCAAATACTGACTCTCTCGCTTGGCGATGGCCATAACATTCTGCGCTGTCCGACAGTGCCGTTTTTACTTTTTGAGATTTACAGACCCCACTGGTATGGGTTGCACCTTCTAATTCCAATAAAGCTTCTGTGTGGCCTTTCCATTAACGTAGTATTAAACCCAAAATGTAATATATTGCAGCTTGCAATCATTAGATGTGGTGGCTGCATTCGTTTGATTATTTAGGTTCCCCCCCTCTGATTTCTCATGGTGATCTGACCAGTACCACACCTTCTGTAATAGTGAGACACCGCTCTGGATGAACGAGAACAGGAGGCACAGCAGATAGCAGCATTGTCGGTCTGGGGGGCAGGTAGAGTTAAATGTGTATGCAGATTTAAAGTGGTTGTAAAGGCAAAAGGATTTTTTTTTTAATTTAATGCATACTATGCATTAAGCTAAAAAGCCTTCTATGTGCATCAGCCCCTCCTAATACTTACCTGAGCCCCAACTCTATCCAGCGATGTCCACGAGCCCCTTGGCCATCAGGAACTCTCCCTCCTGATTGGCCATTGGCTCCCGCTGCTATCAATCAAACTCAGCCAAACGGGGGGGCTGCGGCTCCATGTCTGAATGAATACACGGAGCTGCAGCTTGGCTCGAGTGCCCCCATAGCAAGCTGCTTGCTGTGGGGGCACTCAACAGAAGCGAGGGGCCAAGTGCTCCAGGTAGGGACCTGAGAGTAGGAGGATCTTGGCTGCCCTCTGAAAAACTGCACAGAGCAGGTAGGTATAGACATGTTTTGTTATTTATATAGAAAAAAATATGAGACTTCACAATCACTTTAAATACAGTAACAAATTAAAGCACCCCTGTCAGTGTTATATGGCTTGTCTCCTCTATGTAAACTGATGCATTCTGCTGGAGAGCTTTGTGCCTTTGAAAATCTAGGTCACTAGATTAAAATAGAAGAGATACTATAAATGAAAATGATTTCAACCATCACATGTAAGAAATGATGAGCTGCAATATAATGTTTGCTTTTGGGTTTAATACCAATTTAAGGCTGTGGGAGAATAAATCCAAACAGCAGGCAGATAGATTAGATGCATATTAATGCAGATCTGTGATCAATAATGCATCATTATATGTATTTATTTTGAAATTCAAGCAGTTTAAATACCTGAAGTTAACCTGGTGTCAGCTTTTTAGATTCATCTGTGCATCAAAGCTTAGACTGGGAGAGTATCAAGCATTACAACCAGCTACTCAGTTGTGCTGTGTTGCTCATCTTCTATCAAGTAACATGCCATTAGGAGGAGAGAGCAGAGTGATGAGCTCATCAGTGTGCTGCTTCTCTTTTTACTATCCATTCATAGGCTGGGGGAGAGACACAAGACCTGTTTCCTTTAAGGAAAAAAGTTGAGACTTTAGAACTGCTTTTAAGTGACTGTGACTTAAAGCAGTTCTAAAGTCTCAACTTTTTTCCTTAAAGGATAAGTTCACTTTCTCCTTTATCCAACCTGTGCCGTTTGGCTGAGTTGTGTAAATGTTTGGATTGACAGAAATCGAAAACCTTTGGCAGGTAAAATGAGATAAAGGAGATGCCCGTATATGTTGGAGTTTAGTTTTAAAATAGATGTACATTCTAGATGGAGGATATTTAATTTGATATAGCACTATGCATCATAAAGATTTGGTATGCCTTAGGGGTATTGGGTAGTAGAGACATTTGAATGTCTGATATGGATTTATGCAGCAAAGTAATTCAGAATGTTGCACCATATAATTTAATAACAAAAAATAATAAAAATATATATATATATATATATATATATATACTTTCAAACTGTGCATATGATGAAAATAATTATTTAGCAGCAATAATCTTTTTTTTTTTTTTTAAAGTCAATCACAGCCTGTAAATGAGGGGATGGGGCCAAGCCACATTGTGTGTCAGTGGGGCCACCTGAATGCCCCCATAGCAAGCAGCTTGCTACAGGGGCACTGAAAATTGGGGAGGAGCCAAGAGCGCCAACAGGGGACCCCAGAAGAGGAGGGTCAATGCTTATCTGTATGACATTTATTATGAGAAAAAGGACCTTTAGAAACCCTTTAAGGAATATATATCTGAGTGTGTGTATATATAATATAAAAAATTCCTAGCATCCAACTTATTTTAAGCTAGCATCACACACACACTTCCTTTTCCTTCAGGTGTCTACTTAAAAAAGAAGTATCGGTTTAGAAAAAAATAAACAATCGTACTTCCCTAAATGGCTGCAACACCGATCCCAGCTGCAGCTGTTCCCCGTCTCCTGACTGAGAACTGAGTGATCAAACGCAGTTGATTTCGGAGCACTTGGTCTTCAGCCTGCAGAGGGCTGATGACTGTCAGTCACTGGCTTTCTGCTTTGCCCCTCCAGCGCTCACTGGAGCGATGGGCTGTGCAGGAGGTGGAAGCAGCTGGCACAGGCTCTCAGCTACTTTCTGGGAGCCAGTCCAGGCTTCTGGGTAGAGCCCAACTATATGGTCGGGATCTTTTCAGAGCTTGGACTGGGTTTGTATCATCACTGAACTCCTGTGATCCTTGAAGTATAGCCAAAACATTTCCAGCCTTGACACGGGAATCTTGTCTATTGCTACCCATGCAGTAATATTCTATAGGAGAAGTGGATGGAACTCCTACACAGTTTTCTCCAGACCACCCCCTGATCAGTCTAGGCAGTGGGACACGCATGATCATTTTCTCCAGTCTTATTGCTTAGAATAGCACTACAACTTCATAACAACAACGCCTTCACCAGCGCAGGACCAATTTTTATTTTCTTCATTTTGCACCAGTAATATTCTATAGACTTGAATGGGACTTTACTCCAGTGGTATGGGTTTGTCTTTGGGAAGTTAGTTCATAGGTGTGAGCAGTACCAGACTAGATTTCTGCATCTTGACTGTAAGCATGAGGAGGCTGATGCCATCTAGAAAAGGTAAGTAGATGCTGAAAGGGGGGAGAGAGGAGTGGGGTGGGGGTATTTTTAAACAGAACCTGAATATTAAACGTATCAGTTATATAGTATAGGAATCGTATTGGCATGTCCACTCATGGATCTTAGGTCTATGGTCCGATTTGGAAATGTATCTTCTATGACAGGGATCCTCAAACTACGGCCCTCCAACTGTTGCAAAACTACACATCCCATGAGGCATTGTAAAACTCTGATATTCACAGACATGACTAGGCATGATGGGAATTGTAGTTCCTGAACAACTGGAGGGCCATAGTTTGAAGACCCATGTTCTATGAAGACCCCAGCACCTATGGAATGACAAAGTGACGCAAAATACATGCGACTAAAAAGTCAAGGTGTCCAGAGTCTTCATAATTTCTTTTTCAAATTGCGTTTCTTGGCTTGTCACTAATATTCTAGAATTAGCCAGCTGTTTCAGAATGTAGACTTGAAGCCTCCTGAAATCCATTACTGGGGGTTTTCAGAAAGCCTCTGCAGTAAGAGTTAAACCACAAGTGCTATTTATTAGCATCAGTTGTGAGATTGGCACAATGTATGCAGTACAAATGCAGTGTTCTTTGCAAATCTCTTAGAATCGTGTATTATTTAATCATCTGAACTTCAGAAAGCTGACACCAAAGATCTGTGGTGTGTTTGCAAATCTAGGAAGGTTTTAGTTACATAAACTTGTTATGTTCCTAGCACAGAGGATTTCACTGCAAAATCCAGGGCTTAACTTTCAGGAAATCACTGGAATATTAAAAGCAGACAAGGCGCAGAACCAGGGAGCCCAAAGACTATCCTCTTATTTAACAGAAGTACGTTTTCCAAGGCATTAACTTTTCATGGAGAGGAATCATTTTTAGTGACGGTGAAATTGTATAGGTAGTACAGAGAAGTACGTCTTTCCTTTAAAACGAAGGTGTAAAGTTGTATTTTATTTACCATTAAAAAAATCTATTGGGGAGAAACTTTCAGATTTTTCTAATCTCTTGATCAACTTTTGTTGAGTGTTTCTCACCTAAATCTGTCTGTAGTAGTCTGTAGTAGTAAAATGCCACTAGGAAAGGCAGCAGTGGAGGCCCCATGTACGAGCCTAGAATCCCGGGTGCCCCACAGAGATCTAACACAGGAAAATGTAGGCAACGCATGGTACTGCACTTCATCACGGTTTACCTTAAATATATTTTATACAAAGGCAGAATTTACTGTCTTACAAAGATAGATGATTTTAAAAGCTATTTGGATCACTTTTGTTCAACCAAAAACACCCATCAGATATACGCTGGAATGCACAAGGAAGAGTCATTCCTGCTGTTTGAAACATGGACTTCTAAGAAAAAGTGGCACAAGTGGTATCTGTTGCCACATTGGTAATATAAGGTTTTTTTTTTTGTATTTGGTAGTGGTCCTAAACAGAAAAAGGGCATTAGTCATATTATTATTAAAGCGGAACTACACATCTGTATGCAGTGTAGTTCCACTTTAATAATTAAACCAAAATGCAATTTAATTCATTTTTAATATCCAAAGCAAACTCGCCCATCTATCCATGTCTCCATGCTTTATTCTGCTGAGAAATCACTCTGCCTTTAACTCAAGCATTCAGACATTGGCTGAAAAAACAATCCTTCTCCTGATGACTGCTGGGATGTATGATATAATTTTGGCCTAGGCCTGGAAACCAGGAAGTAACTGAAGAAATGTAAAACAAAAAAAAGCTTTAACCACTTCCATACCGGGCCATCGTCATATGACATCCATAGGAACACAGGCTCCTGACAGGCGTCATATGACGTCCTCGGCTTCTCGCCACTTCTACAGGCCCCGGAGGCCCGCAGTGCAGCGATCTGGGATGAGGCGTGTACCTCGGGTAGCAGCCCATCCCAGATCAGTGTAATGAGCCAATAAAAATTGTCCCTTTACCACGTGACCGGCTGTGTCCAATCACAGCCGTTCACGTGCATTGTCCTTGTGCACAACGCTCGTGCGCGCCCTAGGGTCTCGCTTGTGCGGCGATCGGGGTGAGGCTTGTCAGACTGACACAGCCCATCCTTGAATGCGGATGAAGAGCCAATTAAATTGGCTCCTTACCACATGACTGGCTGTGTCCAATCACAGCCAGTCACAGAATGTCAAACTGCGGTAAAGAGCTGTTACTGGGCTCTCCTCCTCACACACTGATCCTGTGTGAAGGAGATTGCAGTAACAGCTCGTTACCGGCTACAGTATACACCCAATATACCCAATCACACTGATTGCCGCCCCCCCGCCCCAATAAAGAGGACCTGTCACCAGCCCATCTGAGTACCTGTCACCAGCCCTTCAGAGTACCCGAGTACCTATCTGCAGCCCATGCCTCATAGAATATACGTTGGGGTGTTTGCTTTCCAAAATTGAGTCATTTTGTGGGTAATTCCACTGTCCTGGTGCTCCATGGCCTTTAAAAGTGTGATAGGTCATTAGGAAATTTTATGTGCAATTTATGCTCTTGAAACGCCTGATGGCGCTCCTTGCATGTTGGACCTCTCTGTGGCCAGGCTGTGTAAAAGTCTTGCATGTGGTATCGCCATACTTGGGAGGAGTAACAGAATGTATTTTGGGGTGTCATTTTTGCTATGTACATGCTGTGTTAGAAATATCTTATAAATTGACCACTTTCTGTAAAAAAAAAAAAAGAAATATGTTTTAATTTTCTTTCCGCGTTTTCCGAAGACATGTGGAAAAAAATGAACCATTCAGAAAGACTCATTATACCTCGTAGAATATACCTTGGGGTGTTGGCTTTCCAAAATGGGGTCATTTTGTGGGTAATTCCATTGTCCTGGTGCTCCAGGGCCTTCAAAAGTGTGATAGGTCATTAGGAAATGTTATGTTCAATTTATGCACCTAGAACACCTGATGGCGCTCCCTGCATGTTGGACCTCTCTATGTGGCCAGGCTGTGAAAAAGTCCCACACGTGTGGTATCGCCATACCCAGGAGTAGCAGAATGTATTTTGGGGTGTAATTGAAAGTATGCATATGCTGTGTGTGAAAAATAACTTGTTATGCAAATTTTGTGTAAAAAAAAATAAAATAAAAAGAATTCTTTATTTTCCCAAGAATTGTGGCAAAAAATTACAACTTCAGAAAACTCACTATGCCTCTTACTAAATACATTCGACTGTCTACTTTCCAAAAAGGGGTAATTTGTGGGGTATTTGTACTTTCCGAACATTTAAGGGGCTCGAGATGATAGGCCGTCAGTACATCCGGTGTGATCAATTTTCAATAATTTGCACCATAGCTTGTAGACTCTCACTTTCACACTGACCAAATAATATACACTTATTTGGGTTATTTTTTACTGGCCCAAATTTATGAACAAAAATTACTTATTTGCAAAATTTTATTATAGAAACTAAAAACTTTTTTTTATTTATTTTTTTAATTTTCGCACTTTTTTCACTTATGTCGCAAAAAATAAAAAACCCAGTGGTGATTAAATACCACCAAAAGAAAGCTCTATTTGTGTGAGAAAAATTAAAAACATTTTGGGTACAGTGTTGCATGACTGAGTAATTGGCATTCAAAGTGCGAGAGCAATGAAAACTGAAAATTTATCTGGGGAGGAAGGGTGTATAAGTGGTTAAAACAAGTAAATATGATATTGTTTCCTATCTATTTACTAAAGTATCGGCATCAGGAATAAAAAATTGTCAATGTTGATTGACCGAGTGAAGTGCCACTTTAAAGGATACGTTTATTGTTAGGGTGGAGCATGTAACGTTCTGGTCTCTGCAGCCTCTCCCTCCTGATCCTCCCTCCCTGTGACAGCGGGCAAGGGATCCTCTCCCCACACCTGCTGTTACAATTTGAAAACACTTTTTGAAAACATTCATTTACTGTTTCCAGTGAATGAATGTAAAACAAAACCAAAGAAAATTCCCAGCTCAACTTGTCAGCCAGCCTGCAACCAACCAAATTAACCTGTCCCAACAGTCTGCGTTTAAAGAGGGGGGTTTAGTTTGCACACATTTGCAAATACTTGCGTAAGCCGCGACAAGGCACCCCATTATTGTCCTCAGTACTATTTCTATAGATTTTTGAGAGCCTCCATAGTAGATAGAACAACACGTGAAGAACCTGTGAATGAATGCCTACAAGTTCCATCAGCCATTGTGACTGACGGCTTGTAGTTCTTAATGAGCTGCGAGGACACTGGTGAGTGCTCTCATGGTCCATTGATCTTGCTGCTCTCTGGTAACTGCCTACTGGTACGAGTAGACCACTA
Organism: Lithobates sylvaticus; assembly: GCA_028564925.1. NCBI lineage: Eukaryota > Metazoa > Chordata > Amphibia > Anura > Ranidae > Lithobates > Lithobates sylvaticus. The sequence continues at coordinate 83,171,897 of CM053026.1, forward strand.
TGCTGGGAGTCTGCTGGAGATCTGTTGAGCGTGGGTGCAATACTTTGCAGGTTCCTTACACAAAAATGGTAATTTTTTTTTTTTTTTTTAAAGCTGAACTTATTCTTTAAACATACGTTTGTCGTATTAGGTCTATGGCATAAAGTCTCCCCTCTTGATAATGTGAAACACTGAGAAGGGAAATGTTCCAAACATTTCATTGCAGTCAGTGAGACCTTCGCTGAAAATAACAGTTAAAGGATGAAAGGTTGAATTTCAATGTATTCTATTACTTGTTGGAATACAGTTATTGGCCAAAAATACAATTATCTGCTAGTAAACAGTCTTTCTGTTGACTTTCCCTAATAGTTGAGGCCAGCAAATATTTGCTCACGTGTGACACTGCTCTGGAGAAATATGCTCTTGTACCACAACTTGTATTGTTTGCCATGCTAAGTTTATGTTGCTGAATATTCACAGTTGATCAAAATTCAGTTGCTGCGGTACAGGTGGGGCTGCGGATTGAGAAGTGTTGGGTGGCCAGGGATTGATTTTGTTAATGCAGTTGTAATACAAGTTCCTGTAAAGATGGAACATGCAGATTTACAACAGCTGGAGGGCAACAGGTTTTCAGGATTGGTATCCTTCCTGCTCTATCCAAAAGTCCTTTACCCCCCCCCCCCCCCATCCTCCTGCCTCCCCAAATTTTCTGTGGATGACATTTTTGTACTTTCATTTCTCTGCTTCCTTCCTGCTTAGGATTATTCTGCATATGCTTAGAATACGTGCCATCGTACAATCATCCATGAGATCTGTATGAAAAATGACATTTCTCCAAACACGTCAAGCACATCCTTCTCCAGCTTTTGGTCCCTGTCTGTATGAGGCAAAAGGCAGACGAGCCTCTGAGCATTAGCCATGATCACAACATATGCCAAATGATTTATGTCATCCACAACTGCCTTTTTCAGAGTTCATTAACAAAAAGTACAAAGTCTTAATGAGATCCAGATTTCAGAAATGGAAAACCAGACGCCAAGCTGTACCAACCTCACACATTGCCAGTAACGCGTCTATCTACATAGCTATTTGTGTGATCTCTCTCTCTCGCTCTTTATCTCCATATGTGTTCTTTTATATTACCAGTGATTATGTAATATGTTATATTTATATGCATACACCCTGAAGGGGGACTGCTGCTAAATAGGGCTACATTCACAGTGCCTTTTATTTTTTGTATGTCCCTTATTTTGGGACATTTTCACGAGGACTCAAGTTACAGCATTGTAATGCTCTGTAGGAAGCAAAAGCATGGTTTGCTAGACACTGGGTGGTCATATAATGTGCCCCCAGTGAAACCTTTTTTTTTTTTTTTTTTATAATAGCTGGGTCTTTTATGATACATGTACCAAATATGTCTTTAAAAGGAAAATAGTGGGTGTATTTAGAGACCACATATTGTTCCCAATCCCTCAGTCATCTTTTACAAAGTACATGTGGTATGGATGTGATTCCTGGCATTTGCTTTTCTGCCAGTGATAGTTTGAGCGGGTGTGATTTTACTAGTTTATATGCCCACTAAAAACTTTACTCCATGTTGGGATTTTCCTTCCTTCTATCTGGTCGTTTTATCTTCATATTGAAATGGTGGATAAACCATGAAGAATTAGGCAGGCCATAGATGATGCCATTTTTAATCAATTTCCCCATCAGCACAGTCAGTGTTCAACTTTGGTACAATCAGCCAGGCCCATGGATGGTTTGGATCTTGGCCGTTCCCTGCTGAACCAGCCGGGACTCAAACCATCTATAGTCCGCTTTAGAGTGGAGAATGGTATATTGAGGTCACATGGAGAGTCCAGGGTAGGCTGTTTAGCACATGCTGCATTATTGGCATTTTGATTGGTGGAGCGTTGCACATTTGCTGTTAAGAGCAATACTTGGCACTGGGATGTTTTTATTGCAAATATGAACTTGTAAAGTTTACCCCAAAAAATATTTTGGTTTGGCTTTTAATTTTACATTGTCATAATTTTTATATGGTCAGGATTGTAGTTCATGTGTTTTATGTGTAGATTTTTCATCTAATGGCTCTTCCATATATATTGTTTAGTTAAAGTGATCACTTCCCCTCGGTGCAGGAAGGTCCCAGATGACTGCGCGGCCAATCACGGCACGCCGCTCACGCATGCGCAGTGCATGCCCGGCTGTGAATTCCCCAGCATCGCTGGACCCTGGAACAGGTAAGTGTCCGATTTTATTAAAAGTCAGCGGCTGCAGTATTTGTAGCTGCTGACTTTTAATTTTTATAGAATCTCCTCTTTAATACCTTTGGTGAGCTACTGGCGACATGGCAGGATACTTTGCATCTTGGTATAGCTATACAGATATAGCTATGAAATCGCTTTAAGCACTCCTCACCCCCTGACATGCCATGTTTGGCATGTCATTTTTTGGGGGGGGGGGGGGGGGTACTTATTTTAGAGTGGAACTTCCTGTCCCACTTCCTCCTTCCTGCTCTTGGCCGCCTAGGCGACTGCCCTTCCTTCCAGCAATCTTCTTGGACACGTGACAGGTCCCAGAAGATTGCCTGGCCACTAGCAGTGTGCGCCCGGCTGTGAAGCCAAAAGCTGTCATGGCCAGGTGCCCACAGTGGCTATGACGGCGAGAGGAGGCTTCGGGCGGCCGCATTGCTGCACCGTGGGGACAGGTGAGTGTCTGATTATTAAAAGTCAGCAACTACACTTTGTGTGTCACTCCACTTTAAGGCGATGGATGGGCTGCCCACTAAACCACACTTTTCCCTGGACTGGAGTGACAATGGAGCTTAGAGATTGTAGTAAATGTAAACCCTTTCTTAGAGCAATTTTATATAAACAAAAAAGTGTGGCGCTTAGGTTGCATGATAAATACAAACACGTGTAAACCTTAGGTACATATATGCGTTTTAAATATTAATCTCAAGTGATAAACCAAATAAACTTAAATGATCCAAGAATTAAATAAACAGGAAGAACAAATAGTCTCTTTACTGCTTCCCCAGTTATCACTCCAAACACTCTCCCAAGTGCACAATGTGAAACAAAGTCCAAATAAAGAGTATAATTCAAAAGGTGAGAATCCAACCTCCGGTGTGACCCTTGGAGGGATAGAAAGATGATATCGCCACCGTGATATAGGGAGGAGGCTTACCATATAACGTTGACTTGGCGGGGCTTACGCCTCCCAAGTCGGAAAAGGCCTGTTGGTTGTAATAAACCCATTGAAGATGGCAGATCCTATATTTCGTCTCCGAAAAAACTTCAGACCATCAAATCATCGATAATAACCATCATGGAGTATCCAACCATCAAACGGGAAGTAGAAGCTCGGTATCATAGACCATGCAAATAAAAGTCCAGCATAGCGTGATACCGTTTTCGCAAGTAATTTATTTTAAGAGTATAAAATAAACACTCACATTTCAGACGATCGTAATGGGCATAAAAGGTAAACAGCGATGTCTGCAAGGGGTCCACCCAACGCGTTTCGACTACACAGTTGTCATCTTGCACCATTAGAGCAATTTTATGCCTGCCAATGACTGGGTCTGCTTAGTCCGTAATGGACCTGAAACAAACATGTAGGACAGGAGGTTAGATTTCACACAGTATCAAAATGATGGCAATGGAGGCTGTCCCTTTAAAAAATGGCAGCTTCAATATCGCTTTAAACATTTAAGCTGTAACGTCATGTTCTAGGTCTTCCATCTACCCTTGCTTTAAATTCTGGGCCATGCCACGTAGCATCTATATTTAACAAACCATACCTTGGAAAACACAGTGAACGTTCCACTGTATTTTTCCATTCTATATAACGATTACCTGTACTATATCTTGTGTGTGTGTGTGTGTGTGTGTATGTATATATATGTATATGTGTGTGTGTATATGTAGCATGTTCGTATAGCTCCAGCATTTCCATGAGAATCCTGTAACAGAAAATGTTGAAGACTCGAATCTGGTGATAATTAGCTTTTATGGACGCGTTACAGCAAAGCTGTATCTTTCCATACTTCATTGTCATTGGCCAGCGTAATCTGGACTGACTTTGCATAGACCTCATGTAGTGGTTAGCAGTGTGAGGCCTTGTGTCATGTCATCGTAATGTGTCTGTGTTAATTATGTACATATGTAGACAATTACTTGCCTATAACACTCTTGTGATTCATAAACATCGTTTACACATCTATTTAATTAGTATTTTTTTCACCTTTTTTCATCGGCTTAGATTGTGACCATTACATTTCTCTGCTAGATACTTATTCTCCGCTATATGAATTCCTTACTTTTGTTAGGATAACAAACCCCCCCTCTCCAAAAACGGTGGTCGAAGGCAAGTTTGTTTTTCATGGTGTAAACTTAAGATGTTTTAGTTAATTTCCCTTGCTCCTGCAGGCTTCCTCCCAGCTACATTACCTATTCCCCTGAAACCTCTTAAGGTGGCTGTAGCCTGATTGAAATTAGTCTGGTTCAGTGGGAACCGTATACATTTTGATACATCTATGGACAGGCTGATAATACTGAAGTCGATCTATCAAGGTATTTTTCGTACAATCACTACCACCGGCATTGGCTGGCAGCAATGATCATCATATTCTGACAGCAGGGAAAGCTGGAATACAATAGTGGAAACTGGGAGAAGTCCCCCCACCAACACTGACTGACAACCCTGACTTGCATGATGTATGGCCAGCTTTGCCTTCACCGCTCCGTTGACTGACGTCATCACATGCAGTGCTGTACCAGCAGCCCTGCATTGTAAGTAAGGATGCCAGGGGCCTGTTCATAACCTTGAGCGTAGAAGAAAAGAGGGGAGTGCTGGTTGTCAGGAGAGCGAGGGAGAAGGTAAGTAACTGCTTTTTAATGTTACCCTAGACCAGTGATGGTGAACCTTGGCAACCCCAGATGTTTTGGAACTACATTTCCCATGATTCTCATGCGCTCTGCAGTGTAGTTGAGCATCTTGGGAAATGTAGTTCCAAAACATCTGGGTGCCAAAGTTCGCCATCACTGCCCTAGACTAAAGAAATTTAGTGTTTAACCCTTGCCGTGTGGGAACCCATCTGAAAGAGTTACTGAAATTTTCCTAACGTTCAGCCTTCAAATAGATCTACCATTGAAATTAACACTTTGCATAAATCCATAGAACTCATTGGCATAACCACATTACATTTTATTATTTTGTGTGAAAGATAATTTTGGATATTACTTAATTTTAGACAGTTGAGAAAACCTGTTTGATCACTTTTTTCTTCTCCCCTATTATGTTGAGAATGATACCCGCACAGTTCCTACCCTTCCCCTGCCCCTCTGCATAGCATGAAGAGGAACATTTGAGAAAGCCGATCATTCATGTTTATAAAACGCTGCTTATGGTGTCTTAAAGGTCAGGCAGATTGCACCTTCAACCTCAATGTTAAGACATTTGAACCCCAAAGTGTTCATTTGTCAAGCTCTGTACACATAAATTGCCAGATTCTAGTAAACAGATCCTGCTCTGTGGTGTATTTTCACTAATATTTACTGCAGGTTCATTTTCTTTCTTTTGTACACTGTTGCAGAACTGAGAGATATTTATAATTTAAATAGCTTCTCTTGGAAATGACTTGAGATGAAATTTGGCAATCGCTGAGCAGATGAATAAGACATCCATTGTTACATTTTCATTCATTGACTTGAGACGTGAACAAAGAGAAGCGCTTGCCCAGTGCTTTGTTTCATAGTCCTCTTGTCTTGATTTGTAATGGGTCTCTTAAGAAGAAAGCAGAAGGAAGCCAGATGTTTGAGCACTGAATTCTCTTTTATATTAAGGACTTGTATATTTGTGCTATAGTTTAAGATATCCTAAATACTTACTAACATATAGATAATATTTAATATAAATATAATGACGTGATTAAGTCAGAAAAATCAATATATGAAACTGAACATTTTTTTTCTTGTGTTTAAAGTTTATGTAAACATAAAAGCCTAAACAACATTTTTTCCTTTTTGTGCCTTATAAATTTATAGCCTTTTCTGTAGTGTTTTTGCATTATGGTTTAATTGCCATTCCGCTAGCCCAATTTCTTTTATAGAACAGAGGTGCCACTAACCCGCCCATGAGGTCTTTGTTGGGAGCAGGGCATTGTCTGCAGTAGAGCACATGTACAGTTTGAAAATCTTTATATGCTGCACTTCTCGAACAAAAAGTTTCAGTTAAAAACAATGAGTGTTTTCTTCAAGGTTGTACAAAATGTTGCATTTCCAGTGATGAATAATCTTTAGAGGGGAATGTCATTTCTTTCCCCATCCACAAAAAGAATACACACCCAGGGATTCCAGCAGTGTTCTGTAGGGATCTCCTGCTTCACTGCTGTTCACCCAGGTTTGTCATTGAGGAGTCAACGGCAAGAACCAAGAAAAGACCGCTAGACCCCTCGTTATGCAGCACATGCCCTGTAGAGGTCCCTAAAGCATCCTGGGATGTGAAACGCAAATATCCTAGAAGGCTGTGAGTAACTGACTAAGTTAAAAAACAATAGTGACTTTGCGCTAAAGAGCACCAACAAAAGTGTTTAACTATACTATAAAAGTGTCAAATATATATATATATAATGTGAGTCAATTAATATATAGTACACCAAGTGCTAATATATAAATAATCAATAGTGATAAAAATATCTATGGACTTAAAGCGGAAGTAAACCCATCAATTTAACAGTTTAAAAAAAAAACAGTCAAACCATCCAATGGCTGGTGTCATAACGGATCACATGTGCAGCACTGTGGCAGTTGAAGATTAAACAGAGGCAAAGATGGCAGCTTCCTTGGCTGAAAAGATAGGGGGGTTTACTTCCACTTTAATATAGTATCAAATAATGATATAATAAAGTGCACTGTGTGCTAATTAACCCAAAAAGTGTCACAAACAAAGGGTAATATAGATGTATAAAAACACAGTAATCCTGGTAAGTCCCACTTGATATATGAGAGATAAAATAAAACTTCTATTGCATAAATAAATAAATGAAATGGTGTAGTCCAGGGGGTAAATAGCCACCAGCCAAGGAATTTCTCCAAATATAAGAAGGGAAAACAATGACGACAGTGGTCTTCTATATCCAAATGAGGGATGGTGGGTATGTGAGGACCTGATCCTAAATCGTGCTCTCTAGCCTCTCACCTGAAGGTCAGCGTTCACAGGCATCCAAAAAACACGGGGGTACATTCTGTCTCCACTATACTCCTCCAATGGCTCTGTATCAACCGGCATCCAGGGGATGGGTACACTTTGCCTCCACTATACTCCTTCAATGGCTCCACTCACTGGGTACTTCTAATGGGGGTGTCTCACCAACTTCCTACACCAAAATGGCGGCCGCCGTCCAGCAGGGAAGACTCGCCAAAAAGTGGGGGTAAAATAGAACAAAGGGGACCCAATAGTGAAGTACGTCTTTATAGACCAATTTAATAGAAACATTTTTAAACTCTTACATGAAAAAAAAGGTATTACAGCATAAAATGGCGATCTAGCGCCAGTCTCACAGTACTTCCGGTATCCTGTCCAGCCACTCCCTATATTTCCCTCTTTATATTCAGTATTTATTATATTTATTCGTCCTTTGTGCAGTAGTTCTAGTTCATTAACAGCGCGAAGGTCACCCACACCACTAACTGACTAAGTTTATTCTTGCCTCGCCTAGGCCGAATGTTGATTGTAGGAGAGAGGAAGGGTGTTGGAGTGGACTCATGGAAAGTGGGTGGTGAGGGTGAAGGTGTTTCTTATAAATCTTACTTATTGAGCACCTGCTACCAATGGTACTGTGGATAGGCTTTTGTTATATAAGTACACTCCACAGGACCTCTACGTTTCATTATGGTTAACTGTTCTGTAAATATTTGGTCACAGCACAAATCTCATTTGGCTCTGTTTTACCTGCTCACCCCATTTCTAACGCAGACAGATTTTATAAAAATACAGCCATTAGTTCCACATATCTTGGCACATGCTGTGAAACTTTGTCCTGTGATTTCAGTAACCAGGTTTTTCCTGTCTGCTTGAAGCTTAATTTACTGTCCGTAGCTTTGTTCATTCCCGGGGTATTATGCTGTGTTTAGTGGGCAACCTTTTTTTAGTAAAGTAATGTCTATAAAAATCTTACATAAAGCATAATAAATGCAGAAACTAAATGTTAAATAGTTTCAACCATACATGCTGCCATTTTTTAGACTGTACAAAGTATAATATTAGCTTCTTATGAATTATTAATTTCACAGGACCCTGTCTGCGTCTTATAGATGCTAGAGCTCGTACACCTCTTCATGTTTTATCGATTTCTGTTCTTCACTGGCTACACATGATTCAAAGTTGAAGCATAATCCATAATTTCTTTGCAAATATAGCACTTTATTGAACTTTACTTTTCCTCCAAGTATTTAAATGAATCTTCAAAAGCCATTTTATAAAAAGGGCCAAAACTTAAAAAGAAGCCAGATGCCAGAGCCCGGCCCCTCCTTGATCTGGGTGGACATCATATGATGTCCGGCCAGATCGGCGTGATCTGCCACCGGCTGCAGCCACTGACGGATCACTGTACCAGGCCGCTGCCGGTACCATGTGACTGCTGTAACCAATTACAGCAGGTCACATGACAGTTGTAAACAATGGATAGCTTCCGTTCAAGCCATCCATTGTGTACAATTGTGTTTCTAGCTGTGATTGGTCACAGTGATTACATGGTACAGACTTGGACAATCACAGCCCATCTGTCCCATGTGATCAGCTGTGGCCAATCAGTTAATCACAACAAAACAAACTGAATCTTTCTCATACAGTAAAATGCTTGAATGTAGCAATGAAATTCATTGCTATAACCAAACATAATGTTTAAATAAAAAAGGAAATACTGATCACTTCCCCAGAGTAGTACAATGTTACTATGACCAGAGCAATATAATGTTACCAAAGTTTAAGAAAAACATTTTTTTTTTGTACTGGTTAGTGTACCTGGTCACCACCACACCATTTATGATGACACATGTACTGCACTGGTGACAGTATGTAAAACAAAAATAAATATTTCTTAATTTTTCAAAATGTTATGACAAAAAATGACAACTTCATAAAAATTGCCATGCCTCTTACTAAATACCTCGGACTGTCTACATTCCAAGAAGGGCCCTGGCCTTTTTGGGCCTCAAGAAATGAGATAGGCCGTCAGTACATCAGGATTGATTGATTTTCAGATATATACCATAGTTTGTGGACTCTCTAACTTTCCTACAGACTAAATAATATATACGGATTTGGGTTATTTTCACCAAAGAAATGTAGCAGAATAGAGTATTCACTAAATTCATGAAGAACCTTTTTATAACAGAAACAAAGTAAAATGTGTTTTTCAAAATTTTTGGTATTTTTTTTTTTTGTTTATTTAGCAAAAAATGAAAAACCCAGTGGTGATTAAATACCACCAAAAGAAAGCTCTCTTTGTGTGAACAAAATGATGCAAATGTAGTTTGGGTACAGTGTTGCATGACCGCAATTGCCATTTAAACTGCAACAGTGCTGAAAGCTGAAAATTGGCCTGGGCAGGAAGGGGGTAAAAGTGGCCAGTAGGCAAGTGGTTAAGGTATAAAAAAAAAACATTCAGGCTTTAGAAACTCTTTAAGTCTTCATTCAGTTAAGCTACTCCCAAGACCCTCCTTCTTTGTAGATGCATGTTACTGAGACAGGGACAGCTTGGTGTCCCTTTTATAGTGATATTATGCTTGAGTGGTGGTTGGACCTGTAAAGTCCAACAAACTCAAACTGCCATAGTAGGAAGCAAACGGCATAGGAGCTTGAAGAATGCGCGTATGCTTTAAACATGACATCTCCAATGCACAATAAAACCTTAATTACCAGAAGAACTTATTTCCCACTTTACAGTTTTATTTATTTCATATTGACTAAAAAAAATAAGGTCGTTGGTAGCTGGATGCAACAGTTTCCTGTTAGGTCCAGTCACTACATTCTATACTGTGATGGGACCAGAATTCTTGATTATATTCTTTTGGATGAGATTTATACTAAGCTAATAATTGGAGTGGGGCAAAGAATGTTACTAAGTTTTTTTTCTTTATTTGGTGTTTTGCAGGTTTGGTATCCACCCCGTGGCAGGTCGTATGCCTGGTCAGCTAAACGTACTTCTGGCTGAAGCTGGTGTTCCATATGATATTGTGCTGGAGATGGATGAGATCAATGAAGACTTCCCCGGTAAGAAGCTTATTCTACATTTGCCTTATGTGCATTTGGTTGCATGAATGGTGATACCAGAATTTTCATGATGTTCTAACTTGCTGTAAGGTTTAAAGTCCAATTATACTCTGTGCACACATTGAACCACGAGACAGAAGCGTAATGCCGCGTACACGCAATCGGATTTTCCAATGGGAAATCTTAGATGTGAGCCTGTTGGCGGTAAGTCCGACGTTGTGTATGCTCCATCAGACATTTGTTGTCGGACTTTCCGCCAACAAATGTTGGCTAGCATGCTCTCAAATTTTCCGCCAACAAATGTGTTGTCGTCGGACTTTCCGATCGTGTGTACACAAGTCCGTTGGCCAAAAGTCCAAAGTACAAACGCGCATGCTCGGAATCGAGGACGAGCCGGAAGCGCTCAGGTCTTGTAAAACTAGCGCTCGTAATGGAGATATCACGTACGCCTTGTACGTCACTACATTTGTAATTGTTGGCCAACATTTGTGTGCATGCAAGACAAGTTGGAGCCAACACCCCTCAAACAAAATTCTACGGTTATGTTGTCGGAAAGTTTGATGGTGTGTACGAGGCTCCCGTGTAAGTGTTTTTTACTTTTGTAGGTAGAATAGGCATCAGTCCCAACATCTCTCCACCGGCAGCACACTACAGGGAGCCCTACTGCTATCTGTGAGGAAGCAGCCATTTGACATACCCCCATAAGTCACACCTAGAGCTCTCCAATCAGAGAGGATCATGAGCTTTGCTAGTTAAAGGAGTCTAGCTGTGACTTATTGGAAGTGGGGCTTCCTCACAGTTAGAAATTTTTTATTTTTATTTTTTTAATTGGTCCCTTTCCTAATCACATCACACAGTAATTATTGGTTTAACAGGAATAGAGTTTTTGAAGCTAAGAAGCATCAAATCCTCTTTTGGGGATTGGTGATTATTGAAACAGCGATTGACTAAACTATGACTTTTTTAGAATCATGTTTTTTTAAATTAAATATCCACTGCATATTTTACAATATGTATAACTATGCACATTACTCTCATTTCTAAGCAAAAATTCCTCCTACAGTCCTGCAAGCAAACACATACACAAAGCTTAGCGATATGTTTTTAAATTGTTGGGGGGAGATAGGGCACCCAATACAAATACAGATATAATAATACTCAAATCAGTTTGCATCTCTGGTGGATATTGAACCCTTAATACGAAAGCTGAAAGGCAATAATGTTTCCAACTTCTTTGTTGAAAAATTACCATGTTTTCTGATTTTCTTTCTAGAAACTGATCTGGTCCTTGTAATTGGTGCCAATGACACTGTTAACTCCGCTGCTCAGGAAGACCCCAATTCCATCATTGCTGGTATGCCTGTTCTGGAAGTGTGGAAGTCTAAGCAGGTATGGTACTCATTTCAAGAGGTTTCCCTAAACAAAACAAAAAATATGAAATGTTCAAAATTGCACTGCATTACTTATACCAAAAAAAATTAATAATAATTTATATACTAAAAAACAGTTAAACAAAGCACACAAAGTATCTATATACAAATCAGGCAGCAATGCATTTACTGCATATAGTAGTACAATTGTGTATGCAAACAGTCCCAACTCCTAAAAGCCCTTTTTTTTTTTTTTAACCAACTACCTCCATGATAAATCACCATCCAATGCAGAAAGCACTTCTTTGTGTTCTCCACCATGAGCAATTAGACAGGAACTCATCCTAAGTTGTTGACCCTTTACTTGAAACAAGGTTAAATCGTACTCCGTATTCTCTTGTGTATAGAACCACACCTGAATATTTTAAGTCCAGGGTAGAATATGTATATTAATAGTTTAATAGATCGAAAAACGCTTTTAGTAATCGCTGTTATTTTTTATTTATTTTTTCCTCCCTTTGGATTTTTTTGCCCGAATTGCAGTTGTTTTAAAACGGTCAGATATTTGACTTGCACGGGTCTGTTTACAATTGTTTTAAAACGAGCATGCACTTTGTTACTACTGTGCTAAATTCCAGGTTCATTTTACAGGTGGTGAGTTTGGTTTTAAAACCAAAACTCTGTGTATTTTCCCTATAAATGGTGCATTTGGGCCAGGCTGACCCAAACATTGATGTAGGTGCTGGCAGCGCTGTATAAACTGTATTAGCTACATACGGTATATAGTGCTGTGTTCCGGGAGCAGTACTGGGACTTCCCAACTACTGCAGGAACAAAATTGAGTCAGGCTGAGCACTGCTCATCCATTCACATGGAGGTTTGTATTTCTATCAGTGAACACAAGTCATTCTCTAAATGTCTGGGATGTAGAGACAGGCAGATGATGTCACAAACTCTTTGTCAGCCAATCAGTGGAAGCCTTGCATTCATTGATCAAATACAAGGCGTCCTGTGAATAGCTGGCTGTGCAACATTTAGCCAACTAGATTTTGTTCCATTAGTGCAGGGGTCTCCAAACTTTTCAGCAAGAGGGCCACATTGTAGATTTTACAAATATTTGAGGGCCAACAAAAAAAAACGTATTTTACAAATGAATGAATAAAATTTAAATTAAAAAAATGAATACACCATCCGAGCCTTTCGACACATCTGTGTCCCCCATCAGAGCCTTTCCGTGCATCTGTGTCCCCCAATCAAAGCCTTTCCGTACATCTGTGTCCCCCAATTGGAACCTTTCCGTACATCTGTGTCCCCCAAATGGAACCTTTCCGTACATCTGTGTCCCCCAATTGGAGCCTTTTCGTACATCTGTGTCCCCCAATCGGAGACTTTCGTCAAATCTGTGTCCCCCCAATCGGAGACTTTCGTCACATCAGTGTCCCCCATGAGAGACTTTCGTCACATCTGTGTCCCCCATGAGAGACTTTCGTCACATCTGTGTCCCCCATGAGAGACTTTCGTCACATCTGTGTCCCCCACGAGAGACTTTCGTCACATCTGTGTCCCCCCACGAGAGACTTTCGGCACATCTGTGTCCCCCCACGAGAGACTTTCGGCACATCTGTGTCCCCCCACGAGAGACTTTCGGCACATCTGTGTCCCCCCACGAGAGACTTTCGGCACATCTGTGTCCCCCCACGAGAGACTTTCGGCACATCTGTGTCCCCCCACGAGAGACTTTCGGCACATCTGTGTCCCCCCACGAGAGACTTTCGGCACATCTGTGTCCCCCCATGAGAGACTTTCGGCACATCTGTGTCCCCCCACGAGAGACTTTCGGCACATCTGTGTCCCCCAACGAGAGACTTTCGGCACATCTGTGTCCCCCCATGAGAGACTTTCGGCACATCTGTGTCCCCCCATGAGAGACTTTCGGCACATCTGTGTCCCCCCATGAGAGACTTTCGGCACATCTGTGTCCCCCCATGAGAGACTTTCGGCACATCTGTGTCCCCCCATGAGAGACTTTCGGCACATCTGTGTCCCCCCATGAGAGACTTTCGGCACATCTGTGTCCCCCCATGAGAGACTTTCGGCACATCTGTGTCCCCCCATGAGAGACTTTCGGCACATCTGTGTCCCCCCATGAGAGACTTTCGGCACATCTGTGTCCCCCCATGAGAGACTTTCGGCACATCTGTGTCCCCCCATGAGAGACTTTCGGCACATCTGTGTCCCCCCACGAGAGACTTTCGGCACATCTGTGTCCCCCCACGAGAGACTTTCGGCACATCTGTGTCCCCCCACGAGAGACTTTCGGCACATCTGTGTCCCCCCATGAGAGACTTTCGGCACATCTGTGTCCCCCCACGAGAGACTTTCGGCACATCTGTGTCCCCCCACGAGAGACTTTCGGCACATCTGTGTCCCCCCATGAGAGACTTTCGGCACATCTGTGTCCCCCCACGAGAGACTTTCGGCACATCTGTGTCCCCCCACGAGAGACTTTCGGCACATCTGTGTCCCCCCATGAGAGACTTTCGGCACATCTGTGTCCCCCCATGAGAGACTTTCGGCACATCTGTGTCCCCCCATGAGAGACTTTCGGCACATCTGTGTCCCCCCATGAGAGACTTTCGGCACATCTGTGTCCCCCCATGAGAGACTTTCGGCACATCTGTGTCCCCCCATGAGAGACTTTCGGCACATCTGTGTCCCCCCATGAGAGACTTTCGGCACATCTGTGTCCCCCCATGAGAGACTTTCGGCACATCTGTGTCCCCCCATGAGAGACTTTCGGCACATCTGTGTCCCCCCATGAGAGACTTTCGGCACATCTGTGTCCCCCCATGAGAGACTTTCGGCACATCTGTGTCCCCCCATGAGAGACTTTCGGCACATCTGTGTCCCCCCATGAGAGACTTTCGGCACATCTGTGTCCCCCCATGAGAGACTTTCGGCACATCTGTGTCCCCCCATGAGAGACTTTCGGCACATCTGTGTCCCCCCATGAGAGACTTTCGGCACATCTGTGTCCCCCCATGAGAGACTTTCGGCACATCTGTGTCCCCCCATGAGAGACTTTCGGCACATCTGTGTCCCCCCATGAGAGACTTTCGGCACATCTGTGTCCCCCCATGAGAGACTTTCGGCACATCTGTGTCCCCCCATGAGAGACTTTCGGCACATCTGTGTCCCCCCATGAGAGACTTTCGGCACATCTGTGTCCCCCCATGAGAGACTTTCGGCACATCTGTGTCCCCCCACGAGAGACTTTCGGCACATCTGTGTCCCCCCACGAGAGACTTTCGGCACATCTGTGTCCCCCCACGAGAGACTTTCGGCACATCTGTGTCCCCCCGTGAGAGACTTTCGGCACATCTGTGTCCCCCCACGAGAGACTTTCGGCACATCTGTGTCCCCCCACGAGAGACTTTCGGCACATCTGTGTCCCCCCACGAGAGACTTTCGGCACATCTGTGTCCCCCCACGAGAGACTTTCGGCACATCTGTGTCCCCCCACGAGAGACTTTCGGCACATCTGTGTCCCCCCACGAGAGACTTTCGGCACATCTGTGTCCCCCCATGAGAGACTTTCGGCACATCTGTGTCCCCCCATGAGAGACTTTCGGCACATCTGTGTCCCCCCATGAGAGACTTTCGGCACATCTGTGTCCCCCCATGAGAGACTTTCGGCACATCTGTGTCCCCCCATGAGAGACTTTCGGCACATCTGTGTCCCCCCATGAGAGACTTT
Organism: Lithobates sylvaticus; assembly: GCA_028564925.1. Lineage (NCBI taxonomy): Eukaryota > Metazoa > Chordata > Amphibia > Anura > Ranidae > Lithobates > Lithobates sylvaticus. Next base: position 83,187,284 of record CM053026.1, read on the forward strand.
CGGCACATCTGTGTCCCCCCATGAGAGACTTTCGGCACATCTGTGTCCCCCCATGAGAGACTTTCGGCACATCTGTGTCCCCCCATGAGAGACTTTCGGCACATCTGTGTCCCCCCATGAGAGACTTTCGGCACATCTGTGTCCCCCCATGAGAGACTTTCGGCACATCTGTGTCCCCCCATGAGAGACTTTCGGCACATCTGTGTCCCCCCATGAGAGACTTTCGGCACATCTGTGTCCCCCCATGAGAGACTTTCGGCACATCTGTGTCCCCCCATGAGAGACTTTCGGCACATCTGTGTCCCCCCATGAGAGACTTTCGGCACATCTGTGTCCCCCCATGAGAGACTTTCGGCACATCTGTGTCCCCCCATGAGAGACTTTCGGCACATCTGTGTCCCCCATCAGAGTCTGTTTGCACATCAGTCTCCCCCATTTCTGTGCCCCCCCCCCCATTTCAGTGTCCCCCATTAGAGCCTCACCAATATCAGTGTCCCCCCATCAGAGTCTATTATCTATGTCCCCATCAGAGTCTCCTTTATATCTGTGAAGTACATTTTATGTCCATTTGCCTCTTACATTGTTGTTAGTATGAGCACACACACTACAGATCTCTTCACTTCCCGTCTCCAACCCGTTGCTACACAAGCAGGCTGAAAGTGGAAGGATCGCTAACAAACAGCAGGAGATGCTGCACTGATGATTTCATTGGTCAGCCAATCCGCAACATAGCGTGGCAGCATGAGAGGCTGTGGGGGGAGCGGCTTTGTTTCCAGGACTTGCCATACATACTGCCGATAACAGCAGCTGTTTTGAAAAGCAATCAAATTGGCAATGCTGTGTTGGCAGAGTCGATGCAGGCTGGACACAATGCACAAGTGCCGGATGTGGCCCGCGGGCTTGGAGTTTGGAGACCCCTGCATTAGTGGATGGGACATCTCTGTGCAGCTGTTGGAATACAGCACTGTATGTAGCCAATGTTGCATACAGTTTATACAGCGCTGATGGTGGCTGTAGCGGAAATAGTTTTAGGCCAGCCTGGCCCTAATGAACTATTTTCTCTTTCAATATTTTTATTGAGTATTAATTATTGAGCAATGATAACAGACATTTTGTTGGCCTGCGAGGCCACTTTGAGAACAAGAAATGGAATAACAAGAATAAGGTAGGGCTTTGTGACAAAGGATAACAAATTTGGTAAATGTAAGGCTAAAAAATCCAGTTTAAACTTATAAAGGAGAATAGTTTGAGCAACAGATGCAATAAATGCAAAACATTAGTCTAGTCACGAGAAGAACAGTAGTATTACAAGCAGGGTGAGAGGGATCAAGGTCAAAAACATAATGTAAGAAACGGCCACCTAATGGAATATACTCCAGCCAGCCACCCCATGGGGAACAAACTGTGGATGGGATAACTCCATTAAGGAGGATCGGCAGTCCAGACAATGACCCTCCGCCACCTGTAGACTTTAGCCAGTAGTCCTTTGATGGATAGGAGCCGAAAATCCTGGTCCACTCAGAGATAGTCTCCAATTACCTGTGGCTAATTCCTCCAGGAAGCCTCTCCCGACACTCTGAGTGGAAAGAGAAGGTGGATAGGGAAGTGCCTTACTAAGAAGGCCCTACAAATCTAGCAATACTAATAAAGATAGGGCTATGCTAGTGATGTCATACAGTTGGCCACATTAACAATTTTTAGGCCTCATGCACACAGGACGTTTTTACAGCTGCTTTTAGAAGCGTCAGTTTTTTTTTTTTTTTTTCTTGCAGCTTAAAAATACCTCTCTGTGTTATTCATGCACACACAGGCTTTTAGGAGCTGTAAAAAAAAATCAGGGCCAGCGTGTTCTGAGGACCGGCGTTAGAGCTGTAAAAATGTCTGGCGCTGGTAAAAGCGGCTTAACGCTGGATACAGCCACATTAAAGAGGAATTAAACCCTGGTGGGTTTTACTTCCTCTTTATTTCCCTGCAAACGCAAAGCATAATGGGCTACTATGCATCGCATAGTAGCCCATTATGTGTCACTTGCCGAAGTCTGCAATGTCACCGTTGCAATGTCACCGTTGGCAGAGAGCATCCATCTTTGCCCTTCTTCCTTCCGGGGCCACGAACTCTGCTTTGTGACGGGCCGGAGTCGCCTGACGTCACTCCCATTCACCGTAGTCATCGGCGCTCTGCTTTTTCGTAAATATCTCCTAAACCGTGGAGGTTTAGAAGATATTTCCAGAACCTACAGGTAAGCCTTAATATAGGCTTACCTGTAGGTAAAAGTGGTTGTACAGGGTGTACAACCACTCTAAGCCTCTAACCATCTTTTTTTTTCTTTTTTTTTTTTTTTTAATGTCAAAATCAATAGTTCCCTATGAGAACCCATTGATTTGAATAGAAGTCGGATCATGATGATCCGACTTGCGGTGCGGCTTGTCCGCTGAGGATCTTGAAGGGGAACCCTTGCCAAAATGGAAAAAAAAACTGGCGTGGGGTTCCCCCAAAATACATACCAGACCCTGGCCAGGAGGGGGGGGGGGGATGAGCGAGCGCCCCCCTCCTGGACCATACCAGGCCACATGCCCTCAACATGGGGGGGTGTAGGTGCTTTGGGGCAGGGGGGGGCAAGGGCCTCGTCCCGACAACCCTGGCTTGATGGGGACAAGGGCATCTTCCAGACAACCCTGGCAGGTGGTTATCTGGGTCTTCGAGCCGGAGGGCTTTTTGGAATTTGGAAGCCCCCTTTAACAAGGGGGCCCCAGATTCCGGCCCCCCACCCGATGTGAATGAGTAAGAGGTACATTGTATCCCTACCCATTCACCCCCCAAAAAAGTGTCAAAAATAAAAACAGTACACAGGTTTTTGATAAAGTAATTTTCCTTTCCCTCCGGCGATGTCTTCATCCTCCAGTTCTTCTCCCACAGCCGGTTCTCCTCTCTCTCCCCGCTGTCTTCTCCTGCCGCTGGTTCTCCTCTCTCTCAATGTCTTCTCCCTCTGCCGGTCTTCTCCCTCTGTTCTTCCTCCTATGTTCTCTCGACGCTCTCTCCTGCTGTAATGCTGGGTCCACCGTGTGTCATTACTTATATAGCCATGGGGCGGGGCTACCCGGTGGCATGCGGAGGCCCCACCCCTTGTGAAGCCACTACCTGGAGCATGATGGAGCGGTGATGTCACATGGGACGGGGTCTTCGGATGACGTCACCAGGTGGCCCTGCCCCATGGCTATATAAGTAATGGCACACGGCGGACCCAGCATTAAAGCTGGAGAGAGCATCGGGAGAATATCGGAGGAAGAACAGAGGGAGAAGACAGCGGAGAAAGGCGAATCATCGGAGGGAGAAGAACCGGAGGATGAAGAAATCGGAAGGAGAAGAGACACCGGAGCTACTTTAATAAATTACTTTACTTTTTTTTTTCCACATAGGGTGGAGGGCTGGGATCTGGGGGCCCTGGGGTCTCCCGCCCGCAGACCCCCGACAACCACCTGCCATGGTTGTCTGGAAGAGGTCCTTGTCCTAAAGCACCCACACCCCCCACGTTGAGGGCATGTGGCCTGGTATGGTCCGGGGGGGGGGGGCCTCACTAGTCCCCCTCCCTCCTTTCCTTGCCTGCCGGGCTGTGTGCTCGGATAAGGATCTGGTATGGATTTTGGGGTAACCCCACGCCAATTTTTTTTTGGTGTGAGGGTTCACCTTAAAATCCATACCAGACCGAAGGGTCTGGAATGCTCTGGGTGGGCACTTCCTTTTTTTTTTTTTTCTCTGTTTTGGCAAGGGTCCCCCTTCAATATCCTCAGCGCACAAGCCGCACCACAAGTCGGATCATCAGACTTATCGGGTGACTTCTATTCAAATCAGTGGAGAGGGGGAGGATGGAGCGCCAACGACAGCTAGTGATGAGCGAGTATGGGGGGTCACAGATGGAGTGACACTGAGGGTGGGCGAGAGAGAGTGGGGGCTGAAGGGGAGAAACACTGTGATGTGTTTTTTTGACAGTTTTTTTCTCAGTCCAGGAATAACAGTGTGTGCTTGTAAGATGCGGCAGCCGGCTCCATAGAGCAGAAGAGACTCTGGTGTAAAGGAAAAAAGAGAGAGAGCAGCGCCGCTCTGAGCGTAGTGGATCTGATTACAGTGGGAACTCTATGTGAAAATAAAAAGAAAGTATGTACTCACACTTTGTTTAAAAATATCAGGCACGTAACGGTATCTTTATTTTGTCTGAAGTCCTCGGCCGTCCTCCGGTGTCATGGCTATGGTGGGGAAACGCACGGTCCCTTGCGTCTCGTGGTTCCGAGGTGAGTGCGTCCCAGGATAGGCACGTCAGCAGGATTGATGACGTTGGTAGGCGTGGTTGGAAGCGCTCGCGTTCGGAGCATGCGTGCTCCTTCATCAGACACCGCCTGATGAAGGAGCACGCATGCTCCGAACGCGAGCGCTTCCAACCACGCCTACCAACGTCATCAATCCTGCTGACGTGCCTATCCTGGGACGCACTCACCTCGGAACCACGAGACGCAAGGGACCGTGCGTTTCCCCACCATAGCCATGACACCGGAGGACGGCCGAGGACTTCAGACAAAATAAAGATACCGTTACGTGCCTGATATTTTTAAACAAAGTGTGAGTACATACTTTCCCACTGTAATCAGATCCACTACGCTCAGAGCGGCGCTGCTCTCTCTCTTTTTTCTATTCAAATCAGCGTGCTCTCATAGGGAAACCATTGATTTTGAAACGTAGCTAAAAGCTAGCACGGCTATACGTGCATTAACGCCAATGCAAAAAGCTATTAAAGCACGTTTTTACAGCCCCTTTTTCCTGACGTTGGTAGTGGCTTTGCAGCTCATTTTATTTTCTAACGCCCTATGTGCATGAGGCCTTAAAGTGAAAGTGGACATGAAGTTTGGTTTTAAAGCTGCACTCCCTACCTCCACAGTCCGCCACCAACTTAGCCAAGAAATTCACAGTGCTTCTGGTTATGTGGGAACATGCAACTCTCTTTCTGACTTCACAAAGTTCAGTGCTTAATGCCTGTGCAGCCAGTCATCACAGAATTTTATTACAAAGAGTTGTGGAGATGATTGGTGGAGAGTTTGCAAAGCCTTGAGCAAGTTTTGAATCGATAATCTTGGGCCCAGTGTCGACTGATTGGGTCTGTAGAGTAGTGCAGGGAAGGTAAGTATACACAGCTTGCAGTGCCTTTAGTAAAGGGATTCATTTACTTTGTCGAGTATGGGCAGAGTACAGGATGACTTGACGCAAAGTACGATTGTTGCTAATTTAGCCATATTCCTTTGTGACCAGGTCTTCGTGTTAAAAAAATAAAAAGCTATACTAAGTGTTATTTAATTTTGGAATATATGCAAAGCACTGGTATCCCCCTCAGATTATAAAATGCTCAGTATTTAGTGAACAATTTGTTTGACCTTTTTTTTTTTTTTTTCTTGTACAGGTTATTGTGATGAAGAGGTCTTTGGGTGTCGGTTATGCTGCTGTTGACAATCCCATCTTCTACAAACACAACACCGCTATGCTTTTGGGAGACGCCAAGAAGACCTGTGACGCTCTGCAGTCCAAAGTGCGCGACTCCTTCCAGTCATAGAAGCTCCTCGTAATTGCTTTTTTACAAGATCTACCAGCCAGTGTTGAACATTTTTGAAGGCAGCCCATTTTTTATTCTGATAGAACTTATTAACTTTAGTTCAAAACCGGTATATTCCCTGGCTGAAACATAATACGGGGTATGGCGTTATCGGTCCATGATGCCAGTTTGCATGAGCCAAGATTGTACATGAAAGCAATTATTGTTTTATATATTTCTAATTAATTGTAGCATATGGCCTTTTCTTAACTACAAAACGTGTGTCCTGCCAGGGCTAAAACAATGCATTGTGAAGTTTAGAGATCAGTCTATTTTATTACCTTTTCCTGTCCTGATGGATTTTGCCATGTGACAAAATGAAATGGTTCTACCAATAAAGTGTTCGGTGAGACAAGATGGTTTTGAGCGTGGTCAAACATTAGATGTGTAATATGACACACAACATGCAATAATATTTGCTCCATTTTATTTTATTTTTTACTACTCTTTAAATATAAAGAAGATAATATTCAGTGTTCTAAGCCTTATTTACAATACAGAGCCTGGATTATTTAATATATGTGCTCAGTGTATAAGCTTTCATGCAGCTTCCCAGTTCATAGCCTAAAAAAAATTGTATTTGACATAGTTGAAGCTAAACATTACAACGCTACCAAAAAAAATAAAAATCAGGAGTGAGTGATATCTAATCTGATCCTTTAAATTTGCACAATACCTGAAACATTCTGTAGGCTAGCTGCGTATCAAAATTGATTATTAGGGTAGCCAATCCTAACAACATTACAACACCTGCAGAACTAGAGCAATCCAAAGGCAGTCAAGGCAGAGCATCAGAATTGCAACAGAACTAGAGCAACCAATAGCCATTCATATCGGAGCAATAGAATTCAGATGGAATTGGAGCAATTTATAGCCAAGCAGAACGATGGAATTCGAACAATCTATAGCTAGTCAGAACTGACTCTTAGAATTTCAACAGAATTATAGTAGCATATAGCCAATCAGACCAGAGCATTCCAATTCGGGCACTATAAGTGCAACTCATAACCAGTCAGTGCACAGAATTGGAGCAGCCTATAGCCAGTCAGAGTGGAGCATTAGAATTCAAATGGACTTATAGAAATTTATAGCCAGTCCTAGTAGAGCATTAGAATTCCAAGAGAACTAGAGCAACCTATAGCTAGTGAGGGCAGACAATTAGAATTCCCAGTAACTCAAAGCATCTTGTAGCCAAGCGTATCATAAAAAATTGGACATGGTTAGACCATTTGTTTTTCAGCCTAAGCTTTAGGGTCCATGTACACAGGTAAAGGCTTTCATGCTTGCTTATTGTCCAGTGCTCTGATGTCTATTTGTGTTTACAAAAATGCCCCAATCAAATATATCAGAATAATTGGTTTTGATGTTTTTTGGCCCAGATAGTGTTCTGCGGGAGCAGAGATGTATATTGCCTTTAGTTTATGTTGAATAAAGTGAACAGGACCTGTAGTGAATGCACCACCACCTGCCTGAGCATCAAGTGACATGGTTAGTGTGTACACATACATGTATTCACTCAGGAGCCTGACCTTATTAGAAGGTCTACTGGACAAGGAAAGGTACCTAACCATCTATAGCACAGCATTACAATGCACATCATTCATGATTAACCTATAGCCATTGGAGGCACTAAACTTCACAGTCCCTGGAAGCATTTGGAGCATTAATAAACTGTAGAGCATTTTACTAAATCCCTAAAACAAATATCTGCATAATCTTAAATGTAAACCTATGGATTAGGTTAGCTTAATATAAATAACCGTATTGTGTTTTAATGAAAAAAAAAAAAGAAAATGCATATTTATTTTAGAATTTTAATTTGCTTTCCTGCCAGACATGCACATCATGCTGAGTCAGGGCTTTTGGTCGCCTTTCTTGTCATTGAATTTGAGTATTGGTTTAGCAGCGTTACCTAGAGCTCTGTCTAACCTACAGGTAGCCTCTAGCAGTAGAAACTGCAATTCTATGTATGGAAAATAATACAATTACTGAATACTGTTACTGTTATGAGTTCAAAATGTCTCTTGTGGAAGACATGCTGCAGTTTACCCTAAAATTTGTATTCCATCATATTCCACCTTAGTGTGTTTGGTGAAGTAGCATTTCACAAATGGGGAAATGAGTTACAAAAGGTTAATTTTAATTAACAATTTATGAAGTTAGACATTTTTACAGTATATCAAATTTTGTGTCATAAAGGCTTACTTCTTATAGGGGTGTATATAACATGTATCTATTGGGCCATGTGATATACATGGAGATCACCATTGCTGACCTTTATTTCGAAAAAAGCTAGTTGCCTGACTGTCATGCTAATTCTCGGTCTACAGTACTTTGGGTTACTGACCCAGAACCAGTGTAAAGATGAGATTGGACAGCATACTTGTTTTCAGCTTAATTAAGCATGTGGGCCAGCCAGACAACTAGCTTTTTAGGTCAGCAAAGGCAGCCACCATGTTCCTCTGACTAGTCTACTTAAAAGAGAGCAGACTGAGGGGGCATAGCCTGCTCCTTGTAATATAATGTGTGTAGCAATATAAAACTGTAGGATTTATATATGGAATATTTAGACATAATATAGATCAGGTCTGTCTTGTCTGCATTAATCTGGGGGCCACTCTTCTTGTTTTATTGGTTTAAGGCTAATGAATTCAAAAACATTTTGTTATAATCTATGCGATCTGAACTGAAGCTGGGTCAAAAAGGGCTGAAATTTATGCTTTTTTCCACCACGCTTCAAATGGCTTCTCAGGAAAAGTTTAGAATCCAGGTTTTTCGATCTTTAGATTTTTTTATTGTAAACGTAACCTGACAGGAGGTAAGGTCCCTTCTAGCCTCTTCCAATCATTCACAGTAATATTGCACTCTGAGAGGATCCTTTCTACTTCAGGACACGAATCGTTGACTGTGGTAAACACCCACACACGTCAACCCACACCTGCTATTACACATGCTTTACTTGCTTGCTGTGGAAGTTTCTGACCAGTCTTCAGGGTTGTGTTGATGGACAAGTGACACTAGCTTTACGATGCATTCAGCTTGCATTTGACATCAGATTGAGATACTTTTAAGATCATTCAAAGCTCTAACAGGTGCATTTGACCAGTAGTTGACGACCTTGTGAGGTCCAGTCCTTCTAAGCACAATACATTGCTGGCTGTTCACAGTTCTAAAGCAATTTTCAAAAAAATGGGTTAGAACGGCACGTAGATAAAACTACAACTCTAAGGGCACTTTCACACTGGGGTGGGGGGCATCTGTGGTAAATTGGCACAATTTTTAGTGGCACTTTACCATCGTTTTAGTGCTTTTATACACAGCTCCAGTGTGAAAGCCCTCGGACTTTCACACTGGAGTGACAGGAGAGGCACTTTGCAGGCGCTATTTTTAGCGCTATAGCGCCTCAGTGTAAACGTAGCCTAAAACTTAAAGGGAACATGTTGATAAAATATGAAAGCCACCATTGCTTTTTTTTTTTCTTCAGATTTATTAACTTCTTTGGGCTCAAGCTTTTTTTCTGACCTCGAATCATGTAGGTGCTCATCGGGTGTCCTGACAGCTCCCTGGTTGCATAATTGTAGACCAGTGACTCTTCAGAATTTGCACTTAGCAATTGCAGCTTTCATACTTGCACACTTGACATAGTATCTAAACATAATTGAGGCTTCTATTTAAAAGTCAACACAGACTAAATTTTTTGTTATCCATTGAGGCAAACAAAGTCTTTAACCTTCAGGTTTTTCTGCCACTTACAGCAGGATTAAACACTGGCAAACAAAAACTGTGGCAAGCCTAAGATAGCCCCTCCTACCATCATGTGTTTATACTAGTGTCCTAGGAGGATGGATGTGTTCTCTTTAGCTCTGTGGAAGTCTAACCTAATATTGGCTAGCACCTTTTTTACGTCGTCTTCAATATCTTTCTTCAACCAAGACTCTTCTCTACATCACTAGAGTCTTCCATCCACATCCTGTATTTTGAAGTGCTGTATCCAGGCCCCACAGGGAAAGCCTGCAAGTGCCCTTTAGGTTTAGCGTAGGGCTCTTTCAGACCGTTTTGGTAAAAGTTAGCTGTGGAGGTCCAGAATGCCTTTAAAATTCCTTGTTTCCTGCCATGTTCCATCAAGGAAGGGGTTAATGTTGTGCGAGTGCTGATGTGGAGTGGAGTGTTGCTCCTCTGCCCGCTTCTGCAGATTCTGTATCTGATTTACCTGTGGCCTTGGTTTCCAAACCATAAGCCCCTGAGATTGTTTGACTGATAAGCTTACCCCTGAGAAGTTGTAGTCCACTGCTGTTACTCCCAATTTAGGAGACCATTTTGGTTCTTCTCGATGCAGTGTGTACCACCATTATAAAACTAGACGCATTAGCCAGTTTATGCCAGGTCTGTTTGCCATTTCACTTAGCTTTCCAACTTTCTCTACAAAGGTTGAAAACACTCTGAAGGGCTGTTTTGCCTCCCAATTGCTTTTTCATTAAGTCCACTAAAGAACGCTGGTCCCATCCCTCTGCATTTGTCATGCTGTTGGTACTGCTTAGCTAAAAACATTTAGAAATGCTGCTAGTAGGATGGGTTTTCCTGGGTTGGCCTACAGTTTTTTTGTTTTTTTTTTTTCCCCCAGTGTCCTCCTGTAGAAGGCTGTATAACCTAAAGTACAAAAATGCTATTATTGCAAATACCGTCAGATTGACAAAGGTTACTACAAACAGGAATATCCATTTTCATTGAGCTGACCCTTTACTTCTGGGGAATTTGCGGTTCTGTTAATTTTTATTATTTAGTGAACCATTTTTCACTCTCCTTGTAATGGCTCATTTGTACCTTTTTGATAGTCACTTCCCATTTTGTTTTAAGGTTTAGACATCTTTGATTATGCTTTGTGTACAATAACATTAGGGGTTTTCCTTTTGAAGTGATACTGTCATGCTAGATTGTAATGAGACAAACAACCTTGCACCTGCTAGCACTAAATGAATACAATTTACCACTGTTTTCTAAATGTCATTGTATTGAAATTAAATAAGTTAACTTAAGACCATTTCTGGCATTCTACCATCTTTTTCAGGTGGCTTATGAAGATATTGATTGTGCTTGTGGCCAGTGAGTGTGTGGCATGAATGGGTGAACCTACTGCACCACATTGCAAGTGAAAATCTGGCTGAGGATACGCATTGGTCAAGTTGATTTTTAGAAAGGGGTGTATATCCTCCCAATCAAGATTTTTTAGGCAGAGGCCCATGCAGATTCGGTCCCACAATAAACATTGATATGACACTCCCTTTTTCTAGAAACCTTTTTAGGGGAAGGGGTGCATATGGGCTCTGCTGTGTCAATAAATTTTATTGTGGGACTGAAACTCCTGGTGTGAGGTCAATATTACAGAAAGGAAAGCTCAACCATAAAAATAAAAAAAAAATTGACCCAAAAAATAATGGTTACTTATGGCATGGATATCTACCTACTTGTGTATTTCTGTATTAGGCTGCCCTGTTTGGCAAAAAAGGCTTTGTTAATATAAGATTTTGGCCTATGATCTTTTCTAAAGCTGGTTTCTTTGTGGGGTCTGGCGATGTCGAACGTCGTCCTCTTATTTTTCTCCTGCCAGCCGGCAGTTCCTAATGCTGCAGAAAATGGCACCATGTAATCATGTGGTACCACTTTCTGCAACATTCTCCTGTGAGCCCTTGGTGGGGGCGAACCCTCAACACCCTGGGTTTACAGAGGAAGTGTCGAATGATGCCGAGTGGCGTTAGATCATTGAGCGGGTGAATATTGCAACTAGAGCTACGTTGTTATTTTAAGGGGCTGCTAGGTGATCCGTATTTTAGTATTTAGCCAATCTGCAATTGGACTTTAATGGAAACCTGCCAGCAAGTTGCCTGGAGGAGGAGTCAAAACTTCCTAAGGCCCCTTTCACACTTATACGACTTGTCCCACGATTTGGGACCGCAAAGTAGCATGACAAGTCGTTCCCCATGATTTCCAATGACAGCCATTCATATTAGTACGACTTCAAGTCATTCCGACTTTTAACCACTTCCAGACCAGCCTCGTTTTGGATTTTAGGTGTTTACATGTTTAAAACTGTTTTTTTTGCTAGAAAATGACTTAGAACCCCCAAACATTATATATTGTTTTTTTCTAACATCCTAGAGAATAAAATGGCGGTCGTTGCAATACTTTTTTTCACACCGTATTTGCGCAGCGGTCTTGCAAGCGCACTTTTTTTGGAAAAAAGTCACTTTTTTGAATAAAAAAATAAGACAACCGTAAAATTAGCCCAATTTTTTTTGGATTGTGAAAGATAATGTTACGCCGAGTAAATTGATACCCAACATGTCACGCTTCAAAATTGCGGCCGCTCGTGGAATGGCGTCAAACTTTTACCCTCAAAAATCTCCATAAGCGACATTTAAAAAATTCTACAGGTTGCATTTTTTTGAGTTACAGAGGAGGTCTATGGCTAGAATTATTGCTCTCGCTCTACCGATCGTGGCGATACATCACATGTGTGGTTTGACTACCGTTTTCATATGCGGGCGCTGCTCACGTATGCGTTCGCTTCTGCGCGCAAGCTCGTCGGGACGGGGTGTTTTTAAAATTTTTTTTTTTGTTTTTTATTATTTATTTTACTTAATTGTATTATTTTTTACACAGTTTTAAAAAAAAAAAAAAATTGATCACTTTTATTCCTATTACAAGGAATGTAAACATCCCTTGTAATAGAAAAAAGCATGACAGGTCCTCTTAAATATGAGATCTGGGGTCAAAAAGTCCTCAGATCTCATATTTGGACTTCAATGGGAAAAAAAAAAAATTTTTTTTAAAAATGTCATTTAAAAAAATGACATTTGTAAATTTCCCTTTAAGACGTATGGGCGGAAGTGACGTTTTTGACGTCGCTTCCGCCCTCCTATGGTATAGAGATGAGTGGCGGCCATCTTAGCCTCACTCATCTCTATACACAGGCAGGGAACGGACCCGATCGCCTCCGCCGCTGCCGACGGTTCCGGTAAGCGGCGGAAGGCACGGGAGAGCGGCGGGAGGGGGGGGGCACCTCTCCCGCCGCCGATAACTGTGATCTCGCGGCGAATCCGCCGCGGTGACCACCATTATCGGAAAGGGGACCGCTCACTGTAAAGAGGGATACCTCGGTTGTGGCAGCAGCTGCTGCCGTTACCGAGATATCTCTCTTCAAAAAAATGACGTATATATACAGTGAGCGGTCGTGAAGTGGTTAAAGTAGTCCCTGCACTACTTTGGTACGATTTTTGATGCCACTTACACAGGCGTTCCTTGAAATCGTGGTAAAATCGCACGACTTTGAAGTCGCACAAGTGTGAAAGGGGCCTAAGTGAGTGATCCGGAACAGTTATAGACAAGCAGGCACCTAGCATTTTCAGATGTAGGTTAGCAATAGCAGCATACAAATTGTTTGTATGTTAGGTGGTTTCTGTTAAGCACTTCTGCTGGTATCCTGACTGGTGTTTCATTCTCTGTATTCTGTTCACGATTAGTATTCAAGGGAAACCTGTACTTGGAGGAATACAGAGGCAGACTTTCTTTCAAAAATACTAGAAGCTTGGTTTTAATAGTTTTCACTGACCAAAAAAAAGCATGCAACAAAAAAAGTCAGAACTACTAATCTGCATACTTTCTATGTGGCAGTGACTTGGAAAACTCATCATTAGATTGACAGGACGGCCAGAGAATTGGTATTTTAAGAAGAAGAGGTCAGCAATGGCAGGCTTCATACTTCCTCAGCACTGGTTTCCTAAATCCTCTCCAGCTGAGTGCGATTCCTGCTGTCCAGATTAAAAAGTCGACAATTACTGATTTTCTGAAAGATCTCGAGAGCATTTTTAGGATTAGTTAGGTTATCTTGGAATTCTACTTTAAAGATTTATCTCTAATTTTTTAAATCCTTGTGGCATCCCCTAAGGCAGAGGTCACCAACCCCCAGGCCGCGGACCGGTGCTGGTCTGTGGCCTGTTGGAGGCTGGGCCGCACGACAGGTGGTGGGCGGTATCGGAGTGAGCTAGAACTACATGCATGCACTGCCACCCTTCCACCACCAGAGGGTGCCCACTCCCCTTCTCCGAGCACCACTACTCCCTTGCCTCTCTGTGGTCATGTTGCCTACGGAGAGAAAAGGAGGAGGCTGTTTTGATCCATCTGGCGTGGATACTTTAGATGTGCTGGTGCATATAGATGCCATACATAAGGAGGTTAGTGTGGCTTTATGTAAGATTTTATACAGTCCCTTTCGGATAGGGGAGAGATATCTTTCTTACTATGACCCACTAGAGTTGTGCTGTAATACTCTGCAAAAGTACCCACACACTATAGCTGAAATTCTTCCTCTACTTATGATTAGATGGAAAACCTTTTTCAAGATAAGTTTCATTCCTTGAATCAGTTTGAAAAACTTCTAGCTTTTGGCGTGTTGAGCAGTGAAGGGGAACTTCTGCATCTAAAGCCCCATACACACGCGCGGACAATCCGTGGACCAGGTCCGTCGGACCATGTCCGTCATACTTTGTCTGATGTTGGTTTTGCGTACACACGATCGGACAAAGTTGTCGGAAAATCCGATCATTCTGAACGTGGTGACGTTTGTTGCCTACGACGGGACTACGTAGAGGCTAGTAGCCAATAGCTTTGGTCTTGTAATGTGATCTGAGCATGCGTAGCACTTTGTCCGGTCGGACAAGCGTACACACGCTCGGATTTGGTGTGATCGGACCGGGTTGACGGGAAATCTTTCCAGCAGGAGATAAGACTTTGTCCGACGGACAAACCGACGAACACTGTCCGATGGTGCATACACACGGTCTGATTTTTCAACAACCTTGTCCGATCGGACCAAATTGATGAAAAAGTCCGACCGTGTGTATGGGGCTTTACACGATTTTCTGGTGTATAAATGTGTTAATGGGTCCTGAATTGACTAAATCCAGGAAACATGTCCGGCCACAAAGGATCACCAATTCTGGATATGATGCACTGTGTTGTCAGGATGATTTTGTATTGGGATGTTGTAATATAAATTTTTCATATCCAATGATGATGTTCTTTGCAAGATTTTACTAGTATGAGGTAAATAAAAATGTTTTATATAAAATGTGCTTTAAAAGTCCCATTCCACTATACGTCTTCAATATGAGCTACAAGGGAGGTGACAGGCTGTACCGACACGACCCCCCCCCCCCCCCCACAAAAAAAACCTCTGTGACCTTCACTTACCTGGTCCATGCAGAGGTTGTCGGCGAAACCAGTCCCTGGTGCCGGGAAGGTTGGGGACCACTAAGCCCTAAGAGATAACCAAGTACATGGAGCATATTTGGTGATCTAAACCTGTATTGAAGTAAAAAGTACTGTACTTTGGGCAGATATTAGCAGGTATTTATTCTACTTGTCTGCCTTCTCTCAGCCCCTATTGCACAGCTTGAACAGATGGGATTCTAGACGATAATCTAATGTTCCCTTTTGTACCCCTGTTTCCGATCATCAATCCCCTTTTTCAACTATAAGGGATAAATGATCCTAGGTCTTTTGCTTGGTGGACTGCCCATCATTTCCCTCATGCCCTTAATTTCCTTACTTCCCAGCCTATCCCATTGTGGTTAGCTTTAAAGCAGGGGTCTCAAACTGGTGGCCCTCCAGCTGTTGCGGAACTACAATTCCCATGAGGCATTGCAAGGCTAACAGTTACAGGCATGACTCCCGTAGGCAGAGGCATGATGGGACTTGTAGTTCTGCAACATCTGGAGGGCCTCTAGTTTGAGACCCCTGCTTTAAAGGAACTCCTGAGACATAGTATTGTGAATACATAATAAACATTTGATCTCCCTTATCTAGAACTTAGAATTCCCAATATCCAAAACATATCTTTAAAGCATGTTTGCCTTTATGCGCCAGGGTGCCCTAAACTAATTTCAGCTCTGTGCTCTACTCTTAACAGTCATTCCTTGCAATCCCCTCACATTAGTTGAGAATTGGGAACATGACTTGACGCAACCAAAATCTCCTGAGTGTATCAAGTTCTGATCTCGAGTAACTAAATGCTCCTTTAACACAACTTTTATGGGACCTACAAGGTAATCTATAAGTGGTACTTGATGCTGGCTCAAATCATGAAAACTGTCCCACACGATAGTGGCAGGTCCCTCCGGGGATGTGGCCGTTTGGGTGAAATGCTCCACACATAATTGTCCTGCCTAAAATTGATTTCCTTTTGGTCCAGAAATGTTGGTTTTATCCAAACCCTGTTTCATGTCACCATTTAGAAAAACCCTAGAATAGTTCTACAGCACCTCCCTATCCCAGGCTTCACTAATTCCCAACAAAAGTTTGTCACTTTACTTTTTATAGAGGCTAAACAGACTATTGTCAGAAGGTGGAAGAAACCTATGGTGGCCTTACAGGTAGTAAAAACATTATTTCTCAACCAGGATGCCTTTTGGATTCCCTTGCGCTGCTGTGAGCACACAACTCCGTTTGCAGTAGGTCAAAGATCGATGTAAGGAATCTGGGAGTGGGGGTACTCTTATGTGATAGGCAAACTCTGTTATGATGAGGGTCATCTGATGAATAGGGGGCTTTGATGTGATGGGGGTACTTTGACGTAAAAAAAAAGGGGGGGGGGGGTCTGATGTGAAATAGACTTCTAATGTGAAGTTAATTTCATCAAGGTGGTTCCAGGCTCAAATTTCCCATTAATAAGTCACATTTATGTTTTTTTTAACATTTTATACTGGGATGCCTTGAAATTTGGCATTCTTTTAAAGGGTTCCAAGTCTGAACAAAGGTTGAGAAATGCTGAGTTGAAACATGTATGAATGCATTCCTTGTTATTGAGAAACTTTCTAGTATCTCCAACTTGCAACCAAATTGGCTCTTGCTGCTGTCAATCAAATCCTGTCAAGGGGCAGGGTCGAGCAGGAAAGTCACCACATGACTTCAGCATGCCCAATCATGCTGAGGTGTGGAGCAGTCAATCCTGGGAGAGCTGGAGAAGAAAAGAGGGGGATGTGAAGTACACAGAATGTCTCTCTCACTCATGTATGAGATAAGGAAATCACCTGTCACTCAAAGCAAGAGGGAAGAAAGGGACACCCATTTCCGTGTGTGTCTGTTTTTATCTTGCTGAAGAAAGATAAGAGGATTGCTCAGAGCTGGATTAACTCTTCGTGGCAAGACTGGGAAAAGATCAAATTACATCCTCTGCTGTAACATATAGGTCTTAATTAAAAACTTTGGGGTTTACATCCACGATGGTAAGGCGCCGCTAATAATGGGGCTTTACCGCCAATGCCCCAGTGTGAAAGCAGCCGTAGAAACGCTCACGAGGGAACACATTTAACCCCTTGATCGCCCCCTAGTGTTAACCCCTTCCCTATCTGTCATTTACACAGTAATCAGTGCATTTTATAGCACTGATCGCTGTATAAATGTCAATGGTCCGCAGATCACCGTCATTACTAGTAATATAAATTCCATAAATCTTTCCCGTAGTCTGTAGACGCTATATTTGTGCAAACCAATCAATATACGCTTATTGCAAAAAATGTTTTACCAAAGATATGTAGAAGAATATATATGGGCATAAACTGATGAAGAAATTCGTTTTTTAACCACTTCCCGCCGTCGTTTTACATTGCTACTTTGAAGAGGAATATCGTTGTTATGGCAGCAGCTAGCTGCCATAACCCCTGTATCCTCTTCTTCAGCAGCGGTCTGCTTTCAGATAAAAGTGGTCTCCGATTCGCTGCAAGATCACTTTTATCACTTTAACTTTTTATCGGTGCCCTCTGCCACTTACCGGAGCCGCTGGCAGCGGCGGAGGCGATCGCATCCTCTTGCTTGCTTGGTATGGAGAGGAGTGAGGGGAAGATGGCCCCCACCCATTTCCATATAATTGCAGGGCGGAATTGATGTCAAAACGTCACTTCAGCCCATAGCTCTTAAAGGGCCATTTTTTTTTTTTTACATTTTTTTTTTTTTTATTATTGCATTTTAGTGTAAATATGAAATTTTTTTGACCCCAGATCTCATATTTAAGAGGTCCTGTCGTGCTTTTTTTCTATTACAAGAGATGTTTACATTCCTTGTAATAGGAATAAAACTGTTTAAAAGAACAGTGGGGCTTTCACACTTTTGAGCCCAATGATTCCCCATTGTGGGCTATCTGGGCAATCTGCTGCTTCAAGAGTAGTTGGATGTTGTCCAACAGACGGTGCAAATGCTTTGGATGGATGCTGAGTCTCAAGAAGTCAGCGCTGGGTCCCTTGCACCACTTGCATGAGGATTGTGGACCTGATATTAAACCTCGTTGAAGGAGGCTACTAGGCTCAGTGGAGTGGTGAATGACTCACCTGGCTCTAGGGTCAGGCTGGAGACGAGATCTTGAATCCCCCTTGGTTCAAGGAGCCTGGTCATCGCAGGAAACAAAGCTCCCAAATCGAGCTCAGGACAGTTTTGGCTGTTCCTTCAACATTGGACCCCTCCTGGCTTTAGGGTCACCAGATAGGATGTACAGTAGTTAAATAATTCAAAAGTAATACAGCTCCAAAAGAAGCCACTCTGTTTTAGAACTTTTTCTTCCAGCCCTAGCTGCAGGCAAGCATTGAAAATCGATGAGCGGATTTCCTTAGCCGTCAACTACTGGATTAGGGGAATGGGCTCTACTCCCAGAGTTGTCCAGAGCTCTTTGTCACAGATGGGGGACACCAGATGTGGACTTCAGGCCTCCAGCTTCAACAGCACACTGAACAGGTTTGTGGCCAGAACCAGGGATTCTCATCCCTACATGGTAGATGCCCTGGTGACTCGTGGGATCAGTTCAGTCTGATTTATGGCTTTCCTCCTCTCATGCGTCTACTTCCATATAAAACCTGTAAGGCATTAGAAGGCATTCTGGTGATTCTCATTTCACCACAATGGAACAGAAGGCCTTGGTATGCAGACATAGTTGAACTCCAAGTAGACTCTGTCTCCCAGATTACCAGATCTCTTGTCTCAAGGACCCATGTATCATCCGACTTCACAGTCTATAACTTTGATGACTTGGCTGCTGAAGCCCAGGTCCTGAGAGATAGTGGGCTCCCGGGGTCAGTTATTCCTTCCCCCTTAAAGCTAGAAAGACTACTTCCCACGTGTCCACCATCACACATGAAATGTATCCTGTAATGCAAAATACAGAAGAGCTGTCCCAGAAAGTGCTCAGTGGAAAGCGTGTTTTTTTCCTTCCATAATGGGTTTGGGCCAGTCCTTGGCCGTATCTTTATGGTTCAGATCTCCACTCTGGGGCTCCTCTTCCAGAGGCCTTTGAGTTCTCACTCATTAATGTGATCCTTTGTCCAGTGGGTCACTTATATTGTTCCTCATGTACATCTTCTGTTGATGCCACAGGACCTCAACTTGATGTTGGTTCTCCAGAAACCGCCATAACAACCAGTTAGGGATAATTCTCTTCCACTATTATTTTTGTTCAGAGTGTTTCTGAGTTGGATATTTTATCCTGTAAGGAACCATTCCTTGTTTTTCACATGGATAAGTTGGATCTGAGACTTCTGACTTCCTCTTTAACCAGGACATTGTTTTGCCATTTCTCTGTCCTACTCCTAGGTAGGGATGAGCCGAACACCCCCGGGTTCGGTTCGAACCAGAACCTTCGAACGGACCGAAAGTTCGCGCGAATTTTCGAACCCTATACGTTATAATGGACACGAACGTTCGAAATCAAAAGTGCTAATTACAACGGCCAATATGCATGTTAATGTCATAAAACAGGTTTGGGGACCCGGGTCCTGCCCCAGGGGACATATATCAATGCAAAAAGAACTTTTAAAAACTAACGTTTTTTCGGGAGCAGTCATTTTAATGATGCATAAAGTGAAAAAAAAAAAGTGAAATTTTCCTTTAAATATGGTACCTGGGGGGTGTCTAAAGTATGCCTGTGAAGTGGCATGTGTTTCCCGTGTTTAGAACTGTCCTTGCACAAAATGACATTTGTAAAGGAAAAAAAGAAGCCATTTAAAACCACTTGCGGCTTTAGGTTTGATCTTAAGTAGAATCTGAACAGGTACATTATGAAGTGTAGCTCCATCCCAAAAAAATCTATTTTTAAGCTTTTTGGAGAACATAGGGAGGGGTTATCACCCCTGTAACATTTGCTGTCTTTGCACATCTGTTCAGAACATGTCACCTCACTTTCCGTCCCAATGACAAATGTTTTTGGAAAAGTGGGGTTTTAATTGAAACAAGGATTGGTGATAAAGTATCAGTAGAGAAGAGATACCTTTTTCCCAAATTAAATCTAACAGGATAGAATTTCCCTTCCTAGGGGTAGATTTCCTCTCACTTCCTGTTTTCTCTTTCCATTTGCAAGTAGGAGTCGTTTGTAAGTTGGATGTTTGAAAGTAGGGGCCTGGCGTATATACTCTGCAGAAATTTGCCCTATTAGATGTTGGTGTAGCCACAAGACTTGTGGGCACAGGAATGGGCCCTGCTGTGAGTTAATAGATCAAGATTTGTAATTGCATGCACCTGTTGAACAGGGCAGAAAAATTGGGGGTGGTGGTGGTGGTGGTGGACGGTTTTGCCACAAGACTGTAAGCTCTCACAGTTACTCTTGGTGGGCGCAGGAATGGGCCCTGCTGTGAGTTATTAGATCAAGATTTGTAATTGCAAGCACCTGATGAACAGGGCAGAAAAATTGGGCCTTTGGCGGTGGTGGTGGACGGTGTTGCCACAAGACTGCAGGCCCTCATAGTTACTCTTGGTGGGCGCAGGAATGGGCCCTGCTGTGAACTATTAGATCAAGATTTGTAATTACCCGCCCCTGTTAAACAGGGCTGAAAAATTGTGCCTTAGGCACTGGTGCTGGTGCCACAACACTGCAACCCCTCACAGAGACTGTACTTGGAGCACAGCAGTCACACGTGTTGCGAAGCATTTTTTTAAAAAATTGTAAGTACACGCCCCTGTTAAACAGGGGCTGAAAAATTGTGCCTTAGGCACTGGTGCTGGTGCCACAACACTGCAACCCGGCCCTCACATATACTGTACTTGGAGCACAGCAGTCACACGTGTTGCGAAGCATTTTTTTTTAAAAAATTGTAAGTACACGCCCCTGTTAAACAGGGGCTGAAAAATTGTGCCTTAGGCACTGGTGCTGGTGCAACAACACTGCAACCCGGCCCTCACAGATACTGTACTTGGAGCACAGCAGTCACACGTGTTGCGAAGCATTTTTTTAAAAAATTGTAAGTACACGCCCCTGTTAAACAGGGGCTGAAAAATTGTGCCTTAGGCACTGGTGCTGGTGCCACAACACTGCAACCCGGCCCTCACAGATACTGTACTTGGAGCACAGCAGTCACACGTGTTGCGAAGCATTTTTTTAAAAAATTGTAAGTACCCGCCCCTGTTAAACAGGGGCTGAAAAATTGTGCCTTAGGCACTGGTGCTGGTGCCACAACACTGCAACACGGCCCTCACAGAGACTGTACTTGGAGCACAGCAGTCACACGTGTTGCGAAGCATTTTTTTTAAAAATTGTAAGTACACGCCCCTGTTAAACAGGGGCTGAAAAATTGTGCCTTAGGCACTGGTGCTGGTGCCACAACACTGCAACACGGCCCTCACAGAGACTGTACTTGGAGCACAGCAGTCACACGTGTTGCGAAGCATTTTTTTAAAAAATTGTAAGTACACGCCCCTGTTAAACAGGGGCTGAAAAATTGTGCCTTAGGCACTGGTGTGGTGGCATGGATCATTGAGGAGGAGGAAGAGGATAGTCAGTGAACATAAGAGGACAGTCACTCAGCATCAGCATAGGCAGTCTTGAAGGGATGTGACATTAAAAATTATTCGGTTATATCCGCCTCAGGTGCCTGGTAGCTGGTGGTGATCCAAGACTGATTCATTTTGATGAATGTCAGTCGATCAACCGAGGCGGTGGACAGGCGCACCCTATGATCAGTCACAAATCCTCCAGCAGCACTGAATGTGCGTTCGGAAAGAACGCTGGAGGCAGGACAGGCCAGTAGCTCAATTGCATACTGTGCAAGCTCTGGCCAGTGATCCATCCTCAGGACCCAGTAAGCCAGAGGATTTTCGGTGGGAAAGGTGTCCAAGTCTGACCTTGCCCCAAGGTATTCCTGCACCATGTATATCAGACGCTGGCGATGGTTGCTGGAACCGATCATACCTTGGGGCTGCGGACTAAAAAATTGTCTGAACGCATCGGTCAGACGTCCACCTTCCCCACCGCTCCTTCTGCCACTGACCGAAGCCTCAGCAACTCGTCGCCCAGGACCAGGAGTTTGTAGCCTCCCAGTTTCTGGGAACGCGTTGCACAGACCTTTCTGCAAGGCCTCCCTGAGATGTCTCATCCTCTGCTCCCTCTGCGACGGCAAGATAAGGTCCGCAACCTTACCCTTGTACCGCGGATCAAGGAGAGTGGCCAGCCAGTAATGGTCCCTCTCCTTGATCCGAAGAACACGAGGATCCTTCCGCAGGCTTTGCAGGATCAGGGAGGCCATGCAGCGTAGGTTAGCTGAGGCATTCGGTCCAGAGTCTTCTGGGTCACTGAGGATGACATGATCGCCAGCCACCTCCTCCCAGCCACGTACAAGTCCACTGGCTTGTTGGGACTGTACATCATCCCTAAAAGACTGCTGCTGCTGATGCTGAGTGCCAGGCTCCACCTCCATGCTCACACAATCCTCCTCCTCCTCCTCCTCATCCTCTTCCTGTGTGATGGGTGGGACAGAAGGAACACTGTCCGGATAAAGGGGGCCTTGAGAGGCAAGGAAGTCCTCCTCTTCCTGCCTCTGTTCTGCCTCAAGTGCCCTGTCCATTATCCCACGCAGCGTATGCTCCAACAGGTGGACAAGAGGGACAGTGTCACTGATGCATGCACTGTCACTGCTCACCATCCTCGTGGCCTCCTCAAATGGTGAGAGGACAGTGCATGCATCCCTGATCATGCTCCACTGACGTGGGGAAAAAAAACCAAGCTCCCCTGACCCTGTCCTGGTGCCGTAGTCGCAAAGGTACTCATTGATGGCCCTCTGCTGCGTGTGCAGTCGCTGCAGCATGGCCAACGTTAAGTTCCACCTGGTGGGCATGTCAGATATTAGGCGGTTCTTGGGCAGGTTCAGCTCCTTTTGCAGCTCAGTCAGCCGAGCACTGGCATTATAAGATCGGCGGAAATGCACACAGACTTTCCTGGCCTGCCTCAGGACATCCTGTAAGCCTGGGAACCTGCCCAAGAACCGCTGCACCACCAGGTTGAGGACGTGAGCCATGCAGGGCACATGGGTGAGCTGCCCCTGTCGCAGGGCGGAGAGGAGGTTGGTGCCATTGTCAGAAACGACCATTCCTGGCTTAAGCTGACGTGGCGTCAACCACCTCTCGGCCTGCCCCTGCAGAGCTGCCAGAACCTCTGGCCCAGTGTGGCTCCTGTCCCCCAAACACACCAGCGCAAGCACGGCATGGCATCTTTTTGCCTGCGTACTTGCGTAGCCCCTTGTACGCCTACGGAGCACCGCTGGTTCCAAGGACAGAGCACTGGAGGAAGAAGAAGAGGAGGGGGTGGAGAAGAGAGGTGTGTCACAACCAGTAGCAGTAGTCGCGTTTTGGAGGCGTGGTGGCGGGACAACCTCCAACACTACTGCACCTTGTCCTGCATCCCTCCCAGCTGCCAATAGAGTGACCCAATGGGCCGTGAAAGAAAGGTACCGTCCCTGTCCATGCCTGCTGGACCATGAGTCAGCGGTAATATGCACCTTACCGCTGACCGCCCTGTCCAGCGAGGCATGGACATTGCCCTCCACATGCCGGTAGAGAGACGGAATCGCCTTCCGCGAGAAAAAGTGGCGTTTGGGAACCTGCCACTGAGGAACCGCACATTGAACAAACTCACGGAAGGGGGCCGAGTCTACCAACTGAAAAGGCAGCAGTTGAAGTGCTAGCAATTTAGCAAGGCTAGCATTCAACCGCTGGGCATGTGGATGGCTGGGAGTGTACTTCTTTCTACGGTCCAGCAGCTGGGGCAGGGAAATTTGCCTGCTGCATTCGGACGTCGGTGTACTGCAAGTACTTGGTTGTGACACACCGAATTCTACACCTTCAGTCCTCTCAGAGCAGCTTTCAGAGAGGACTGAAGGTGTAGTGGGGATGGAGATCCCAGCTGAGGAGGAGCAAGGAGAGGTCCGCTTAGTTCTTTGGTGTGGGTCTTTTATGTGTGCCTGCCAACGAGCTGCATGGCAGGTCGCCATATGTCTGGTCATGCTTGTCGTGCCCAAGCGGCTGATGTTTTGGCCACGCGAGATACGCTTGAGACAAATATTGCAAATAGCAGTGGTGCGATCTGCTGCACTCGTCTCAAAAAAGGCCCACACCAAAGAACTTTTCTGATAACGTGCAGAGGCAGCGCCCTGCACAGGCGGAGCTCTGCGGTGTTGTACAGTTGCTGTGCTGGCCTCTACCTGGCCTCCAGGGGGCATCCTGCCTCGTTGGACATGTGACGCCGCATCCTCCTCCTCCTCGTCCTCCTCCTCATCCTCTCTCCCTTGAGGCACCCACGTGGAGTCAGTGACCTCATCATCCCCTCCCTCTTCACCACTAGAGCAAACCTGGCAGTAAGCTGCAGCTGGTGGAACTGTACTGCCAGATTCCTCAAGCTGGGTATCGTCATCCGAGCCTTCGAATCGTTGGGCATCCTCCTGGAGCATGTACCCAACACTGTGCTCAAAGAGTTCGGGGGACTCCTCAGGAGGACATGGTGGGTCTAGGGAAGGGGTGGCTGATGATGCTCTGTCAGTACCCTGAGCCTGGGTGAGAGAGGATGAGGAGGGCTTGGTCATCCATTCTACCAAGCCTTCAGCATGATGCGGCTCCACATGTCCAGCTGCCGAAAACAAAGACGCGCGTGTCCCATGGCCACGTGCTGATGACGATGCACGACCACGTCCACGGCCACGTCCACTAGAAACAGAGCCTGCCTGCCCTGTGTTCTTGGCTCTGCACGCTCTGCCTCCCCTTGGCGGTCTTCCAGCCATTGTAGTCGGTAGTCCTGTGGGTGCTGCTGAGAAGAAAATATAGGAGCTCTGTGTGATGCCACTAACACACTAGAAGTCCTATGGGTGCTTCTGCAAAGAAAATAGAGGAGCTCTGTGTGATGCCACTAACACACTAGAAGTCCTGTGGGTGCTTATGCAAAGAAAATAGAGGAGCTCTGTGTGATGCCACTAACACACTAGAAGTCCTGTGGGTGCTTCTGCAAAGAAAATAGAGGAGCTCTGTGTGATGCCACTAACACACTAGAAGTCCTGTGGGTGCTGCTGAGAAGAATATATAGGAGCTCTGTGTGATGCCACTAACACACTAGAAGTCCTATGGGTGCTTCTGCAAAGAAAATAGAGGAGCTCTGTGTGATGCCACTAACACACTAGAAGTCCTGTGGGTGCTTATGCAAAGAAAATAGAGGAGCTCTGTGTGATGCCACTAACACACTAGAAGTCCTGTGGGTGCTTATGCAAAGAAAATAGAGGAGCTCTGTGTGATGCCACTAACACACTAGAAGTCCTGTGGGTGCTTATGCAAAGAAAATAGAGGAGCTCTGTGTGATGCCACTAACACACTAGAAGTCCTGTGGGTGCTGCTGAGAAGAATATATAGGAGCTCTGTGTGATGCCACTAACACACTAGAAGTCCTATGGGTGCTTCTGCAAAGAAAATAGAGGAGCTCTGTGTGATGCCACTAACACACTAGAAGTCCTGTGGGTGCTTATGCAAAGAAAATAGAGGAGCTCTGTGTGATGCCACTAACACACTAGAAGTCCTGTGGGTGCTTCTGCAAAGAAAATAGAGGAGCTCTGTGTGATGCCACTAACACACTAGAAGTCCTGTGGGTGCTGCTGAGAAGAATATATAGGAGCTCTGTGTGATGCCACTAACACACTAGAAGTCCTGTGGGTGCTTCTGCAAAGAAAATAGAGGAGCTCTGTGTGATGCCACTAACACACTAGAAGTCCTGTGGGTGCTGCTGAGAAGAATATATAGGAGCTCTGTGTGATGCCACTAACACACTAGAAGTCCTATGGGTGCTTCTGCAAAGAAAATAGAGGAGCTCTGTGTGATGGGACTAACACACTTCAAGTCCTATAGGTGCTTCTGGGAAGAAAATATAGCTCTGTGTGTGTGATGGGACTAACACACTTCAAGTCCTATAGGTGCTTCTCGGAACAAAATATAGCTCTGTGTGTGTAATGGGACTAGCACACTTCAAGTCCTATAGGTGCTTCTGGGAACAAAATATAGCTCTGTGTGTGTGATGGGACTAACACACTTCAAGTCCTATAGGTTCTTCTGGGAACAAAATATAGCTCTGTGTGTGTGATGGGACTAACACACTTCAAGTCCTATAGGTGCTTCTGGGAACAAAATATAGCTCTGTGTGTGTGATGGGACTAACACACTTCAAGTCCTATAGGTGCTTCTGGGAACAAAATATAGCTCTGTGTGTGTGATGGGACTAACACACTTCAAGTCCTATAGGTGCTTCTGGGAACAAAATATAGCTCTGTGTGTGTAATGGGACTAACACACTTCAAGTCCTATAGGTGCTTCTGGGAAGAAAATATAGCTCTGTGTGTGTAATGGGACTAACACACTTCAAGTCCTATAGGTGCTTCTGGGAAGAAAATATAGCTCTGTGTGTGTAATGGGACTAACACACTTCAAGTCCTATAGGTGCCTCTGGGAACAAAATATAGCTCTGTGTGTGTGATGGGACTAACACACTTCAAGTCCTATAGGTGCTTCTGGGAAGAAAATATAGCTCTGTGTGTGTGATGGGACTAACACACTTCAAGTCCTATAGGTGCTTCTGGGAAGAAAATATAGCTCTGTGTGTGTAATGGGACTAACACACTTCAAGTCCTATAGGTGCCTCTGGGAACAAAATATAGGAGCTCTGCCTGCCTGCCACGAACACACTACAAGTCCTATAGGTGCTTCTGGTAACAAAATATAGGAGCTCTGCCTGCCTGCCACGAACACACTACAAGTCCTATAGGTGCTTCTGGTAACAAAATATAGGAGCTCTGCCTGCCTGCCACGAACACACTACAAGTCCTATAGGTGCTTCTGGTAACAAAATATAGGAGCTCTGCCTGCCTGCCACGAACACACTACAAGTCCTATAGGTGCTTCTGGTAACAAAATATAGGAGCTCTGCCTGCCTGCCACGAACACACTACAAGTCCTATAGGTGCTTCTGGTAACAAAATATAGTAGCTCTGCCTGCCTGCCACGAGCACACTACAAGCCCCTCTTTCTCGATCAATCTTTGTAACTGAATCTATCTAACTCAATCTCTGTAAGTGAATCTCTCTAACTATCTAAATGCAGCAGAGTGTCACAGAATCAGCCTGCTCAATCTGCGCCGGAACAGCATGTGACCGGCGCAGACGGCGTGGCGGCGTTTTATAGGGGGGGGCGTGTACTACAGCCCCTGAGCTGTAATTGGCTACAGGCGTCCTGCCTGTAGCCAATTATGGCTCTTCGAGTTTCCGGGGCTGTGATTGGCCAAGCATGCGGGGTCACAGTGCATGCTTGGCCAATCATCAGCCAGCAATGCACTGCGTCGGCCGCGCCGGCCGCAATGCATTGCGGGGCCGCGCGCATCACACGAACGTGATGCGAGCGGCCAAAATAGTTCTGGGCTCGCCGAGCGAGCGAACGCCCGGTGCTCGATGCGAACGTGGGTTCGCATCGAGCACCGGGCCCATCCCTACTCCTAGGCATCCCTTAGGTGACTGCTCTTCTGGATGTGGTTAGGGCAATGGAAATCTTCCTTTCCACCACTGCTTATATTCGCCAATCTGATTCCCTCTAATCCTGATGGAAGGCATGAAAAATTGCAGGCTGCTTCACAATCCACAATTGTTGGGTGGATCCAGAAGAAAAAGTTCCTGCTTTCTTGGTCAAGGCTCACTCGTCCTGCAATGTTGGTTGTTCTTGGACCTTTAGCAGCAGGCCTCAAGTCTGCTTACCTGTTCTCCTGTACATACCTTTGCTAAGTTCTACCTTGTAGTTGTTCAGGCCTGCAACCAGTAGATCTGTTATTTTTCCCTCCACTTCCTGTATTAGGGTGATATTACTGTTTGTTCTCCAATTAAATAGTTGCAGCATTGTCACTCAGTGGATATAGTAGATACAAAGCAAATGGTAATACAAATAGATGTAAAACCTGTATAACCTTTTTTTAAAAATTGCGCTGCACCAAAAAGGCATGGTATTTTGTTACCATAGGTTTTGCCACAAGTGAATGAGCGCAAAAGCAAGGGGTGTCATAGTGCCATTAAGACTTAAAGGCACCACTGCACACCGGCAAACGAGCTTTGTGCAGGAATGCACGCAATTTTGTGCACATTCCTGTAACCCAAAAAAGTCTACCTAGAACAGGGGTAATAAATTGAAATTCAAGGAGGTCCAATGGCTAAAATTTTCTTCCAACTAAGGTCCGAATTTCTCTCTCATATAACGGAAATGTAGGTCAATCACATCCATATTTCAAGTAAAAGAAAATATAACCAGGTCACATAAGGTGTCTCTATCAGAGTTCCCCTTACATCTGGTGTTCCCACCAGAGTGCCCCCTTACATCTAGAGTCGCCATCAGAGTGCCCCCTTACATCTAGAATCGCCATCAGAGTGTCCCCATACATCTAAAGTCCCCATCAGAGTGTCCCCATACATCTAAAGTCCCCATCAGAGTGCCCCCTTACATCTAGAGTCCCCATCAGAGTGCCTCCTTACATTTAAAGTCCTAATCAGAGTGCCCCCATACATCTAGAGTCCCCATCAGAGTGCCCCCTTCCATCTAGAGTCGCTATCGGAGTGCCTCCTTACATCTAAATTCACCATCAGCTAGCCCCCATACATCTGGGGTCCCTCTCAGAGTGCCCCTTACATCTAGAGTGCCCCCCTACATCTGTAGTCCCCATCAGCATGCTCCCTTACATCTAGAATCCCCATCAGGGTGCCCCCTTACATCTGGGGTCTCCAGAGTGCCCCCTTACATCTGGGGTCCCCATCAGAGTGCCCCCTTACATCTGGAGTCCCCATCAGAGTGCCCCCTTACATCTAGAGTCCCCATCAGAGTGCCCCCTTACTCTATTGCCCCCTGCAGGCCGGTGGGAGGCGAACACCTAATCCTCTCTCCAGCTATGAGCCACGATCCTGTCTGAATAATATGTCCGGTTTTCAGGTGAGTTAAAAACCGGGCACATAATTCAAAACCCAGGCTGTACGGGTGAATCCCCTACAGGTGGTAACCCTATTTAAAAACCTCCCCGTTGGCTCTTCTTAGTAAGCATGTATAGCCCTATTCATTTCTATGTACAAGCCCTATTTTGCAGGGTGGGTGAAATGTTCCTGTTTACAGGTTATGGAGAAAGTAGGCACACGCTTCTGCAACCCCCAGTGCTCAGTTCCTGAACCGCCATTCCCCAGAGCTGAAACTTGCTATTTGGGAATGGTAGACATCTATTATGTCAGACAGTCTGGTAGCACTGAAATCTGATTGGTAGCACATACTGTAATAGCCCTCATTGTCTTGGCCACTGGATACTTTGAAAATAAATCCAAAAACCTTAGAAAAAAATTGTGTTGCATACTATGGAATCATATTGTATCCTGGATTGGCTTGATGAGATAGCTTGGCTAAAACCAAGATAAAATCTACAGCTCAGGGGATATACTATTTAAAGCGGAGTTCCACCCAAAAATGGAACTTCCGCTTTAAGCACTCCTCACCCCCTTACATGCCACATTTGGCATGTCATTTTTTTGGGGGGAATGGGGGCTTTATTAGGAGGGGGACTTCCTGTCCCACTTCCTCCTTCCGCCCAGGAACCGCCTAGGCGACTGCTCCTTTCGTCTTAGGCGGCCCCTCCCTCAATCCACTCCGGTAGCGCAGCGCGCCTCGCGCATGCGCCGTGCGTGCCCGGCCGTGAAGCCGAAAGCTGTCACGGCCGGGTGCCCTGAGTGGCAATGGAGGCGCCGGCGAAGGGGAGGGGGAGAGGAGCGATGACCCGTTCGGCCGCATCGCTGGACCGTGGAACAAGTAAGTGTCTGTTTATTAAAAGTCAGCAACTACACTTTTTGTAGCTGCTGACTTTAAAAGGCCTGGAACTCCCCTTTAAAACACTTCTTTATATTTATATATTTTTATTTACAGGCATATATACAGTGTGTATATATTTTATATATATATATATATATATACACACACAGTATGTATAAAACTTAAAATAAGAGATTATTGCGTTTGGTATCCCCATGTCCCTCACAGAAACCAGGAAGAAATCTTTCTAAAAAGACACAAGTAACAATAACTTCACTTTGGGAGCTCCCCTCTTCCTATCCTGGTGACAAAGGAAAATTACATACCCTGCCTCCAGGTGCTCTGAATTCCCTGCAAACAGATATTGACTGGCTTAAGCCCCATACAGATGGGCAGAATGTCAGGAGACATTTTCCTGGTTAAAAAAAAAAATGTTTTGCCCGTGTGTATGTCAGTCTGTCTGGCTGGCTTCTTTTGGACGTGCATGCTGCAAAATCAACAGCCGACTGACTCCCAATCACCACTCCCAGCCAATGACAGAGAGCACTGATCGGAGGGTTCTGGTGGGAGGCGCCGGCTCCCCCTTATCGGAACACAGCAGCTCAGTGGGGGGGATCGCTGGACTAACCTTGCATGGCTAGTACAGCGGCTCTGACCAGAGCTGTCGGGTTGTATGAAAAGAACTGTAGTGTGTACCAAGCTTAAAGTGGATGTAAACCCAATGTCATCCTTTCTAAACTACTGCCATAGGGGTTATCTAGAAGGATATACATGCCTCCTGTCAAATGTCTCCCCTCTGTCTGTTATGAGACCCGAAAACTGCAGATTCTGTGGGTGGAGTTGTGATATCAGTAGACTCCCCGCCCACCTCTACACTACCCTTATCAATATACATTTTCTCCTGTGTATTTCTTACACTAAACTTCTGCTATGATCTCTAACATCCAGTGAAAAGACAGGAAAGTAACCACATGACTTCAGCATGCCCAATAATGCTGAGGTGTGGAACATCCAATCCTGGCAGAGCAGCAGAAGAAAGGAGTGGGAGGGAATTAAAAATCCATGCATGTCTCTTAGGCCCCTAAGAGATTTGATCCGCCCCGTAAAGATCCGCTGCTCAGCGGGGATCGCACATCTGTTCCCCGCTGAGCCGGCTGATGACAGGGCGGTCCCTGCACACTGTGCAGGGACCACCCTGTCAGTTCTCCGCTCTCCTCTATGGGGGATCGGATGAACACGGACCGTCTGTCCGTGTTCTTCCGATCCGCTCTGCAGACGGATGGAAAAAATAGGGTTTTCCTCCGTCTGCAGAATCGGACAATTGCGGAGGCGGACAATAGCGGGTGTCAGCGGATGCTCATCTGCTGACACCCGCTATCCCATAGACATGCATGTATGTCCGTTTTTCATCCAAAAATGGATGGATGAAAAACGGACATACGGTCCGCATGTGTGAAAGGGGCCTTAGGCTAGTGCACAACATATGTAAATCACCTGTCACTCACAGCAAGGGGGAGGATTTGACAAAGTTTTTCTCTGTTTGTCAAGATTTATCTCACTGAACAATAAGAGGATTGCTCAGAGCTGGATTAACTCTTTGTGGCAAGACTGCGCTCAAATGATAGGAAATCTTATACTCTACATTATGACATCAAAAAAAAAAAAAAAAAAAAAAATGTGCCCCCTAGTGTTAACCCCTTTCCTGCCAGTGACATTTATACAGTAATCAATGGCTATTTTTAGCTCTGATCGCTGTATAAATGTCACTGGTCCCAAAATAATGTCAAAAGTGTTCGATCTGTCCGCCGCAATGTTGCAGTCCTGATAAAAATTGCAGATCGCTGCTATTACTAGTAAAAAAAAATATATAATAATAAAAATGACATAAATCTATCCCCTATTTTGTAGACGCTATAACTTTTGCGCAAACCAATCAAAATATGCTTATTGCGATTTTTTTGACCGAACCTCTGAGGGCTTCACAGAATAGCTGTATTTATACTGAGATTAAATTACACACAGGTGGACTCTATTTACTAATTAGGTGTCTTCTGAAGGCAATTGGTTCCACTAGATTTTAGTTGGGGGTATCAGAGTAAAGGGGGCTGAATACAAATGCACGCCACACTTTTCAGATAAGTATTTGTAAAAAAATTGGAAAACCATTTTTCATTTTCCTTCCACTTCACAACTATGTGCCACTTTGTGTTGGTCTATCACATAAAATCCCAATAAAATAAATTTATGTTTTTGGTTACAACATGACAAAATGTGGAAAATGTCAAGGGGTATGAATACTTTTTCAAGGCACTGTATACCTGTAAGCTTCACCATTGACCCCTTTGCAAGAGTAGATCTATAAAAAGATTTTATATCTTAAAAAGATTTCAGGATAAGCCTGTGTTTTTGTGCAAAGGGAGCAGCAGGAAAAGTACATTTTAGTAGATTAAGATTAGAGACTGAAAAAGACGTTTGAAAATTTGATACAGTGCAGAGTAAGTGATGATAAGGTCAAGTATGTGACCATGACTGTGAGCAAGAGAAGAGGACCTCTGTGTGCGAGGCCAAAAGAGGAGGAGGGTGAAAGCGGTTTAGTGGCAGAATGGCTGTAAGGGTCAAAGGTGATGTAATTACTGATAATGATTATAGGGATGTCAGTAGAGATGAACTGGAGAGACTTTTAGGGATCTGGTCCAAGAAAAGATTAGTTGGACCAGGAGGTGTTACGTTTTCTGCAGACTATAATGAAAAAAAGAAAAATAGATGCAGCCAAAGTGAGCGTCACAAAACAGGAAATTTGAAATGTAAAAACTGATAGAATAAAAAAAAACAATGCCCATTTAGGAGAATTGCGACCCTCGACCATATTTAGGGTCTTTGTTGAGCTTCTGATTACATCTGCTTGAAAAACATAAAAGTGGATCTGGCTGAAAAAGTAATGTGAAAGGGGCTTAAAAGTGATCTGGGCAGCTCTAATGCCGCGTATACACGGTCGGAATTCTCGTCGGAAAAAGCTCTGATGGTTTTCCCGTCGGAATTCCGACGGAATTTCGCTCAAACTGTCTTGCCTACACACGGTCACACCAAATTCCGACGGTCAGTAACACAGCGGCATAAAACACGTTCGACTGCACTATAAAAGGGAAGTTTAATGCTTCCGAGCATGCATCGAATTGTTTCCGAGCATGCGTCGGAATTTTGCGTGTCGGAATTGCATACACGCGATCGGAAAATCCGATAGAAAAGTTTTCCGCCTGAAAAATTGAGAACAGGTTCTCAATCCAAAGTCCGTCGGAAATTCCGACAGAAAAAGACCGATGGGCGTACACACGGTCGGAAAATCAGTTGAAAAGCTCCCATCAGACTTTTTCCATCGGAAATTCCGACCGTGTGTACGCGGCATAAGTGTTTCTGGCTTCAGAGCTGTTAAAGTCCTGGCTGAACGGCCAGGAGCACAGCAGATCATGCGCAGTCTGTGTTTGATCAGCTTCAACAGAGGGCAGGAGAGGCATTACTAGTCCAACAGACCCCTGCTCAATACTATCACATAAGGCAGGGGTAGGCAACCTCGGCCCTCCAGCTGTGGTGAAACTACAAATCCCATCATGCCTCTGCCTCTAAAGCTTCATACACACGATCTGATTTTCCGCCGACAAAACCTCAGACTTTTGTCCGAAGGCGTGTGCCTGGATTTTGTCTTAAATACAAAGGGTAAGGAATTGTCGGCCAACAAACACGAACGTAGTGACGTACTATGTGTTTTTTCAGCTCTTTAGCGCCACCCTTTGGTCTCCTTCTGCTAATTTCATGTTAATAGAAGTTGTGTGAGTGTTGATTCGCGCTTTTCATTTCACACTTTTCATTTCGTGCTTTTCAGTTTGTTTCTGAGCGGCCGTTCGTCAACCAGACATGTTGCGGAATTGGAGGAGATAATGTGTTATTTATAATTGGCCTTGGAGTTATTGCTTTCGACCCAAGTCCAGTCCAGGAACAGGAGGAGGAAGATTTCTTGGACCAAAAATTGGTTGTTTTATTCATCGTGACCAATTATCTCATATGCCTTTGCTGCGGGAACTCCAGGAGAATAATCTGGATGATTTTCGGAATCATCTCCAGATGACGGACCCCTGCTTTCACCAACTCTTGGCATAGGTGGCCACTATATTAAGAAGCAGGACACATGCATGAGGCTTTTATTAAATTTTTTGGTTGAATAATGATTTGATTTGGTATATTTTCTATATTTTTGGATGCATAGAATGCACTTTTTGGTTAATTTATATTGGCAGCTTGCATGTCTAATTTTTTTTTTTTTTTTTTTTTTTTTTTTTAATGCACAATAAAAAAAAATGTGTAGAATAATACTTGGCTATGTGTTTTACTTCAAATAACAGTTTGGGAGTAGGCAGTTACATTTAAAAAAAAAAAATTTTGTAAAACTGACAAGGAACACCAACATAGTTGTGTCTTTGATATTAAAAAACTACAGGATAATGGTGTTGAAGTAACTTGCCCATAAAAAAAAAAAAAAAAAAGCATAATAATATTACTCTTCATATCACTAGAAAATAAAAGCCTTTTAAAATACATTTGCCATAACTCCATCAGTATCACCAGCAAAGCAGCGTCGTTATTTACCCATTAAATATAGAATAAGAGAATTTTGCGCTGCATTTCGAGATTTCATAATTTGCCACGTCACGAATGTTAATTCTCCATTACAAATGCTAGTTTACAAGACCGACCGCTTCCAGCTCATCTTTGCTTCCGAGCATGCATGTTTGAACTTTGGACTTTTGTCTGACGGACTTGTGTACACGTGCTTGGAAAATCCGTCAACAGACATTTGTCCGCGGAAAATTTGAAAGCCTGCCATCCAACATTTGTCCATGGAAAATCCGACAACAATTGTCCGATGGAGCGTACAAACGGTCGGATTTTCCGCCAACAGTCTGTCATCGCACAATTCCCATCGGAAAATCCAATCGTGTGTACGTGGCTTTACAGTCATGCCTCTAATTGTCAGGGTCTTGCAATGTCCCATGGGACTTGTAATTTCACCACAGCTGGAGGGCCGAGGTTGCCTACCCCTGACATAAGGGGTTTGTTAGCCTCCTTGTGATAGGCATAAAGGTAAATGTTAAAAAAAAATGTAAAGTGTTAAAAAATATAAAGTATAAAAAAATCAAAAGAACCCACTATGCAAACATTTACAAATGCAAGCACCCACAAATCTCACGCGTTTATGTACGGTATATGATATTTTTCAAATATAATTCAAGAAAGGGCCAGGCCCAAACGTAACATCATAAGCATGTAAACAGTTGAGGTCGCAGCCTCTAATAACTTAATACTATGAGGACAAAGTGAGATTTTCTTCAGTACTTGAGTTAAAGTTTTCTAAACCTTGGTACACAGACCTCCTGTAGGTCTGCTTATTTTTTAGAAGAAAATTAAGTAACTTACATTGCAGTGGTACATAACTGGGTAGGGCTACCCTTTCTTATTTTCTATTTTCCTTACAAGATATAGTAAAAGTAGATAGCTAGAAATTAAAAGAAGGAGAATTGGGGGGAGTGATTCTTGGTATCTATTTACTCAGAAAAAACATGTAGCGGTCACACTTCAACAAGTGTGAGCTATTAGTGGAAATTGAGTTTTTCCTCAGAACTGTAATGGAGTTCTGAGGGTTAATTGTACAGGAATTACTTTGGCATCAGTCTGGCTGGGCTGTACTAAGGTTCCGCCTGGTCATAGGTGCAGTGAGGCACCCATGACAGGCCGAGAACCAGGCCTGGTTGGACATCTTGGGTACCAATCTTTCCCAGAGTCAATCAGTGGGCGCGTCTGGCCCCGCTGCGTAGTCTGGGAAGGGGTACTTAAGGTGCTGAAGTCACATGTTCGGGGTTCAGCCGCAGCTTTTGGTTCCTGGGTTCTGGACCGGGGTAGCTCTGCGAGGGGTCCCGGGCCTAGGAGCGTTTGCCGTCTCGCAAGCATGGTCAATCCGACCAGCCTCACATGCCCTCATGGTCTGGGGCAGGGATCTGTCTGTTCCCGAGTCTCGGAGCCGGTTAGCCCGAGGCCCAGTAACTGAAGGAGGATTCAAAGGCATCCCAAGGTGTGATCTCGGTATTGGAGGGACACGGCAACTCGTACAAGTGACCAGGGGAGGACTCTTCGGAGGAGGGCCAACAAGCTGGCTGCTCAGTAAGAGCCTGGGAGCTGAGTTGTATGGACACTAAAGAATCCACACTTCCACAGTACTGCCAGGGAGACGGAGAGGGTTCCAGGTGCTGTGAGAAAGGTTCCTATTCATCTTCAGTTACACTTTAGTCTGTGGCAGAGACTTTTGCAAAGTTTCCGGATCACATGTTGGCTGCTAGGTCTCTGGCTAGAGGTTTATCCGGCAGTGAAGCACCCAGCTGGGAGTGGCTACTCTCTGGGTTTGATTAGAGACATTCAGTGGATGTCAGCAGTTCAAAGTGCCTGAGTTTTATCACCCGTGCCCTCTATTCCCATCAGAGACTATGTTATGTTGGATGTTACCACTGCAAAATAAAAACCTTAAAAAGGACTTTTATGTGTCAAAATCTGAAGTCGTTGGGGTCTAACCCTGGGAACCCCTAGAGAATCACTGACAAGCCACGAGGAGGTAACTGGTAAGCCCAAAAGTCAAGGCCGCCCCTCAAGGGGTTATAGCCACTACAAACATAAATTTCATTTTGTACACAAATTGTGGATTACATTGTGTTTGTGTGTGTTAACATTCATATGAGTGTTTTATTTACTGAAAATATGGCTTTGATAAATAGTTGTGCAAATATCGTGTTATGTAAAAAAAAATGGCCATCTTTTTATATTACAAGGCATTCAGAATTTCTATAACGTTCTGGGGGATTTAAGTCCTTTTATAGCCAAAAATGGCAATTTTATATTTCAACAAACAAAAAATGTGGTTAAAGTTAAATTCTAGGCAGACCTAAACCACACACATTAAAACAATGAGGTCTTAATTAATACATCATTAAAATGTAGTTTTTAAACAGAAGCATTGTACATATATGAATTTGATTTAGTATCAATGTATTGCACTCCTTTGTGCAATCAAGCCAAGGCCAAGGAGAGAGAAGCAGCTTATCAGGCAAGAATTGTAAATGTTACTTACAGCGGACCTTCAATTGAAAGTCAATGTACCACTAATGTGTCTCCCCCCCTCCTCTGCCATATTTGGAATTTTTTTTCTTTTTTCTGACAGGTGAGAATTGATGAGATTTGCCCCCCTCCCTGCCATCAACCTTCTGGAACCTGTCACATGTCCCAGGAGGCTGCGGGACCAATCTAATAGTACAGAGTGATTTTGCACATGGGCAGTTGGGGAGCTGGCTGTGAAACAGGAAATCACGGCTGGCTTTCACAGCTAAGATGGGGGCGCCAGAGATCAGAAGACCGGCGAAGAACCAGCCCAGATGAAGACTGCGCTGGGCTGGAGAGTGTCTGTTTTTTAAATGTCAGCGGCTACTGTCGTTTTTCGCTAACTGCAAGATAATTTCTTGCTTCATCAGACTGTGTTGTGTGGCAGTGCCATGTAACTCTCAGAACTAAAAATACAGAAATACAAATACTTTGGCATGTAAAACTCCATACAAAGTCAGTTGAAAAAGTATGTACACCCCATTGCATTTTTTTTTTACTTTATTTTACATTCCAACAGGCAAACATTAGATCTTCATTCAAATCTTCCTACAAATAATTTGGGTCTGAAATCGACTATTCTCTGACCTCTGCCTGCCTTTTACCTGGACTGTCATTGAACCACTCTGCCTTTCTGCCAACCAAAAGTACCTGTTTGCTTTGCTCGGTTTGTGCCTGCCCTGGCGTGGTAGCCAGGCACTGTAGCATCGTGCATAAGTCCTGGGGGCAACTGATTACTGGTAGGCCTGTTTGCCTTATGGGAAAGGGGGCTGCTATAGGTGAAGAACACAGTAGCCAGCTATAGTGTCTGACCACCTGCGTTAGGGGCAAGCGGGACAGTGTCCTAATTAAGTTCCAATGATTATAACATCCTTATGCCGCATACACACGGTCGGAATTTCCGACAACAAATATTCGATGGGAGCTTGTTGTTGGAAATTCTGACTGTGTGTAGGCTCCATCAGACATTTTCCGTCAGAATTTCCGACAAACAAAATTTGAGAGCTGGTTCTCAAATTTTCCGACAACAAAATCCATTGACGGAAATTCTGATCGTGTGTACAGAATTCCGAAGCATAAAATTCCATGCATGCTTGGAATCAAGCAGAAGAGCAGCACTGTCTATTGAACTTTTTCTCAGCTCGTCGTTTGTGTTGTACGTCACCGCGTTCTTGACGTTAGGAATTTCCGACAACATTTGTGTGACCGTGTGTATGTAAGACAAGTTTGAGCCAACATCCGTCGGGAAAAAAAAACATGGATTTTGTTGTTGGAATGTGCGATCGTGTGTACGTGACATTAGAGTGTATGTAGGTTGAATCTATTGTATTTAAAACTCTGATATACAGTGTCTGATGTTCTGTCTGTTATTGACTTGTGTGGTGTCATCATGCCAAGGTCAAAAAAGCTCTCTAAAGAAAGGTTGTGGATGCCTATGAGTCTGGCAAGGAATTTAAAAAGATCACCAATATATTTGAAATCAATCATTTAAAGTGGCAAAGATTTCAAACGACTGTTAATCTGTTCTACACTGGCTAACCCAGCAAATTTAGTCATCAAGCTGTTTTATTTCAAAGCAGGATCTGCAGGTCACTACTGCAACATTTGGTGCATGCATTTGCAAACAGAAAGTTTGCACCCTGCATGGGAGATGTGTAAGGAAAAAGCCTTTGCTGTCCAAATTTGCCATATGTAATATGTTAAAATATTGTAAAGACCAGGCCTTCTGAAACAATGTGCTGTGAGTCCATGTCAAAGACTAGTGGACAGTTATGCAAAGAGCCTACAAGAAATTATTCTGCTAATCCGGGCAATACCAACTTCTTAGGCCAAAATTGTGTACTTCCTTTTTACATCTATTGATATTGTGGTTGAATACATATTTAAAAAGATATATTTCCTTGTTTTTCTATTTTTTATTTATTTAACCTTTTCCCGCCCGCCGGGCGTCAAATGATGGCTGGGCAGCACGGCTCTCGTTCTGGGTGGACGTCATATGATGGCCCTCCACAACAACCGCTCTTGCGTGCCCCCAGGGGTGCGCAGCGATCGCAGTCGAGCCGTGTTGCTAGGACACGGTGGAACCCTGATCTATGTAAAGAGCCACGGCTGTGGCTCTTTAAACATGTGATCGGCTGTGTCCAATCACAGCCGTCACATGTAAACACAGAGATGACGGTAAACAGCGCTCCTCGCCTCACACTGACAGAGTGTGAGGAGAGGAGAGCCGATCAGCGGCATCTCCTCACGGAGGACATCTAGGATGTAATCAGGGCACTGATCATCAAACAGTGGCAGCAATACCACTGCCAGTAATCAGTGCCCCCAATTGGCACCAATCTGTGCCCACAAGTGCCATCAATCAGTAGCCATCAGTGATGCCAGTCAGTGCTGGCTATCAATGCTGCCCATCAATGCCCATCACTGTTGCTCATCAATGCTCATTACTGCTGCCCATCAATGCCACCCATCAGTGCCGCCCATCAGTGCCACCTATCCATACCACCTATCTCTGCCCACCAGTACCGCCTATCTGTTTCCAGTTCCCACCAGTGCCACATATCAGTGCCACCTATCAGTGCCCATAAGTGCGGCATATTCGTGCCTCCTCATCAGTGCCACCTAATCAGTGCCCATAAGTGCTGCCTCATCGGTGCCCATAAGTGCCACCTCATCAGTGCCCATCAGTGCAGCCTCATCAGTGCCCATCAGTGAAGGAGTAAAATTACTTATTTACAAAATTTACTGACAAAAGCTAAGAAAATATTATTTTTTTGATTAAATACCACCAAAAGAAAGCTCTATTTGTGTGAATAAAAATTTCACATGGTTACAATGTAGCATGACCGCGCAAATATTATTCAAAGTGTGACAGCGCTGAAAGCTGAAAAATGGCTTGGGCAGGAAGGGGGTGTTAGTGCCATGTATTGAGGTGGTTAAAGTCAACCATTTATAGGAGGTGTACATGCTTTGTCAATTTATTTTATGTATTTCTTCTGTATTTAGCTATTTGCCTGGAGTTCAACTGACATTTTTTTATTTAGCTTACCCTTATATGTAAATAGGTTTACTAGTTGCCACTATATATACCACTTTTCATTCTTACCCAAAGGGGATGAGCCAAATTTACCTGGGTTTAGTTTGAGGCGGGTTTCGGTGGGCATTACTAAAGTTTGAGTGCCATTTAGAATCCCATTGAAGTCAATGAAAGCTGATAATTTATCCCAATGACCACAAGTGTAAGGAGCATTTTCCCCAATCACACTTATACCAATCACACTAATGCATCATGAATTGTAGCTATATTAATTATTAGCGGGGGTTCCTCTGTATTGAAAAGATTAACTGGTTGCCAACCACCCGCCACAGTTTTACTGCAGCAGAATGGCTCAGCTGGTCGAAACAACGTTACCTTAGGCTCCTTTGCCTTTTGGCCACTAGGGGCGCACTTTCCTAGTAGGAGCGCGCTCCATAACTAGGAGCATTTAAAACGTTATGCAGTATGCAGCATGCTAGAACTATGTGGTTCAGTTTGTACGCCATATTAATAGCCGTAAGAAATAGGCGGAACCGGCTGTCCATTATCCCAAAGGCATTCTCCACGACTCTTCTGGCTCTGGCCAGCCGGTAATTAAAAACCCTCTTCTCCGGGGTGAGGGTCCTCTGGGGGAATGGCCTCATCATGTGATCACCCAGACCAAATGCTTCATCAGCAATAAAAACAAATGGGAGTCCTTCAACGTTCTCTACCGCAGGTGGTAATCCCAAGCCACCACTCTGGAGACGTCGGTAGAACTCGGTCTGGGCAAAGACTCCACCATCCGACATCCATCCATTCTTCCCCACGTCCACATAGAGAAACTCGTATGTCGCCGACACCACCGCCATTGAAACACTTATAATTAAAATAGTATGACTCTAAGTGGGGTGGTGGGATGAGGTGGACATGTTTCCCATCGATTGCCCCCCCCCGCAGTTAGGAAAGTCCCAACACTGGGCAAACTGGGAGGCCACAGTCTGCCATTCCTGTGGCATTGAAGGAAACTGTGGAGTCCAAAAAGAAAAAAAAATGTTAGCACTTTTGCACATAACATTGCAAGCAGATTAGACACAAACATTCTTGGCCAACATCAGTATAGCATTTATTTTAAGGAGTATTTAAAGACAAAAATATAAGGTCCACTTATCAGATCCCCCCCCCCTCTGATGGCCCATTGGAAAAAACATCCAATGCATTTCCGACGAAAATTCCAATCGTGTGTACGTGGCATAAGGGTTACTATAGAGCCCACAATATATTAAGCTGCTTACCATCAATTTTACTGTTTCCGGAGAACCCCTATGTTTGGTTTAGGCATTTTCTTGGAAGCTTAAGCAAATGTATATTTAGTGTTACTTGGAACTGAAATTCTTTAGAGTCCACATTACTTATATTCTGATATACAAAGAGAGGAATTATTGTTTGCTTACTATTATTCCTCACCTTCTTTCAAATTGTTTCTTCAATCATGAAACAACTCTCAAGCATTATTTAACAAAAAGGAAAGAGTTGAAACTTCCACTGAGATAACACATGCAAGGCCCAAAGAAGATTCATCCATTACTGTTTTATGATACAAGGCGGAAAAAAAAAGCCTATGTTGGGCAGGCACTAATCTCTCCGGAAAAATTAACCCCATAAATAAGTCTTGCTGCTACGTGCTTCCACCAAAACTCTACATCTTTTCTTCAAGAAATTCTTTAGAGTGAAACTTTAGGCCAAAAATAAAAATGGTCTAGAATTTTAATGCAGAAGAGACATGCTTTGTCTCTTCTGCCTTAAAATGACTTGCCTTATCTCCAACAGCTATGCTATGCTCCTGGGGGGTATATCTGGAGAAATTCTCTAGCTCTGCATGTGAAAGGTGGGAGAGGGACATTAATGGGAGGAGGCTGTGGAGTCAGTGTGTGGGTGTTTTCTTAATGTCTCACAGAGACTGTTACAATTAAACATTCTGTTGAGAGTCCACCATACCCCACTCAGGCTACATTCCATGGGGTACGCCCTGACCCCATATGTGCTAGATGTAACAGGGATGTAGGCAACATAATACACTTGGTGGGTGTTTTTTAAGGTTGGCCACCCCTTGTTTTATTACACCATTACCACATATTGGGTCAATCTTCTCGTTGGACCGATGAAAGGTCTATTCAATAATAGTTTTTCTGTCCCCTGGTCTGGATGTGCTGTCTAACCAGATACATGCTAAATACCTAGTGTGATTTTGCTGTCCCATTAAAGGCGGTGCACTTTTCTATTTAGGGCATTGTATGCGGTATATGTCTGAAGGGCACCGTTATGTAAACCCTTCTTACACTTGTAACATTCACAACACACCTCTTCAGGAAGTGTTTTTAATCCTCTGTTTTTTTTGCTATGTTGAGAATCTATGTTATATACAAACCTATGTCACGGTATTTGAAGGAGATTGAATAGAGGCCTGCTCATACCAGGGGTCAATCTGCTTCCTGTTCACTTACTATTGGGGTGAATCACTTACAACTTCCCCTCAGGTGTTATAATATTTTGTGTTTTTTTATTATCACAATATTTTTGCACTTATCAGTGGAAAAAATTTACTACAAAATTTCTTGCACTCACCAGCGGAGAAATCCTGCTGGCACCCCCATTCACGGGAACACCCATTAAACTCCTGGCTCACAGTAGTACCCGCAGGCTGGTTACCCCTGTGGGACTTCATGTGAAAATCAGGGACACTTGTTTGATTACCTGAGCGCTGCACTTGTGTTTAACATAATACACTTGCTATGGAGGTGCCCGAAGCTTCACTGCTACTGGAATGCTGTTGTTACTACGGTGAATTCCGCATTTCAGATCTCCATAGACATGGATCCTAAACACTGTATACTAGAATTGCTTGATGCTGTAATACCAGATAGGTATGTTAAAGAGGCCTCATCCAGAGCATTGTTTCAGACTCGCAGGCTCATTTTACTTCATTGGACTTCCAATACTGACCCTTCGCTTCAAATTGCACAGATGGGCACAACATTTAGGTTAAAGAAGCTGATATATCAGCATAGGGGCAGCTTTTCCAAATTTGCGATATGGGGTAGCTGGTTGGCTTCTCCTGGTTTAGCCCCAACCAATTTAGTAATGGACAGGTTATTGTTGTGAAATATGATATCACAAAAATGGATATGTTTAATTTAGCTGGTAATGCTATGGCTGAAATGTATATGCCCTTGCTTTCCAAATGTTTAATGCTTGTCTACCTGCTTTGTGTCATAAACGGCTGTTTTTTTTTTTTTTTACGTTGAACAAAGGTTTTTATTAATCAAACGGTGCATACATGTTATGTTGGCTTCACAAATAAACTTGGTAACTGTTACATTGCATATTACAAATATTGGTAAGAAAGCAGGTATAAACGGCTGTTTTTAAAACTTTTTTTGCATTGATACATGTCCCTGGGGCAGGACCCGGGTCCCCAAACACTTTTTAT
Organism: Lithobates sylvaticus; assembly: GCA_028564925.1. Taxonomy (NCBI): domain Eukaryota; kingdom Metazoa; phylum Chordata; class Amphibia; order Anura; family Ranidae; genus Lithobates; species Lithobates sylvaticus. The sequence goes on from CM053026.1 coordinate 83,230,757, forward strand.
GGCAATAAATTGCATATAAGCCTTTAGAATGAGCACTTTTGTTTTTTCATGTTAATGTCCCATAGACTTTAACAGTGTTCCGCAGCATTCGAATTTGCCGCAAACACGGCATAATGTTCGCTATTCCGCGAACTTACGTTCAACTCGAAGATCAGGCTCATCCCTACTGATCACATGTCAACAAACTTGCTGGTTATTGGCATTGCTTTCCTCTTGCACCGTCACAACGTGCGGAGAGGAAACCCGGTAACCGGCAAGTTTTACAGGGGACATTTACACTGATAATCAGTGTCCGTCCTGATTATGAGTGCAGCCCCAACAGTGCCCATCAATGCAGTCTATCAGTGCCCATTAGTACCTCCTCATCACTGCCACCTATCAGTGCCCATCAATGCTGCCTATCAGTGTCGCATATCAGTGCCGCCTCACCAGTGAAGCTTATCATTGCCCATCAGTGCCACCTCATCAGTGAAGCCTATCAGTGCCCATCAGTTTAGCCTCATCAGCACACATCGGTGAAGGAGAAAAACTACTTATTTGCAAAATTTTATAACAGAAACTAAGAAAAAGTATTTTTTTTTGTTTGTTTAGCAAGAAATAAAACACACTGTGGTGATTAAATACCACCAAAAGAAAGCTCTATCTGTCTCAAAAAAAATTTCATATGGGTGCAGTGTTGCATGACTGTGAAATTGTCATTCAAATGTAACAGTGCTGAAAGCTGAAAATTGGCCTGGGCAGGAAGGGGTGAAAATGCCCGGTATTGAAGTGATTAAAGTCTTAAAGTTGGATTGAAAAGAATTAGGCACAGCCATGTTGTGACAGCAATTGGCCACCACGCACTGAAATGAAGGAGGCAGCTACATGTTGGCTTTTTCAAGAGCTCTAACAGCAGATTGTATAGGGCATTAAAAGTGGGCAGAGATGCCTTATATATACAGATCATATTAATGTTTTCAAGCCATAGGACAGCTTGACTTTAAAATCTAGATGATAAATCTGTTAATTCAAATTACCATTAAAAGATATATGGTAAATGATCTCTTCAGCAAGAGAAATGGAATAAAGCTTTTATTTTCATTTGAATGGCTTTGGCCTTTAGTAAATCAGAAATCAAAAAGAAATTTGATGTCTTCGCCAGTTCATAAATGTTTAGTGAGACCAAAGTGTTCTGCGGATTGACATGAATTTGGAAACAATTATTTAATTTGTTAATTTCATAATTGAATGAGTTCTTGCATCCTGCGTCCTGCTTCACATTTTTTTATGACAGGAGTGTTGAATGGTAGCAACCATTCGCATTATGTAAAGGACCAGTGAGCCTAGAACAGGATACTTTGCACGAGTAACTAAAAACATTTACAGCTCTTTAGAGGTGCCCATCATTAGGAACGGGGATATTCGATATATGAACGTTGCTTTTTATGCTTCCTTTTGTTTTCTTTAACTTCAGGGCAAAAGGATACTTAAAGGATACTTAAAGTGCAAGTGTACCTTTCTGCATACCTGGGGGGGGGGGGGGGGGGGGGGGTTACCACCTCTGGAATAAATGTACAGTAGGAAGTGGTTTAACAACTCACTGGTAGGGGTGATAATCTGTATTTAAATGTACTACTGCCATAGGTACATCTAAATGATGACACCCAATCTTGCAACTATAATGTTGTGCCCATAAACTGCCTAAGTTTATTTTGCTTGATGATGATACAGGTCCACTTTAAGGGAACAGAAGACATTAGAATGGTTGCTTATAAGGAAACAATCTAATAATACAATACCTTTTAATAAAAATTTTCTCTGTTGATCTTTGCATGTTCTACCAGGGGAAACGCATAGCAATCACGCTAAGTACTGTAAAAAAAAAAAACAACCACACCAAATTATTTTATATTTGACCTGACTGTTTGATATTGATTGACACACTAACATCCCCCCCCATGTGAAATTGCTGGGGACCTATGATGGGAGTCTGACAAATAGAGAAACGTAGTTCTGTCTTGCGGCATTATGTTGTCTTTCTAGGGTGCACTCACATTGGGGCTGGTTAAAATGAACCATGCCCAAGTTTGATTCTTCCCTCTCCCCGTTCCCCCGGCTGGCCTGCACTCACACTGAACTATTAAAGCGGAGCTTCACCCAAAAGGGGAAGCTCCTCTTGTCTGCCCCCCCCCTCTCCCCCATTTGGGGTGGAGGGTGGATTGGGAACCTGGTTTTGACAGCGAACTAAGCTGGAAGTTCGCCCTCTTCCCCTCATTCCCCTGCAGCCTTCAGGGACACTTCAGAGGTCCCAGAAGACTGCGGCCCATCCACAAAGCTCAGCGTGCTTTGGGCATGCACAGTAGGCTTCACTGCCAGTTTCCCTTAGTCAAGATGGTGGCGCCAGCACTCGATAGCTAATTAAATAATTGGCTCAGGTGAGGAAACTGCTGGATGCCTGGACAGGTAAGTGCCCTAATATTGAATGTCCACAGCTACAATATTTGCAGCTGCCGACTTTTATTTTTTTCTGAAGGAGCCTGGAGCTCCTCTTTAAGGAAGTGTTTCCTGGCAGACTCCCCTGCTAACCACAGCAGTGATCCCTGTTTCAGTACATAGTGCTTTATGATGAGAACTGTACTTCGGCACAATTTAAACTCAAAGGGAAAAAAGCTGTACCGATCACAAGTGAAGAGGTGGTCCTGGGCCCAGTATGCTAAACCAATACCAAGGGCAGCTCAAAGCACTCACACTATACAAACAAACTGACCCACACCCGGGGACTAGTTCAAGTCGTCAGTGTGAGTACATCCTTAATACAACTTAAAGTGTATCTAGAGCCACATTTTGGGGGTGTGCTCTTTATTCTACCAGGTATTTTGCCAATGCATTTAGTAATCAGGGGCCAACAGCATGTTATGTGCTTTGGCTTGTGCTTTTTTACAATCCAAATTATTGTCCTTCACATAATGTCAGGTTCAGTACAATTTTTAGATTTTAATTTAACTAAATCTATTTAGCCCCTTTTTAACCTTGCGTTAACCCTAATTAGTTTGTATGAGCTAAGGCCTTCCTTCCTTTCTTCTCTTAGCAATTTCTGGCTTTTTAATTTTCAGTAATTTGGTTGGTTCCTTTTTGTAGTACACATTATTTACAATTCAAGTAGAACTACAGGCAAAACTTTTTTTTTTCATTTTGGGTAGTGCAAGGGAGGGTTATAACCCCTGTCACATTTTTTTTCACCATCTGTATCCCATTGAGGAGATTTACCTTCACTTCCTGTCCCATAGCCAAACAGGACGTGAGAAGAAATACCTGCAAATTAGGGGGATTTTTTTGGGGACCCCCAGATCACCGGAAATAGTATCCCCTTAGGAAGATTTCTTGTCTAGTTCTTTTCTGGGAACAACCCGAAATTTGGGGTTTTCATTTTCTTTCACTTTCAATGATAATGGTAAACAGGACAAATAGAGAGGATGAATCTCCCTAACGGGGGCACAAACAGCAATAAGAAACTGACAGGTGTTCCAATCTCTCTCCACCCTATCCAAAACAAAAAAAAAAAAAGTTTTGGCTTTAGTTATACTTTCACAAAAAAATATTAAAACTTAGTTTTTCACAGTATTTTGTACAATTATAAACATACCTGCAAAGAATTGTGTGTGTATTTGTGCTATTTGCATGTTGGTACAAACATTATTTTACCATTCATGATTCATTTTAAAGGCTATAAGAAGAAGCAGGGGAGGTAACAAACACCAATAGGCTCTGACTTTTGAAATAGAAAATATAAATAATTGGGCTAACTAGTGTTTTTCGACCACCATTTTATTCCCTAGGGTGTCTGCTAAAAAATATATATAATGTTTGGGGGTTCTGAGTAATTTTCTAGCAATAAATTATGATTTTTACATGTAGGAGAGAAGTGTCAGTTTTGGCATGGGTGGCAAGGGGTTCGTTATAATAAGTAAGTAATATACAAATAATTATTATATATTGTTTTTAAGGTAATTTACTATATTTTCTAAAACTCTACACAAGTAGGTGGCTTAACACACAAATTATTGAAGTTTTAAGTTATAACTTCACAGTAAATAGATAAATAATAAATTATTATGTTATAACTTATAGCATAATAATGTCTTTTTAAGCTTGATTAAAACAGTACCTTTTCAGCAGGCAGCAGATTTTCATTGTTCCTCTCAACTGTGTTAGAAAAACATGGGATTTTGGGTAAATTTTATACCCATAAACACATACTATTTCCTTGTAGTTAAGAGGGCTGGGCTGGAAGGGAGCATGTGTCTTTTAGACACATGCCCCCTTCTATGACACTGAAGTGAGAGGACAGCCTCCACTGCAGCATTTTTATTGGACAGCTTGTTCCAATGGTGCTTTAACATTGGTCCAAGGCTCCAAGCTGTCCATTAAGCTCAGTGCTTCTGACAAGAAGTGAGAGGTACTGTGAGCTCATCCTCTCAGGCTGCTTCAGAGTGTGTCAGCTTGTATTTAAACTGGCCGCTCTGTATGTAGCTTCTGGCAGGCTTCACGAGAAGCCCCATATTTCTGTATCACCAAGCTACGACCCTCAAAGCTGGATGTTTTTTTTTGGGGGGGGGGGTATTTTTGGTTTTTTTTTGTTTTTGTTTTAATGTTCATGGCTCTTCCTTACCTGCCTCCCCTGACTGCATGTCCCTGCTTGTTTCTCCCCCAACCTTTTTAATAATTATTGTTATATACTGTATGTGGTATGGAACCTTTTACATTGCTACTGCAGGAACTATTTCACGTACCTTATTTTTTAAATACATTTTTACCCAAAGTAATACCTGGTAATCATGCCATGAAGATCGTTGTTTAGACCTTCCTGTTTAAGGGTGACAGTGCTTTTTTTCTGTCTCCCAATTGCTCTCCTGGCAGAGGACTGGAGACATTGCTGCAGATGAACCCTGGATAAATTAAAGAGCCTTTAGTACAGGAAAGAGGCCAACATGTGCCAGGTCAGCAAGGGAATTAGCAAAGGTGGCATACCTTCATCATACTTATTTAACCTATATTCTAATCCTGCATACACACGGTCGGAATTTCAGATGGAAACAGTCCAATTGGAGCCTTTCATCGGATTTTCCGACCGTGTGTATGCAAATCCGACACGCAAAATTCCGACGCATGCTCGGAAACAATTCGACGCATGCTCAGAAGAATTAAACTTCCCTTTTATAGTGCCGTCGAACATGTTGTATGCCGCGGTGTTATTGACCGTCTGAATTTGGTGTGACCGTGTGTAGGCAAGACAGTTTGAGCGAAATTCCGCTGGAATTCCGACGGGAAAACCATCAGAGCTTTTTCCGATGAGAATTCCGACCATGTGTACGTGGCATTAGAATATAATAAGAGAAGAAGGGCTGGAGTAAAATGATAGAGGTTTAAAGATTAGTGATGGAAACATCAACAATTTACAAAATGCTGATGATACAGTGTTCAGATCTGAACATGTAGAGGACATCAAGAGCCTTATAAAGAAAGTTAAAAAACGGAGTTAAAAGATTGGATTTTAGCTAATTATCTAGAACATTGGGTTATAAAAACAAGAAAGACAGATAAGTTAATGGTGAAGACATAGAAGTGGCATACAGCCTTTGCCTTCTTGGATCAATTATTATCAACATATATGATCCAGCAGTCAAGAAATATGGCAGAGACCAAGGATGAAAGAACTAGAAATGATCTTTAAATGTACTGATGTTTCTACAAGAACGAAAATCTGAATTTTCCAGCCTATGGTCTTGTCTGTCATATTGTCTGTAAGGACGTGAAAAATGGACAATGAAGAAGCAAGTTAGGAAAAGTTAATGATGCCTTTGATCATTGGTGTTGGTGAAGAATTTTAAAAATATAGTGGAAAACAAGTAAATTGATGCTTCAACAAATCAACCCAGTTTTTATTAAAAGTCCAGATGTCTAGATTGAAGCTGTCTCATTTTGAACATATTATAAAAAGAACTGTCTGGAAAAGGCATTTATGCTTGGAAGAGGTGAGGGGGGAAAAAATAAATGGATGGCTAGAAATAAGATTAGATACGGTGACATAAAGTATTAACATTCCAATGTAAAGTATAAATACCTGCACAAAAAACAATAATAATAATAATATTTCTTCTGGACACCCAAAATGGCAGGTCAAAAACCCTTGTATTGGGGGGCCTTCTCTCACTTTCTATTTTAGCTGTATTAAATCCTATAGTGGGAAAGATTGTGAATCCCGTTAACTTATTTTACTTTTTGCGAGTTGGTCATTGCATTAGCAGCCAATTTACTGGTGTCTCTTGTTGCTTGGCTGCTTGTTAACTTTAAGTTGGTCAATATGATTTGGATTTAGATGCCATACTTAGTGCCATTGTACTTAAAAAAGAATCTGAAGCTTTCTAGGCATGTGTTATTGTTTGAATCACTCATTATGTTGTATTCCACATTTTGGCTATTTATGATTTATATATAATAATTACTTGCTCGAATGCAATGTGGAGCTACAGAAGTAATTCTCAGAAACTGAAGTCAAACTGCAGTTTGGCAAGAAAATCAAACACCATGCCTAACTAGAAAATGAACAAATGCTATTTGTTGTAATTACTACATATTTAATATTTTCAATACATTTATACATTTATTAATTCCAGACACTGGCAAGTGACTTGGTAGGCTTAAAAAGAACAAGAGCCTAAAGGCTGATCTACTCTGAGATTTTAAATCCTGCAATCTCAATCTTATAAAAGGATCATGTTTGTGCACACAGGTGAAAGATTATTGGGCCGTTGCTGTAAAATTATTAGCTCAGCAAAACTGAACATGTGCAATTAATTGCTTGGAGGATTAAATGTGGACATCTTACATATCATGTTTTGCTACAGTATAGGATCAGCCATGAACTATTTTACTATACCTATGAGAGAAAGATAATAATGTCAGTATTAACATGAAAACATTGGAAGTCACACATACAGTACAGGTATTTTTTATTTTTAGACTACTAATTTATATATTGCTGACTTTTTTCATGTGTCATTGAAATTTTCACACCAGTTCCTGTCCCACAACTGCCATATACATACAAAGCCATATACCATGAAATGCAAATGTTTGAGTAGAAGCCAATACACTCACCAATATATCACAATATATTGTGGGAAAAAATCAGAGCACCAGAAAGAATCCCAATCAGATACAGAGAAAACACAGAACTACATACAGACCGTTAGAATTAAATTCAGGAAATAGAGCTGCAAAGCAAGAATGCTAGCTGGATAACTGCACTCATTTCCAAAAAATGAGGAAAGGCTTCTGCACCCTTAATACAAACCTTTTGTTTGCTCTTGCAGGGCAAAGCAACAGGTTTGCTTTAATCTCACATTCCTACCAGCAGCACAAAATAACCTTTCTTTCCCTGCCCTTCCTGCAATGAGAAAAGGAACCTGAAACTTCTAGAGAAGCATGTGCATGCAACAACACCAGTGTTTGGTGATTGGCTTAGTACTGTCACATGGGGAAGAGAGAGTCCATAGTCCTGTGTAAGCTCCAACTGGAGCAACTCAGAGCCTACACAAGGCTGTCATTATTTATTCCAGGCAGCTGAATTAAGCAGTATGGAAATGATGAAATGGTAAGTATTTGCAGAGTTAAAGTTGTTCTAAAGGCAGAAGTTTTTTTTTTAATGCGTTTTATGTAAAAAAAACTTCTGCAAGTAGCTCCCCCCGGCCACCCTAAATACTTACCTGAGCCCAATCTTGATCCAGTGATGTGCACGAGAGCAGAGCCTCTCTCAGCCCTCTCTCTCCTCATTGGATCAGAAGACACTGCTGTCAATCACAGCCAGTGTGGAGGGAGCAAGGGGTGGGGCTGGGGCCAAGCCACACTGTGTGTCTTAGGGACATGGCTCAAGAGCAAGCATACATGAGTGCTGTCACAGCAAACAGCTTGCTATAGGGGCACTTGGAGGGGGGCAGGAGTGACAGCGAGTGACTCAAGAAGAGGAGGATTAGGGTTGCTCTGTGTAATACTACTGACAGAATAGGCAAGTATAACATGTTTGTTATTTTAATTTAAAAAAACATTTAGAATCACCTTAAATTGAAACTATGCATGAGCAAAAAACAGCTATGGTGGCCAAGTGCAAATTCTCAATTTTACTTTAAAGCACATATATGTAAACTTGACACCCCTTTTTTCAATTACAGGCCAACATGTACTGACCTGAATAAAGGGGCTGGACAGGTTAGCTCTTGTATTATAGGATCAGACACCTTGTTCAATTTGGTACATGTACTGGACAGTAATAGAAATAGTAATAAAGTGAAGAGAATGTAGAAATATGCTGCCCTCTACTGTTGGCTGCTAATATCACAGTGGTAACACATTCCTGTCTTGGGGAGGGGCTTTGAAAACCCAAGAAGGAGAAAGTAAAGAGAGAGAGACAGATAATTGAGCCACATGACCTTATACACTCAAGGGCTGCTACTGCTACTGTATTTTCACCCAGATCAGAAGCAGAGACTATTATGCAAGTATTCATATGTTCTAATAGTTTAACTGAAGCTGCTTATAGCTTATTGAATGTATACCTAAATCCTTGTGACTTATTTCTGTTCTATTGTTATTATCTTACATGCACAGTGCCAGATAGCTAGGTCCAGTGGCGGCTGGTGCTCAAAATTTTTGGGGGGGGGCGCAAACAAACAGCCTCACTGTGCCATCAAACGCTGCCACTGTGCCCATTAAACGCTGCCACTGTGCCCATTAAACGCTGCCACTGTGCCCATTAAACGCTGCCACTGTGCCCATCAAACGCTCCCACTGTGCCCATCAAACGCTGCCACTGTGCCCATTAAACGCTGCCACTGTGCCCATTAAACGCTGCCACTGTGCCCATTAAACGCTGCCACTGTGCCCATCAAACGCTCCCACTGTGCCCATCAAACGCTGCCACTGTGCCCATCAAACGCTGCCACTGTGCCCATCAAACGCTGCCACTGTGCCCCAAGTGCTGCCACTGTGCCCCAAGTGCTGCCACTGTGCCCCAAGTGCTGCCATTGTGCCCCAAGTGCTGCCATTGTGCCCCAAGTTCTGCCATTGTGCCCCAAGTGCTGCCACTGTGCCCCAAGTTCTGCCATTGTGCCCTAAGTTCTGCCATTGTGCCCCAAGTTCTGCCATTGTGCCCCAAGTTCTGCCATTGTGCCCCAAGTTCTGCCATTGTGCCCCAAGTGCTGCCACTGTGCTCCAAACGCTGCCACTGTGCCCCTTAAGTGCTTCCACTGTACCCCTTAAGTGCTGCCACTGTGCCCCTTAAGTGCTGCCACTGTGCCTCTCAAGTGCTGCCACTGTGCCCCCTGCCTGCCCTCTGCACTTACCTTGTCCCGGTGTGCAGCTGGTGACGGCGTCAGGCGACGAGCGGTGTCTCATCGTCGGATGTCTTCTTCTCCCAGGCTCTTCCTGTCTTCTGCTATGATTGGACGCCTAGCGTCCAATCACAGCGCCTGTGACTTCAGCCAATCAGGTGACAGGTAACAGACCTGGCAACCTGATTGGCTGAGAGGCGGGTCTGTGTTAGGGAAGCGATGTATTCGCTTCCCTAACACAATACTGTGTAATCAGCGAACGCCTATTAGAGCACACCGCTCTAATAAGGTCCCCTATTAGAGCTTACAGCTCTAATAGGGGCGCTTCCAGCAACACCCCCCCCCCACTGTAATTCAGATGCCCGGCGCCCGATCAGGGGCCGGACACCTGAATAGGGGGCGGCAGCGGTGACAATAGATAGATTCATGCAATGCATGAATCTATCTATTGGTGATAGAGCGGTGCAGGAGGGGGGGTGGCGCTCCTGCGCCCTCTATGCACGCACCGCCACTGGCTAGGTCTGTGCTACTTTATGTGTGTAGTGGTCACTAATAAATAGTAGGTGAACCTGTTATTGCAATATAGTTTATATACTGCTCCTGTTATTCTAGCTAACGCTGCCCCTTCTGGTCTGAGATTCTATAGCTAATTTTAGCTTAGCGCTCTATAACCAGCATAGGATAGAGCCAGGTTAGGCATCCGGTTACATGTCAGGCTAGAAACTACTAGTTAGGGACTAAAGCACGGAGTAGATGGGTTGACTCTGAGTTCTGGTGCCATACCATAGTTCCTCTGGTGAGATAGAAATCACATCATCCTCAAGAGCCCCTGCAACTGGACTTTGCTGAATATTCATCTGGAGGTATTTCTTTTTTTTTTTAATTATATAATCTTTATTTGTTTTCTTCATACATAAAAAAAGCAGCAAAAATACATACACACATTTAATTTCCATAAACTCGTTTTCTCACAGTTTGCTAAAAAACGAAAAGAGAAGAAAGGATAAAATTGCCATTAACCTGCAGTTCTTTTGTACCTCCCTCCTTTCTTTGGTTACTTCTATTGTGTTTCCTTCTTTTCTTGTCTCATTCCCCTTACTTCTATGCTCTCTTTATCCCCTCTATTTTACCTATACAGTATTTTTCCCTGTTTAGTCTCCCTCCCCATTATCCATTACATTGGGCATCCCTGCTTGTCCATCCATGTTTTCCACAATTTTACAAATTCTTTCGTATTTCCTCTCCTCGTATATACCGTTCTTTCCCTCCATATTGTTTCTATTATTAATCTCGCCCATTCTCTTTCCGTTGGGGGTTTTTCAGCCTGCCATCTTTGCGCTATTAGCTTTCTTGCTTGGAATAGACATCTCATCACTGCCTTGGTTACCCAGGGGCCTCCGACTATTCCTTCGTCCAGCCCTAGTATACACAGTCTAGGACTCATTTCTAATCTCGCGTTGTAGACTGTGTTCAATGTATCGAGAATTTCTGACCAATAACGAAACAATTTCGGGCATTTCCACATCATATGTGCTAGGTCTCCAGTGTCTTGGCACCTGGGGCACCTGGCGTCCTTTCTCCACCCGAAATCAAAGAGTCTCTTAGGAGTGTAATATGTCCTATGTAATAACATCAGGTATGAGACCCTTTGTGCGGGCGAGACCGACACCATGTGTCCCTTCTCAAGTATTCTCAGCCATTGTTCATCTGACAGGGTTCCAAATTCTTTTTCCCACTTCCTTCTGCTCTTAAGTCGTACTGGGCTTTCTACACTGCCTTCACATATGTATGGGTAAATTTCTGCTATGAATCCTTTGGTCTTGTCTTGAGAGCCTATTTTTTGATATACCGGAGAGTTGACCCAATTTGGTCCTTGTTTCGCAAATTGCCTATTTAAGGCATGCCTGATTTGTAAATATTTATAAAATGAGTGTTTCGGTAGGTCGTAGTCTGTTCTTAGTGCAGTGAATGTCTTTAGTGTCTTTCCCTCGTATAGTTGAGTTAGTTTAACTATCCCCTTTGTCTCCCACTCTTTAAACTTCCCTATCTTGTCCACTTCCTCCAGGTTCTTATTATTCCAGAGGGGAGTATGTTTTGTCATGCCCTCCAACCCTTTTACTGCTTTTAATGCTTTCCAGACTTTTAGCACAAGCCTCACTGTGGGGTTTCTATAATAAAATGAGTTTGCCTCAAGAGCCTCTATTATTGATCTATGCGGAGTACCTGCAATCATTAGATCCTTATTACCTCCTCCAACCCCCCCTATATGTTGTAGTTGGGCGGCTAGGAAGTAGCTTCGTGGATGCGGCAGTGCCATCCCGCCCTTTCTTGTTCCTAGTTGTAGTATTTGTAAACCTATCCTAGGCTGGCCTCCTTTCCATATAAGTTCTCTAAACAGCGTGTCAATTTTCCTGAACCATTTTTTATCTATCCATGTTGGGCAGTTGTGCATCAGATACAGAAGCTGTGGCTGCCACAGCATCTTAATCAAATTACATCTCCCCGCGACCGATAATGGGAGGCGTCTCCAGATTGCAATTTTAGATTTAAATTTAGCTAGTAATGGCACAATATTATCGTTGATGTAATTATTAGGGTTCTTCTTTATATTTACACCTAGATATTTAATTTGTTCGACCACTTCTAGCTGTAGGCTATCCGGTGTCCTCTGGTTCCCTGGGGGGTCTATGGGCATTAGTGCAGATTTTTCCCAGTTTATGGTCAGCCCTGAAATTTTCCCGAAATCTATGAGGATGTTCATCACCTGCCTGGGGGATTGCTCTGCATCCCCCAGGAAGAGGAGGACATCATCCGCATATAATGCGATTCTCTCTTCTCCCCCCCCTCTTCTAAACCCCTGTATATTCGTGTCTGATCTAATTACGCTGGCCAGCGGCTCCATTGCCAGCGCAAAAAGCAAGGGGGATAGTGGACACCCCTGTCTTGTCCCCCTCTCTAATTGAATTTTGTCAGAGAGATCATTGTTAACCCTGATTTTAGCACTGGGGCCCGTGTACAAGGTTTTAATCCATTCAATGAATGAGGGGCCAAATCCAAATTCCCTCAAAACCCGCCACAGGTATCCCCATTCTAAACTATCAAAAGCTTTGACCACATCTAGGGCCATGACCACCCTTGTCCCTGTATCCTCTGTTGGTATCTGCATGTTGAGATACAGCCTCCTGATATTTATACTGGTAGATCTGCAGGGGATGAATCCTGTTTGGTCCGGATGTATAAGTCTAGAAATAATTTTATTTAGTCTGATTGCCATAACTTTCGCGAGAATTTTAGCATCCGCACAGAGCAAGGAAATAGGTCTGTAAGACTTAGTCTCTAACGGGTCCTTCCCCTCCTTAAGTAGAACTATTATTGTTGCTTCCGTCATAGACGTTGGCAACCTCCCCTCCTCTTTCGCCCAGTTGAATACTTTGAGAAGCTCTGGCAGTAGTACTTTCCCATATTGTTTATAGGTTTCTGCTGGGAGGCCGTCTGGTCCTGGTGATTTCTGATTGGCCATTTCTTTCACCGCCAGTTGGATTTCCTCCAGTGTTAGCGGTGCCTCCATTATCCCTCTTTCTTCATCTGTGAGAACCGGAATATCAACGTTTCTGAAGAATGTGTCCATTTCCCCTTCCTCCACCGTCCCACGCGATCTATACAGTTTTTCATAATATAGTCTAAAAGTTTCTGTAATTACTGACTTTTTAGATGATATTTCACCTTTTTCAGTCTTGATCACAGGGACGCTGGAGGGAGGAGAATTGGTTCTCGCTAAATGTGCCAACATTTTTCCAACTTTTTCCCCCTCTCCGTAAGCTACCTGTTTCTGGAACAATCTCTTATTCTCTGATTTCTTAATGACTATATCTTTATATTCCTGTTGTTTAGTTAACCATATGCTTTGTGTATCAGGTGTGGGGTTATTGACGTAATCTCCCTCTGCTTTCATCAGCTCTCTCTTACTCCTACTTTCCCATTCCCTTGTGATCTTTTTAATTTTTGATACTGATTGAATGAGAATACCTCTTAGATACGCCTTCAAAGCATCCCACATTATACCTCTTGTCACTGACTCATTGTTAAATTTTATAAATTCTTCCAATTTTAATAACACCTCCTTTGGGTCCCCTATTAGTTCGAACCAAATTGGGTTCATTTTCCATACTGCAGGGGATATTTTCCCTTCTAAGTTTATTGAGACAACCAGTAGTGCATGATCGGATACTCCTCTAGGGTGATATTCTATATCCCTTATGGTTTGGCATGCTTCTTCGTTTCCCAAAGCTAGATCTATCCTTGAGAGCGTGGAATAGGAGCTTGAGTAACATGAAAATTGCAGCACACCTGGATTCCGCGCCCTCCACATATCAAAGAGCCCTGTTTCCTGTAAAAACTGGTATAATCGACTCTCATCTGCTTTCTGGCCATGTACACCCAGTGGGAACCTATCAAGTTTTCTATTGATAACCTCGTTAAAGTCCCCTACTGCTATAACCGGTACCCCAGCTTTATCAATTAGAAATTCCAGTAGCCTATACATTACATCAAGTTTAAACGGCGGGGGAATATAAATATTTGCTAGGACATATTCTCGGTTTTCAATTACACAGTGCAAAAAAATATACCGTCCGTCTCTATCTATACTGATCTGCCGACAGGAAAACCCCAACTCTTTCCTTACCATCACAGCCACTCCTCTTGAATAAGAGGTGTGGACTGAGTGGAATTGACATTGGTATTTCTTACTTTGGTTTTGTAACTTAGAGTCTTGAGTTAGGTGCGTCTCCTGTAGGCAGACCAGTCCTACCCCACTCCTCTCCAGGGTCTCTGCCACTGCTGCTCTCTTTGCCGGTGTGCCCAGCCCCCGTACGTTCCAAGAGCCAATACTCAGTATCTTAGTCTGCATGCTTCAACGTGGGAGAAAAGGAAAAAAAGGGGAAGACAGGGGGGGAGAGGGAGGGAAAAAAAGGAAAAAAAATAAATAAAAAAAGGAAAAAAGGGAAAAACGGGGAAAAAGGATACATACCCAAAAAGACAATGCTATGTCCCAAACACTCTACCCCCCTGCCCTTATTAGAGGAGAGGATACTGTAAGGGGTGGAAGATTTTAATGCAGAAGTCAGTTGATCCCATCTTATACCCATACTATACTTATATTATAATGCTCACCCATCCTACCGCTACATAGGACCCGGAGGAGAGGAATGATAAAATATAAAAAGTTTAAAGAAGAAAACCGAGGAAAGATGAGAGGAGAGAGAAAGGTAACCTGGCCTTTAGCCAAAATAACTACCCCTTGTGAACAAGAAAATCTTTCACCTATCTTAATATTCTTTTCTACGTGAAAAAGTGCTAGTCTTTTTACTAAGTGTTTATCTAACAATATTTTCCGTTTACTGTTTACCTTTGTGTAGATTAAATATTTTTCCCATGTTTTACTTTGTTGCATCTTCACCCCCCCTCCCCCCTTATACCATTCTAGGTTATCCCTAAGGACTTTTTTTGTGACCGTTACCACACACCCTTTACCCACATACTTCCCCCCCCCACCCCCCCCCCCATGCTTAAATGCAAATCCACTCCCACCCTCCTCCCTCCTCCCACCCCGCCCCCATCCTTACACACACTGATAACTATGTTTCGCCCCTCCCCCCGCCCATTCATTCCTTGCTTTTGTGCTATATGGCTCCTTCCACCCTCATATCCCTGTGCAAATAATTTCCCATGCGGCACCTCCCTCCTCCTCCCTCTGTATTATTCCTCTATCCCTAAACCCATCATCCCCTCATTTTAATCATTAATTGGTCTTTCCGGTCTTCCAACCATGTAGTCACGTTTGCTGGGGAATCAAAAAAAAAAGTCTCTCCCATTGCTACCACACGTAGCCTAGCTGGGTACAATAAAGCATAAGTAACATCAAATTTCTGGAGTTTGCGTTTGATTTCTATAAAATCTGCTCTACGCTTCTGCAGGTCAGGTGAAAAATCAGGGTACAGTGAGATTTTGGCTCCCTTATAGAAGATGCTCCCCATCTCTCTGGCCCTACGGAGGAGCATAACTTTATCTTTAAAGTTCAAGAATTTCATTAGTATGGATCTGGGATGCCCTCCCTGGGGTGGGGGTCTAAACGGGACCCTATGCGCCCTTTCAACTGAGAACTGTTGTGAAAAAGTCTCTCTTCCAAACATTTCGATAAGCCATTTTTCCATGAATACAATTGGATCCGATCCTTCACTTTTTTCCGGTAGGCCTACCAGCCTCACATTGTCCCTTCGGAGTCTATTCTCCATTTCGTCCAGTTTCCCTGCAAATTTATCTGATTGCTCTTTTAGGGTTTTAACCTCTTGGCTTATTGGGTACATGTCATCCTCTATTTGGCTAATTCTCCCTTCTGCTGCTGTTATTCTATCAGCCGTCCTTTCCAGCTCGTGGCGCATCAGGGACAGTTCCTCTTTGATATTTTTCATTTGGTCACATAACTCCCCTAGGGACTGTTTACATGTATTAACTGCCGCCAGCACGTCCTTTAGTGTCGGCTCTCCTTCAGCCATTGGTGCCTGAACTGAAGCCGAATCTGGTCTTCCAGGGGCTCCTACGTTCTTATTGGTTGTACTCTTTGCTCCTCCTATAGCGGCCCCCGCAGCGGCTGTCTGGTTGTTTGTTTGCCCTTGGCTCTTTCTATCATTTGACACTTTCGCCTGGATTTGCTGTCCCCCTTTAGTTGGACTATGGACTGGGGTATGAGCATACTTTTCCAGCTTCGCTGCAGCTGCTGATGCTCCATTTGTTAAAGTGGGCTGGGACCCTTTTTCCTTATCCTTGGCTGATCTTAGTGATTGTGTCCCTGCACTCTCCAGGTTGGCCTGTTCTTCTCCTCTCCTCCTTGCTGACATGTTGCCTCTCCTGGGCCTTTCTAGGGTCCAACCCAATCAAATACCAGCTTTAGAGTAAGTTTTCTAGAATATAAAAAAGCAGTCCTCTGGTGGCCTTTAAAAAAAAAAAAAAAAAAAAAAGGGGGAGGGGGGGGTGAGCCAAAAAAGCCGGACAGGGGGGGCAGTCCTATATATATATCACAGCCTATGACCAGGGCCAGAATAGTTGGGAGTAGTTAAGATTAAGGGAGGACACAAGTACAAAAGTGTATAGAAATGTACGTATATATTCACGTATGTGTGCACAGCCCAGCGTTTCTGTTTACAGTCCTTAATCGCAGCGGAACATATAGAAGACAGATATGCAGATCACGATGTTTTCACACTGTTTTATATATTGCTAATATCAGTCCTCAGACTGCGTTTACAGTTGAAAAGAAGTTTTTTTTTTTTTTTGGGGGGACGCCAGTACCCGTGCACAGCGCAACCATAGAAAAAGAAAAGAGAATCCAGTCCTCGGGTTCTGGCTTACAAAAGCTGGGTAACATGCACGACACCTCTTATCCTGGATATTGTATCCCAAAGTTTGTACAGCACAGCCAGCGCAGCCACAGGCAAAAGAAGAGAAGCAATCCTCAGACTCCTGTCACTAAAAAGCCGGATGCATATACACAGCTCACCATAGGACAGCTTATGCCTCAAATAGTCCTTAGTTGCAGCAGATCAACAGCTCATAAAAAGCAAATATGCACACCACCATTTATATTTATTTTTCCTTTCCTTTTTCTCAATCCAAAAGAAAACAGGGGAAGAAGAAACACCAGGCCACTATTTGCAATGAGGGGGGATGGGGGAAATAAACTGCAAGCTGTCTTCTCACCTCTCCTGGCCGTTTTCACAGGATCTCTTTGAGAGAACGCCAATACCCATGCACAGCGCAGCCAAACAAAAAAAAAAAAAAAAAAAAAATGGGAAGGAAAAAAAAAAAAAAAACAGTCCTCTTATCCTGTGTCTCTAACAATCCTCAAGTGAAATAGTGCAAGAGCAAAAGCTGGGTACATGTGCAAATCACACAATCACAATTTGTATGTCGCTTTTTCCTTTTCCTCTTTTTTTTTTTTTCCTTGCAGCAGAGAAGCAGAAAAAAAAGAAAGCACCGATCCACTAATTACAATGAGGGGGGGGAGGTATGCAGTATCTTCTCACCTCTCTTAGGTAGGCTGAAAGTCTCCTTAGGGGTCCCCCCTCCTCCGGTGTCCTTTCTTCTCCCTTCCGCGGTGTATACAGCTCCAAGAACCGGCGTGTAGATTTGAATGTCCCGCCGCTCTCTCTCACTGGCGGCGAGGCAGGAGATAGCGTGTGACGTCACCTTCGGCCCGCTTCGGCTGTTTCCGTCTAGCCACGCTACAGTTCTGCGCTAGGTATGCCGCTTTACTGTGCTGGATACCTTCGGCTGACTCGGGGATCTCCGGGCTGGATGCAGTGTGCCACTACGAGAAGGCGGTCGCGGATCTCGGCATTTTTCATGGGACAGAGGGTGGAGGTGAGCGCATACACGCTCTCACATTCACATTCTCACACCGCACCACACCTCATGTCCGGTCACGCCCCCTACAGTGATATTTAAAAGATCTGGAGGTATTTCTAGTGCTAACTATATATAGCCAGGTACATATGCACAATTCTACCAGGACTTCTATTGGTCCCTTTGCTGATAATACCAGTTTGTACATTGGATGTATGTATTTTTATATATCTATTCTTATATAAAGTTGTATTATTTCTATACTGTTGTGTATCTATATGCTTATAGTTAATAATATATGCTGGTTGCAGTAGTTCACAATTACTTTAATTAGATTACTGATTAGAAGAGGCTGTAGAGGGCTACAAGAGTAAACATTTTGTTCCCAAACAATGGTGAGACTTATATTGAACTAAAGTGCTAAAGTCTTACGATAGCTACACCTTTTTTTAGTATTGGATCGAGCAGGAATAGATTCGCAGTCCTAAAAACTTTACTTGGCTGTCTGTGTCCTACCTGTTTAGTTCTGGACTGATTATTATTATTATTATTATACAGGATTTATATAGCGTCAACAGTTTACGCAGCGCTTTACAATATAAAAGGAAGACAATAGAGTTATAATACAATAAAATACAAGAGGATTAAGAGGGCCCTGCTCAGAAGAACTTACAATCTAATAGGGTGGGGCAGATAGTACAAAAGGTTGTAACTGTGGGGAATGAGCTGATGGAAGTGGTAGGAGATTAGTTGGAGACGTGATAGGCTTTCCTGAAGAGATGAGTTTTCAGAGATCGCCTGAAGGTAGCGAGAGTAGGGGATAGCCGGACAGGTTGAGGTAGCGAGTTCCAGAGGATGGAAGAGGCTCAGGAGAAATCCTGGAGACGAGCATGGGAGGAGGAGACGAGAGAGCTTGAGAGTAGGAGGTCTTGAGAAGAGCGGAGAGGACGATGATCATTGAAACTCCTCAAGGTGAGATCTTGCATGGAGCCCCAGACTGAGGGAGATTGACAGTTATTTTGTGTTTCTTCCATTTGCGAATAATCGCACCAACTGTTGTCACCCTCTCACAAGCTGCTTGGCAATGGTCTTGTAGCCCATTCCAGCCATGAATAGGTCTACAATCTTGTCCCTGACATCCTTGGAGAGCTCTTTGGTCTTGGCCATGGTGGAGAGATTGAAATCTGATTGATTGATTGCTTCTGTGGACAGGTGTCTTTTACACAGGTAGTAAGCTGAGATTAGGAGCACTGCCTTTAAAGCCCCTTTCACACCGAATGGTTTTTAAGGCGCTACAGCGCTAAAAATACCGCCTGTATAGTGCCTGAAAAAACGGGTCCTTTCACTCCAGTGTGAAAGCCGGACGGTAAAAAAAGTCCTGCTAGCAGCATCTTTGGAGTAGTGAAGGAGCGGTGTATTCACCGCTCCTATACCGCTCCTACCCATTGAAATCAATGGGACACCGTGGTAATACTGCTGCAATACCGCCAGCAAAGCGGCACTTTGCGGGGGGGTTTAACCCTTTTTTGGCCGCTAGCGGGGGTTTAACCCCGCTAGCGGCCGAATACCACGGCCAAAACGACGGTAAAGCAGCGCACAGCCCCAGTGCGAAAGGGGTCTAAGAGAGTGTTCCTAAGCTAAGCTCAATACCTGTATAGAAGACACCTGGGAGCCAGAAATCTTGCTGATTGATAGGGGATCAAATACTTTTTTCACTCATTAAAATGTAAATCAATTTATAACTTTTTTGAAATGCGTTATTCTGGATATTTTTGTTGTTAGTCTCTCGCATAAAAAAAAATCACCAAAGCACCTTAATTTTGACTTGCATGTCGACTCCATTGCATATTGCCAAAGTGAAGACATTTTTGGAGAGATATCCCAACTTGTGCAAAAATTTGGGGGGAAATAGAAACATATGATAAACATAACATATGATATGAATATAAAGAGGGATCTTCACTGTTGAGCATTCCTTGGTGTTAGAAGAGGTCAAAGATTTCAGTTGAAATGTTAGAGTTTTAGTTTTCCATTCAGAACGTCTGGGGGTCTGAGCAATGTTTACAGGAGCCGGGAAAAACGCAAGTGATGCGCATGTTGAAATGATGAGATATCACGGTTCCATTAAACTCTGGGTTTCATCAAGTTGAGAGAAGTGAGTACACTTTTGGGTCTGAGGGCCACAAGCCAGTTTCGTTAAGAGTTTGTTTGAAATATAATTAATGTGAATACAATAAGCAGATGTTACTGGAGGCTCATCATCTGTCATAGGAAGTTCAGTATGTTTACTTGTTCAGCCCCACATTTTCATCATGGGGAACTAAACATCAACTCATTCTTGTACAATGCAAAATACATTGCTGCTCTATGAATATTTAAAGAACAGCTTAAAATTTCTGATTAGCTCTTAAAAAAGACATTCCCACCACCTTGTCTCAAAATAAAATCCATCTTTGCTTATAAAGTAAAAAATGAAGCCAATATACAGAAAGGAAGTGGATTTCGATCCAGTAGTATTTAAAAATGAAATTAGATGTCCCATCACCTTTCATTGCTCTCGTGGCTATATGATACAGATGAAGTAATAATACGGCATGATTGTGAACAGTTTTATCTACAACATACTGTACATCAGTATATTGTTAATGTGAAGGAATTAATGCAGTATGTTCTTAGTTTGAAACACTATGCTCACAACAAGCAGTGCAAAGCTTGTCAATGGCCTACTCGTTTGTCGTTATTTCATCTAATTTACAAGCTCTGTACTGCAAGTGCTTATTTAAGTGAATCTTTACAATTCTTCTTTAAAGGACTTTTTATTGTGTTTGTTGGTAAAGATGGGATATTTGCAAGGAACAGAAATATTGCATTGCATGTAACAACACTGTTAAAATGGAACACTAAGCAAAAAAGAAAGCCAATGGAGGATTATCTCCCTCGACCCAGCACATTTCTTGCATAGTATCAAAGGGACATGGACATAGCTGCTGTGCAAGGATTACATTGATACATGGTATTATGTCAAAATGCTATGTTCCCTAGGGCATTTCTGGAGTTGAAGACACGAAAGTTAATTCTCTGACCTGGCACAAACTTTCGATAATAAAAATAGGAATTGTGGCTACAGGAACTCTGTACATGTTACATAGTCAATTCAATGAGTAATACTGATGTTATGTAGTATCTTAACAGCAGCCAAAATGGTTTAAGTCTACCTAAAGTATAGGTACCCCATCACTAAAATCTCATATAGGCTTTAACAAGTTAATTTCAAAATGCACTTTCAATATTTTTGAATCTGCAGCTTTTTTTACACAGTTATATATTTTATGGGTTGAATATATATATATATAGGTTGAAAAAAAAAGTACACAGGTCCAAGCAGTTCAATCTATGTGTGTGTTATTTTTTTCTTTGAAAATTCCCATAGCCCTGTATATTCTGCTATTCTTCCTAATGCTTTACCGTTGTTTTAGCCGCGGGATTCGGCCGCTAGCGGTGCTGTTTTAACCCCTGCTAGAGGCCGAAAAAGGGTTAAAATCCCCCGCAAAGCGCCGCTGTAGCGGCGCTTTGCGGCGGTATTACCACGGTATTACCGCAGTGTCCCATTGAAATCAATGGGTAGGAGCGGTATAGGAGCGGTGAATACACCGCTCCTATACCGCTCCAAAGATGCTGCTAGCAGGACTTTTTTTACCGTCCTGCTGGCGCACTGCTCCAGTGTGAAAGCCCGCCGGCTTTCACACTGGAGTGAATGGGGCCGTTTTTTTCAGGCGGTGTACAGGCGCTATTTTTTAGCGCTGTACCGCCTGAAAACCGCCCAGTGTGAAAGGGGCCTTCCTGGGGGAGGGAGTTCCACATTTTAACTGCTCTAACAGTAAAAATCCCTTAACTCAATCATAGGTTAAATCCTAAATCATGGCCGAGTATCATCTTTAGGGATCTTAGAGTAAACAGTTTATTGCAGTTACTGGAGTCACCATTGAAACTTAGAAATAGCAACTTAGCTATAACTGTGCTAAGTTCCCTAAAGACTCGTGGGTGTAAGCCATCTGGACCTAGTGATTTATTTACAAAAGGTTTCTCTAATCTCTTTTGTAGCTGGTTTTCTGTCAGCCACAGTACCTTCGATGAAACATCATTCATTTCATCTGTAAAAACTTAAAAGAAAAAAATGATTTATTATGTCTGTCTTTTCCCTGTCATTTGTGACAGCCACCAATGGTTATCTGTTATGGGCGTCTATCTGTTTTTTCATAACCTTTTTACTAGTATTGATATATTTGAAAAAAAAAATGGATTTGTTTAAATGCTGTAGCCATGTGTTTCTCTTGTTTTCTCTATTTCTATTTTCTCTATTTTAATTGTCCTGTCTTCTCCCTTGCATTTCTTGTTGCATTCCTTGTAAATTTGGAATGCCGAGGGTGTCCCTTCTACTTTGTTCTTTTTAAATGCCCATTTTTTTCCTAATTTATTTGTTTTTTTTTACACTAGAACTCAGCCACTTAGGGTTTAATGAATGTCACATGTAATAAAATAACTAATGCACTTGTCGAATTCATTTCTAAAACACTTGCCACTTTCCTTGTGTGCTGTTTGTTCCACATTTTTGTCCCATTGAGTGCTATGCAGTAAGGATCAACACTTATTGAAGTTAGCTTTTTTGAAATGTAGTGTTGTGGTCATACCAGCATGCTTCTCTTTCCCGTAACTTATGGCAATGTGATTATATTATGATCACTAATACCCAAGTTGTCTGTAACTTGCACATCTGTAATAAGCTCTGTGTTGCTTAAAATAAATAGATCCAACAGGGAATTTTTCCTCAATGGGGCATTGACCTTCTGTTCCATGAAATTGTCCTGCAATACCTTTAAGAAATGACCAGACTCTTTTGAGTGTGCAGTTCCATTTGTCCATTTAATATCAGGATAACTAAAATTGGCCACAATAATAACACCATGCTTCCCAGTAATTTCAGTCTGTGAAAAGAGTTGAGATTTCTCGTCATACTTTATATGAAGGGACCTATAACATGCTCCCACGAGTAAGGATATGTGTGTGAGTCACTCAGGCTGTATGGTAATGAAGTCCTGTGCCCACCTCTGTGAGTGCTGGCCGGGAAGGGAGCTCATCTATAAGGCGGGGTTCCAGACTGAGGTTGCCATTCACTATCATACAGCAGGTCTTGACTTGATGTGTGGCTCCTGGGACACCATGTCACTGTCTACCATACAAGTGTTCACTCTTATGGAGCTTCAGCCACAATGACTTGGCACCATCACAGTTCTTGTTAGTGATATCAGATCTTAAATTGACTTTCAGATTGCGCTTCACATACATACATACCCTTATACCCCTCCACCTCTTCTCCCAGTTCAATTCTTTAAAAATAGAGTGAACTTCGATATTAGCAACCTAGTCATGTGAGTTGGTCAACCAGGTTTCTGATATTCCTACAAAGTCAAAGAATGTTACCTAAAGGCTTTGCCTGCAAAAACTGATGTACAGAGGGAGTTCTTAGAAAGGGCTCCCGCCTTGCAAAGCCCAAGGCCCTTCTGAGAAGAGGCACTGTACAGACAGAGAATTTAGAAAGTCCATTACCTCTCATTTACGGAGAGGCTGAAATCTCCTGCTTTACACAGGTGCTATAAGGAAGAGTGGGCGTTAACATGACAAGAGAGTGTCATCACCTATCTCAATTAGGGTTACACAATAAACAAGAGTGGGACTAAATGCAGTGCTATTTTATAGGTTTGTTCAAGTGACCAATAAGCCTAGTCATGGATGTGAACATCACCAAGAAACATTTTCATGTTTCTTAGGTAATGTTTGACAAGCTTTAGCTACATTTGTGAGCTATCATTTACATACAATAAGGATAATGGCAGTAGAGCTCATCAAGGTAGAGCTTATCAATTATGATGTGTTCACCTTTACATCAAGGTACACTCGAAAATATACTGTAGGAATTGAAACTCAATTCATCATATTGATAAAGAAGCCTGCCAAAAACATGCCTTTAATTGCTGAGCCATGCCATGCTTACCACAAGACAGTCCTAAGCATATGCTTAGGGCAGAAGCGTAGGGCCTTTGTCAATGAGCTTTGTATTCGTATCAATGGCATCAGTTTAAGATGCTTCTGAGATTCTACAGGATTCACTGACAGGTGCATTTGGCTTGAGGTTGACCTCCTTCTGACCTGCATATTACCTGCTTCAAGTGAACAAAACTGTTAACACAGACCTTTAGCGTAGGCAGCACCCAACTACATTATTTACATTTTCTTTAAATTTCTTGTTCTCTTGTCTGGTCACCTCTGGACACTTAAGGATAAATTCAGAAGCAGAGTTTCCTTTGTTTTCATGCTGTACAATGGTAGAATATGGGAGGTCTGTACTGAAGCAAAACACGTCATGACATAAATTCCACATTCTGGCTTTAATTTTCACTCTTATAATCACATAACATAGTTGATGATGTAAGGGATGGAACTGATATGAAAGCCTGGATCACTTGAGTGCCTGGGGCAATATAAATGCTGACTGTGACCCTGGTGATGAGCTGTGTCTGTGCGATGCTGCATTCTGTGTGTAGCTGCATGTATTAAAACTGATGTATACTGCATTTGGCTATTTACATGTGGTGTTCTTTATTAAAAAATATTTGAACCTATACGCATTTTTACGCACTGGTACAAACACATTTGTGCCAGTACAAAACATAAAATGTACTGGCACATAAATGCAGACAGAGGGATTTTTTTAAAGCTGACGTTTTTCTTTTCTTTGAGTACACCATGCACGTTATTTATATGTAATGGTGTGCATCTAATTATCTGCAGCTGGCTGCTTCTGCTGAAAACCTTCTTTACTTTGCCTCCTCAGAGCCACCAGATACTGTCAAACCATCATGGCCCTGTGTGAAAAAGTGAGAGCCACCAGATACTGTCACTCCGACTGTCTTCCAGCACTGTGAGAGTTAACAGCAGCCTCTGTTACTGAGAAAAGTTGCACCTCTTGTCCACCCCCTTCTTCCCTCTCCATCATTCACAGAACTCATACTATGGTGTCCCACAATGCAACACATTTTGTTAATGGGCATTGTAAATCCTGTCATTAAATTGCTTCTTCTTCATCCACAGAAAGCAAGTGGTTAATTAAGTGAGGTATAAAGCACCTTAACTGCTTCCGGACCGCCCCACGTACATGTACTGCAGCAGGGCAGCCCTTCAGCGTAAAATCACGTACCTGCAGTACTGTACGTCATCTTTATTTCAAGGTCTGGGGCAGGCATGCACGCTGCTGGCGACCTTCTCCCCCTGTAATTGGACACAGTGGGAGCCAATCAGTGTGTCCGGTGGACACAGTGTTCGCTGGCACCCGGCCATTCCTTAGAGAGGCAGAATGGTGGTTCTGCCTATGTAAACAAAGCAGATCGCTGTTCTGTGAGAGGGGAAGATGGATATCTTGAGTTTCTGCTAAGTAGGAATACAAATCTCTGTCTTCCCCAGTCAAAGCACCTCCCACACAGTTAGAAAACACTCCCAGAGAACACATTTAACCCTTTGATTGGCCCTGATGTTAAACCCTTCCCTGCCAGTGTCATTAGTACAGTGGCAGTGCATATTTTTTAGCACTGATCACTGTATTAGTGTCACTGGTCCCCAAAAAAAAGTGTCACTTGGTGTCCGATTTGTCCGCCGTAAAGTCGCAGTTTCACTATAAGTCTCTAATTGCCACCATTACTAGTAAAAAAAAACAAAAAAAATAGAAATTCCATAAAAATATTCCAAAGTTTGTAGACGCTATAACTTTTGCGCAAACCAATCAATATACACTTATTGGGATTTTATTTTACATTTTTGTATTCGATATGTTTTATAGCAGAAAGTAAAAAATATTGTTTTTTTTTTCAAAATTGTCTGTATTTTTTGTTTATGGCACAAAGATTAAATACCACCAAAAGAAAACTCTATTTGTGGGAAAAAAAGACATCAATTTTATTTGTGTACAGTGTCGCACGACCGTGCAATTGTCAGTTAAAGTAACGCAGTGCCGTTTCTCAAAAAAATGGCCTGGTCATGAAGGGGTGTAAATCTTTCGGAGCTGAAGTGGTTAAAGCATAAAATGATCTTGAAACTGCCTTTTTGGTCCTTATAGAACTGGTGCTAGTTATTTCTAGACTCTAAATTTACAGAATGTTACACTACAACTTTTTAATACATACCAGTACTGCCTGTTTACTACAGTCACTAATTCTTGTTGGTACGATTGGACCATAGGTTTGTTTGAATATACAGTATATACACATCGCCTCCATGTCCGATTAACTCAACTTAAGTCAGTTCCTCACTAACATGGTGCCCCTAAAGAGCTTCTCCAAAACAAACACACAAACAAAGAGCACTTTAGTGCTCTGTCAGCACTCTGACTTTTCATCCAGCAGCATAAAGAGAATCCTCACATATATGAAGTTCTGCAGACAGCTGAGGCTAATAATGAGGTCTGGCTGCCAGGTAAGATGTGGACCTAGAATTGGAAGCTTTATCTCACCAAAAGATCAACAAAGCCTCCATGTTCCAGGACTCAAACAGGACTTATTATATTCTGAGAAAAGTTTGTTTCTCCATATCATATCGGCCATCAACCCTGGCGCACCTTCCAGTGTGTATGTAAAAAAACTAGGTGACACACTGTCCGCAATCCTGCCATCTACAATGCCTTGAAAAAGTATTCATATACCCGTGACATTTTCCACATTTTGTCATGTTACTACCAAAAATGTAAATGTATTTTATTGGGATTTTATGTGATTGACCAACACAAAGTGGCACATAATTGTGACGTGGAAGGAAAATGATAAATGGTTTTCAACATTTTTTACAAATAAATATGTAAAAAGTGTGGCGTGCATTGGTATTCACCCCCCCCCTGGATCAATACTTTGTAGAACTACCTTTTGCTGCAGTTACAGCTGCAAGTCTTTTTGGGGATGTATCCACCAGCTTTGCACATCTAGAGAAGATCTGTGGACATAGGCTATGCCATTTGTATGCATTTTAAGGCTTTGACCTTGACTATTGACCTTGACATTCCTATTCAGTTTCTAGTGTATACATGGGTCTGCTGTCCAAGGAAAGGGAAATGTCCATTTCTACTTCCAGTGAAAGGATCTAGGTTGCACTTCTGTACAGACAGACAAAAATTAGCTGCACACCAACATCCATCCAACAGGTTTATTGAAAGACTGCCACCAGGACTAAAACAACGGACCAGGGTGTGACGGCGTTTCACACATACATTGTGCTTCTTCAAGGTTTTGAAGAAGCACAATGTATGTGTGAAACGTTGTCACC
This sequence comes from Lithobates sylvaticus, assembly GCA_028564925.1. Taxonomy (NCBI): domain Eukaryota; kingdom Metazoa; phylum Chordata; class Amphibia; order Anura; family Ranidae; genus Lithobates; species Lithobates sylvaticus. The sequence goes on from CM053026.1 coordinate 83,257,882, forward strand.
CCTTGGTCCGTTGTTTTAGTCCTGGTAGCAGTCTTTCAATAAACCTGTTGGATGGATGTTGGTGTGCAGCTAATTTTTCTCACTTGCACGACTGTACAGAAACAAGTGGATTGAGGATTTTCATTTAAAGTAGACCTGTGAGACCCGAAATATGGAAGCCGATGCTGCTGACTTGTTTTGGAGGTTAATTCTGTCATTATGATTTTGGCTGCACAGCCCAGTTCAACACTGAGAATGACGTCTCAGACTTGTCAAACTTTACTGGCTGCATACATGCTCCTGGTTATTTCGTAGTAAAGCCAGGATCAGCATTACAGCTTCAGAACCGAGACCTTCAGAAGCAAGTCAACAATAAGAGGTTCATTTTAAACCGCTTACATCTTTTAAAATGACATAGTGGAAGACTCCTATTGTGATAACCCCTTGTAGTGTAATGTGGATTCAATGATCCTTGTAGGCCATGCAAGCTTTAGCTGATAAAATATTTTTTGGTTGAATGATTTGCTATGATATCAAATATTGACAGATTTATTTACTCATACATATGATTGGAATCAAATGTGCTGGATGGTCTCCTCATGGCTGTCAGGGTTCCAGAATGCAGAGGCGGATAATTGAAGGAATGTTGTCAACATGCTCCATCCCACCCATGTAGCTACTTTCTTAGCTTCAACATTTCTTGTATGAGTTATCACATATTGGATGTTTTCCATAGTAGTGGCTTTAGTTGGTAAGGCAGTCTTTTCTAGGTGACAAGAACGTGCTGGCTATGTCACGTAATGGGGTTTTCAGCATCTTAGGATTTGATAAAAGTGTCGTACTTACAGTATATGTAAATAGGAATTATAGTCATTATGTGAAAAAGCCAAGGAAAATGATTCCTTCTGCAAGAAGATATAATTTCTTATAACATATGTAGTTTTGGTGAGGGCCATCCAAGGCTTAAAGTGATACTAAAGGAATATTAATTAAGATTTTTGGCTTGAAATAAAACAAAAGATGTTATATTTACCTGCTTTGTACAATTATATTGCACAAAGTGGTCCCTTACCTTCTGTTTGGCAGTCCCATGTTGGTGCTGTCAGCTCCTCCGGGTGCCTCCTTAGCAATGCACCCATGCACATGTGCCCTCTAGCCAGGCTGTGTGCTTCCATAGACACACACAGTGCTTGTAAATCATGTCTCTGCTTCTTCCTCACAGATGTTTGACTAACAATAGCAGGAGCCTATGGCTTCCACTGCTCTCAATGTCCCCTGTGAGACCAGGAAGTGAGAGGAGTGGTGCTGCAGCTGGGACAGCACTGCATTGGTGACAGGAGTCACGTAGTTGTTTAAAGATGGTGGTGGGTAGAAAAGAAAGTGGGACTTTTTTATTTTTCAACAAATTCAGGGAATGGATTCAAACTGAATGAGGGTGCGTATCCCAATGCACCAAATGCCACTGAGATAGAATCAAACTTTTATTACAGTAATCTAAAAGTATGTTTCATGACCATTAGTCACGTATCTAGTGGAGCTCGAGCTGTAGAGGGGACTTCTCTTGCACCTCTTATCCAACACCCCTGGTAGTGATGACAGGAGGTGTGAGGACACAGAGTGGCACAAGGGCTGGTATACCAAGCAGCATCAGCTGAGGTTTGCAGGAAGCAGATGACCATGTGTCCCCAGACAGGAACTAGGAACAAGCTTGGACCAAGCTTGGACCAAAGCAAATAGGTCATCAACCGTCGGGCAGCGGAGGTACAGGAACATAAGATGGAGGCCAAGTCAGGATACAGGCTGGGGTACACAGTCGGGCAGTGAGGCACAGAAGCAGAAGACAGGAGCAGGGTCAGAGTACAAGCCAAGGTCACAATAGGGAGGCAGGAGTCCATAGATTGGTCAAGAGCAAGCCGGGTCAAGCATGGGTAGGCAGGTATAGCCGGTCAAGGCGCAGGTTAAACAGAAACTAGCTGAAGACCACTCAGCAATCTGTTCATGCCATAGTCCAGCTTAAATAGGCCGTGTGGTGCCAGTGCGCATACCTGTGTGTGCATTCTCGTGCGCATATGCTTATGCACATTCCGTCTTCTGCATGCGTTAATACGTTGGCTCGTGTGTGCTAATGCCCAATCTGTATTGAGCCTTTCCTTAGAATTATGAGCATGTGTATGTAATTGCCTTACGTTTCCAACTGAGCTTCTCTTACACCATACATGTGAATTCATATAGGGTGAGGTAAACATAAATATATTATCAATTCATTTCTGAGATAGGTTTTGGTAGGCCATCACAGTGACAGCCTCCATCCTCATCCTCATCCTCTAAGACCATGTTGGTAAGTATGCCCAGTTATAGATCTCAAAACTGTTCTGGGTATACATATGATAGTACCATAAGGGGGTGATATTGAGATATTGCTATCATTATGTCCCATACATATGTGGAAAGGTCTCAGCTCAGGATAATTGATTATTTGCTAAACAAGTTGACATTTACAGTGCCTTGAAAAAGTATTCATACACCTTGAAAATGTCATGTTTACAACCAAAAACGTAAATGTATTTTATAGTTGTTTTAATGCGATAGACCAACACAAAGTGGCACATAATTGTGAAGTGAAGGAAAATGATAAATGGTTTTCCAAATTTTTTCAAAATAAATATCTGATAAGTTTGGCGTGCATATGTATTCAGCCCCCCCTGAGTCAATACTTTGTAGAAACACCTTTCGCTGCAATTACAGCTGCAAGTCTCTACAAGCTTTACACATCTATAGAGTGAAAGTTTTGCCTGTTCTTCCTTGCAAAATAGCTCAAGCTCTGTCAGATTGGATGGAGAGAGTCTGTGAACAGCAATTTTCATGTCTTGCCACAGATTCTCAATTGGATTTAGGTCTGGAGTTTGACTGGGCCATTCTAACACATGATTTTCTTTGATCTAAACCATTCCATTGTAGCTCTGGCTGTATGTTTAGGGTCATTGTCCTGCTGGAAGGTGAACCTCCACCCCAGTCATAAGTTTTATGCAGACTCTAATGCCGCGCACAAACAACCGTTTTTTCTCTGAATAAACTCTGAAGGTTTTTCCGATGGAGTTCTGCTGAAACTGTCTTGCCACACGATCACACCAAAGTCCGACCGTCTAGAACGCGGTGATGTACAACACGTATGACGTGACTAGAAAAAGGAAGTTCAATAGCCAGTAGCCAATAGCTGCCGTGTTGTACTTGCTTCAGAGCATGCGTCGTTTTTGGTCCGTCGGAAAACAGCATACAGACGAGCGGTTTTCCCGATAGGAATTGATTCCGTCGGAAATATTTAAAACATGTTCTATTTCTAGGTCCATCAGAATTTTCGAGAAAAAAAAAGGCTGATGAGGCCCACACACGAACGGAATATCCGATGAAAAGATTCCGTCTGAATTTTTCTGCTGGAAAGTCCGACCGTGTGTACACATAACAGGTTTTCTTCTAAGATTGTCCTGTATTTGGCTCCACTCATTTTCCCATCAACTCTGACCAGCTTCCCTGTCCCTACTGAAGAAAAGCATGGTGGTGTGTTCAGGGTGATATGCAGTGTTAGTTTTCCACCAGACATAGCATCTTGCTTTTAGGCCAAAAAAGTTCAATCTGACCAGAGCACCTTCTTCCACATGTTTGCTGTGTCCTCCACATGGCTTCTCGCAAACTGCAAACAGGACTTCTTGTGGTTTTCTCTCAACAATGGCTTTCTTCTTGCCACTCTTCCATAAAGGCCAGCTTTATGGAGTGCACGACTAATAGTTGTCCTGTGGAAGATTCTCCCACCTAAGCTGTGGATCTCTGCAGCTCCTCCAGAATTATCATGGGGCTCTTGGCTGCTTCTCTGATTAATGCTCTCCTTGCCCAGCCTGTCAGTTTAGGTGGACAGCCATGTCTTGGTAGGTTTGCAGTTGTGCCATACACTTTCCATTTTCAGATTTTGGATTGAACAGTGCTCTGTGAGATTTTCAAAGGTTAGGATTTTTTTTATAACCTAACCCTAATTTAAACTTCTCCACAACTTTATCCCTGACCTGTGTGGTGTGTTTCTTGGCCTTTATGATGCTGTTTGTTCACTAACAAACCTCAGAGGGCTGCACAGAACAGCTGTATTTATTCTGAGATTAAATTACACACAGGTGCCTATTTACTAATTAGGTGACTTCTTAAGGCAATTGGTTCCACTAGATTTTTGGTTAGGGTATCAGAGTAAAGGGGCTGAATACAAATGCACGCCACACTTTTCACATATTTATTTGTAAAAATTTTGAAAATCATTTATCATTTTTCTTCCACTTCACAATTATGTGCCACTTTGTGTTGATCTATCACATAAAATCCCAATAAAATACATTTACGTTTTTGGTTGTAACATGACACAATGTGTAAAATTTCAAGGGGTCTGAATACTTTCTCAAGGCACCGTATATAGATTTATGTTCTTTAGAGGTACTTAAAACAAGTATAATATATTTATTTTTACCTCACCCTATAGGAATTCACATTTATGTTCATGAAACATACTTTTAGATTACTGAAATAAAGGTTACATCTTATCTTGTGGCCTTTGGTGCATTGGGATACGTACCCTCATCCAGTTTAAATCTATATATACCACATAGGATAGGTTTATGACTATAAAAGGCTTTTGTAAGTTTTGATTTAATTAAGGGAATGTAATACGGTAAAAAAACTTTTGACTTTAGAAACACGTTAAAACACTTTTGGTACTTTTATCCTTAAATTGACCACTCTCCCCCAATATACACTATATTGGCAAAAATATTGGGACACCTGCACTTACACGCACGTGAACTTTATTGGCATCCCAGTCTTTTGCCCCATACACACGGTCCAAAATTCCGACCACAAAATCCGTCCGGCGGATTTTGTCTGACACTGGTGTTACATACACACGGTCGGACAAAGTCGTTGGTAAATCCGATCATTCTGAACGTGGTGGCGTTCGTTGCGTACAACGGAACTACGTAGAGGCTTTTAGCCAATAGCTTTGGTCTCGTAATTTGATCTGAGCATGCATGGCACTTTGTCCGTCGGAATTCTCTACACACGATCGTAAAAAGTGCGATCGGATTATGTTGTCGGAAAATTTAAGAGCAGGATCTTAAATTTTTTCCGTCGGAGAAAAAAGTCAGATGGAGCCCACACACGGGCGGATTTTCCGACAACATGGTCCGATTGGACATCTTCCGTCAGAATTTCCGACCGTGTGTTAGTCCGTAGTGTTCAATATTGAGTTGGCCCACTTGCTTTGTGCACTGGTCCAAATCATTTGGTGGAGGGATGATTATGGCGAAGGGTTGTTCTTCAGCGATTGGCTTGGTCCCTTAGTTCCAGTGAAGGGAACTCTTAAGGCATCAGCATACCAAGATATTTTGGACAATTTCATGTTCTCCACTTTGTGGGAACAGTGTGGGGATGGCCCCTTCCTGTTCCAACATGACTGCGCACCAGTGCACAAAGCAAGGTTCATAAAGACATGGATGAACGAGTTTGGGGAGGAGGAACTTGACTGGCCTGAAGAGAGTCCTGACCTCCACCCGATAGAATACCTTTGGGATGAATTAGAGTGGAGACTGTGAGCCAGGCCTTATCGCCCAACATCAGTGCCTGACCTCACAAATGCGCTTCTGGAAGAATGGTCAAACATTCCCACAGACACACTCCTAAAACTTGTGGACATCCTTCCCAGAACGGTTGAAGCTGTTAGAGGCTGCAAAGGTGGGCCAACTCAAAATTGAACCCTACGGACTAAGACTGGGATGCCATTAAAGTTCATGTGCATGTAAAGGCGGCCTTATTGCTGCCTGCAGGCTTGACTGGGACTATTCTCACGTGGACCAACTGTACAACTGGGCTCCAACGCTAGCCAGCTGAAGAGTTAGGATTAAAGACTGTCAATTTACAGCTGCTACACAGAGACCTTCCCTCTTTTACTAATGCTAAGAGGTACCTCTCAGGGGACACTGCACCATATCCTAACCATTCTCTTAGAGTTCACACTAGACTAGTTATATATATAGTTTTATTATTCACATTGCAGTTAATGCTTATATGCACTATTTATTGCTGATTAAGTTAATTCTAGTCTAGTGGTACAGAACTCTATGCTAAATTACCATGGCATAGTGATTATACTGTTGATTGAGAGAGAGTTTTAGTTCAGACATGTTTGATTTTAAAGTAAATTACATTATTGTCTCAGTTGACATTGCTATGTGCCACAGAGAGAGGTGACCAGCAGGTATGATCATCTGTAGTTAAAACCTTAACCATGAGGAGATGTCAGGACCCATATCTGAACTTGGGACCTCTACTGTGTCTGGCAGTAATTCTTCTTGCCGAGCCACCTGAGAGGCTCAGTTTAAAGTGATTATACTGTCTAGTGGACTGTGTCTGAACCTATCTTCTGTTCATTTACCACTAAACGGTCTCGTGTCTATTTCCTGGTGCTAATTCATGGCTGAGTTAAAAGTATCTATACTTGTGTTCTTATACGTGCTTGCAGTAACTTTCATTCAACCAGGTGTAACAGAGAGGCTGAGGCTGTTCTTGGAGTCAAGACTCTGAATCGAAGACCCAAATTACCAAGCGGCTCCTGCGGGGGTAGGGCTATATATTGCTTGCTCACAATAAGGAGGCATGATGGTTGAGGGGAAGGGTTATATGGTGGGCTGGCCATTGTGTTTTGCCAGTGTCTAAACCCCAGAAGTGTAACCCAACTGTCAATAATTAGGTAAGTTAGGTAAGTACAGTAGTAATTATAGTAATTATGGTAAGTACAATGCAATAACTCAGAGTTTGGATGAACTGCTTAGTGTATTAAAACACTTTTGCTAAATAATACAACTGGGGCTACTGAGGATTAAAGAGGGACAAGGGGGATTTTATTCCAAAAAAGGAAAGGTCCCTTCAACTGAGGAATAATTTTGGGCTTTGCTAAACTTCAAGGATATAATATAATTTCATCCAGCCATCATCCAGAACTAAATCATATAACACAAAATAAGCTCCAGTTGCCCAGTTGTCCATTTGAGCATGCTAACAGTTCCCCAGGATCCCCATCTGACCTCTGTGTCTGGATCCAGGCCTTGGAAACGATGCCTTTCCTGCGCACATGATTTGAATAACCTCTCCCCCTCTGGACCATCATCAGACAGGTGAGTTTCCTGCACGTGGAATTCCTCGGGGAAGACAAAAACATATTTTCCTGAGATTCATAACAGTTCACAGACACGAAAGAAAAAATCTTCAAAATGCCTCTCATATCACAGGGATTAAGCATTATTTGTTTGTAATCCTCTAAGGCTTTGAAGTTATCAGTTACAGATTTAGGTTGTAACCCTCAGCATTACTCAGCTTTATTGGATATCTGGCAAACATTTGAAAGTATCTTACTCGAGCAGCCTGGTTTTAGCGTCAATGTGTTTCCCCTATTAAGCTCAAGTTACCATGTATTGAAATGGAAAATCTCACCTTCACTTCTTAAATGGGAGGATTTTTCATTTGCCTAAAGACCTACTTTAAAGAGAACCAGTTAAAAGTATGCTTATGCAGGTATTTAAAAAACACAGTCTTAAAGTTGAACTCCAGCCAAACAGCTACATAAGCAATTGCAATACAAATAGGTCATCTGTTTTTTCCGACATAATTTTTGTGCTTTTGTTCCACTTCTTTTGAGATTTCTAACCCTTTGCCAGAAAACACTCCAGGAAGGTGACACCATTTTTTCTATTACAGTTCTGAAATACAATAGTTTCACCCTTTCAACTCATGACTAGAAAGGTGCACCTGCATACAGTGCTTCCACGATAATGTTACCTGTGTTAGACTGACAACATTGTGCAATGTATTATAACTTGATTGACATTCATGTACTAATGCCAGCTACATTTAAACTAAATGTAATGCTTTCTTAATGTATATATATATATATTATCATAAGTATTGAAACGCCTGCCTTTATATGCACATGAACTTTAATGGCATTCCAGTCTTAGTCCGTAGGGTTCAATATTGAGTTGGCCCAACATTTGCAGCTATAACAGCTTTAACTCTCCTAGGAAGTCTGTCCACAAGGTTTAGGAGTGCGTCTATGGGAATGTTTTACCATTCTTCCAGAAGCGCATTTGTGAGGTCAGGCACTGATGTGTATAGAAAGGCTTGGCTCGCAGTCTCCACTCTAATTCATCCCAAAGGTGTTCTATCAGGTTGAGGTCAGGACTCTATGCTGACCAGTCAAGTTCCTCCACCCCAAACTCACTCATACATGTCTTTATGGACCTTGCTTTGTGCACTGGTGCGCAGTCATGTTGGAACAGGAAGGGACAGTCCCCAAACTGTTCCCACAAAGTTGGGAGCATGAAATTGTCCAAAATGTCTTAGTATGCTGACGCCTTAAGAGTTCCTTTCACTGGAGCCAAGGACCCAAGCTCAACCCCTGAAAAACAACCCCACACCATAATCCCCCCTTCAGCAAATGATTTGGACCAGTGCACAAAGCAAGGTCCATAAAGAGATGGATGAGCGAGTTTGGGGTGGAGGAACTTGACTGACCTCAACCTGATAGAACGCCTTTGGGATGAATTAGAGCAGAGACTGTGAGCCAGGCCCTCTCAGCCACATCAGTGCCTGACTTCACAAATGCAATTCTGGAAAAATGGTGAACCATTCCCATAGACACACTCCTAAACCTTGTGGACAGCCTTCCCAGAAGAGTTGAAGCCTTTATAGCTGTAAAGGGTGGGCCAACTCAACATTGAACCCTACGGACTAAGATTGGGATGCCAATAAAGTTCAAGTGCATGTAAAGGCAGGTGTCCCAATACTTTTGGTAATATAGTGTATATGACCAAAATATTTTTTTCCGTTTCAGATAAAGTAGATAGTTTTTGCTGTATGTGTCCTCCTCAGGAAATTTTACTTTACTTCCTGTCCTATAAAGGAAAGGGTTTGACAGCAGTACAAACAATCTAGGGTACTGTTACAGGCAATTATAGCTACCCTGTTTCCCCGAAAATAAGACCTAGCGTGATTGTCGGCGATGGCTGCAATATAAGCCCTACCCCCCCAAATAAGCCCTATTTAAAGTCCTTGTAGGTCTTGTTTTCAGGGTAGGGCTTATTTTCGGGGAAACATGGTAGGGTTTATTTGGGGTGTAGGGCTTATATTGCAGCCATCACCGACAATCACGCTAGGTCTTATTTTCGGGGAAACAGGGTATGTCATGTGGAAGAATGGCCTATCTTAAAATACCAGACCTCACTATGATGATCATGATCATGATGACACTGGATACAGTCTTGCCAGGGTTGGGTTCCATACTTGTGGTGAAGCTCTCTCCTTAGACGGGAAATTTGTAATCAGTCAGTAACAGTACAGTTCCCTCCTGGTAAAATTGCTTGCCAAACAATAGCAGAAAAGGTAACCACAGTTTAAAAAAAATACATCATGGTGGACGGCAGCCCTCTTACCACCCTAGTAGCACTGATAGAGCCCTCTCAAACACAATCTAGTCCTGGATGACTGCTCCCAAACCCAGGATGGTTATGGAAAGCAACAAAGTTGCAGCTCCTGAGTAGAGTCAGGCAAAAGGTGACCCATTAGGCCTTGAGCCTACCTCTACAGCATGAATGTCTGTAGGGATCTGAGAAAATCCTGGTCTCACATGTCAGCCCAACACTAGAACAGCAGGATTCAGGAATAGCAGGAAAACTGGAACAGCAAGACTGTCTCTTATCACATTCTTTCTTGATTGAAACAACTAGCCATGCTGCAGCAGCAAATCAGTGCACACAGCAACAGTTATGCCCGTACACATGGTCGGAAATTCCGATGGAAAAAGTCCAATCGGATTATGTTGTTGGAAAATCCGATCGTGTGTGGGCTCTAGTGGACTTTTTTTGAGAGCAGGACCTAAAATTTTCCGACAACAAAATCCGATCGGACTTTTTCCAATCGTGTGTATAGAATTCCGACGCACAAAGTGCCACGCATGCTCAGAATACATTTGGGGACGAAAGCTATTGGCTACTGGCCTCTTCGTAGTCCTGTCGTACGTGTTTTGCGGCACCGCGTTCTGAACGATCGGATTTTCCGTCAACTTTGTGCGACCGTGTGTATGCAAGACAAGTTTCGGCCAAAATCTGTCAGAAAACATCCGATGGATTTTGTGGTCGGAATGTCCGACCGTCTGTATGGGGCATTACAGTTTCTTTAGCAGTAAACCTGGCATATATTAGCTACAGTAAGTCCAGTCGGTATCTGCACATATCTCCTACAGCAGTCTCATGGCACAACAGCAGTAGGCCCTCCTACAGCAGCTATGTGGCTCTCCCTCCAGCTCTGGAGATCTCTCCATGGATTCCTTGCGCTCAATCTCAGCTTACAAAGGCAGATATGGCCCACCTGCCCATTTTTCGCCACCCCATGCTCCCTTAGGTTCCTCCGCTCTGGCATACACCAACTCACACTTGGGTCCCCCATTGACTATACACACATTTTAAATTACTATTTAACTGTCCTTACCCCAAATGTTATTTAACAATAATATAAGTTTAGGTAACCCTAAAAATTTTAAATTTTCCTAAAAGATCAGGCTGATAATTACCTTACCGGGCCTATTTTTAAGCCCAATAAGTACCGAGCTGCAACGTTCTTGGCTTTTAATTATACCAATACTTTTTTCCTCCTTTAGTATGTATTCTAAAAAAAATTTAGAGGCTCATTTTAGGGTCACCCATGCACCGCCCCTTTTCGACAATGTCATTATCACATTATTATAGTCAGAGACTGCAGACGTAGTACAGTCCCTAGGATAAGTAATGGATAATGGCCAACAGGCTCTCTTACCAGACCCAGCAGTGATCCCTCCGGCTGGACGATCATTCACTCTGGGTTCCCTGGGGGCGACTCTGGTCAGTGTAGCATGCCTGTACCCTGGTAGTGGCTCAGTCGTTCTCTCTCTGGTGGTGTTGGGCAGCGTGGCTCTCTCTGGTGGTGCTGGGCAGCGTGGCTCTCTCTCTGGTGGCGCTGGGCAGCGTGGCTCTCTCACTGGTGGCGCTGGGCAGTGTGGCTCTCTCTCTCTCTGGCTTCCGCCCAGCACACTCCTTATTCTTTGTCCTGTAGCACTCTCTCCCTCAGCTTTTTTCCAGGCTGCAGTCTTTCAATCTCTCTCTTGATCGAGCTGTAGCCTCCTCCCTGTGGAAAATGGGGCAGCCAATCTTTGGGATTACATGTTCCATGATGCTCTCCTCTCCTAGTCTCCTTTGATTGGCCCTCAATTATGGCCAATAGGTTAGGAACGGAGCAGGCAGGAAGCTGGGCGGGAAACCTGGTGAGAGCCGCCGTCTCTTCTCCCTGACAGGAGAAAGGGGGGGCGAGCGGGGGAAACCTCTGATAGCCCGCAGCTCACCTTTCTCCTATCACAGCGCAGGGAAAAGAGCAGGGAAAAGAGCCCGAAGTCACACTACACTGATTGGGGGGCTCAACAGCTTCTTGATGGTGTCAACAGCTCAACTATGTAACTATGTAACAGCTTCTTAATGGTGTCACCCCACTGGTGGGTGGCACCCGGGTGCCGGCTGCCCGCCCCCGATAGTGGCGCAACTATTCTGAATTTAAGATCCGATCCCTGATTCCGGGGGGGGGGTGGGCACTTGACCCCCCTTGCCCCTACCTGCGGACGCCCTTGACTGCATTATATAAGGAGGAGGAGATGGTCATAGGGTCCTTCATGCAGGCTAGGCTATGAATAAGGTATTTTTCTGGGCTGAAATGCATTAGCGTGGATTGTGCTACAAAACATTTTTCTCCTTGTTTTCAATAAATACGATTTTTTTCTGCTATCACCTTGTTGCCGACGTTAGTTCATGAGTATCTACTGAAAATGAAGACTGCTAGTCTGGCACGGTGAAGCTGATAGTGGTATAATCGGGTTGTAGCACCTTACCTTGCAGAGCATGCTCCTTCATACCTGGAAGAAAGTTTTTATCATAGAGCTACGGCTAGCAAATGGGGAGGCTGTATCACAGGGAAACTAAGTATCTATAACAGAGGAGGCAGGCTGTCAGGCCAACCTGTGACTTTGCTCTGAATGGTTAGTTTTGCTTATCCAATATTTAACTGAATGACATCAGGCTGGCAGTCGGAGTGGTGGATTTTTTACAGAGGAAGTACCTTAATGGGTTTACCAAAAGCAGAGAGCTCTGGTGGGAATGGCCAAAACAGGGAGATTCATTAGCTGTCCAAAGTGAACACAGGAAGGCCATCAGAGGATGGTGGTTTTCACCTCGGTCCGTTCCTATGTTTAGGTATTTAAATTTGGTGTTTATCTGTTTGACTGCTGGGGTTGCCCTTTAATAACTGTTGCATTCCCTTTAATACCAGTTCTATCCTGCTAAGCACTTATGTACAGTTTATTGGAATGCACAACATTTGGGACTTGGGAAGGCAGATCCACTTTCACTTCTTGAAAACAATCTATTGAGAGTACAGAGACCTTATGTAGCACTGTGGGGGAGTCTCCGATTACAAGTTACAGTTGAATCACTGTCTGCTGCCTTTTTGTTTGTAATCTGTCATTGGAAAGCATTCTTCTATTTGTCCTATTCAGATCCCCTGGGTGCTTGCAAACTTGCTTATTTATTGCATTCTTAGCATTTGGAAAGCTGAGTGTAAATTTCAGTGCTGAGCTAAAGAATATAAACTTTGCAGCCGTTGTGGATTCTTGCAGGGTGCAACAATGTCATCCTGACCCTCAATATTTGATTTGTGTGAACATGAAGGATTTTTTTACAATTTGGATATTTTGAAAGCCAGGATTGCCAACTGCTCCTGATTTCCGGGAAGCCCTTGGATTTGGGATTTTGTCCATGAAAATGTCATTCTCCATTAGTTTTAAGATAATTATCCAACCCTTTTAATTGCTATTGATTTAGCTATTACCCATGACTATTTTATTTGGAAGGGCATTGAACTACTAAACCATTCTTACACGAAAAATCCTTTCCTATACATTCCTTACCACTATATGCAGCTGATGTCACTAGCCCCTTTTACTGCTCTTTCCCATGCCAAAATTTTCTTTTTCATTTTGGATATAGTATGGAATGGTTAAAACCTTTGTCAGTTCTTTTCATCTATGTCCCTTCGGGGACAATTCCATTAACTTCCTATTCTATAAACAAAACAAATCCTGGATATGTTTCTAGGATTGCCTAATATTTCATCTTCTAATGGCCAGTTCCTCTGTCGTGATCAGGGCGGCAGTAGCCTAGAACCCAGAACCAGGTCCACACACACCACACTTTTCTCACCAACTCCAAAGAGAACACCATCTCTTTTGGCGTTACACTAGAACCCGTGCCATCATTCATATTGATGCAGTACTTCTGCATACCTACCAGATCCTATACACACAGCAGGGAAATCTCTCCAGTGTGAGGGAATTGCCCTTTTAGTCAGTTGTCCCTTTTAGAAGACGTCTCCTCTATTCCTGTTCTGGTGACAACTTAAAATGTCAAATTTTTCTACACTTTCAGTCCCAGGGAAAATGGTCACCAGGACAAAAATAGAGAGTGAATCTCTTTAGCAGGAACACAGACAGCAATTAAAAAAATGTCAATGAGATATGCGTCCTCTCACCAATATTTCAACAGTACAAACAATAGGCAACTGCCCTCACCTATTAGTTGCAGGCTGGTCAAAAAGTTGAGCTGGGAATTTCTTTGTTTTGCATGAGTTGCCCTTCCATGTGCTCCTTGCTGCAAAAGCCAGTTATAGGTGAGGGCAGTGGCCATTTGTTTGTACTGTTGAAATATTGGTGAGGGGATGCACTGGACACCTTTGCTGCCATGGTGCTATATGCTTGGTTCCAGTGCACCCCTGTGCACCCCTGTGCACCCCTGTGCATTAGGGGAAGGATTGTCTCCCTCCAGGCTCACCTGCCCTCTGCTTATCCATTATAATGCACGTGCTTCCACTGTGGATGCTCTAAAAATTTTGAGTTAGGACTACTGAAAATACTGGGGTGTCTTGACGGGGCTTTGTAACTTATGCATGTATTTGCAAATGTGTGCAAACTAAACCCCTGTTTTTAACGCATACTGTTAGACATATAATTTGGTTGGTTGTAGGCTGGTTGGAAAGTTGAGCTGGGAATTTCTTTGGTTTTGTTTTGCATGCATTGCCCTTCCATGTGCTCCTTGCTGCAAAGGCCAGTTATAGGTGAAAGCAGTGGCCATTTGTTTTTATTGTTGAAATATTGGTGAGGGGACACACTGCACTTATTTTCTGCCATGGTACCATATGCTGGGTGTCCAGTGTGCACCTGTGACTTCAAGAAGGGGTGGGCTCCCTTCAGGTTCACCTGCCCTCTGCCTATCAATTATAATGCACGTGATTCCACTGTGGAGGTTCTCAAAATTTAGAGTTAGGACTGCAGAAAATACTGGGGTTCCTTGATGGGATTCTGTAGCTTACGCATGTATTTGCAAATGTGTGCAAACAAAACCCCTGTTTTTAACACAAAGAAAAGAAAAGTGGACCAAAAATCCCTCCTGAGATGTGTGCAAACCTGTTAACCAACTACAAGAAACGTCTTACCCGATGGCGTCACTAGAGTTGGTGTCACCTGGTGCAGTAAAATATGGTGTCACCCCCACCCCCCCCCTCCCAAAAGAAATAATATTTTACTGTTTTCTGAAAGTGCGCCAAAAATGCAGCATGTTGGACTTTTGGTGCACTTTCATAAAATGCAGAAAAAAACATGCAACCAAATCGAAATCTATACGACTGCAGCTATAACTGCAGGTAAAATGTATAAAAAAAAACCTGCACTGCTGGACCCCTTTACATTACACAGCCCCAGCACTGCTGGAGCCCTTTACATTACACAACCCTCCCTCGCACTACTGGATCCCTTTACATTAGACAGCTCCCCCCGCACTACTGGACCCCTTTGAATTACATGTACCAGATCCTTATCCGAGCATGCAGCCCAGCAGGGAGACGAGAGAGCTTTTGGGCAGGGGGACTCTGCTCACCCCCAAAAGCACCTTGTCCTAATGTTGATGGGGACAAGGATGTCAGGGATACCACATGGAGGTATCCAGCAAGGATGACCAGATCAGTGGGCTGTACCTTAAGAAATCAGGAATCAGGCTGAAGGAAATAAAATGAAGACAAATAGTACAATTCCAACAACAGTAAACCATAAACAATATAAACATGAAAGTGCAGAAACCCAAATAACAACCTAACTGGCTATGTACTAATGAAGGGGACATTTTTAAGCAGGGCAAGGTCAGGACAGAGGCAGGAAACAAGGGTAGCAGGGAGCAAGATACTGGGATCCCTGAAGCAGTGAGCAGTCTTCAGGGAGCTGATCACAGGAGCGGGTCTCAGGTCCAGGTACAGGAACAAGGATCAAGATCAGGCAGGGTCAAGGCTCACAGGAAGAAAACTAAAGCACTGAACTTCAGTCAAGGGTGGGATTATATACTGTACCTTTCAGCAGCCCACGTCAGGTGCATCCTAATTACTCAGACAGCCCAGCTGCTGGGAGACAGACGCCCGCTGGTGGCCGCCGGAACTGCGCCCTTTGATTCCGGGCACAACAGTGCCACCAGCAAGTGACCCAGGTAATTACATAAATCCTGTCAAAGCGCCTCTTCCTCACAACCCTGTACAATGGTTGTGGAGGACTGTGGGCAAGGGGCTAATCAGAATCTGGAAGCCCCCTTTAACAAGAGTGTCCCCAGATCTCAATAACAGAAAAAAGCCGCGCTGTATACTTAACTATCAATGAAATAAATAATAATATCGGAAATAATGTCCAGTGAAGTCCATATAAAAAATCCAATAGTGACTCAGTGACTTATATAAATAAATAACATAAAGTCCAATAAAGCATGAGTGACTTGTGTGAAATATAAAACACCAACGCTGTGATCCACCACCGTATGGTAAATGTGCTTACCAGAGGCAAGCTATAAAAAGCTTGTCAAGTAATGTTATCCTGGAGTTAAATCCGCAGCAAGACCTCCTCAATCAAAATCCACACTTCCACTAAGTAGCGACCAGTAACGGGCTGTGTGTACTGAGATGGATCCACCAGTATACACTTATGAGGGAATTCAAAATAGATGACTCCACACCTCCACTGCAGGAAATCCCAAGGGGTCCCAGACCAAAGGCCACAAATAAACCCTCAATGGAAATCCTATATAGCAGTGTTTCTCAACTCCAGTCCTCAAGGCACCCCAACAGGCAATGTTTTCAGTGTCCCCAGATCTCCCTCCCATTGTGAAAGAGTATGGGTTACACAGTACCCCTACTCATTCCTCAAAAATGTGGTAAAAGTGAATAAAAACGTAACAAAGGTTTTTGACAAGTCCTTTATGAAAAAAATGGAAAAATAAAAAAATTGTCCTCCGTTGTAGATCCCATGTCAATCTCGATAAATGTTGGCTGCCTTAAAAAACAAAGCAAAACATAAACTCCCTCCCGATGAAGACTCACCGACCCAGTATGCCCCGGTCAACGATGTCACAAGGGGCGGGGCCTCCCAGTGATGTCACCGGGTGGCCCCGTCCCTTAATTTATTTAGCGATGGAAGGTGGCGGAGCTGTCATTTGGTGGCAGAGCTGTCATTTGGTGGGAGCCTTTTTATTGGGGGGTAGGCAGCTGGCGTTCATCGTGATTAACATGGGATTTACACCGAGGACATTTTTTTTTAAATAAAGTACTTGTCAAAATCCTTTATCGCACTTTCATTCACTTTTACCACATTTTTGGTGAATGAGTAGGGGTACCCCCTACTCATTCACATAGGGAGGGTGCCAGGATCTGGGGGCCCAGATTCTGATAAGCTCCCCGCTTGCAGACCCCCACAACCAATGGCCAGGGTTGTAGGGAAGAGGCCCTTGTCCCCATCAACATGGGAACAAGGTGTTTTAGGGGGGCTCTACCCCAAAGCTCCTGTCCCATGTTGAGGGCATGTGGCCTGGTATTGTTAAGGAGGTTTTCTGGCCTGCCGGGCTTCATGCTTGAATAAGGATCTGGTATGGATTTTGGGGGGACCCCTCGCTGTTTTTTTTTCTAACTTTTTATTGTGGGGGTTCCCCTCAAAATCCATACCAGACCCGAAGGGCCTGGTATGGATTGGGGGGGCCCACGCCATTTTTTCCCTCTTTTTTTAAAGCCGGTAATTCTTTTCTTTTCTTTCTTATATTCAGCTGTTAGTGGGGAAGAGCAGATCACTCATTGATTGCTAAGGATGTCGCGGCTGCCAGCTCCTTAACAATTATTACACATTCCCTAAATAACTTAAATGCCTCAACCACTACTTAACTGCATTTAATTATTTATTTCCTTCTGTGAATTGAATTTAACACCTGTTCATGTGGTATTTACAGAGCGGTTTCAGCGTTTTGTAGTGAATACCGCAAAACATAATAGTGAATTGACAGTTACGGGATCGCATGCGGTATTAGAGAAAATCTGACTGAAAAATAAATACTGCATGCAATTTGGTTCTGTGAATGGAGCTCAATGTCCTATGAGCTGTCTATCACCCAGCTTCCACAGGTAGTTCCTCAGTGAGGTTGACAAAAGATCCTTCCCCCGATCAGTACTTCAGGACAGTGCCAACAAAAATACTTTAAGTAATCTTCTCCATTCCCTCACTCTAGCAGCTGTTGAGATCCAAACTGCACTTTCCTGACGCCTTCATGGCAGCACACACTGGGTTGTGGCTCCGCCCCCACAACCTGACAGGATTGGATTAACTATAAATTTGAAGGGGAGACCCCCCGCTGCATTCTCTTTTTTATCCTCACCTGACAGGTTGGACGAACAGGATTCTCCTATTTCCGATGAATCAGCCTCTTACTGCATTCGCCCCAGCAGGTTCAAGCCTCTCCTGTTTGGAAGTCCCTGCCTGTACAGTCTCTAAAGGAGCTTCTATGGAGGGAACCCCCATTCTGGTGGTCTCAGGGGGCGACGGAATTCTGGCAAGTAAATAAGCTTTAAAGAAGCTTTTGTAATTTTGCAGTGGGCTCCCTTAGTGTATTCCCTCTATTTTTCCATACTTTTTTCCTTTGAAAAAACAACAGTGCAGAAAGTACCTGAAACCACACCGTTTCGTACAGCTGGGCTTGCTGGCCCTTGCTGTCCTCCGGTCATGGCCGCCGCTCCTC
Organism: Lithobates sylvaticus; assembly: GCA_028564925.1. Taxonomy (NCBI): domain Eukaryota; kingdom Metazoa; phylum Chordata; class Amphibia; order Anura; family Ranidae; genus Lithobates; species Lithobates sylvaticus. The sequence continues at coordinate 83,276,103 of CM053026.1, forward strand.
CCTCATTGCGCCTGCGTATGTGTGGGGCCAGGTAGACACCGCTGTATTGCCTAGGGTACTGTGCCCTTATCCAAGATGGCGCCGGGTTACTCCGGACGCATCTGCGCATGCGCGAAGCGTCATTCGGGCGCCGCAATGGCGCCATTTTTAAATAGGCAAGTTTTTCTTTTATGCTGTGTCTATGCACTAGAGGAAAAAGACAGCTGCCGCTCTGCATGTATTACAATTCAAAGCAACTCAAGGTAAGTCCCCTGTGGGGCCGCTTTTCTTTCTAGCAGTTCCAGCCTAATTAAATAAAATAAATTAAAATTAAATTAAATTAATTAAATAAATAAATATAAAAAAAAAAATAATATATATATATATATATATATATAAATAAATAAATAAAAAAATATAATAAATATATAATATATATACATAGAGATTCGTTATCTTTTTTCCCAGACTGCCCTGTCATCCCTTCCTTTCCGATGGAGCCCACTGCCCGCGCAGACCACCATCAGCAGACTAGGTAAGAGGCTGCACTGAAATTGGTAAGTATTGAAGGGGAGAAAAATAGAGTGCCAGACCGTTAAAATGCTGCATTTTTCTTGGCAGCCCTACGGGATCAAGAGCCGCAAGCTCCAGGCACGGGAGAAGGTCCAGTGGCCGTACTTCTAGCAGGAGGTCCCGCAGGAGCCGCTCGAGGTCCCCCTCTCGTCATCGAAGGCATAGCCATTCGCGCCACAGCCATTCACGCCACCACGGCTCCCGCCGTAGTCGATCATACTGCAGGCGATCTCCTTCACCACATCGCCAGAGCCGTCATGCTGGGTTTGCGGCGCACCAGCACTGCCAGATAAACTCGCATGCCGATCATGCTTCAATGAAGCGACAAAGGAGAAGGAGTCAGATGCTAGGATGGCTACAGACCTTATAAGAGAGTCTGTGTGGGAAACTATACTGGAGTCAACTACACCAGCAGCGGATGGAGCAGCACCCAGTACATCATCGGGGGACCTCCATCGCACCCAAGCATCAGAGTCTTCCTCAGAAAATGAGGATCGAGAGATGTCTGCTGGATTTGATTTCTCCCTGGTTGAACCTTTTGCAAGGTCAGTTAAGGAGGCAATCGGCTGGGAGGAAGACGCGGCAGAACCAGTGCAGAAAGTGAGAAAGTATTTCCAAAATTTAAAAAGGGATCCTGAATCCTTTCCTTTCATAAGGGAACTTGAGGATCTAATTAAGGACGAATGGGAACGAGCAGATAAGAGGTCCAGCCTCACCAACAGACTGGCCAAAATGTATCCTTTAAAAGAGACAAAGGTAAAACCTCTTATTAATGCCCCCACAGTCGACTCCTCTTTGATGCGACTCGCTCTGCATGTTACCTTGCCAATCGAGGACGCTGTCTCCTTCCGGGACATTCTCGATAGAAAGATGGACCTAGAGCTAAAGAAAGCCTATTCCATGGCTGGAGGCGCCTGTAGGCCAGCAATCACCACGGCAGCAGTAGCAAAAGCCATCTCGGGCTGGGCGTCCAGGATAGAGAGAGATCTTCAAGACGGCGTTGAAATAGAAAAAATAACTTCCTCCCTTCAGGAAATCAAGCTGGCTGGTGACTTTGTGGCGGAAGCTTTAGTTGACATAATAAGATCATCAACAAGAGCTATGTTGGCCTCTGTCACAGCTAAAAGAGCTTTATGGCTTAAACCATGGATGGCTGACGCTGCATCCAAAACGAACTGTTGTAGAATCCCATACGATGGATCCAATCTATTTGGGGCTAAATTAGATTCCGCCATCTCGAAGGTAACAGGAGGGAAGTCAGGGTTGATTCCCTCCGACAGGAGACCCAAGGTCCAGAAGGGACCATCCTACAGACGTAACCTTCCAGATAAATACCGGGAAGCTAAGTCCTACCGCCCTGGCAGGGAATTCAGAAGGGACTGGAAAAACACAAGGCCCTCCTTCCTGACGATGCAGAAATCCAAGGCTAACCCGGCAGGGGACCAGCAGAAGTCTTTTTGAGAATTCGCCCGCCCACCCGGCAGGCAAGCAGGTGGGCGCCAGGGTCAAAAACTTCATGCAAATCTGGGCAACTTACATAAAAGACCGATGGACACTGTCCACAATCAAATTCGGACACAAATGGACATTCATGCACAGAGTTCCAAGCAACCACTTCCAGACTACCTTATTCACTGTCCAAAAGAAAACTATTAGTAAAGTACATAGGGGAACTGAGACAAAAGGGAGCAATCCTGGAAGTTCCTCCAGATCAAAAAGGGAGAGGATTCTACTCCCCCTTGTTTCTAGTGAAAAAGAAAACAGGAGACTTGCGTCCCGTATTGGACTTGAAAAAACTCAACAGACGCATCAAAATAGAAGCATTCATGATGGAAAGCCTCCAATCCATACTCCTAGCAATAAACCTGGGGGACTGGATGCTATCAGTAGATTTATCGGATGCCTATCTTCATGTTCCCATTCACCCCGCCTTTCAAAAATTCCTCAGATTTGCCATCAACCAATGTCACTTCCAGTTCCGCTGCCTCCCATTCGGCATCTCGTCAGCTCCCAGGACATTTACCAAAGTCCTGTTACCGCTGGTCGCGCTCCTTAGAGAGAGGGGTCTATGAGTCCATCATTATCTGGACGATATTCTACTACTAGCCGGAAGCCGGGAGACGCTAATTCATCATCGGAAGATTTTACTGACAACTCTCCAAAACTTCGGGTGGTTGATCAATTAGAGGAAGAGCAGTTTGCAACCCACCCAGAATATGGTATTTCTGGGGGCAGATCTGAATACCAAATCAAACAGGGTACAACTTCCCCAGGAAAAAATACTGCCCTTAATACAAAAAATGCGGAGACTATTGGCAGCAACGCATCTACCAGCCAGAGCCTGTTTGAGTGTCCTGGGGTCCATGTCCGCGACCATACCTATGATACAATGGTCCCAATGGCACATGAGACCCCTGCAGAACTCCTTTCTAAGGCAGTGGAATGGAGTATCAATGCGCCAGACCATTACCATCTCCAGGTCAGTGAAGCAACTGATTGGTGGACACGTCCACACAATCTCAGGAAATACAGGCCAATAGTTCCACCAGAGCCCGAAGTGGTCACTTCAGATGCCTACCAGAGCGGCTGGGGAGCCCACTGTCAAGATCAAGGAGCGCAAGGTCAATGGCGCTTCCAGGCTCAGGGCGTAGTGTCAAACATACTGGAGCTCAGGGCAGCATTTCAGGCTCTTATGGCCTTTTTTCCAATACTGAAGGGGAGGAATGTGCTTATCCGGATGGACAACAGGGTGGCAGTAGCCTATGTCCAGAAGCAGGGAGGCACCAGGAGTGTCACACTGATGGAGGAGGTTCATCCCATCCTGGAATGGGCACAGATACACCTGACAGACTTGAGGGCAGTATATGTTTCGGCAACTCAGAATATCTTAGCCGACTACCTGAGCCGAGAGACTCTGTCAAACCATGAGTGGTCCCTGAGCTCCAAAGCCTTCTACCTTCTTATGGAGGCTTGGGGAATGCCAGAAATCGATCTAGCAGCAACACCTGCGAATGCCAAATGTCAGAGATTCCTCTCAAGAGCCCTGTTTCCTTCAGCCGAGGGAGTGGACTGTCTAATACACCCATGGAATTTCAGACTAGGGTACATATTCCCTCCGACTCCGCTAATCGCGAGATTCCTGTCCAGGCTTCGGAGGTCCTCAGCTACAGTGATAGCAATAATCCCACTCTGGCCGAGGAGACCATGGTTCACGACTCTATTACAGCTCAGCCTTCAGCCTCCAATCCCTCTTCCGATAACCCCGGATTTACTATCCCAAGGCCAGTTCTGGCATCCAGCCCCAGAGAGACTACATTTGACAGCTTGGAAATTGAAAGGGCTCGGCTAAGGGAGCAAGGGTGCTCTCAGGAGGTAATATCAACCCTGATGCAGGCCAGGAAAACCTCTACTAACACCATCTACGCAAGAGTCTGGAACAAGTTCATTTGCATGGCCCAGCAGAAGGGATGGAACCCAGCCTCTCCAGGGCCTCCTCAGATCCTAGAGTTCCTCCAATCAGGGCTGGACAAAGGACTGAGCTCAAATACCTTGAAGGTACAGGTGTCCGCCCTATCGGCCAAAACAAGCATCAGATGGGCCTTTCACCCTCTGGTAATTCAGTTCCTGAAAGCCTGTCTTAAAATTAAGCCTCCCAGGAAACCAGTCTTCCCATCTTGGGATCTCTCGGTAGTCCTCAACGCCTTGTCCAATCCTCCTTTCACAGAACCTATCTCACTGTGGGACCTAACTCTAAAATTATCCTTCCTCATCGCAGTAACGTCAGCAAGGAGAGTGTCTGAGATCCAGGCACTAATGTCATCAGAGCCCTACCTGGTAATTTTTCCCGATAGAGTGGTTCTAAGGCCTTCAGACCACTTCATACCCAAGGTGGCTACTTCCTTCCACTATAATCAGGACATTGTCCTCCCGTCTTTCAATAACGATCAAGGCGATCCTCATCCTCTGGATGTTAAAACAACCATCATCAGTTATCTGACAGCCACAACTTCTTTTAGGAAGTCAGACTCCCTCATGGTTATCTCACATGGAAGCAGACAAGGGCAAGCGGCTACCTCACGCACTATCGCTGCATGGTTAATAAGGTCCATTAAGAAAGCTTACTCCATCCAACATCTGGCGATTCCTGAAAACATCAGGGCTCACTCCACAAGGGCAGTGGCTACATCCTGGGCAGCATATTGCAGAGTATCACCGGAGACGATTTGCAGGGCAGCAACGTGGTCCTCCAGACATACCTTCATTTCACACTATAAAGTGGACTCGGCTCACTTAGCTATCGCAGACTTCGGTAGATCCGTGGTTAGGGCCAATTCTTCCGCATTATAAGGAATAAAAATTATTTTTCTTGCACCCACCCGACTGGCGAGTTATTTCCCAGTGTGTGCTGCCATGAAGGCGTCAGGAAAATGGAAAATTGTATACTCACCTTTCCGTAATTTTCCTTTTCTGACGCATCTTCAATGCAGCACACAGATTCCCTCCCCGTGTTTTGTAATGATATACACAGAGAATGCAGCGGGGGGTCTCCCCTTCAAATTTATAGTTAATCCAATCCTGTCAGGTTGTGGGGGCGGAGCCACAACCCAGTGTGTGCTGCCATGAAGATGCGTCAGGAAAGGAAAATTACGGAAAGGTGAGTATACAATTTTCCATTTTTTCAGCACACTCTAGCTGCCTTACAGGGGTAGCAGCTCCTGGAAAACTGGAACTCTCCTAGCAGAGGAAGAACACACCAGAGAGGCCAACTTCTGGATGCCCGCTTCCAGGGATTGGCTGAGGCATGATAAATATTCATAGCTGAATATTTGATCCTCTCTTCCCTATATTCCGGAAACTTCTCCCAGAAGCAGGTAGGAAAGATCAAACTCCCAACTTTGAAAGCCCTTGACCAGTGTAGCCTAGATAATACCCCCCAGGCTGTTATCACCATATAATACCCCTTACTTAACCTTTAAATAAGAGACCACACCATCTTGTGGAGTAAATGGCCGCAACGGCCTTTTATTAAACGTAAACTCCAATTAAACTCAGATATAAATACCGATATAAATACCGATACCTATAACACATATAAACACATAAACCATCAGTTACACCCTGTTTGTTGGTCAGTGACGGAGCTAAGTACAAACGTACATATAATTCTCGATATATATATATATATGTAACCACCAGGGGGCACTGCGGGATTGACCGTAACCAACTGGCCTCCACCTGTACCGCCCGGAGACAAACACCTTTCCCGCAGTGCACAAGGAGTAATCAAATAAATTTGATGTACTACACCGGAGGGGCCATCTAATGATGAGCCCCCCACAGGAGGGGCCATCTAATGATGAGCCCCCCACCCACCGGAGGGGCCATCTAATGATGAGCCCCCCACACACCGGAGGGGCCATCTAATGATGAGCCCCCCACACACCGGAGGGGCCATCTAATGATGAGCCCCCCACACACTTACCACCTCCATAACTGCTACCGTCACTGACCAAACAAACAAACACCGCCAACTCCTTTCTGTCCTGATGCCAACGCCGTTCCTGCACCTGAAATGACAACAAGAACATTAACACCTCCAAAACTCTCGCCTTACATTAGGGAGGGTGGGTGGGAAAACTGCCTCCTCTTGTGCTGCCACCTTCCTGACTGAATCTTTTTGTCCCGCCCCCTCTACATATACAGCCACTCCCCCCGCTGCTTACAGGGCCAGCCCTGCCTGGCCACACCCTTTTCCATCCTTCCCTGTGTGTCACTAGACACACTGTCATGTCTGGCCCTCTACTACCATTTCCCTGCGGTCCATTCTCGTTCCGGCCCTCTCTTGACCAGTGTAGCCTAGATAATACCCCCCAGGCTGTTATCACCATATAATACCCCTTACTTAACCTTTAAATAAGAGACCACACCATCTTGTGGAGTAAATGGCCGCAACGGCCTTTTATTAAACGTAAACTCCAATTAAACTCAGATATAAATACCGATATAAATACCGATACCTATAACACATATAAACACATAAACCATCAGTTACACCCTGTTTGTTGGTCAGTGACGGAGCTAAGTACAAACGTACATATAATTCTCGATATATATATATATATGTAACCACCAGGGGGCACTGCGGGATTGACCGTAACCAACTGGCCTCCACCTGTACCGCCCGGAGACAAACACCTTTCCCGCAGTGCACAAGGAGTAATCATCAAATAAATTTGATGTACTACACCGGAGGGGCCATCTAATGATGAGCCCCCCACAGGAGGGGCCATCTAATGATGAGCCCCCCACCCACCGGAGGGGCCATCTAATGATGAGCCCCCCACACACCGGAGGGGCCATCTAATGATGAGCCCCCCACACACCGGAGGGGCCATCTAATGATGAGCCCCCCACACACTTACCACCTCCATAACTGCTACCGTCACTGACCAAACAAACAAACACCGCCATAGCCTGAAAGGTTGACACCTCATCCTTGAAGGCACCTCCACACCCGCAGGGCCGACTGAATTCCCTACTACAAACCCAAAGACCAAAGAACAATGCCCACGTCTGTTAAATGGACCCTTTCTCCCAACCAACGCCCACGTCCATCCTCAGCTCCCTGTGACGCAAATCACAACCCCCTTTTGCCCAGACTGACCATACTATCAACGTGTCCGGGAATGTCCCCCACAGGTTGGTCATAACAGCTTCTATGTCCGCAATCAGGACCCCGATTGTCCGAACTCCCATTTCGCCACCACCACCTTAGATGCCACTTACCTCCAGTGGCCTAACCACCCTGCAACTCGCTCCACCTCTGGGACCACCCTGCCCACATCATTCCTGGTCTACCCAACCACCGTATGGTCTTCTCCCTACCAGACTTACCCAACTGCCTCCCACCTGGTACCGCGTCCCCCCTCCGTGCCTCCCAACACACACATGAGTGTCCGAACTTCCAGACGAGGCGTAGTAGCCCTCCTTCTGAAATGACAAACATAGTGTAATTGGCATGTACCATTTCTAACTCCTCTTAACCGGTACCAGGTACTAAAACTGGCAGATATTCGTAACAAAAATGCACTCCCACCTATATACACACACACACACACATATATATATATATATATACCTATATGATTTATCCCTTTTTTTTTTTTTTTTTTTTTTTTTTTTATATATACAGACCCACTGAAGCCACCTCTAGGCTTGGAATCGCTTAGATTCCCCTCTCCCCTTCCGTCGCACATCCACCTCATCCAGCCCGAACCTGGTGGCCTCAGTAGGCCGACCCAATCCGGAAGGAGTGTGAGGCGTAGGCGGATTCTCCATCCCCCCAAACATTTCCGAAAACCGTGTCCTTTTTTAGCCATCATCAACACACCAACACCTTGTTGTCGTCGTATACGACAACCCCTTCCAACCATAACCCCCCTGCCCCCGTTTTTTTTTTTTTTTTTTTTTTTTTTTTTTTTTTTTTTTTTTTGCACGGCTACACCACTCCCCAAAGCGAAGTGCCCCACACTGCCAGTGAAAAAGCCGTTGCCTACGACCATCTTTCCAACCGGTCGGTACAACCGCACCCCACTGCCCCCACTAAAGCTACTCAATTCTCCAACGTCATTGTCCGCCTCAGGTCCCTCGTCCTGGGATCCTTACAGTATCCTTTAATGGCCTGTTTTCCCAAAACACCAAAACACCTTCGACCCAAAACCCCCATACCTTTTTTTTTTTTTTTTTTTTTTGAAACAGCAAAGGCAACCCCGCCAATTCGGCATTGTGGACAATGCCGACTGCCTGCCTTCCTTGTTCCTGTATACAAAACACAACCAAGAGCTGGCTGAAGGCTCACCCCCACCAACCTCCACCCCTTTCAGCAACACCAGTGAATTCTCTATCCCCGGAATCTGCACCGCATAGAAAACCCCTTTTTACTCACCATCCGCTCAACCCCCAACCGTCGCATCAACCAAATGCCCGGTTGTGCAAACACCGACCCGCTATTGCTGACCTGCATCACCCCTTAGTAACACAGTTACATCTAAGTTTCTAAAATTGCGGAAGTGCTACCCTCAATTACCATACCAGTACCATTGGAAAAAATTTCCAGGCGCACAATGCGTCCGAGGAACACATCATCACCCCCGTCCGTGGCCACAGCTCACATTCCCTAATCCCTGGAAGTACACCCCGTATCCAGTAGCTCCTGCGACGTCTGTCACCAATTCCACTTTGAAGTTGCTCACCCGGCCCAACCTACAAACCAACCTACCGTAAAACTCAGCCCAAATTGTACACCATACCTGGGGTCATACCTGCGTTACCCTTACAAACGGATGAAAAATTCGTGGGACCCTTCACCCCTGCCATGGCAGGCGGCATCCGCCAACCAAAATTCTCCCCCATAGGAATGCTCTTGCCCGCGAATTACGATTTTCCTAAGAAAGATGTACCACGCAGAAGTTCAAACCTTGAATGGATGACGGCTTCCTGCCTACCATACCCTAACCACCCGTTCTAACATGAACTATCTGCTTCAATCAGACAACAGTGGTAGAACCGCCCCTGTGAATCAACCCCAACTTGCTCTTGCCACCAACACCCCCGCCCTAACACTGTCCGGAATTAGCTTCCAATATGCTCCAACCCTGATTTAACCATCAGAACCCCTAGACCTCCTGGCCGCCCCTACCTAACCGCGGCTTTAACCGACGTGTAGTATACCGTCCCAGCCTCAGGACCAATGAAGCGTTTCTCTACCCCTTTTGGGGAAAGATAAATGGCGTAGCCAACCGAACTTATTTGAATCCTTTTGTGCAACCCCCGCCCCTGGCGGGGACCCCACTAAAGCAACCAATGGTAAGCCCTTACGTGGCCCTGCCGTCCGCCCAGCGCCACCCCGCTGGACATATTTCCCAAACACCACCTCCGGGTGCTGTCACGCCGATCACAAGTTGTTAGCCAAAAGGGAAACCACTGTCAGCGTTTAAGGAATTCCACAAAACCCTTTGAGACCTGCCTTAAACCGTACCGCCGCAACACTGTCCGCGTACCCATGCAGGAAAGCTGCACGCCGCCTCCCGGCCCCCTGAGTCGTCCCTCTGGTTACCGGACTCCCCGTCCCGTTTTCCTCGTATGACTCACCTAGCAATTGTACGCGTTCCTACACACCGTGCGCCTTTGCGCTAACTTACCGGTCCCACCAGAATTTGTAGGATCCAACGTTGGACTGCCAGCACACTCCCCCTTTTCTGCCGGCCCGTGACCCTATGATCCCCCCTAACATGGCCGTGCCGGCGTGTTGTCTAGCGCCATCAGCCTACACCCAAGACTAACGTCCTTGTGTTCCCGCCGCAGAGCGGGACGAACTGCCCTGCATCAGCCCCTGTACCCATTATGTTTCCCCAACGGCGTCCATGTAACAGAACCATCCTGCACATTGCTCGGGGTTCTCTTCTTCAATTACCCCTGCTACCGTGGCGAACACTTACCCTCCCTTCGCAAAAATCCTCGGAGTCCAGCGGAACCTCCTCTTCCCCTCGTCGTCTCAATTAGTATCCCCCGGCTTCCTCTTTCCAGATTAACTTCTCTAAGGGCCATACGGAGAAAAATCTCCACACCTTTCCCCTTTTCGCTTTTTTCCTTCCTTACCGTTCCCAGTGAGAGCCTCGCGGTCCCCGAACCAGACATACCTCGCCTTCCGTTGCACCCACCAACCGCCCGGCGACAGCGCTAACCGACGGATCCCCAGACCCCTTTTCAGTGGTACTCACCTTCTCTCCCACTTCATCCTTGAGGGCGATTGACCGTGCTGGAGACGAAGCACTAATGCCCGCAGGCCCCTTAACTCCTGTAACAGACCCCCCCTTGCTCCTGCTCCTTGCCTAAAGCATTCCTAGTCAGAAAATGGCTTGTTACCGTCAAGGTGGGGTTCTGACCCAGCGATCTTCATTATTTCTATCCCAGAGCGCTAACCACTACACCACCGTGCTTACCCACACGTTTGGCCAGTAACCGCTTTCAGCGGCGCTGGAGGCGCAGCCCTGCCCTCCCCACCAGATACAACCCCCCCAATAATCTTTGTAAAAAGGCAACATTGAACGCATTACTATGATTGGACTTACCGGCCTGTCCGAGAGTCTCCCCCCACAGCCGTTGCAACACTCTCCAACGATGCGAGCTGGCGACTGTGCTCCTCCTCCTCCTCCGACAGTTCAACTTCTGACCTGCTCACTTCCTCCTGCTGAGACAAAAAACGGCAGCCCCCCTGTGGAGGGACCCCTGGATGTCAGTCCGTCCCCCGCAGGCATTGCGGCTGCCGTCATGCCGTCCCCCCCAGCCCACCCAGCCCCAGCAGTTGGGCCGGTCCCGGCACCACTCCTGCCCCGTGACCCATCTGTTACCGCCTGGTGGCGTCTGCCCACCCGCTGCGGTGCTTGCTATGCTGCCGGTCGGTCCCCCCCCTCGCTCGTGCAGAGCTGCTGGGGGACCTGTCGCTGAAAAAATAAAATAAAATAAATAAAATTAAAAAATAAAAACCCCCTGGGTATAGTATCCCTTTCTGCTGAACCTCCTGTTGCTGGCGACTTTCCATCCCTCGTCCCGAGCTCCTGGGGGGGGGGGGGGCACCCCTGCGGAAGGGCCTGTTGCTCACTACAACCCCCCCCTGCCCGGTGTTCCCATCCGTGTCTGTGCCTCTTTCCGATGCACCTCCGCTCGTTCAGAGCTGCAGGCTGCTGTCCTGGGAGTCCCCTCTACTATGCCCAGGGGATGCGGCGCCGTGTAGGCCCGTGGCCCTGCCTCCCGCATGGAGCCCACGGCGTGCGTCCCGCCTGGGCCCCCGGAAGGCTCTGTCTGGGCTCCTTGCTGGGGGGGGGGGGGGGGGCGAGTGCACCCCCCTTATTGGGCTCCCGGTTCCCCTGAAAGGACCCTGCAGCATACCTGCACGCCGGCCTGGCGATCCTGCCGCGTGTGTCCATCCGATCCTCCTGCCGTCCGCCTGCATCCCGGTCCAGTCCTAGGCCCGCACGGCTGCGGCCCGGTGCTGTTGTCAGTCCGCCTCTGCTGTTGTGGACGCCGCCGACAGTATCCCTCCACGAGGTCCCGGCCGCCATCTTGGACCGGAAAAAACGAGGCCCCACACAATCTTCCTGTTCCTCCGCTTGCCTCCCGGCCCCAGTTGTAGGCCCGCACGGCGGCGGCCCGGTGCTGCAATCCGTCAGCCTCTCCTAGGGTGGACGTCGCCCTCAGTAGCCCTCCACGAGGTCCCGGCCGCCATCTTGGCAAGAAAAATCAGAGGAGCAGTGTAGAAAACTGCCTCCTCTTGTGCTGCCACCTTCCTGACTGAATCTTTTTGTCCCGCCCCCTCTACATATACAGCCACTCCCCCCGCTGCTTACAGGGCCAGCCCTGCCTGGCCACACCCTTTTCCATCCTTCCCTGTGTGTCACTAGACACACTGTCATGTCCGGCCCTCTACTACCATTTCCCTGCGGTCCATTCTCGTTCCGGCCCTCTCTGACCAGACAGAAACAATAGATCACTGCTCCACTGGCTACAGCGTGGCCGAAAAACTAAATTTAGCCTAACAACCTAACTAGGAGGTTGCTACATCTATTTGCACAATAGACAATGCCTAGACAAATATAACCCTACCCATACTTACTGGTTATGTTTTTAATGCTGTCTGTTTCCCCGCTCGAAAAATTCAAACTTTACATTTGCCCTGGTGACCATTCTCTGTGGGGACAGAAGATTATGGGAAATTTTAAGGCTGTCAATAGAACAGGTGGTGAGGGGAAAATCAATGGGGACACGTTTAAGAGATTTCCACTTGGTTACTTTTGTGTCTCCATGACAGAAAGCAAAGTGAAATTTCCCCAGTGGGATATAGATGGCAAGACCTTGTCTACACTATCCAACACTGATAAACTTTAAACAAGAATGCAATGTGTCAATCTTATTTATCTATAGTTTTATACATATTTGTGTGTGTGTGTGTGTGTCTCTCTCTCTCTCTCTCTCTCTCTCTCTCTCTCTCTATATATATATATACAGTATATCTTTTATTCATAGCTCTCTTATGTCCAATTAGCTAGTCCATGTGTAAAGCCTTTGAACAAACGTGGGCTACTTGTTACATAAAATTACCACATTTGAGACTGAAGTGTTACAGGAAACAAATAGACTTTCTCTTAAATAAATACAGAAAGACAGTTGGTATGTTTTACATTTTATTACCACCATGTCTTGGTGTTTTTTACAAGAAATGAATTCTTGGGTGTTCTCCAAGTCCTTCGTTAAGGCGTACATACCAAAATGGGCTTAAGACATTTTCCTCCAAAGCACATGTCCCCTTTGTAAACCACAATGCTTTATAGGACATCGCCTGAGGCTTTAGGGTAGCCTACAAAAACACTGCACATGACGTAACACACAATTCACTTTTATTCTTTTTAATTTCTTCAGTGTGTGTAAAAAAGTAACATTCTACACTCTTTCAACGATTTGGACTGAAGACTTACCTTAGTGCTGTCACAGGGTCCCAAAAGCAGCTTTAGGCTTTATCCTCTTGAATTTTTGCTCAGGCTTTAAAGCAGCATGTTCCATTCTGTGGGAGACAGGCACACTTTGAAAATTTATGTATGTACATTTTAATATAATGAAATAATGCAGAAACAGACATGGGCAAAGAACTAGGAGGAGCCTACTGAAGTGGTTTTACCATCAAACTGGCAGCCGGCCAAGAATGCACTGGACTGACTGTAGCTCTCAGGCTTGGCTATATGAAAGGAAACCTTAGACAGGCCTGTTCTTTTGCTGATATTAAGTCTAGATCCGCTATTCTCAGCCAGGATTCTATGGAACCCTAAGGTTTCTCTAGAGGTTGTTCAGGGTTCTTTGAGATGTGGCTGACTGACCTCCCATTTTATGGTGTCTGCATAGTTACAGGTCCAGTGCCACCTAGCAGCTGAAAGTAAGGGTCGTATTCTGACCACCAATGTAAGAGGACATTTTTCAATGTAAGGGCTATTTTGCCCAATGATCCCACATGGACTAAAATTAGCAGGGTTTCCCAGAGATCTACATTTTTTTTCAAGGGTTCCTCTGGTGTAAAAATGTTTAGAAAGGCTGATCTAGGATAAACTAAATCAAAGGATGGCTGAATGAACAATATAACATAGCGAATACCATTCTTCAATAGTGTCATTATTATTATTGTAGATTAAATAGTACCTGAGCCTTGCATTTCTGTTTCATATAAGCAGCTGCCCAAGGATCAGTCGCGCAGGGTGACCGCTTCTGCAGGCCCCCCTAGGTCTTTCCCCACTCATGAAAATGAGTCTTGCCCACAAACCTGCCCACTGCTGGCCCAGCAGCATAGAGCATCAGTCAGGTGCCATGATGTGAGCCTTACAGATCCCTCCTCCCTGCTGCCAGAGATGACTGAAACATTTGCAGTCCAAATTTCTTCAACTCCCTTCCTTCCTTAATAAATCCCTCTAGTCTTAGCTATCTATAAATCTCTTGTTTCACTCTAAACCCATAGCTTTTGGGGGACACCTTGCCCCCCTTTTACCACTCATCCTTTTCCTTTCCCTCCTCCTACTTTCTTTCCACCGTCACACGTAAATTTCTTCCTCTTTCCCCACTTTGTTCCTTCCCCGCTCCCTTCCTTGAGGCGTCTCTACTCCACACCTCCCATCTTTGTGTTCGTACTTATGCTGCTGTAACCAATATGAAAATCTGAGACGATATAAGAAATGCACTGTGTCCTGTTACCATAATAATTTGCACAGTAGATCAATGCACTATGAGCTTCAACACTGAAAGGTTCACCACACAAAATGGCAACATGCTATCTCTTCTACATCCAATTCAGGTCTGTACTATCACAACTTGCGATTGCCATTGGATCACAGTTGAGCCTTTGAGTTCTCTTGTGATTGCTGTGAACTCATTGTTTACATGCTGAAATGTACATGCAAAAACAGAACCTCCCAAGATGATCCCATTTTGGTGGGACAGCTTGGAAGTGTTATATAAAAGCCTTTAATAAAAGGTGTATCCAGGGCCGGTACAGGGGGGGGGGGGGGGGCGGAAGGGAGGGATGCCCTGGGCGGTACTATTTACTGGAGGAAAGGGGGCGCATGATCCATGACATACAGTTTGCACACAATGCTGTGCTTTCTGTTGAGAAAGATCACTGCTACCTTTATGCTGTGTACAGCTAATGAAACCAGACTGCCCTGTCTCTGCTAGGAGCAGCGCAGTGGCATCACTGTGGTTGGTGTCACCTGGTGCAGTAAAATATGGTGTCACCACTCCAACCCCCCCCCCCGAGTCCCCCCTAGCCTGCCACAGTGCTCTATCCTGCCACTGTGGAGTGACAGCAGGAGCAGGACAGCGCAGTAGACATTGGGAGGTTTAGCAAATCAGCTTCTCTCCTGCCTAGCCTGCCACAGTGCCCTGCAGGGCACTAGGCAGGCTAGTTTTGGGCCGGCAGTGCACGGTCATGGTGCACACACCAAATTACCCCCTGTAAATGATGCAGGCGGTGCCGGCAAGCTGACCCATGCTACTTGGTTGTGTCACCTGGGTGTGGTCCGCACCCCCATAGCAATGCCACTGGAGCAGTGGAAGGTCCCTCCTTCTCCTGAGTCATTCAGAAGTGCTGTGAAGTCTAATGTGACTTTTATTCAGGTGTATTGACAGAAGTAACAGGTTCTTAAGCCTGTAGAAACCTGTTCATCTGCTGGTTGGTGTACTTTGAAGCAAGTGGGATGGCCAAACAGTGGAGTTGAAAATAAGTAGAAAACTTTATTGCAGTAAAATCCACTAAACACAGTCGCAGGAGCTGGGAACAAAGTTTTCTACATGGATTTCTGATCACAGTGTGGGGCCATCCCATTTGCTTCACAGTGCTTCTTGGTTGCAAGCCAGGCTTGCACCTGGTTTTGGGTCTGCCTGCTGGGCATTGGGTACTTATCTGGAGTGGTGCATCTATATGTTGGACTTTCTGGTTGGTGTAATTACCTAAATTTGTCTTCATATGAGCTTTGTTAAAAGCTTTGTTCAGCAACTCTCAAGCTCCGAAATGCCGCGTACACACGATCGGACTTTTCCCGGAGGACTTAGTCCAGAGGACAATCCGACAGACTTTGCAGCTGAGGTCCGACGGACTTTCAAGCAAACGGACTTGGCCACACATGATCACTCCAAAAGTCTGGCGGTTTCGAACAAGGTGACGTAGAGTCCGTTCGAAAAAATCTGGTCGCCTGTGTGCTAATCCGATGGACGAAAACCGATGCTAGGGCAGCTATTGGCTACTGGCTATGAACTTCCTTATTCTAGTCCGGTCGTACATTATCACGTTCGAATCCGTCAGACTTTTGGAGTGATCGTGTGTGGGCAAGTCCGTTCGTTTGAAAGTCCAGCGGACCTCCGCTGCAAAGTCCGTTGAAAAGTCCGCTTGTGTGTACGTGGCATAAGAGGCTTGTCCTGGGCCAAACTGTACTGCTTAACTACAGCAGAAGTCCAAGAACTGACTATGCTGTCTGGCAGGTATGTGTGGATCACAGGACTGGTGGTACAGAATTACAGATATTTTGGCAAGAAAGGAAGGTCGGTACATGTATTCAGCTGAATTTCATGCGTTCCACATTAATGCATAAAAAAATGCTTGAAGTTTCTAAAAAAAAATATTGATTTATTACTATTTAATTTTTGTGGTTATTTATTACGGGTATTGTTTGTCATTTCCCTACTTAATGACTCAAATAAGTAAAGACAACTATGGTATGCGTAAAATGAAATAATGTTCTTTTTTTAAATTTTCCTTTATTCAATGTGTGAAATTAAATTCATTTTGAAGTAAATAATCCTTCTTGAGAAATTTGTAACTTAATAATGATTTTCTTTAACTGCCTACAGATTCACTATTGCCACAACTGAATTAGGAACTTTTTATTCTTGAGAATCAGCACAAATGCCAAGCATGAAGCGGCATATTTGCTAGATGTACGCACACCATAAAATTAAAAAAAAATCACTAAAGCTTAAAATAGAACTAGACTCTCACAAAGGAATATTTCATTCTGTAGAGCACTGTAAGTAAAATAGGATTGCTTTATACTTACATTAAAGAATACAATTGATCCCTTACTTTTTTCATGTTTTCTTTCTCCGTGCTGTGCACGTCCTGCAGAGACTTTTTATGAACTACCTGTAGATCTCTGCATTCCCCATCAGTGGCTAACAGTTTTGCCAACCTACCAAATTGAAATTTACTGACACTACACCTAAAATTTACTGGCACAGCAAACTTTTTCAAAAGTTACAAAACTACAGTTTAAAGAGCAAATTTAACTATAAAAAGCTGCAAACAAGTTTAACCCCTTCAGATCTGCGCTATAGCCGAATGACGCGGATCTGCTTTGCCGGGAGGCCGTCAATAGACGGCCTCCCCTTTGCACGCTCGCCATGCCGCCCTGAAGGGCGTGCGTGGTGCGCGCTGTGATCACCCGAGTCAATGAGACTTGGGTGATCACAGATCAGAGTAAGGGGTCGATCCCGACCCCTTACCATGTGTAAGCTGTCAGCCAATGACAGACGATCACGTGAGGTAAACAGAAGATCGGTAATCGTTTTTCTTTCTTCTCACGCTAACAGCAGGAGGAGAAAAAAAAGATGGCTTCTGTTGAAGGGACATCGGTCCCGAAGAGGAAGAGGCGAAGCCGCCTCATATGTGCCCACCAGTACCTCCTGCCAGTGCCATGAATCAGTACCCACCAATCAGTGTCCACCAGTACATAAGTGCCAGCAATCAGTGCCATCTATCAATGCCCACGAGTGCCACCTATCAATGCCCACCAGTGGTGCCAATCAGTGCGTCATCAGTGCCACCTAGCAGTGCTGCCTATTAGTGTCACCTACCAGTGCCGTTCAGTGCCTATCACTACCACCCATCAGTGCCCATCACTGCCACTCTTCAGTTCCCATCAGTGCCAGCTATCAGTGCCACCTATTAGTGCCCTTCAGTGCCACCTATCAATGCCCTTCAGTGCTGCCCATCAGTGAAACCCATCAGTACCACCTATCAGTGTCCACCAATTCCACCTATCAGTGCCCACCAGTGCCACCTCATCAGTGCCCACCAGTGCCGCCTATTAGTGCCCATTAGTGTCACCTTATCAGTACCCATCAGTGTCGCCTTATCAGTGCCCCTCAGTGCAGCCTATCAATGCCCATCAGTGCAACCTGATCAAATACCACCAAAAGAAAGCTCTATTTGTGGGAAAAAAATAATAAAGACAGCGCTAAAAGCTGAAATGGTCTGGGCAGGAGGGGGGTTTAGGTGTCCAGTAAGCAAGTGGATAATATGCAATTAGCAATGCATTTTAAGGGAGATATTAAGGAGAAAAGCATATTACTTCATTTATTTTTGATAGAGTAAGTAAGTAGCTCAGGGATAGGCACACACACATGAAATTGACTCTCATAGTGACACTGGCAGAAGTGTGCAGCAGCACAGATGATGATGACACCTCACCGACATGACACGTCCTCTCCTGAGTCATAGTGACAGTCTCTCTCCATGCCAGGTGGTCCCTTCAGTTCAAACAGCACAGACAGGCCCGCTCCTGGCTTGCCTTGCTCCCGTACCACAGACCCGCACCATGACATCACACAACACAGTTACTCTGCCAGACCCGCCCCCCTCCAGCGCTGCCCGAACACACTGTAGCAGGCAATCGGATGGTCTCGGCCGAGCGTCACAGCCATATTGTTTACTGGCAAATTTTTCCTGTCACTGGCATTTACTGGCAGGAGAAAAGTGCCCTGTTTTTACTGGCTGCCAGTAAATATACTGATAGTTGGCAACACTGGTGGCTAAACATCACAGTTTTACTGTAGTGAAAGAATGGGCTGGGGTGCTGTGTGTTGGCACAGTGTCAGGGCTGGGCTGAGCCCTTCCTTCTCAAAGCTGGCCGCTCAGCTGTCGGCTAATTGCCAGCTCCTTTTTCTCCACAGTGACTCGCCTGTTGATGATATCCTGCTCGTCAGTCCTACCTACTTAAGCCGTCCAGTCCAGATGATCTCTTCCTTTGCCTTGGTCACATCTCCAGAGATGCTCTCCTGTGTTCCTGTTAAAGACTTTCTTGGCTGACATTCCTTCTGGCTCCAGATCGTGGTTGCTGTTTTACTACGCTCATCTCTGGCTCCCTGACGTTTTGGCTTGTCTGACTATGCGTTCTGGTTCCTGAACTCTGGCTATGTTTTGACTACGTTTACTCTGTTTACCTTTTTATTATTATTATTAAACAAGTGTGATTTACCTGTACTTCTGTCTCAGTCTGATTCATGGTTTATGAAACGCAGCTGCTTGCAATTCAACTCCAAGGGTCACAATGCTGCAACGGAACTAAATAAGTGTTGTCACCCTAGGACAGGAAGTGCCTGTAGATACAACTTATTTTAAATACAAATGATTTATTATGATTCAAAATACATAAATGAATTTAATATATATTTTTGAGGGGGTAGGGGCGAGGAGGGTTACAGTTTAAACTTCAAAATGTGTCAAGGAGGCCAGGGAGATGATCCAACAGAAACAAATGATGAAGACAAAAAAAGACAGTTTCATTTTCATCACACTTCTAAGGCCAGATTGTTTTTTTAGTTTGTAATGTAAGAATATTATGCTATTAATAATGATAATAATGTAGTCACACCACCACTATGAAAAATTAGCGAATGTGCAAGTTAATCCACTGCTAACTACATTTATCTTTATAAAAATGATGGAAACCTTCTTGCTGTCAGTGCTGCCCTGGGATTTATACCGCAGAGGTAACCTAATGAGGAATATTAAACAAAAAGAGACGTCCACATGGCTGTACATAAATAACACAGATTTTCTGCTTAATCCTTTATGTGGCCTTTGCCAGGGATTTATTTCTTGAACAGTAAAACTTTTCAAAGTGAATTGGAATCTGTATGCTGAGAACAGTACATTTGTTTTAGGCTTCTTAAAATTGTGTGGCCATTTTTGATGAGGGAGTCTCTCTCTGGCACATGTTTTGGCACCAATTTTCTGCCTGTATATGTGCAGCAAAAGCTAAAGACTAAAAGCTGATCACATTTGGAAAGAAAATATTCAGCGACCTCTAACCTCAGCCTCACACCTAAACCCAACACTTTGGCTGGCTTCACATCTGTGAACTGCAGAGAGATGCAGATTTTAGGGAATCAAATTAAACAGACACTAGTAGAATCTATATCAAAACATACATGTACCTTTTCCCACAAGCACTGTCCAATATATCAAAGCTAAAAGAGTACCTACCTAAAAAGTTTGGGACCTTAAATGTGCTTGCAGGAAAACATAAAACACTACCATAAACACCAACAATATCTAGATATCAAAGTAAATTTTTATTTATACAGTGACCATAAAAATCTAATTTATAGCAGAGATAACATATGCATAAAATTTGCACCATAATTCTATACAAAAGTGCATGTAGTCTATTAGCTGACTATCCATATGTAATAACGCATAAACTAACAGAAATTGACCATATCTTTCCTGTCTTCCTGTGTCGTTTAAAGATATAGCTTAACACAGGGAGATGAGAAAAGAAATAAAATGGATATTTCTCTTTATGTCACTCCTCAAGTAAAAATTATATGAGGCTAATGCCGTAGCCGGTAAAGAGCATATAATATGTTTTTTATCCAGTTTGGGCATAACTAAGAGAAGAAATGCCCAAATAGGATGAAGATGGCTACTGTGGCAATAGCGGGCAAATAAGAGAAAAAAAGTTATATTAATATCTAAAATATTTTTATTATTTTACAAGAAGTGGATGTAAAATCATTTTGACCTAATAAATTAGTATCACTAACATTCGATCCAATGTGCCCCACATATATGTCCAGATGATCTCCAAGAAAAGGATATTTTCATGAAATCACCAACAACCTAATACAAAAAAAGACATACATACATATAACATATACATAACACAAACAGACGGACAGGGCGCCTCTATAACCCTACCTGCATCAATTTGCCGCTTCACACATAGGTGTGTATATTGAAAGAAAAAGGGAGTAAATTGATGTATATTTGTAGCGGAAAATCGATGCATGTATGGTCCCTAGGGTAGTTGTGATTTCATGAAAATATCCTTTTCTTGGAGATCATCTGGACATATATGTGGGGCACACTGGATCAAATATTAGTGATACCAATTTATTAGGTCAAAATTATTTTACATCCACTTTTTGTAAAATAATAAAAATATTTTGAATATTAATATAACTTTTTTTCTCTTATTTGCCCGCTATTGCCATATGTAATAACACCCATGTATGTCAATGTGTCATTATGTTTCACCACTTCTTCAGGACTGGGCCATACATAAGACACAAAAAAACTAGAGTGTGGCGCTATGTGGAATATCGTGATAAAATAGTGATCAAAGTCCATCAGTCCAAGATGAGAAAACACAAGTCCTTTGGATCTGGGCTTTCGCCACCATTGTTCGTTTTTATCTCATCACCAAACTTTTGGCACCGTGTGTTGACATCGCTCACTATATTCAACATTCTGGTAAGCAGATTTGAGATTACATGCGTTGGAAGATGTTTTTTCGGAATGTTTTGATTCACTGAACTTTGTTTGAAGATCTAATATTTGAATATACAAGAATTTGTGTTTTCTCATCTTGGACTGATGGACTTTGATCACTATTTTATCACGATATTCCACATAGCGCCACACTCTAGTTTTTTTGTATTTATTTGGTTTGCCTATCACAAACTGTGTTGGCTGCAATTACACACTCATATTTAATTAGCGCAGATATTTGGTACACCCTTTTTACACATACATAAGACACCTAAGCCTAATACACACCACTAGTGGGTTGAACGAAAAAAATTGACAGCTCCGGTTGAATCCGCTGTACAAACAACCAGATATTAGTACAGCGACCCCCCCTGCTGTTCTGTTTTGCTCTTGCAGGGGAATGCCCCCCCCGTCAGAACACTATGCAGCATTAGTGCTGCAATCTTCCCTGCTGTTCTTTTGTGTTCTGACAGGGGGCGGCCACCATGCCAGTACACTCCGGTCAGTGCCCTAATGCCACATACACACGACCGGACTTTCCGGCAGACTAGGTCCGACGGGATTAGTCCATTGGACAATCCGAACGTGTGTGGGATAATCCGTTCTTTTTCGGGACGAAAATCCGACAAACCTAGAAATAGAACATGTTTCAAATCTGTCCGACGGACTCAATTCTGACAGACTTAATTCGGGAAAAACAGTTGTCTGTGTGCTGGTCCGACGGACCAAATACAACTCAAGGGAAGGTATTGGCTACTGGCTATTGAACTTCCTTGTTTAGTCCCGTTTATGTCATCACATTCAAAACTGTTGGCAAGTCCGTTCGTTCTGAAAGTCTGTCGGAATTTCGGCAAAGGTCCGTCGGGAAGACCGTCGGACCTAGTTTGCCGGAAAGTCAGGTCATGTGTACGCGGCATTAGCCATTGGCTGAGAACACTGATTGGGAGCCAGTCGGTTGCTGGTTTTACAGTATGCTCGTCCGGCTGCCGTACACACGGGCCGAATGTCGGTCGTTTTTTATTGAACCGGCCAATGTCGCCCGACATTCGTCCCGTGTGTACTAGGCTTAAAGTGGTTGTAAAGGCAGAAGGATTTTTATCTTAATGCATTCTAAGCATTAAGATAAAAAGCCTTTTGCATGCAGCAGCCCCCCTAATACTTACCTAAGCCCCATCTCCATCCAGCGATGTTGCATGGGAGACTTGGTTCCCCAAACCTCTCACTCCTCATTAGCTGGGACAGCAGCGAAGCGCCATTGGCTCCCGTGGCTGTCAATCAATGTCAGTGAACCAATGAGGAGAGAGAGGGGGCGAGGCTGGCCTGAATGAACACACCGAGCAGTGGCTTGGCTCGGGTGCCCCCATAGCAAGCTGCTTTCTATGGGGGCACTCAACAGGGGCCGGGAGCTGAAGAGGGACCCGAGAAGAGGAGGATCCAGGCTGCTCCGTGCAACACCAACTGCACAGAGCAGGTAAATATAACATTTATGTTATTTTTAACAAAAAAAAAAACGAGACTTTAGTACCACTTTAACTCTATGTCTCTACCTAATTCTAGTTATCCAAGTACTCATTAAATCTATCCCTCAAACTTAAAATAACCCCTTAACCTGACTTTAGGCCTATCTCTAAATCGGAGTACAAAATCTCAACCTAAATTTCGAATCTTACCCACAGTCTAATTCTAAGAAGTAACCCTTAATCTCCAAGTAATCTCTAAAGCCCCATACACACGGTCGGACTTTTTCATCAATTTGGTCCGATCGGACAAGGTTGTTGAAAAATCAGACCGTGTGTATGCACCATCGGACAGTGTTCGTCGGTTTGTCCGTCGGACAAAGTCTTATCTCCTGCTGGAAAGATTTGCCGTCAACCCGGTCCGATCACACCAAATCCGATCGTGTGTACGGTTGTGCGACCGGACAAAGTGCTACGCATGCTCAGATCACATTACAAGACCAAAGCTATTGGCTACTAGCCTCTACGTAGTCCCGTCGTAGGCAACAAACGTCACCACGTTCAGAATGATCGGATTTTCCGACAACTTTGTCCGACCATGTGTACGCAACGCCAACATCGGACAAAGTACGTCGGACAAAGTCCGACTGACCTGGTCCGCGGATTGTCCGAGCGTGTGTATGGGGCTTAAATGTTACCCTAACCTATATACCTGATTCAAAATCTCTAAATATACAATGCTGAAAGCAATCCCGCCTAAATGTAACACTAAATTCCAACTTAAACTTTAAATATAGCCCTAAAATGTATCTTTACTTTAATTTTGCGTTAAGTGTGTTTTCATTTTTGCAACCAAATTAGGACAGTGCCTACTTTAAATTTGTTACATGTTCCCATTTACACAGCATAGTATTTAAACAAATATTTAAAAATTACTGCTTATCTTTTTACATGCAGAACTGAGAAATCCTGCTGAGCTTTTCCTTTCTACGTAATGTTTATGAGGGGAAAGAGGTTTTGTGTACATACTGTGCTGGCAGATTTCACTATCAGGTTTAAACTAATTGTGCAAGACTGTCTCTCCTAACAAGGGCTTAACAAACTCAAGGCACTGTATGTTAATGCACCCCTTTAGTCTGTCCCTTATCCACATTGCCATTATTCAAAGCAATAGAAGATTGTCTGTAGAGTAATATATGTAAACCTGCTCCAAATGAAAAACTAAAGAGGTAAAAAATAGTTTTTTACATTTATTTTTAGGTATGTTGTGTGAATGGGAACAAGTAACAAACGTATTTTGGGGGTTTTCTCAAATTTGAGTGTAAAAATGGAAATATGATTTATATCTTAGCTTAACTTTTATCATTCTGAACCCACTAATTCCCATTGCACACCATACTGGAATCCTCCATATGGTTAAGAGGGCGCTTTAACGACTCCCAACTAAACTGGTCACAATGTAAAACATAAGATTAGGTCCCAATATGTCTGTTTCAAAGTGCAAAACATCTTTAGGGACGCCAACATCATTGCCTCTTCCCCATTCTGTTTAAAACAAAAGAAAGGTTTTAATTGAACATCCCACTTTGATCAGAGCCCTGCCCTGGCCAGATTTTATTGGAAATACCTGATCATTCTGGCATCATTCTCTTTTCCAACAAGCACATTTTATTACTGTGAAAACCTTAATTAAAGTAGTGGATCCAGTATGTTGTCTGTTTTATAGTCACAGCTGCCATTGGACTGTGAATTTCCCCAGTTAATATTCTGCATAAAAACAGGAGCGGAGCATCTTGATTGCTCTGCAGAGACTCTTGTGATTTCTTCCAGGAACTCAGCCACTGGATTTTCCAGCCAATACAAAGTAAGTCAAAAAAGGGAGTACAGATTATATGTATTGCTCTTTAAAGTTTTCTAAAGCAAAAAAAAAATAGTTTTTAACTTTTTGATATAGTGGTAAAGGTTTCCCTCTCTCTCTCTCTTACTCTTTCTCTTTCCTTGCCCATTGTGCTCTCTCACGCTCGTTCTCATCGCTCTTTCTCTCTCCCACTCCCATTGCTCTCTGTCTCTTTTCCTTTGCGCATTGCGCTCTCTCACGCTCGTTCTCATTGCTCTTTTTCTATCCCACTCCCATTGCTCTCTCTGTCTATTTTCCTTTGCCCATTGCGCTCTCTCATTGCTCTTTCTCTATCCCACTCCCATTGCTCTCTCTGTCTCTCTTCCTTGCCCATTGCCTTCTCTCATGCTCTCTCTCTCACGCTCTCTCTCTCTCACGATCTCTCTCTCATGCTCTCTCTCTCACGCTCTCTACCATGCTCTCTCTCACGCTCTCTCTCTCTCACGCTCTCCCTCTCAGGCTCTCTCTCTCACGCTCTCTCTCACGCTCTCTCTCTCTCATTGCTCTTTCTCCCATTGCTCTCAGTGTCTCTTGTGCAAGCTCCAACAAGGATGGCTCCATAAACAGCGTCTAAGAATTAATATCTACAATAATAAACGTATAGCAACAGGTAATCAGACAGTGCTATACAAATACAACAGATGTATCCGAATCCACCAAATAAATCAGTGCAAAAAAGTATACACAATATTCATGCAGTAATAAATATGTGCAACAAATAGCAATAAATAAATAAATAAATAATGAATATGTGCAATAATAAATATGTGCAACAATTAGCAAATTGATAAGCCAAACGGCAATTCAGTGCAAATGAATCTAAAGTGCCAAAAAAATATTGCGAATAAATATAAAGTGCCAAAAAGTATTGCAACTAAACTTGTGCAAAATATGCCACAAATTTGCAAAAAAAGCAATAATTGAATAATGGGATACTGTGACAGTCCAAAATAATCGTGCTTCTATGAAAAGTCCTGTGCAATCCAAATCGCTACTGTCAGCAAACAGCTCCCATACACAGTGCAATCTCCAAGTGCATTGAATTTTCTTGAGCGGTGAGTTTTTCAAGAGTAGTTGTACAGTTCTTATAATAATTAAAAGGTGCTCCCATCCATGCAGGTTTCAGTGTATCCAAGATGTTTCCCCCAGTCTAGGTAAGGGATAAAACACCTTACACTGAACAAGCCACAGGTCTCCACCTCCTCCTCTTTGCTCCTCTATGGCAACGTCCTCACAGGCTCCACTCCAGGTAACCACATAGCATAGGGGTAAAACACAGGAGGCACTCCATAGTGCAGTATTTAAAATAATTTATTTGTTTAAAAAGTAGAAAACTTACAGTTAAGTTGACAGTATACAGCGGTAATAAAATCAGTGTGCGATCCCGGCCGAGATCGCACACACAGCGTCACCAGGCTCTACTCTCCTGACGCGTTGCGTCACGCCCACGTGACTTTTTCAAAGGATTTCAAAAATCCTTTGAAAAAGTCACGTGGGTGTGACGCAACGCGTCAGGAATAAATAAAGGGTAATCTTTCAATGGGAACACTTGGTGTGGTTACAACTTCCTAATGCCTGGTACACATGATGAGATTATCAGCTGATGAGATTATCAGCTGAATGATCATCCACTTTTTTTTTGCATGCTAGTCTATTATCAAAAATGAAGAGTTTACTTAAGTTATGAAAATTTTCGTACAACAGAATGAAAATTCGGAAGTGATGTAATGTGTTGTATCATATTTGTATTGTATTTTCCAATGGCAACTGTACCGATTAAGCACTTACATTTACTGCGGCAAGGCGGCCTGGCTGCGTGAAATGCCGTACCTGTACACCGCTTCATGCAGTAGCCTCTCAGTGGGTCTGGCAGATGCGATGTTCGCTGGCCACCCGCGATCATTCCCCAGAAGCAGAACGGCAATCTGCCTATGTAAACAAGGCAGATCGCCGTTCTGACAGGGGAGAACATAGAGATCTTGTTTTCCTGCTAAGCAGAAACACGGATCTCTGTGTTCTCCCAGTCAGAGCAATCCCCACACAGTTAGTAAGCACCCCCTAGGGACACACTTAACCCTTTCATCGCCCTTGGTGTTAAACCCTTCCCTGTCAGTGTCATTAGTACAGTAACAGTGCATATTTTTAGCACTGTTCGCTGTATTAGTGTCACTGGTCCCCAAAAAAGTGTCAGTTAGGTGTCCGATTTGTCTGCCGCAATGTCACAGTCCCGCTAAAAATCGATGATCGCCTTACTAGTAAAAAAAAATAAAGAAATAAAAATTCCATAAATATATCCTATCATTTGTAGACACTATAACTTTTGCGAAAACCAATGAGTATACACTTATTGGATTTTTTTTACCAAAAATATGTAGCAGAATACATATTGGCCTAAATTGATGAAGAAATTAGATTTTTTTTATTGGATATATTTTATAGCAAAAAGTACAAAATATTGTTTTTTTTTTCCTCAAAATTGTCACACTTTTATGTTAAAAAAAACAAAAAAATTAAAACTGTAGAGGTGATCAAATACCACCAAAACGAAAGCTCTATTTGTCGCTAAAAAAGGACATACATTTTATTTGGGTTCATCATTGCATGACCGCCAATTGTCAGTTAAAGTAACGCAGTGCCGTATTACAAAAAAATGGCCTAGTCATGAAGGGGGTAAAACCTTCCGGAGCTGAAATGGTTAAACAAAAATCATATGATCTAGTTCCGTACAAGAAAACATTTTGTGCTTGCCCCATTGGATAATTTTGCATGAATTGTCGTGATCGGCTCTCGAAAGCTGTGTACTATGTGATTATCGTACGATCGCTTTGGAATCTGTATTTTTGGTATAATTTCCTGATTGCGTGTACAGGCCTTAAGAGACAATTCCTCTCACTTTGGAGATATTTCCTCGCACTTCTTGTGTTACAGGACAGGAAATGGACACAAATTCCCCCAAACTGATATCGACACAAAAAAACAACTGACAGGGTTTTATTAATCCTCAACTCTGGTCATATTAAAGAAAGTTGGCATTAGAGATATAAGAGAAAGCTTTGAATGTTCTGTTTTTAAAAACCTAATTCTGTTTCCCTTTTCCTCCATCCTATTTCCCAAATTTAATAAAAAAACACTATTCTCTGCCAACAGCCCTCGCCTAGCACATTGCAAATTAGAACCTAGCAGTCATGGGACCACAAATAAACTAGCTGAATAAAGCAGCACTCACAACATGAAAAGAGATTTTTTAAATGAGCTTACACTATATTACCAAAAGTATTGGGGCACCTGCCTTTACACGCACCTGACGTTTAATGGCATCCCAGTCTTAGTCCGTAGGGTTCAATATTGAGTTGGCCCACCCTTTGCAGCTATAACTGCTTCAACTCTTCTGGGAAGGCTGTCCACAAGGTTTAGGAGTGTGTCTATGGGAAGGTTTGACCATTCTTCCAGAAGTGCATTTGTGAGGTCAGGCACTGATGTGTATAGGAAGGCCTGGCTCACAGTCTCCACTAATTCATCCCAAAGGTTGAGGTCAGGACCTCAGACCAGTAAAGTTCCTTCACCCCAAAGTCGCTCATCCATGTCTTTATGGACCTTGCTTTGTGCACTGGTGCGCAGTCATGTTGGAACAGGAAGGGACCATCTCCAAACTGTTCCCACAAAGTTGGTAGCATGAAATTGTCCAAAGTGTCTTGGTATACTGACGCCTTAAGAGTTCCCTGGAAATAAGGGGCCAAGCCCAACCCCTGAAAAACAACCCCACACCATAATCCCCCCTCCACCAAATGATTTGGATCAGTGCACAAAGCAAGGTCTATAAAGACCTGGATAAGCGATTTTGGGGTGGAGGAACTTGACTGGCCTGCACAGAGTCCTAGCCTCAACCCGATAGAACACCTTTGGGATGAATTAGAGCGGAGACTTTGAGCCAGGCCTTCTCGTCTACATCAGTGCCTGACCTCACAAATGCGCTTCTGGAAGAATGGTCAAACATTCCCATAGACACACTCCTAAACCTTGTGGACAGCGGTCCCAGAAGAGTTGAAGCTGTTATAGCTGCAAAGGGTGGGCCAACTCAATATTGAACCCTATGGATTAAGACTGGGATGGTATTAAAGTTCATGTGCGTGTAAAGGCATGTGTCCCAATACTTTTGGTAATATAGTGTATTTCAAGGATTTAAAAAAAAGGTTCACAGAAGAATTTTAGAGTAAGGTCATATTTTTTTTTTTAAATCTTTTTTGTATCAGAGTTTACACTTGCTTTAACTTCAGGCAACAAGTGAAATCAATCAGGTAACTGTCAGGGCTTTCCAGAGAACACTGTAGTTGTGCTAAATTCAAGAAGCCTATACAATTTACATTCATTTAAGTTGTATGTAATGAATTGCAGAGAGGTTCTCTTCGATTCTCACATATGTTTCTGCTGTAGCCCCTTGTCAAATATTCTGCATTGTGCAACTTTCTCTTCTTTTTCTGTCTTGGACAGCAAGAAGCCTACAGTGGAAACAATTGACAATACTTGGCCTGTACAGTCTAAGGCTCAGCAACTTGTTCTCCCGGAACATTTGATTAGTGACAGCAATAGTAGAGCCTCTTCTGCACAAGAATGACAAACAATCTCCCTACAGGACTCTATGTTGGGGAGATGGGTCAAACCCTTTGGCAGTGAACCTTCATAGATTCACAATTAACAACAAAACTGATGTTCTTGTACAATTTTTGCAATAAATGATTCCAAGTTTCTGTTATTAATGTGGAACTTCAAATGTAAAGAGAGGCTGGACTAGCAATGTAAATTCATAGAAAAATGCAAAACTCTAGACTGGGGGTCAGCAACTTGTAAATCGTGATCTGGGCTTGCTGACCCGCCATAAGCAAGAGCCGCATAAGCCTTGTCATTTCAGCCCCAAGTCCAATCGTTGTCAAAGTTTGTAGAATTCACCTCCGTAACATCTATAACATTCGCCCCTTTTTAACAAATGAAACCACCAAGCTCCTCATTCACTCCCTCGTTATCTCTCGTCTTGACTATTACAACAACCTTCTCATTGGCCTGCCTCTCCATAGGCTCCTCCCCTCTTCAGTCTATCATGAATGCTGCTGCCAGACTTATCTACCTTACCAACCGCTCAGTGTGTGCCAACCCTCTCCTCCAATCCCTACACTGGCTCCCAATCACCAAGCAAATTAAATTCAAAATACTAACCACAACATACAAAGCCATTCACAACTCTGCCCCGAGCTACATCACTGATCTTGTCTCCAAATATCACCCAAACCGTCCTCTCCGCTCTTCTCAAGACCTCCTACTCTCAAGCTCTCGTCTCCTCCTCCCATGCTCGTCTCCAGGATTTCTCCAGAGCCTCTCCCATCCTCTGGAACTCACTACCTCCACAGGTCTGGCTATCCCCTACTCTTGCTACCTTCAGTCAATCCATGAAAACTCATCTCTTCAGGAAATCCTATCACGTCTCCAACTAATCTTCTACCACTTCCATCAGCTCATTCCCCACAGCTACAACCTTTTGTACCACCTGCCCCACCCTATTAGATTGTAAGATCTTCTGAGCAGGGCCCTCTTAATCCTCTTGTGTTTTATTGTATTACAGTAAACCCCCCTCCATCGCTGGGGTTATGTTCCGGACCCACCCGCGAAAAGTGAAAAACCGCGAAATAGAAAGACCCTATTTAAATACACCCTAGGCATGTTTTGTTAATTTTTTAATAGCATTTAAAGGTCTTTAAACACACTTTTATGCAATAGAAACACATTAAAGATAGAGAGAGAGATCAAGAGGATTTTTAAAACACAAAAATATTGTCTTAACAGTACAGTATACTGTACAGTACAGTAAAAAATAGAGTACATAACTGCGAAAATGGCGAAATATTACCACAATATCAGAATAACAGGTCCTAATTAAAATACCGCGATATACCGGGACCGCAATAACTGAACCGCAATATAGCGGGGGTTTACTGTATAACTGTATTGTCTCATTTTTATATGGTAAAGCGCTGCGTAAACTGTTGGCACTATATAAATCCTGTATAATAATAATAAGCCGATGCCTCCTCTGTAGTGCTGGCTCCTGTCCCATGCAGAGTGATATCAACTGCACTCCACCTCTTATCCCAGCTAGCGGCCTCCAGAGTGGTGCCAGCAGCAGGAAAGTAGAGATCTTCAGGTCAGTGTGAAGCAATACAGCAGGCATAATAATATAAGGCTGCTTTCACACTGATGTGCTGCGACCTACCCACACCACGGGTGCAGTGCAGAGTACCTGCAGCTTTCCTGTGGGTTTGCTGTGCTTTGCCATAGACTTCAATTATATCCTGCGGGTGCACTTTCTGAATGCAGGAGTTGGTGCGCTTTCAGAAAGTGCACCACACCTGCAGGATATCATAGAAGTCTAAGGCAAAGCACAGCTAACCCAGGTAAGTTGCAGATGCACTGCGCTGCACCCATAGTTCAGGTAAGCCACAGCACATCAGTGTGAAAGCAGCATTATATAGGGGGCTCAGAACAGTAATGCTGCGTACACACGACCGGACTTTTCGATGGACTGGGTCCGACGGTCTTCCCAACGGACTTTCAGCGGGGTTCCGACTGACTTTCTGAGTGAACGGACTTGGCCACACACAAGCACACCAAAGTCCGACGGATTTGAACCTGATGGCGTACGACCGGACCAGAATAAGGAAGTTCATAGCCAGTAGCCAATAGCTGCCCTAGCGTCGGTTTTCGTCCGTCGGACTAGCATACAGATGAGCGGATTTCTCAATAGGAACTGGGTCCGGCGGAAAAATTTGAAACATGTTCTATTTCTAAAGTGAAATATATACGTTGGGCAGGTAAGGTAGGAATACAGGTGGTCTATCACATCCCAAATTTAATAGAATGAATATATCAGTGGGCCATAGTGTGCATAAACACTGGCCAGTACCCCAGAGGGATGCTTAAAATGGAGATAGACACTTTTAGAAAGTATATGCTTGTAATAAAGTAAATGTTTATTCAAAAAGAAAATGTACATAAATGTAAATGCTGAATAGGGTTCAGTATGTTTGCATACAAAATTGGGTAAGTTTATACAGTTATTAACATGTCAACAGCAGAAACATACAAAAACGTTGTGACAATAATAAGAACTTGCTTGA
Source organism: Lithobates sylvaticus (assembly GCA_028564925.1). Taxonomy (NCBI): domain Eukaryota; kingdom Metazoa; phylum Chordata; class Amphibia; order Anura; family Ranidae; genus Lithobates; species Lithobates sylvaticus. Next base: position 83,307,816 of record CM053026.1, read on the forward strand.
TACATATATGATGAGGAAGATGCCAACATGTTTCGGACTTTGGTCCTTTGTCAAGGCAACTAGATATCCTTTAGATTCACATCTATATATGTGAAGAATCATAGGTTTAGTATAAAGGTTGGTAAAAGGGTATAAATCATAGGTTTAGTATAAAGGTTGGTAAAAGGGTATAATACAGTCAAAATACATTGCTATACACAGCTGGTATGGTACAAAAATGTAAAAGAAAGGTACTCACATGTAATACCAATGCTTATTTTTGCCACAGGGGAAGCCACTAGACGTGGTGTCAAAAGATATATAGGTAGGTTGTTTTATAAAAACAGGGTAGAAATGGCCACTAAGCGTGGAAAGCTTGCTGAGGGTCCCTCAGAGGCTACAAGGTCCAAATGCAGGAGCTTGGGCCGAGGCCCAGGTCCTGTAACAGGCAAAGATGAGCCAGACCGTATATGGCTGTAAAAATAAAGTATAAAGATGTAATGAGGGTAGGTTGTATTGAAAGTACATATACAATCAAACAAGGCAATGTGTTTACCTGAATCGTTTGAAGTAAGGGATCAGTCAGCTCTGAAGCGTCAGCAGCATGTACTGAGAGCATAAAGTAAGGAGGTATATATGTGGTCATGAAATGACAATCAGCTGGATGAGGGTGTGAGTATTCAGCTGAAGGAATGTACTGATTGGCTGTTTGTCTGAAGGAAAAAGGCGCCAGGAGCGCAACCCTCAAGATAGGGTTTGAAATTAAAGGCCTCATTGAGGCCAGGGGGTAGGGTGGCATTAAGATGGAAAATCCATCGAAGTTCGCTTTGTAAGAGCGCTTTATTATAGTCACCACCTCGGGCAGGAGGTGGGATATGATCTAGGGCTTTGAATGAGATTTTAGGAATAGTGTCTGGATGAACTGTAATCTTTACAGCTCTTACAAAGCGAACTTCGATGGATTTTCCATCTTAATGCCACCCTACCCCCTGGCCTCAATGAGGCCTTTAATTTCAAACCCTATCTTGAGGGTTTTGAAACTGGAGTCTGTGAATTAGATCTTTAACTCTATTTCCCACATTACAAGCACCCACATAAATCTGTCATACATGTATATTTTGCATCGTGTCTACCAATATGCGATCTGTCCATCTGATCCAATTGCCATATATTACAAAATAGTATATTCTATGATCACCAATTTCCACATCGCAGGTACTGCACATGTTCTCCATGTTTATTTGCCATATACTTTTTATCCAACAAGTTTTGTACACTATACTAGCTTGCTCTCCCTCACTTAGACTACCCGGCGCGGGTAAGACTTGGCAAGCATGCGCGACCCTCGTCCCGCGCATGCGCCAACTTTTCGCTGTTAAATCGGACTTTCCATCTTGTCCGCTTCCTGTTTGCACTCCATAATGGAGCGCATCAGGCCGTCAGCGGTTCTTTCCCGCGTCGGTGACGTCACGACGCCGGACGCGACCCCGCCGTCATGACGCGGCCGCGCCCGGCGCCGCCCCGTCAGAGGTCCACATAGGAAATACACCTATGGCGCTCCTGGCGCCTTTTTCCTTCAGACAAACAGCCAATCAGTACATTCCTTCAGCTGAATACTCACACCCTCATCCAGCTGATTGTCATTTCATGACCACATATATACCTCCTTACTTTATGCTCTCAGTACATGCTGCTGACGCTTCAGAGCTGACTGATCCCTTACTTCAAACGATTCAGGTAAACACATTGCCTTGTTTGGTTGTATATGTACTTTCAATACAACCTACCCTCATTACATCTTTATACTTTATTTTTACAGCCATATACGGTCTGGCTCATCTTTGCCTGTTACAGGACCTGGGCCTTGGCCCAAGCTCCTGCATTTGGACCTTGTAGCCTCTGAGGGACCCTCAGCAAGCTTTCCACGCTTAGTGGCCATTTCTACCCTGTTTTTATAAAACAACCTACCTATATATCTTTTGACACCACGTCTAGTGGCTTCCCCTGTGGCAAAAATAAGCATTGGTATTACATGTGAGTACCTTTCTTTTACATTTTTGTACCATACCAGCTGTGTATAGCAATGTATTTTGACTGTATTATACCCTTTTACCAACCTTTATACTAAACCTATGATTCTTCACATATATAGATGTGAATCTAAAGGATATCTAGTTGCCTTGACAAAGGACCAAAGTCCGAAACATGTTGGCATCTTCCTCATCATATATGTATCAAGCAAGTTCTTATTATTGTCACAACGTTTTTGTATGTTTCTGCTGTTGACATGTTAATAACTGTATAAACTTACCCAATTTTGTATGCAAACATACTGAACCCTATTCAGCATTTACATTTATGTACATTTTCTTTTTGAATAAACATTTACTTTATTACAAGCATATACTATCTAAAAGTGTCTATCTCCATTTTAAGCATCCCTCTGGGGTACTGGCCAGTGTTTATGCACACTATGGCCCACTGATCTATTTCAAAAGTCCGTCTGATTTTTGGACAGCAAAGGTCTGATGAAGCCCACACATGATCGAATTGTCCGGCGGATTCGTTCCGTCGGACATTTGCTGTCAAAAAGTCCGGTCCTGTGTACGCAGCATAAGGGTTCATTTGGATTTGTAGTTTGGGGGGTGGTAAAACCCTATTGTTGAGATGTGTTTTACCACTCCTGCCCCACCCGCACCCCCTTTAGCTGCAGTGGACAGGGGTGTACACATTTTGCAGCCGCAGCATAGGTTATACACCCTGTAATGGTTGGTCGTAGCACCTGCCAAGCATGACCCATTCAAGTGAATGAGGCCGCTCTGCAAATGCTCTGCAACCCTGTGCAGTACAGCAAACAAGGGGTTAAAGCGGGCAGCGTTGAGTTGCTTTTTCACCACCTGCTTTAACCCTTTGGACCCCGCAAAAGCATGCATTTGTGGAGTGCTTGCAGAGAGGCCCCATTTACTTGAATGGGTCACGTTTGGTAGGCAATAGCACCCACCAAAAGCAACAGGGGACTTAATTAGGCTTGTGCAATTCGTTTCATAACGAATCGAAATTCGGCCGAATTTTGCATCTTTCGGACATTCGGATGCAATTTCAACGAATACGAAAGAAATTATAGCGGATAGAATGAATGAATTCGACATGATTCAGTAATTCGTTAAAGATCTAATGAAACAAAAGGTCAACTAAAAATAAATCTTATGCCCCGTACACACGGTCTGAAATTCTGACGGAAAATGTCCGATCGGACCATGTTGTCGGAAAATCCGGCCGTGTGTGGGCTCCATCTGACTTTTTCCGTCGTAATTTCCGACGGAAAAAATTTAAGATCCTGCTCTCAAATTTTCCGACAACAAAATCCGATCAGACTTTTTCCGATCGTGTGTAGAGAATTCCGACGGGCAAAGTGCCACGCATGCTCAGATCAAATTAGGAGACCAAACCTATTGGCTAATAGCCTCTACGTAGTTCCGTCGTACGCAACGAACGTCCCTACGTTCAGAATGATCGGATTTTCCGACAACTTTGTCCAGATCTGACGGATTTTGTGGTCGGAATTTCGGACCTTGTGTACGGGGCATAACAGTCCAATCAACTGATTCATTTTGTGCTGGAGGCTGGATTACTGGCAAAGTGCATTCCTGAGAACTGAGTGAGAAGGGTTTTGTATTGTATTTGAGCCGAGGAGAAGAGATAATGACATTGTGTGCTAAAAGATTCAATAAACAAACGTCTTTCCAAACTACGAATCCTTATCACGAATAGCCCTACCCCAAGCCCTACCCCCGAATGAAATGATAGCGCATATAACGAATGAATTCAGCATGATTCGAGATTCAGTATAACGAATATCATCACTTTACCGAAATAACAAATTATCCGAAAACGTATTAACGTAACATAACGACTATAACAGAATGAAATTATGTATTTTACGAATGAAAACGAACCCAAACTAAACAAAATTTTCTGCTGTGCACAAGTCTAGACTTAATTCCTGCCGTAGCATGTGCAACTAAAGGGGGTAGGGCTTGGGGGCAGGGCTTGGGGGCAGTAGAACCCAGACTCAGCTGCAGGGTTTTACCACCCCCCAAGGATGCCGCTGCCAGAAGTAACTAAAGGCTCATTTACAAGTGAAAATCGATCCGAGTTTGTTGACAGGTGCTGAGGAGGAGATATGTTGTCTCTTCACCACCTGATTTAAACCCATGATTGCCGTGCAATGCAATGCGTAGTACGACAATTATATGTTTAAATCAGGTGTGAGGAGGCGACATTGGCCAACACTGTGCCCGGTGATCTTTGAGTTCTCCCATGTTGTTCGGGGGGATCGCCACCTCTTTAAGGTTGCCTACCCCTGCCCTAGACTGTGGTCTAAATAGGTACAGGGGGTCGCCTACTTACAAACATCCGACTTGCAAACGACTCCTACTTACAAACGGAGGGAGACAACAGGAAGTGAGAGGAAATCCACCCCTAGGACGGGAAATTCACTCCTGTAAGAGTTAATATGGGAAAAAGGTGTCTCCACTGATGCTTCATCACCAGTCCATGTTTCCCTAACAACCCAACAAAATCCAATTGTCATTGGGACAGAAGGTGAGGTGAAATCTTCTGAACAGGGGCACAGACAGTAAAACAAATGTTACAGGGGTGATAACCCTTCTCTATGTTATCTAAAAAACTTAAAAATTGATTTTTTGTCTGGAGCTACACTTAAAAAATGTACCTGTTCCGACTTACAAACAGATTCAACTTAAGAACAAATCTACAGTCCCTATCTTGTTTGTAACCCGGGGACCCCCTGTACAGGACTTTATGTGCTGATATGATTTGAATTGAATTTCTAATCCCTGAAAGTAAAGCCTGTTTCTCTAATCAGAGGTAACTTATATATGTCCAGGTACACTTGTACAATTTATTTGAAATGTGTATATACATTTCAAATTAATTGTACAAGTGTACCTGGACATATTATCTCCTAGTTAATTAGGCCAATATCACACTTAAAGTGGTTCTAAAGGCTGAAGGTTTTTTACCCTCATGCGTTTTTACCTTCATGCACCCCACCCCCCCTTAATACTTATCTGCGCTTCCTCTCGATCCAGCGATGTGCTCTCCAGGGACTCTTCCTCCTCCCTGGCTGAGACTGCAGCTATTAATCACAGCCAGTGAGCCAATGATTAGAGAGAGACGGCGGGGCTGAGCTGCGGCTCCATATCTAAATGGACACAAAGAGCAGAGGCTCGGGTGCACACCTGCTTGGGTGCCCCCCATTGCAAGCTGCTGGCTCTGGGGACACGCGACAGGAGGGAGGGGCCAGGAGCACCGACAGGGGACCCGCGTAAAGGAAGATCAGGGCTGCTTTGTGCAAAATGGCTGCACAGAGCAAGTAAGTAGGACATGTATGTTATTTTTTTTAAAGAAACATTTTTTCCTTTAATATCGCTTTAAAGCTGAAATCCAGGTGTGTCCATTTTGAAATAGTTATATTGGTGCACATGGACCAATGTAAGTATGTATGTCTTACCTGTGGGATCCTTATGGAAGCTGGAAATCATTGTAGTAGGCACTGCTACTAAAGTGATTGTTGCTAGCTTCCTGGTCCCATGCCGAGCACATGCACTGCTGCTTACTGAACAAAGCAGGGTGCCATATAGAGAACACTTTTCTTTTTCAATGAATGTAAAGTGTTCTCTGATTGGACAAGGTGATAAGACAGGGCAGTGACATGTGCATGTGAGTCAAATTCCTCCACCCTAAACTCCCTCATCGGTATCTTTAGGGACCTTGCTTTCTGCACTGGTGCGCAGTCATGTTGGAACAGGAAGGGGCCATCCCCAAACTGTTCCCACAAAGTTGGGAGCATGAAACTGTCCAAAATGTCTTGGTATGCTGACGTCTTAAGTGTTCCCTTCACTGGAACTAAGGGGCCAAGCCCTGATAAACAACCCCACACCATAATCACCCCCTCCACCAAATGATGTGGACCAGTGCACAAAACAAGGTCCATCAAGATGGTGTCGTAATGTATCTGTGTGTATGGGGGTGTAATGTATCTGTGTGTATGGGGGTGTAATGTATCTGTGTGTATGGGGGTGTAATGTATCTGTGTGTATGGGGGTGTAATGTAGCTGTGTGTATGGGGGTGTAATGTATCTGTGTGTATGGGGGTGTAATGTATCTGTGTGTATGGGGGTGTAATGTATCTGTGTGTATGGGGGTGTAATGTATCTGTGTGTATGGGGGTGTAATGTATCTGGGTGTATGGGGGTGTAATGTATCTGTGTGTATGGGGGTGTAATGTATCTGGGTGTATGGGGGTGTAATGTATCTGGGTGTATGGGGGTGTAATGTATCTGGGTGTATGGGGGTGTAATGTATCTGTGTGTATGGGGGTGTAAAGTATCTGTGTGTATGGGGGTGTAATGTATCTGGGTGTATGGGGGTGTAATGTATCTGTGTGTATGGGGGTGTAATGTATCTGGGTGTATGGGGGTGTAATGTATCTGTGTGTATGGGGGTGTAATGTATCTGGGTGTATGGGGGTGTAATGTATCTGTGTGTATGGGGGTGTAATGTATCTGGGTGTATGGGGGTGTAATGTATCCTTATGGAAGCTGGAAATCATTGTAGTAGGCACTGCTACTAAAGTGATTGTTGCTGGAGGGGGTGTGACCGGATGTGAGGAGAGAGGGCTGAGTGCTGAGGAGTGCTGAGGAGATGCAAGGAGAGTTGGTGTGAGAAGGAACGCTGCTGTGCAACCCCCTCCCCCTTCTAGCTTCTGGATGAAGCCGTCATGAGAAGCTATGGTATGCTATGAGCTGCCTCCTGCTCCCTGCCCCCCACGCTGAACACGCTGTGTGTAATCTCCTTCTCACAGTCCTCTGCTTGTGGGGGAAAGGTAAAGGAAAAAAGCCCAGCAAGGTTTGCCAAAGGACTGTTACTAAGATTCACTGTGTGACTTGGACTCTCTGTTGCAAAAGATTGAAAACTACCTGCTGACCCCACATAGACCTTCAGTGCTGGACATGTGAGTAACATGCAATGGAATAAAGGGGAAACATAGCGATGCTGTCTAGTGCCTGCGCCTTATAAACTGTCATTAATGATGAAATGAAGTGAATGAAAGCCATATTGTTCATATTGGTGTCACAAGGCGGACTTTCTTTATCAGCTGAGAGAGATAGTATATACTATCTACTAAAGGTGTTTTGCTACCAGTGCTTTCATGCAGGAAAACTGTGAGTTCAAAAATGCTATATGCCTGGCTGCTGGCACCCACACATAAGTAAAAGGAAAAAAACTGGCCTGTCTGGCTGTCAAGGCTCTTATATATGAAGTAATACCACTAATATACCGCTGATATATGAACGTCAACTGACCACCTGGCTGGCTGTCTGTATACTTCCACGTGAAAAATCTCTCATCTTGCTTGCCATTTATAAAGCCGCCAAGGACTATGTATACCTACTAAAGGTCCAATTATGTATGTAAGAGCTGGAGCGGACATTGTATACTGCTGAGCGCATGTTTTACTACCAGTACTTTCATGCAGGAAAACTGTGATTTCAAAAATGCTGTGCGCCTGGCTGCCTGCACACATACATAAGTAAAAAGAAAACACTGGCCTGCCTGGCTGTTAAGGCTTTTATACATGAAGTAATACCGCTGATATACCGCTGATATATGAATATCAACTGACCTCCTAGTTGGCTGTTTGTATACCCCCACGTGAAAAATCTCTCCTCTTGCTTTCTATTTATATATCTGCCAGGGGCTATGTATGTAAGAGCTGGAGCGGACATTGTATACTGTTGAGTGAATGTTTGGCTATCAGTGCCTTCATGCAGGTAAACTGTGATTTCAAAAATGTTGTGTGCCTGGCTGCTTGCACCCATACACAGTATACATAAGTAAAAGGAAAACATTGGCCTGTCTGGCTGTTAAGGCTCTTATACATGAAGTAATACTGTTGATATACTGCTGATACATGAATGTCAACGGACCACCTGGCTGGCTGCCCGTATACCCCCACGGGAAAAATCTCTTTGCTTGCTTGCTGTACCCGCTGGTAGTGCTTAGTAGTTAACTGCGCTGTTTGTGTTCTATCCGAAATAAGGAGGAGAGGGTGATCTCTCTCCCGAGGACTATATTTGGAAGATCTGTTGCTGCTGACATAACTACGGTTGAGCGTAACCTCGGCCGCTTTCCCCTTTTTTTTTTATTTTTTTTTTATTTATTTTTTTTCTCCTTTCGCTGGCCGCTCTGGCCCCTGGTGTTGAAAAAGCCTTTTTTTTTCCTCTCGGCTCCTGGCTTGTGCTCCTATATGAGAAGAACTGCTGCTGATACAGGACCCCCTTAGCAACCGCTTACCTGACCATCTGCGTGGTTTCTTCTTTTTTTTTTTTTTTTTTCTCTCCCTCCGACCCCCGTGCTTAGAAGAGGGGGGAAAAGGGGGGGAAGGGAAATATAAATATTGTGTGAAATAAGAGGAGAAGGGAAAATGCAGCAGCTACGATCTGCAAAAGATAAAGATAAAAGTGTCCAACAAGCAGGTATGGCTGCTGCAGCAAAACTAGAGCAATTTGCACACACAACTGGGCATACACTGGGGCAACCCATGCCGCCGTCTCCCCCAAAAAAAGGGACTCAGTCCAAAATCCAACAAGGAGGTACAGGAGAGAGAAAGAGTCAAGGGCAGAGCCAATCAAATGCGGCAACACCAAGGGCCCAGGGGGTAAAGACACAGACACAGGGAAGTAAAAACACCGTGGCCGCAGATCAAAATATAAAAACAAGCATAGAAGCAATTGGGGTTGGGGCAGGACCCGCCCCACCTCTGGAGAAAGAACCCACATTAATGGACATTTTTAAAGCAGTAAAAACCTCAAATGACTCGCTCAAAGACTTGGGCGAACAGATGAGGGGGGTCAAAGAGGACTTGGCACTGGTAAGACAAGACATGCAAAGGATAGCTGAGAGAACCACAGTATTGGAAGGAAGGATCAGCCAGGTGGAGGATGATGTTCTTCCACTGGTTAAAGAGATGAAGAACATGAGGGAGCAGTTACACCGGCAAGCCGTTAAATTGGAAGAAATCGAGAACAGGAGTCGTAGAGATAACATTAGGATAGTGGGAATGCCTGAGAAGAGTGAAGGATCCAACCCTACTGAATTTTTGGAAGGCTGGTTAACTGAGACCTTTGGGAGAGAATCCTTTTCAAGATCATTTAGCATCGAAAGAGCACATAGGGTGCCGTTCCGCCCACCACCAGCAGGAGGCTATCCACGAACCCTGTTAATGAAGTTCCTTAATTTTAAGGACAAAGTGACACTTCTGCGAAAAGCCAGGGACAGAGGGAATATCTTTTTTAATGGGATTAAAATTTCTTTCTATTCAGATTTCTCTCAGGAGCTCCAAAAACGTAGGGCAGAATTCACCCAGGTCAAACGTTCACTACAAAAGTTTAAAATTCAATATGCTCTTTTATACCCGGCCAAACTGAGGGTAATGGCCCTGGGGGAAACCCGGTACTTTGAGGATCCAGGAGGGGTAGAGAAATGGGTGGAGGAGAACAGGGAAAGGTTACTGGCATTGTGATAAGTTGTGGTACTCAGAATAGATTACACGAGGGGGGGGGTGGGGGGGGGGTTGGCACAGTGGGCGGGTACGAGAGGATGTTGATAAGGGTGTATGTGAAGAAAGGGTTAAGAGTATGGGATAAGGTCACTGGTAGTCCCCGGGGGGTTCACCGAGAGAGGTGGGGAGGGGGGGAGGGGGGGTGAGGGATGGGTATGGGTAATATTTCAGATCAAAGGTGTGTAAAGGGCCAAGGGAAAAAGGGTACATCCACTGATAAAAAAGAGAGAATCACGGTAGACGCACAGAAGTGGGAAGTAAAAAGGGAGACACATAGAGCTTTTCAACGGGGAACCACTAGGATAATGGGTGAAAACACTGCTATAGAGATAAAATACTACTGATTAAAATACATTGGGTGAAAAATGATGCAATCTAAAATATTAAGAATTGGGTCATGGAATATAAGAGGGTTAGGCACAGCGGGTAAGAGGGCAATAGTGTTTTCTATGATGAGGAACTATGGGATTGATGTGGCTTGCCTGCAGGAAACCCATTTGACAAAAGAAACAGCCCAACAACTACAAAGGCAGAATGGGGTATACCAATTTCAGTACCACTCGGTTTATGGCTCATACAGTAGAGGGGTTAGCATAATGGTGAAGAAAGGGGTGAATTTTTCCTGCATGCAAGCCATCTCAGATGAAATGGGCCGGTATATTTTTCTCTGTTGTCAAATTGAAGATAAAAAGATGGTGATAGCAAATGTGTATGTCCCCCCCCCCATTTAAAATGGAGATCATGCTTAAATTAAACGAGTTCCTGTTGGATAAGCAGGGAACACCAATCATAATAATAGGTGACTTTAACCAGGTATTGGATTACAATATGGACAGATTCCCAGCCCAGAGGGTAGCAGAAAACATGAAGAAAGGGCAGTTGAGTCGGTTTATGGAGGAGGTGGGTTGGATAGACTTCTGGAGGGTGCGGAACCCTGACGCTCAGCAATTTTCTTGCTGGTCGGCCACACACTCCACCCTCTCCAGAATTGATATGGTGATGGGAAACGATAGGGCATTGGAGCTGGTAGAAGCAGTTGAGTATTGGCCAAGGGGGATCTCGGACCACTCCCCTCTTATGCTTAGTTTAAAGATAGGGAGGGAGGAAATATTGAGGGGGTGGAAAATTAACCCGTGCTGGTTTGAGATACTCAGAAGTATAGATACCATCCCACCAACACTGAGAGAATTTATTGTAGTCAACGCAAACACAGCAGAATTAGGGATTATATGGGATACCCTTAAGGCTTTCTTGAGGGGATTATTAATTCAGCAGGTGGCGAAGTACAACAAGGGGGTAAGGGCACAGGAAGAAAATAAAAGGAGGGAAGCGGCTGCAGCGGAGGCTAATTATATTCTAGCCCCAACAATGGAAGGGAAAGAAAAATGGCTGGAAAAACAACAGGAATATAAATTATGTGTAATCCAGAGAGTCGAGACTAAACAGTTGTTACAGAGGCAGGAGGCCTTCATGGAAGGAGAGATGGTGGGGAGGATGTTGGCCCAGGTGGCAAGGGCGAACAGGGCCCCCAGTAATGTATCAGCTATTCGAAGTAGAGACGGGGGGGTAACCTCGAACTCCAAAAGTATACTGGAAAGCTTTGAGGAGTTCTATAGGGACTTATACTCCGCACGAGTAAGGGGAGCGGGGAGATCAATGATGGAGAGTTTTTTGGGGAAGGTAGCCCTTCCGAAGATAACACTTGAAGAAAGAGTTGGTCTGGATTCCCCAATAACGCTCTCCGAATTACAACAGGCTGTAGCCGACATGGCAAATCAAAAGTCTCCGGGTCCGGATGGTCTCCCAACGGAAACGTATAAATACTATGGGGATATCCTGCTCCCGGAACTGTTGAAGGTTTTAGGGGGGGCAATGGAGGTGGGTTATCTCCCTGAGTCAATGAGAGAAGCTACCATCATCGTACTTCATAAGGAAGGGAAAGATCCCCTAGATGCCGCTTCGTATAGGCCAATCTCCCTTTTGTGCACGGATGCAAAAATTCTAGCTAAAGTTATCTCAGCTAGAATGGATAAAGTTATTTCAAAATTGGTCCACCCTGATCAGTCTGGGTTCATAGCAAACCGATCAACCAGTACAAATATAAGGAGAGCTTTTTTAAATCTTCAAACGCCAACAGATAATATAGGGTCGAAGGCGATATTATCATTGGATGTGACCAAAGCCTTCGACTCTATAGAGTGGGAATACATTTGGCGTATACTGGAAGAGTTTGGATTTGGACCCACGCTGATCGGGTGGATCAAGATGCTCTATGACAGACCAGTAGCTAGATTAAAAATTAACAATAGATTTTCAAATCAAATAAAATTGGAAAGGGGAACCAGGCAGGGGTGCCCTTTATCGCCCTTGCTCTTTGCGCTAGCTATGGAGCCCCTTGCGGAGTACATCAGAGGGAGCCCTGACATTGTAGGTTTCCGTAGGATCTCAGGAGAAGAGCGTATAGCATTATATGCTGATGATATATTGCTCTTCCTGGGGGACATAGAACACTCATTGGAGGAAGCAATGAAAGCTGTGGAGAGGTTTGGTAGTTTCACGGGTCTAGAGATCAACTGGACGAAGTCAGAGCTCCTTCCGATGGCCGAAATAAGGGAAGGGATGCTAAGGAATAGCCCTAAATTAGCAGTCGTAGATTCCCTTAAATATTTAGGGATCAGGATAACAAGAGACCCCAATCAATACTTGCATAATAATCTGATACCAATATTGGGGAAGTTTAGGGAGAAAATTAAAACATGGAAATCCCTCCCCCTGTCTAGTGCCGGTAGATGTTCATTAATAAAAATGATTTGGCTGCCCCAACTGTTGTATGTGCTCCATAATGCCCCCATATGGATCCCCAGAAAATGGTTTGATAAAATCGAGAGTCTATTTAGGGAATTGGTGTGGAAGGGGGGACAGGCAAGAATACGGCTTCGGACTCTGCAACTCCCTTCAGGGGAAGGGGGTCTTGCACTGCCCAATCCTGAGATATACTATTTAGCGTCTCAGTTACAACAATTAGTGGGATGTTGTGCCCAAGAGGGAGGGTCCCCTAATGGAAAAATTCTTTTGACAGGCGCGCTACACGAGACCATAATAGAAACTTTAGAGGCAGGGTCGTTTGGGGCTAAGAACCCAACAACAAAAATGGTCAGTAAAGTTTGGAAAGTCGTCAAAAAAAAGTTAAAATATATGGAGACTAACATATATACCCCAATCTGGAACAATAGCAACCTACAGGAATTACGTATAATGGGGAAAATCAGGGAGTGGGAAAATAGGGGAATTAAAAAAGTGAGCCAAATATACGATGGTCAGGCCATAAAAAAATTCGAAGTACTAAAAAGGGAATTTGATATCCCCCAGAATACACAGTTTAGTTATCTTCAAATAAGCCATGCCCTAGAAGCCCAGTTTCGAAACCAACCTATGGTATGGGAGGAACTACCAGTGCTACAGGTTATTGGGGAGCCAGGATCCACTAAAGGATTAATATCTGTGATATATAAACTACTGAACAGAGGGACCCTAGGCGAAGTAAAGCTGCTGGAGGTAAAAAAAAAATGGGAACAGGATCTAGGTGCCATTCCACAGGGACAATGGAAGAGAATACTAGAACTAGCCCCGATGATATCGGTTTCGCCCGCCCAGAAATTCTCACATCTGATGCTACTCAACAGAGCGTATTATACACCAAAGCTGTTATGTAAATTTGGAAGAAGGCCTAATGATAAGTGTCCGAGGTGCCAGGGGCAGGGGGACCTGGTCCATATGGTATGGAGATGCCCCAAGCTCTTCCGGTACTGGGAAGGGGTGACAAAAGTATTGAAGAGCATATTTAAAAAAGAAGTGGAAAGGGAAGTGGTACTTTGTATCCTGGGGTATAGACAGGAAAAGGGTGAAACAAAAAGTACAACAGTGGCAATATTAAGGGGCATGTATCAGGCCAGGAAGATGATAATGATGAGATGGCAATCACAGATGCCACCCACAGTAAAGAATTGGATCGATATAATGAATGAAACCCTCCCGAAGGAGAGAGCCGCGTACATAAAGAGATATAATATGAAAGAATTTGATAGGATGTGGAGACCATGGATAGAGGGAATACACCAGATACAGCTGGAATAGAGGGGGGGTGGGGGGGGGGGGAGGGGAGGCGGGAAAGGGGGGATAATGAGACAGGAGTAAATCCAGGCAATATTACTCAAAAAGCGGCTCCCTCCTTTTTAGTGGAGGGAATATAGAGTGCTCTTTTTTTATCTTCATAAAGAGATATACCTATGTGTTAAGTACAAAATGTATGTAAAAAAGATACTGGTCCTGGAATATTGTGTTGAGGTGTAAACATGTTTTATAGATGGAAAAACTAATAAAGATTATAATTAAAAAAAAAAAAGTGATTGTTGCTAGCTTCCTGGTCCCATGCCGAGCACATGCACTGCTGCTTACTGAACAAAGCAGGGTGCCATATAGAGAACACTTTTCTTTTTCAATGAATGTAAAGTGTTCTCTGATTGGACAAGGTGATAAGACAGGGCAGTGACATGTGCATGTGAGTCAAATTCCTCCACCCTAAACTCCCTCATCGGTATCTTTAGGGACCTTGCTTTCTGCACTGGTGCGCAGTCATGTTGGAACAGGAAGGGGCCATCCCCAAACTGTTCCCACAAAGTTGGGAGCATGAAACTGTCCAAAATGTCTTGGTATGCTGACGTCTTAAGTGTTCCCTTCACTGGAACTAAGGGGCCAAGCCCTGATAAACAACCCCACACCATAATCACCCCCTCCACCAAATGATGTGGACCAGTGCACAAAACAAGGTCCATCAAGATGGTGTCGTAATGTATCTGTGTGTATGGGGGTGTAATGTATCTGTGTGTATGGGGGTGTAATGTATCTGTGTGTATGGGGGTGTAATGTAGCTGTGTGTATGGGGGTGTAATGTATCTGTGTGTATGGGGGTGTAATGTATCTGTGTGTATGGGGGTGTAATGTATCTGTGTGTATGGGGGTGTAATGTATCTGTGTGTATGGGGGTGTAATGTATCTGGGTGTATGGGGGTGTAATGTATCTGTGTGTATGGGGGTGTAATGTATCTGGGTGTATGGGGGTGTAATGTATCTGGGTGTATGGGGGTGTAATGTATCTGGGTGTATGGGGGTGTAATGTATCTGTGTGTATGGGGGTGTAAAGTATCTGTGTGTATGGGGGTGTAATGTATCTGGGTGTATGGGGGTGTAATGTATCTGTGTGTATGGGGGTGTAATGTATCTGGGTGTATGGGGGTGTAATGTATCTGTGTGTATGGGGGTGTAATGTATCTGGGTGTATGGGGGTGTAATGTATCTGGGTGTATGGGGGTGTAATGTATCTGTGTGTATGGGGGTGTAATGTATCTGTGTGTATGGGGGTGTAATGTATCTGGGTGTATGGGGGTGTAATGTATCTGGGTGTATGGGGGTGTAATGTATCTGTGTGTATGGGGGTGTAATGTATCTGTGTGTATGGGGGTGTAATGTATCTGTGTGTATGGGGGTGTAATGTATCTGGGTGTATGGGGGTGTAATGTATCTGTGTGTATGGGGGTGTAATGTATCTGGGTGTATGGGGGTGTAATGTATCTGGGTGTATGGGGGTGTAATGTATCTGTGTGTATGGGGGTGTAATGTATCTGTGTGTATGGGGGTGTAATGTATCTGGGTGTATGGGGGTGTAATGTATCTGTGTGTATGGGGGTGTAATGTATCTGGGTGTATGGGGGTGTAATGTATCTGTGTGTATGGGGGTGTAATGTATCTGTGTGTATGGGGGTGTAATGTATCTGGGTGTATGGGGGTGTAATGTATCTGTGTGTATGGGGGTGTAATGTATCTGGGTGTATTGTATCTGGGTGTATGTGTACTATGTCTGCAGTCTCTGACCGTGATAATGACATTGTCGAAAAGGGGCAGAGCATGGGTGACCTTAAAATAATGCCCCCCCTGAAAAAAGTTCTACGGATGCCCATGGTCCCAATACTTTTGGTAATATAGTGTATCCTTTAACAATCTGATGGTCTTACATACAGTTATTTGTACATTTTGCTGATTTATGGAATCCATTCTTTCCCTCTCTGGTCTCCTCCTGATCAGAATTTTTTGAAAAGATTACACGGAATCCATGACGACCTCGGGACATTTACACGTAAACTCTCGGGGATACAAGTAATTTGCTTATTTGAAAGAGTGTCATGCCAATTGCTGTACGCCAGGTATCTTGATCTTGTGTTTTAATGATCCAGTTTTCATGTATTTATAACTGCATCTTGTAATATCTGGGCTGTTTATTTAAACAAGGTTTTAGCGAGTAATTTGCTAAAATAAAGCATGTCAGAGAGACAGAGTCCAGAAGCACGGTTATGGAGGGAAGCGTCAAGTGCTCTCGGATTTTAGTGAAAAGATTGCAACTCAATGACTTGTATATTTTATTACTAACCTAACAAACTCCTCGTGTTGACCTCTCATGTACTCATGCATACCATTTATGTGTGAGCTGTGGAAAGCATTGAATAAAAACAGCCATACATGGTTTATAGAGGTCCATAAAAATAGCACAAATAAATCGCTTGACGACTTGAGATGAGTCCAAGAATAGGAAAGGCTGAATCAACAAAAAAAAAAAAGCATATCTTCTGTAACAATCGGGAAAAGGTGCGTTTTACTGGCCCTTTAAAGCAATCTTTCTCAACCAGGGTTCCGTAGAACTCTAGGGTTCATCCAGAGGTTGCTAAAGATTTCTTGAGCAATTTCTACTAATATGTACGGAGGAACACTGTGTTACCGGCAGCAGGTATGTAGAGTGCAGCCAAACTGATACTACGCCCCACGTTCACACCGGTGTGACTTGTTATGCGTTGTGACCGTTCCAAATCGCATGAAAAGTCGCACCTTATTGACGGCAATGGAACCATTCATATCGCTGCCACATGAGTTATGAAAAAGTTTCCTGCACTACCTTTATACCGATTTCATTGTGACTTGCGTAGACTTCTGTTAAATGAAACCGCAAGCCGCAATGAAATTGCCATGTAAACGATCACCTTGTAAAATAGCCCATTCAGTTTAAAACTGAAATGAAAGGCAAAACATTTGTGTATAGATATTAACCACTTGCCGCCCGCCCTATAGGCAAATGACGTCGGCAAAGTGGTTTCAAAATCCTGACCGAGCGTCATATGACGTCCTCAGGATTTTGAGCCGCTGCGCATCGCGGCGATCATTGTTGCGGGGTGTCAGTCTGACACCCCGCAACTATGATCTTGGTAAAGAGTCTCCGACGGAGACTCTTTACCATGTGATCAGCCGTGCCCAATCACGGCTGATCACAGTGTAAATAGGAAGAGCCGGTGATCGGCTTTTCCTCACTCGCATCTGTCAGACGCGATTAGAGGAGAGCCTATCGGCTGCTCCTCTGACAGGGGGGGTCTGTGCTCATCGATTATCAGCGCAGCCCCCCCGAGGATGCCCACACTGGACCACCAGGGACACCACCAGACCACCAGGGATGCCCAGCACCAGGTATGCCACCCTAGACCACCAGGGATGACACACAGTGCCCACAATGGATGCCAATCAGTGCCCACAATGGATGCCAATCAGTGCCCACAATGGATGCCAATCAGTGCCCACGATGGATGCCAATCAGTGCCCACAATGGGCATTACTGATTGGCATGCATTATTGTTTGGGTGTGATTGACATCCATCAGTACAAAACAAAAAAATACAATGCCCCCTATCAGTGCCCATCCATGCCACCTATCAGTGCCCATCTGTGCCACCGATCAGTGCCCATCCATGCTCATCCGTGCCGCCTATCCATGCCCATCTGTGCCACCTATCCATGCCCATCCATGCCGCCCATCCATGCCAATCCGTGCCAGCTATCAGTGACAATTTGTGCCACCTATCAGTGCCCATCTGTGCCGCCCATCAGTGCCCATCAGTGCCGCCTATCAGTGCCACATATCAGTGCCCATCAATGCCACCTCATCAGTGCCACTTCATTGGTGCCACCTCATCGGTGCCCATCAGTGTCGCCTTATCAGTGCCCGTCAGTGTAGCCCCATCAGTGCCCATCAGTGAAGGAGAAAACTTACTTATTTACAAAGTTTTGAAACTGAAACAAAAAAAAACATTTTTTTTTCAAAATTTTCGGTATTTTTTTATTTGTTTAGCAAAAAATAAAAACCGTAGAGGTGATCAAATACCACCAAAAGAAAACTCTATTTGTGGGAAAAAAATTATAAAAATTTCATTTGGGTACAGTGTAGCGTGACCGCGCAATTGTCATTCAAAGTGCGACAGCGCTGAAAGCTCAAAATTGGTCTGGGCAGGAAGGTGTTTAAGTGCCCTGTATTGAAGTGGTTAAAAAAAACATTATAAATACCCTTTTTCCATTTTTCAGGCTGGGTTCACACCATTGCGAATTGGATGAGGCTTCACTGAATTCATTTCGCAATAGCAAGAGATTTTGACTGGCTCTCTATAGAGCTGGTTCATCTCCGCAGCGAGTCCGGTGCGTTTTGCACAAAAACTGTGTGTATTTTGGTCCGTTTCAGGTCCGAATTCAGTCAAATATTCGTGCTGAAATCGGACCTGAAACGGTGAACCCAGGCGCACCGGACCCCTGCTGTGAGCCGCATGCAGCTCACATGTGAACCCAGCCTTATAAGTGACCACATTCCCCTCCAGCTGCATAAGAGATGGGGGCAGGAGAAGCAACAGTACACTGAGCTTCCCAGTGAATGGCTGTGCAGAGGGGCCTTGTCGGGACAAGTCTGATCATTGGAGGAGAGCAGGCTGAGTTCCCAGCATAGCTAGAGAACTGAGCATGCTGTGTTCTCCTGCTTAGTGTGGTCAGTTTTTAATAGGAAAGCAGAGGGACTGGCAGGAACACCAGGGATTTCATACAAAGTTAGAAATACAAAGAGAACAGAATAGTTTTTTTATACAAGTACATGGTACAGCAGGCACATATCAGGAATATGAAATGCAGGGGTAATAAACAGTATAGGTATGTGGGATTTTAACCAGTTAACAACCGGCCCATAGCCGAAAAACGGCTACAGGGCGGTTGCTTAACTCTGGGAGGCCGTTAATTAACGGCCTCACAGAATTCTGCTCTTGCGCGCCCCCTGGTGCGCGCACTCGAGAGCATCCATGATCGCCGGGTCCAGAGGACCCGGCGGATCATGGATCACGGTAAACGGCCGCTCATCGCGGCCGTTTACCACGTGATCGCTCCGTCAAATGACGGAGTGATCACATGTAAGCAAACCGGCGTCATTTGATGACGCCGGTTCCTCTCTCCTCCTCTCTCTGTACCGATCAGTACAGTGTGAGAGGAGAGGGGGAGGGATCGGTGGCAGCAGTGCTGTGGGCGGGATCTGTAGTGCCCACAGCCTGCTCTGCCACCACCGATCCATCCATCCATGCTCAGCCATCCCTCCATACCCTGCAATGCACAGCAATAGCCTGCAGTGTATTGCTGGGTATTGCAGGGTATGGAGGGATGGCTGAGCATGGATGGATTCTCTGCCATCCCCCCCAATACTGTGCCATACCCCCCTATACTGTGCCATACCCCCCTATACTGTGCCATACCCCCCAATACTCTGCCATACCCCGCAATACTCTGCCATACCCCGCAATACTCTGCCATACCCCGCAATACTCTGCCATACCCCGCAATACTCTGCCATACCCCGCAATACTCTGCCATACCCCGCAATACTCTGCCATACCCCGCAATACTCTGCCATACCCCGCGATACTCTGCCATACCCTGCGATACTCTGCCATACCCTGCGATGCCCTGCCATACCCTGCGATGCTCTGCCATACCCTGCGATACTCTGCCATACCCTGCGATACTCTGCCATACCCTGCGATACTCTGCCATACCCTGCGATACTCTGCCATACCCTGCGATACCCTGTGATACCCTGCGATACTCTGTGATACTCTACCATACCCTGCGATACTCTGCAATACCCGGCAATACTCTGCGATACTCTACCATACCCTGCGATACTCTGCAATACCCGGCGATACTCTGCGATACTCTACCATACCCTGCGATACTCTGCAATACCCGGCGATACTCTGCAATACCCGGCGATACTCTGCAATACCCGGCGATACTCTGCAATACTCTGCAATACCCGGCGATACTCTGCAATACCCTGCGATACTCTGCAATACCCGGCGATACTCTGCAATACCCTGCAATACTCTGCAATACCCGGCGATACTCTGCAATACCCTGCGATACTCTGCAATACCCGGCGATACTCTGCCATACCCTGCAATACCCAACAATACCCTGCGATACTCGCTACGATCGAAGCCAGGATCGTTTTGTTCTTTTATTTCAGGCTTTCCAGCCTAGAGGTGAGATGTGGGGTCTTATTGACCCCTGATCTCACTGTAAAGAGGACCTGTCATGCCATATTCCTATTACAAGGGATGTTTACATTCCTTGTAATAGGAATAAAAGTGATCAAAAAAATTTTTGGGGGGAAAAAAAGGGTCAAACTAAAATAAAGTAAAATGAACAATAAAATATATATATATATTTTTTTTTAAAGCGCCCCTGTCCCCGTGTGCTCGCATGCAGAAGCGAACGCATACGTAAGTCCCGCCCACATATGAAAACGGTGTTCAAACCACACATGTGAGGTATCGCTGCGAACGTTAGAGCGAGAACAATAATTTTGGCCCTAGACTTCCTCTGTAACTCAAAACATGTAACCAGTAAAAAAAATTAAAGCCTATGGGGATTTTTAAGTAGCGAAGTTTGGCGCCATTTCACGAGTGTGTGCAATTTTGAAGGGTGACATGTTGGGTATCTATTTACTCGGCGTAACTTCATCTTTCACATTATGCAAAAACATTGGGCTAAATTTACAGTTTTGTTTTTTGTAAAGCACAAAACATTTTTTTTCCAAAAAAAAACACGTTCGAAAAATTGCTGCGCAAGTACCGTGCTAGATAAAAAGTTGCAACGACCGCCATTGTATTCTCTAGGGTCTTTGCTAAAAAAACATATATAATGTTTTTGGGTTCTATGTAATTTTCTAGCAAATAAATGATGATTTTTACATGTAGGAGAGAAATGTCAGAATTGGCCCGGGTGCTCCAGAACACCTGATGGCGCTCCCTGCATGTTGGGCCTCTGTATGTGGCCACGCTGTGTAAAAGTCTCACACATGTGGTATCGCCGTACTCGGGAGTAATAGCAGAATGTGTTTTGGGGTGTTATTTGTGGTATGCATATGCTGTGTGTGGGAAATAACCTGCTAATATGACAATTTTGTGAAAAAAAAAAAAAAAAAGAAAAAAAATCTTGCTATTGCAAAGAATTGTGGGAAAAAATGACAACTGCAAAAAACTCACCATGCCTCTTACTAAATACCTTGGAATGTCTTCTTTCCAAAAAGGGGTCATTTGGGGGGTATTTGTACTTTTATGGCATGTTAGGGTCTCAAGAAATGAGATCGGCCGTCAGTACTTCAGGTGTGATCAATTTTCAGATATTGGCACCATAGCTTGTGGACTCTAAAACTTTCACAAAGACCAAATAATATACCCCAATTTGTACTTATTTTTACCAAGGATATGTAGCAGTATAAATTTTGGCCAAAATTTATCAAGAAAAATTACAAATTTGCTAAATTTTATAACAAAAACGAAGAAAAATTCATTTTTTTTACTGAATTTTCAGTCGTTTTTCTTTTATAGCGCAAAAAAAAAAAAAAAAAAAAAAAAAAAACAGAGGTGATTAAATACCACCAAAAGAAAGCTCTATTTGTGTGAAAAAAAGGACAAAAATTTCATATGGGTACAGTGTTGTATGAATGAGTAATTCAAAGTGTGAGAGCACCGAAAGCTGAAAATTGGTCTGGTTATTAAGGGTGTTTAAGTGCCCAGTGGTCAAGTGGTTAAAGGCACTCAATATATATTGAAATATACAGAAAATGTATCAAAATTTTACAAAATGCAAGGTTACAAAAACCAAACAAATGATAAAAACAATCAAATTGTTGATGTCTCCACATAGGCCCCTTTCACACCGGGGCGTTTTTCATGCGGTGCAGCGCTAAAAATAGCGCCTGTTCACCGCATGAAAAAATCCGGCCCCTTTAACTCCAGTGTGAAAGCCGGCGGGCTTTCACACTGGAGCGGTGCGCTAGCAGGATGACAAAAAAAGTCCTGCTAGCAGCATCTTTGGAGCGGGATAGGAGCGGTGTGTTCACCGCTCCTATACCGCTCCTTCCCATTGATTTGAATGGGACACCGCGGTGAAACCGCGGCAATACCGACGCAAAGCGCTGCTACGGCGGCGCTCTGCGGGGGTGTTTAACCCTTTTTCGGCCGCTCGCGGGGGGTAAAACCGCACCGCGAGCGGCGAAAACCGCGGTTAAAGCGACGGTAAAGCAGCGCTAAAAATAGCGCTGCTTTACCGTCACCGCGGCTCCCCGCCCCAGTGTGAAAGGGGCCTTATTTTAGCTAATCTCATGGGCAGTTGTAGATGTCATCATATGGTGAATAAACCCCAACACGTTTTGGTTACAGTAACAAAAAATCTTCATTGGGGGTGACAGTAAGGTGGTAGATTCTAAAATATACTGTAAATATAGATGTTGTAATCTTATAAAGAGATAACATTCAAAATTATCAGTAGTATAGAAGACACTCACAATCATCATAGGCAGCTTTAAAATCGATGTGTTCTCCCATACAGATCCAATGTTGTAAACTTACAAAGGATGGCAATATGGCTACAATACAGACCAATATACAGTATCTCACAAAAGTGAGTACACCCCTCACATTTTTGTAAATATTTTATTATATCTTTTCATGTGACAACACTGAAGAAATTACACTTACTACAATATAAGGTAGTGTGTGTACAGCTTGTATAATATTGAAACCAATGATGGGAATCATTCTTCCCACTAATACCAATGATGGGGCACTATTCCTCCCTCTAATACCAATGATGGGGCATTAATCCTCCAACTAATACAAATGATGGGGCACTGTTCCTCCAACTAATATGAAGAATGGGGCACTATTCGTCCCACTAATACCAATGATAGTGCACTAATCCTCCCACTACTACCAATAATGGGGCACTGTTCATCCTACTAATACTAATGATGGGGCACTGTTCTTCCAGCTAATATGAAGAATGGGGCACTATTCGTCCCACTAATACCAATGCTAGTGCACTAATCCTCCCACTACTACCAATAATGGGCCACTGTTCATCCTACTAATACCAATGATGGGACATTGTTCCTCCCACTAATACCAATGATGGGACACTGTTCATCCCACTAATACCAATGATACTAATGATTTTTTTGATTATTTTGAACGCAAATCCGAACTGCCACTGACTTTACCGGTGTCCGGGCACGTTTTTTGTTATATGTTGTTATACATGTTTATATGTTTCCTTCTCCTCTTTGTCTGTGCTGACTGTAGTCACATACAGGGGGTCCCCGAGTTACGAACTCGTTAGGGACTGCCCGCCTGTACGGAAGTCGGAAATGTTCGTAAGTCGGCGCGCATGCGCAGACCGACAAATACGGAGATTTCTGGACATTTCCGATGTTCCGTCTATTGCCGTTCTGCGCATGCGCGGCAAATTACGGACATTTCCGGCATTTTCCGAAGCTCCGTATGGCCGCGCATGCGCAGAACGGCCGAAAGATGCCGAAAAAGAACGAAAAATGGCGGAGGGTCCCCGCAGCACCCCGTTCGTAAGTAGGGGTTGTTCGTAGGTCGGGTGTTCGTAAGTCGGGGACCCCCTGTACTCAGTCAACCACATTTTATTCTTATAAGCCCATGGCAGTGGTTTGTAGATCCTGCCCATAAGCGTGTTCTTAGTTTTCATTGTACCGCACATTTTTGTACTACTTTAATAAAAGTGTTTATTATTGACATAGATTTTTGTTTATCAGGGAGCCTCACTTTTTGGTCACTCTTCTGTAGTGACTGCTTTTTTGTTATAGGATGTCTAGAGGTTAGATAGCAAACACAGTCTTACAATTAGGTACCTGACACACGCTGCCTCAGTAGGCATTTGTTTTTCTAATATTTTACTCCTGAACCCTGCACTCTGTATGTAGTGTACTCCTGATCCCTGCACTCTGTATGTAGCACACTCCTGAACCCTGCAGACTCCTGAACTCTGCACTCTGTATGTAGCGCACTCGTAAACTCTGTACTCTGTATGTAGTGCACTCCTGAACTCTGCACTCTGTAGGTAGTGCACTCCTGAACTCTGCACTCTGTATGTAGCGCACTCGTAAACTCTGTACTCTGTATGTAGTGCACTCCTGAACTCTGCACTCTGTATGTATTGTACTCCTGAACCCTGCACTCTGTACATAGTGTACTCCTGAACTCTGCACTCTGTATGTAGTGCACTATTGAACTCTGCACTCTGTATGTAGCTCACTCGTAAACTCTGTACTCTGTATGTAGTGCACTCGTAAACTCTGTACTCTGTATGTATTGCACTCCTGAACTCTGCACTCTGTATGTAGTTTACTCCTGAACCCTGCACTCTGTACGTAGTGCACTCCTGAACTCTGCACTCTGTAGGTAGTGCACTCCTGAACTCTGCACTCTGTAGGTAGTGCACTCCTGAACTCTGCACTCTGTATGTAGTTTACTCCTGAACTCTGCACTCTGTATGTAGTGCACTCCTGAACTCTGCACTTGGTATGTAGTGCACTCCTGAACCCTGCACTCTGTACGTAGTGTACTCCTGAACTCTGCACTCTGTATGTAGTTTACTCCTGAACCCTGCACTCTGTATGTAGTTTACTCCTGAACCCTGCACTCTGTACGTAGTGCACTTCTGAACTCTGCACTCTGTAGGTAGTGCACTCCTGAACTCTGCACTCTGTATGTAGTTTACTCCTGAACTCTGCACTCTGTAGGTAGTGCACTCCTGAACTCTGCACTCTGTATGTAGTGCACTCCTGAACTCTGCACTCTGTAGGTAGTGTACTCCTGAACCCTTCACTCTGTATGTAGCACACTCCTGAACACTTTATACATAGTCTTACAGATAGAGAGAAACCATAATGCTCATGCGGCCCTTGATAAAATTGAGTTTGACACTTCTGCTTTACAGGATGCAATAAAAAAAACAAACAAACAATAAATGCCCATTTTTTACCTGCAAAAATATCTGCATTTATTATTATTATTATTATTATTATTATTATTATTTTTTTTTTATTTTTTTAAAAGGTGAACTTAGCCTTTAACCCAGCTTACATGTGCTTTACATGTGCTTTACATGAGCTTAATAGCAACCCCATAAAACGACAATGCCAGTTGCATGCATAGCTGCAGTTTTGCATAGTCTACCTCCGCCAAACTTCTTACTCTAGTTACAAATATGCTCCTACAATGTTTTATACAGTGTTCTATGACCCCACGTAATGCTGGATTTCTCGGGAATTTTACAATGGACCATTAGATTAGGCAGGTTGTTAGACAACATGCATCATATTTCAGAAACAGCCTGTATGGCGCACACTTGTTCACAGATAGAAACAATCCATGCAGCATCAAAGGGGTAAGATGGGAGAAGGAGTGTGTGGTTTACAGACCACAATGAGAAATTCCTGTGCATGGGTATGCCTGCACATAAGTAAAAATATAATCTTTTTCACAGTGGACATTTTTGTGTAGATCACTTTAGGAAAGACTCAAGAACATAAATAAGATATTAAATCATATTTTAATATTCTGCTTTTATTTTTTAAATAAATACAAGTTTATTTTTGTGTTAACAACCCATTATGGGTTCCCCACCCTTCTCCGATCTTGTATAGCCCAGCTCAGATCTCAAATTTAGTACATCTCTGCAATACATGATATTTCATTGTGGTTTTTCTCTTTAAAAATTCTGCAAGTACAGACAAAAATTATATTGTATAGAATGTATTGTACAATAACTTTTTTTTCACCTGTTGTTTATATGGTATTTTTTTTGGGGGGGGGGGGGGGGTTGTTGCAAAGTTGGAACAGTGCATACCTTGACTTCAGCAGTGCATTTGAGGTTTGATTTAGAAAGTTCAGTTATTAATCAAGTGGAGCCAGAGGCATAGCTAGGACCTTCAGGGCCCCAGTACAAGAAATCATGTAGGGCCCCCTGGCCTCCAACTGGGGCCCTTCCCACTGATCCCGGGGCCCTTGACTCCTATCGTGGGACCCTTTATTACGGTCCCGCAGCGGGCCACCTTCTTGCTGTCTTGGGGGTCACCACACGGTGGTGGAATGCCAGAGCCCAGTGTGACCCTAGTAGTTCTGCCACTGGTGTCAGTAGTTTTTTATTTTTGCCTTATGTTTTTATATTTTTTTACAATTTCATTTTCTTTTTTTCTTTTTACAATTTTTCTACATATTTTTTACAATCCCCGTTGGGGGGTTTGGTGAAATATCAGGGGTCTAAACAGACTTCAAATGTCTCACTGTTGAGACAGAGAAAGGTACTGAAGACAGATTTATCAGTTCTTTTCTCTGCAGTCTCAGCTGCACAGAATGAAGGAACAGGAATAGCTTTGTACAGAGCTTCTAGTTCATTCATAAAGGGAGGCATAGTAAACAGTTTACTATGCCCCAGCTATTAATGAATGAAGAAGAAGAAAACAAAAACAGGGTCAGTGACTGGTACCGATCGCTGGCTCTATTCATTAAAACAAGGAAGGGGCTGGTAAATTACACATTTATCGTCTCCTACCCTGCTCTCCATTCTCACAAATCCCCCACAGCAGCCAGCGGAAGGTGGGAGGGGGAACTAAGGCAGTGCTGCAGGGAAGGGGGGGGTGGGGCAGGGGGGGGTCAGGGAAGGACACAGGAGCCCCAGGGAAAGGAATAGGGAGGTGGCGGGAGCAGCATTCAAAGGAGCTGATGCCCTCCATTTTCCTCCTGCAGTTGCTAAACGTCTGCTGGAGGGGGAGGAGGGTTCAGCAGCTGCATGAAGGGATTGGCTATCCAGGCATACAGGGGGGTCGCACAGGCTCCCTGAAACAGGGGGCTGGGTCGCAATGGCGATCCCTGTATGTACGCCCCTTAGTGGAGCACTGTATACCAGTGATTAACTAACAGTTTTGCATGTATTATTTGATTGATGTCTGTTATACTCAACTTCTTTTAACAGATTGCCTAGCAAAAGTGAGAGTGAAAAGGTTGAGACAAACCAATGAATATTGAAAATGTTCAGATTTTATTAATTTAGTTAAAGGGAAAGTTTGGGGTTGTTAAAAAAACAAATATATGTATTCACCTCACCTGGAGCTGTCCCCCACCGGATCTAAGCCCAATCTCATGACTTTTAACTGTTCAGTTCTCTGTCAGCTCTGAGCAGAGAACGGTCCTCTGCCTCTCCAACACTCACTGGAGTGCTAGACTGGGGAGCGGGCAGGAACGCCTGGCTTTGGCTTTCAGCTGGGCACTGAGAGACTGAGCCAGTTACTGATCAAGCATCTGGGTGGATCCTGAAAAATATGGTGAGGATCCTTCCAGAGCCTGGAGTGACTCTGTGACGTAACCCAAAATTCAACTATGGTCAAAGAAGCTTTGGCTTTTTTTTAGCTCTTTTAAAACCTTTATCCTCAAAGGAAATGCCTAGCTTTAGCCTAA
This sequence comes from Lithobates sylvaticus, assembly GCA_028564925.1. NCBI lineage: Eukaryota > Metazoa > Chordata > Amphibia > Anura > Ranidae > Lithobates > Lithobates sylvaticus. The sequence continues at coordinate 83,335,170 of CM053026.1, forward strand.
CACCAGCTTGGCTGGAGTTAGCTTAATTTTGTTAGTTACTTATTTGATGTTCATATAAATCTACCCTCTTCACAGATTGAAAATGCTATGGCTGGGTTGCTTCTCCATTAGCACAGTGGCAGAGTGAGTGTAGCCACCCGAGGGCAGGAATTATGTTATTGGTTGGATCACTAGGTGAAAATAAAGAGAAAAAAAAGCCTGAAAAGGAAAACAAATGCAGTCTCCACCTCTAATGCCCCGTACACACGGTCGGATTTTCCGACTGAAAATGTCCTATCGGACAATGTTGTAGGAAATTCCGACCGCATGTAGGCTCCATCGGACTTTTTCCGTCGGATTTTCCGACGGACAAAGTTTTATCTCCTGCTCTCAAACTTTCCGACAACAAAGTCCTGTCGGACTTTTTCCGATCGTGTGTAGCGAATTCCGACGGACAAAGTGCCACGCATGCTCAGATCACATTACAAGACCAAAGCTATTGGCTACTAGCCTCTACGTAGTCCCGTCGTAGGCAACAAACATCACCACGTTCAGAATGATCGGATTTTCTGACAACTTTGTCCGACCGTGTGTATGCAACACCAGTGTCGGACAAAATCCGTCGGAAAAAATCCGATGGATTTTGTGGTCGGATTTTCCGACCATGTGTACGGGGCATAAGGACTGATAACATGCAATATAGGACATTTTTGTTTTTGGGTTTAGGTACACTTTAGTACACATCCTTTAACCTAAACCTGTTTGTGAAAATGTGATATATATGTATAGCGTTCCTTTTATGTAAACCCACGGTTAGTTCACAAGGTGCTGTTATTCACACTAAAACATAGACATTGCCAGATGGCTTGTATTTAACAAATTATTTCTCTTGTAAGTCCTGAAAGGGAAGTTTTTGTTGAAGTTTTATCAATTTTACAAGTCACTCATCTCCAGGTCTTATCTAGCAATGGCTGTGACTAAGAGGTCCCAAATTGTAGAGTCCGGGTGGTATTCCTTTGTGAGCATCAATAGGAATTTGATCGGACAATAGGAGCACAGTACAGGTTAGCATTACACGTTATTTGATACAATTCCAGACTAAATTATCTCACTAGAGCACACTAAAGGAGTTGGCTACCTCTTGTATTTCAAAATAATCCCCTGTGGTATGTCGATCATAGAGTCTCAATGATATATGGTGTGAAAGTTGGACATGACACATTTTCCACAGTGTGGGACACAGAGGTTATATACTGTACGTAAGGAGTAAAAATGCAAAGTTAATACAAACATATAACTATTTGTACATGTACGTATATTATGAGAAAAATCAAACCTTCCAATTCTGAATGCTTTTAAAGTGGTTATATCATATAACAAAAATGAAAACTTTCTCCATTAAAAGGCCAACTAATAATTTAGTTTTTATTAGGTGCTGGAGAGTTAAAAAATAAAATATAATGGTTTTGATATGAAGAGTAAAGGATTGCTGCTACTCCCGACCAGCCCAGGTGAACAAACGATAGGGAGCGGCCTCAGCCTACATGTCTCTACCATACCACACACCCTTAGTCAAGACTGGTGGGTGGGGCAAAATGCATCAGGGTGTGTGGTATGGTGGAGACATGTAGGCTGAGGCCACTCCTTATCATGTGTTCATATGGACTGGTTGGGAGTAGCAGCAATCCTTTCCTCTTTATATTTACTAGCCTTCTGGATTATTCGGGATATATTTTCACCTCTACTTTGAGCGATGCCAAAAGCTATATGGGACCGGTAAAGCTCTTTGTGTGCCGCTCAGACTCAGTAAACAGAGGATATACAAACGGGTGCTTCCGCATCTGCTGCTGGGAGTGCCAGCAGGGGATGAAGCTCGTGCCAGCTCCTGCTGTGACACGGAAGAAAAGAAGGGGGTAATCCCTAGTGCCGCACATCCAAGAGATCCTAGGACGGTAGATGGAGTGGCAACCTCAGCCTGGACTCTGATCCGACCACGCCCCAACACATTTTGCCCCGCCCCCTGGGGCTTAGTCATAAGCATCAATCCCCATGACTAAGCTCCAGGGGCGGAGCGAAACGCATTGCGGGCATGGCCTAGTTGGAGTCCAGGCTCAGGATGCCACTCCATCTACCTTCCTAGAATCTCTTGGATGTGCTGCATTAGGGCTTACCCCTTCTTTTCTTCCGTGCCATAAGCTATATAACAGGTTATAATGATTTTGAATTAAGTTTACTTTAGTTCTCTTTTATGTCCTAAACTGTAGGCTTTGCAATTGATATATATTTAATTCATATACCGGTAATCAAAATAAAGATTTAATACATGACAAAGGATTCCAAGAACACTTTGGGTAAGTGTAAGGCAGAACAGCAGACATACCAAGCATTGAGGTTTGATATAGATGACTCAAACCTCAGATTGATATGTCATATATGGTAGAAGTAATTGATCTGACTTCACTTGTGTGTAAACTTCACCTTGAGCTATAGATCTCAGTAAACAGCAGGCACTTTTTAACAGAGAAGCAAAGAGTCTGAGGAAAATAAAACCAAAGCTCCACTTGCCAGCTCTCATGAAGAACACAATAGCAATATTATAACATTATTTGAAAAAAAAAACAACAATTATTTCTTACTATATTAAATCATTAAATCCACAAATAAATATGTACAAAACACAAATAGCCATCCCCTTTAAACCACCATGCAAGTTCTTCTGGGGGACTCTATTGGTGAAATATCCATGCTTGAATTCCTGGGTCTGCACACCAGAAATTCCCATTATGGAAGGGTTCCACGGGTCTCGCTTTATTTTTTTTATTGTTTATTATGCAATGCAACACATGTAGCTGCAACAAGCAATTTTTGGGTAGAAACACCCAAAACTCCCAAGTTGCCAGCAACAAAATCAGGTATTATAGAGAGATCTCACCCACTGCGGGTTTTGGGAGAAGAAGATGCCATGGACCAGCTAAGACTTAATGCCTGACCAGAAAGTCAGTTTGTGGGTGATATAAACTTTCCTTCTAAATGAAAGATATAGGGATGACAAATTTTTAGTTCCTCCTGGCACAGTTTCTCCAGTGGCTTAGAGCCCAGATCTCCCATAATTTGGATCACCGCCAGCTCTAGTCTATGGTTGCTTCCTCTGCCAAATTTCTCACCTACAGGGAAAAACATCTTTAATCCTGAAAAGGAAATTCATTCCTGCCACTTGTACTTGCTTTCTTTTTCTTTTGATATTTAGCCATAATCATAGGTGATTATAAAGATGCAAATTGGTATACCGCAAATATTTCATTATCCAGGTCAAGTCAAGTTAGCAAATAACTTTGTGTCCACATTTAGTCCACATTGGCACAAGCCAGCTCATGCTCATGCTGATGGCTTTCATTTTTTTTTCTTGTTTTATTTTATGGGAACTATAGTGGCAATATATCACTGAACACTACAAAAAATATTTATGGCAGTAAACGTTGGCAAGCAACACACAACCCAATACCGGTAATCTATAAATCTATAAATAAATATAGCGAGACAACATCATAGAGCACATCTTGGAAAAGCAGGAGCAAATCTAAAGCACAGCTAAAGCCAAAACTCTTTTGTGCAAATAAGCATATATTTTATTCAATCAACTGCCAAACAACAACACAGACTGTCGAGCCATAATTCATTCTTATGTTTTGGATAGACTAGTAAAGTTAAAACCTCTGTCAGATTTATTTTTGCCATATGTGTGACATTTGGAGAAATGTACCTTTATTATCTTCAAGACACAGCAGGAAGTGAGAGGCTATCCCTCCAAAGTGAGGGGAAGTACTCTCTTAGACTGTTGTCACTGCCCATGAGAAAGATATCAATGCCAAAACCTTGGTCAGACTGCATACGAACTGTCCTGCATCGTCCTAGATTGTTTGGCATTATATTCGCGCAGCTATCCATCTTTACTCATTTTCTATATCTACCATATACTGGAATCAACAATGTCTGCTGTAACAAATGACAAAGCACAACAATTAAAGTTTATATAGTGCTGCAGGGGCGGACCGTCCATTAAGGGTGCACGGGCACTGCCCACGCTGTCCATCGCCGCCTCCGCTGTCCATGCGTCCGGCCCCTTTCAGGACATCGGCGCATGGATTCCAATGCGAAGGGGCTGTTTTTTTGAAGCACCGATTAGAGCCAGAGGCTCTAATAGGCTTCAATATAGGGTGGGCTCGGGGTCACAGAGAGTGCGCTCTGAGCCCACTCAGGTGTGTTACAACAGCGAATCAATATTTGCTGTTGTAACACTGATCCTCCTCCCGGCCAATCAGGAAGCGCTGTTTGACACCGGTCACCCAAATGGCTGAAAGAACAGGCGATCCTATTGGATGCCTAGGATGGGGAGAGGAGGAGGCCTCAGCTGCAAACAACCCATCACCACCCTCAAAAACAAAAACACCAGCCACCACTGTAGTGCTGTGATTCTTCAATCATCGCAATGATTCCTTTAAAGGGCCATCCGTGCAGAAAAAGTTTTTTCAAAAGTGCAATCCATGCAATTATATATCGCAAAGGTGAAAGTGCTGTGCTCCCCTTCCTCCTGTGCCCTCACTCACCAGCTATCCATGTAAAGATCGCCTGTTCTGGTGAAATATATCTTTCATAGATGTGTCTTTATCCTCTTCCACACGTCCCCAATAGTTAGGATAAAAATTTGAGCAATTATAAAAATAGAGGTTTTATTATATATATATATATATATATATATATAATAATATCACATGTTGGTCTTTCATGACAAGCATATAAAACATTGTGCAATCTATAGTTTACGGTCCAAAATCCAAGAAATGGTGTCACTGGAAGTCTCTGTACCTAATGCATTTCACTTCACCTCGGGAGCATCATCAGAGGCTGGAGTCTTCCTAGTGGCTGGTGACTTATATATCAATAACCCCTCCCAATGCTCCCTCTGGCCCTCCTACTACACCCATTGTAAGCTTCCACTTACCTGAATGGTGACCACTGGAACATGGATTGTGGGGCGGTATTCACCTGCAGTTTGGTCTTTATAATTTCCACCAGAACATAGTGTTTAAAAAAAAACAACTATAAAAGTAAGACAAAAAAAGGAAAATATAGCAAATTAAGAACTACATAAAAAAATTGAAATATAAAAAAACAAAAACAAAAACAAACAAAAAAAACCCCATAAAGGCTACTTCTCCACTAGTATATGCACTGCTGTGGTCTATTGTTTATAAATTTCATGGTACTGATCGATCCACGATCTTTAAAAAGATTTAATTATAAGGTGGGTTGACTAGTGTTGCTTTTGTATTTTTCAGTTGCTGCCATATTGACCCAAACAGCCATCTCTCCGATTCTACATGCAGCTTAGGTTCCTACTCAGGAAAGATAGATATAGCCTCAAAATCAGTAATAATAATGAAAAATTTATAAAATTTGTACCATCATCCAGAAATTTACAAAATATATAGAAAGGGAGCTTAGTCCCCAACCAAGCTACCTTAGAGAACAGGGGCAATTGGACTATTGTGGTACAACTGAAATATATAAACAATTGTATAGAAAAATATATAAAAGTTTATTAATACATATTTAAAAATACAAGGCAAATAACCAAAAACAGATTAAAAGTATGGTAATGATCCATGGGTATCACCAAAATAATGGTCCCCAAACGGGGAAAATCACAGTGGGATAGTTGATCAGGGATATCGTCTCAACTAGTTTTGCGGACTAATGCCGTTTTGTCAGGAGGATATCTGCAATTTGATTGACAAGTGATCAATAACATTACAATTGACCAAGTAATAGCAACAGTACATAAAATCAGTACAAAATATACATGGGGACAGAGCAGAGTTGCTTACCAACAACTGGCATACCCAGAGCACCGGACCTCACCAAAGGGTCCCCCGCGGCGCCTAGGGGGGAATTGCAAGTCAATGGACTGGTATCTAAATGGATGGATGAGAGCTGTTAACGTAAAAGACTGTGCAAGAGAAAATGTGACAGCACTCCATGCATCACACACTCACATCGGTCCCTACCCTCAAGGAGCCCACAATTCAAGGTCCCCAACTCACATTCATATACTAGGGTCAATTTTTGGACAGATGACAATTAACCTACCAGTATGCCTTTGGAGTGTGGGAGGAAACCAGAGTACCTGGAGGAAACCCATGCAGGCACAGGGAGAACATGCAACAAACTCCAGGCAGGTAATGTTGTGGTTGGGATTCGAACCCTTCAATGGATTTGGAATGAGATTTGGTGGTGTCACCACTATGCTATTGACTGTTCTCTTTACTGGAGGCTCTGACATGAGGAAGGCTAGGGACGTGCAGTCAGGGGAGGTAGGTGAGGCAGGGCAGGGTGTATGTAGCCTAAGCCCTACCCCCCCACTGGTAAAAATGTGGGGCTCCTTCAACCTATGGTTCCAGAGATATGGGGCTCCTTGCCCAGCCTGTCAGAAGATTAATACAGAGCAGCCACTTTAAATACAATCTTGAACAGTCTGTTTGCAGCAGACTGAGAGGGTGAGCTCACAGTGCTTCTCACTTCTTGTGAGAGGCACTGAGCTCAATAAACAGCTTGGAGTCTTGGACCAATGGTAAAGTACCATTGGACCCAGCTGTCCAATAAAAATGCTGCAGTGAAGGCTGTCCTCTCACTGCAGTGTCATAGAAGGGGCATGTGTCTAAAATGTGTCTTCCAGCCCTGCCCTCTTAACCACAAGGAAAAACATGTGTTTATGTGTATAAGATTTACCCACAATCTCATGTTTTTCTCACACAGTTAGAGGGAGAAACTGATTCTGTTGAAAAGGTACTGTTATATTAAAGCTAAATCATATATTTATATGTTATATTTATGTTATATATATGTTATATGTCGGGCGGCACAGTGGTGTAGTGGGTATCACTCTCGCTAGCTCGAATGGTGTGGAGGGAGGAGAGCGGGTACCCATTTTTGACAGGTACCCAACTTCCACTTCCTCTCCTGACGCTGCGGTGCAGAGCGGAAGTTCACCTCTCCCCCCTTCCTCCCTTCAATCTTCTGGGACACGTTACAGTTCCCAGAAGATTGCCCGGCCATTCAAAGCAGTGCGCGCCCGGCTGTGACAGTTGGGCACCCACACTTCCAATGCCGGCGCCATGGAGAGAAGGGGGAGAGAAGTGAGGCTTCGGACGGCCACATCACTGGACCGTGGGACAGCTGAGTGTCTGTTTATTAAAAGTCAGCAGCTACACTTTTTGTAGCTGCTGACTTTTAAATGGGTGGAACTCCGCTTTAAGTTAAGGGTCACTATAACAGTCAGACAAATAGCATTTTAAGAAGAAGGTCAGCAATGGCATATTTCTCATGACATGTTTACATTTAAAACATTTTCCAGTAATATACAGCAAAGAAAATGGAGCAAACCTGTGTTTGTTTAACCTCCCTGCTGTTGCAATTTCAGAAGAATTTGATCAAAAACTGATAACAAATGGGACATTTCTTATTGAACAGAGTAGGTTTACAGTGCTGCCGAGCCTGGTGAATAATTGAATAAAGAAATCCAATTCCTGTCCTAATGCATTAGATTAAATGCTCGGGTGAAAAGTCAACGATGTCCAAAGCCTCTAGCCTGGTTCTGGGTTTTACATTTCAAGGTATAAGCACATTTTACAAAAATATCTAATTAGGAGATTAAACTTTGTTACTCTTTATCTACATCATCAGTGCCATTAAAAAACCTTCTGGAGAGTATAATTCAAATCAATTGAATATGCATTTGCTGCATGTCTTTGAAATGAAATTACACTGACTAATGGAATTCCCTATGGTCTACTACTAGAAGATGAATAGGATGTGATTCAGATTTATTGCTGACCTGTTGGACGCGGTCCAGGTGCTGATGTGTAATGGATCACTAGAGGGCAGCCATTCCGTCCGCATATTGTTACATAGACTCACTCCTTTCAAATTTATGGCTCGTTGACCAATTTATTATCATTTGGAGGTTTAAAAAGTAAAGACTGTATCTTTAGCCAAAAAAAGGGAAATGTATTTAACTTTTCTTATTGCTTAAGGAGATGCTGTCATCTTGCCCATTCATGACAAAAGGACAGTGTCTCCTGATAGCACAAACTCTGAACAAGGTACAATCACCAATCCATGGTCCTTCACCTTCTCAATTGCAGGAAACCACCTGGTTAAGCTCAGGTGTTAGATGGTGTCAGAGCTTACCAAGGTGCATGATGTCACTGATTTCCTCCATGTGACAGTGTTCTGGCCTTGTGATTGGCCACTCAAGCCCAAGCACTATCACATGGTTGAGATCACATGCACCCTCATACCTAGAAGCCCCCATCAAAGCATGGAGCAGGGAGGTGGCAGGGGCGGACTGACCATTCCCCCACTCGGGCACTGCCCGAGGGCCCCGGGCCACTAGGGGGCCCCATTAGGGTTGCCAGCCTCAGTAAAACCAGGGACAGTATGTAAAAATCAATTTTTTTACAATCTGTTTCTGCAATGTCCCTTACCGACATCCTTTTGGTCTAAAAATCCTGAGATTATAGCTGCCCCACCTCTCCAGTACCTTCTCAGCCAATAGAAACATGTCTGTGTATACTGTGTGTACATGTATGTGTATACTGTGTGATTGTATACTGTGTAGCCTTATAATCTCTGATTACCTGGGGGCCCCATAATCTCCTATTGCCCAGGGGCCCCATGAGTTGTCAGTCCGCCCCTGGGAGGTGGTGAAAGAATTTACAGAGAGATTTTACATTGTTGGGTGGGTTGGGTATCAGGAGACACTGCCGCTTTGCTAAGGTGAAGCACCCACCAGGAAGTGGAGAAAAACACCCCCTTCTTCCTATTTCTCTGTATATTTGAATATGTCAAATTATAGGGGGGGCTGCGAAACGAGGGGAAGCTTGACTTTACTCCCCAGTAAGCATGTATTTTGAGAGCAGATTTTTTCTGCTGCCATGGACTATGATTGTGTGGGAAGCACCACTGTGCATCTGAGGAGGCATTGCCCTCTAATGACAGCCAATGATGCTGACACTGAAATAAAGAGTTAAACTTTAATATGTTAAAGAGTTAATATTGTATTTGCTGCTAAAAACCCTTTTACCCTCTAAGCAGCAGCTCAGACTTGCTTATAAAGCCTGCCATCAACAGCAACCTCAGGAGGTGCCAGCTGGTGCACTTAAAGAATATGTAAACCCAATATTTTATATTCCTAATATGTGCCTGCTTTACAGTGTACTTGGATGAACAAGTTTCCTGCTTTCTTTGTATTGCTTCCTCTGTGTGGAATACCTGGTGTTCCTGCCAGTTCCTCTGCTTTCCTATTAAAAACTGACCACACTAGGCATGAGAGCCTAGCGTGGTTAGTGCTCCAGCTGTGCTGGGAACTCAATAGGATGAAGATATAGAGATATATTCCTTTTCCACATCCGTGAAGATAGTTAGATCAAATTATGTCATACGCATCCTATCATCCAGATGAGGTGAATACGCTATGTGTACAAGTCAGAATATATGTTTTTTTTTAGTTTATGGTACAACTAATTTACCTGTATTTTCTTATCTATCTAGTGAAACCAATGTTTCTCCCCCTTGTTGTATGTTCTGAGGAAGCAGATCAGTGAAATGCGTTGACGCACAGGGGCTCATTCATCTGATAGCATGTAACAATACTTTTGCTAAAAATTGGGCCTATTTTAGCCATTCATCGCATTTGTATGTAATTACTTTTATCAACACTTGTTTTATGTGTTTTTTAATACATTTGTACAGTAATAAAATATGTTTTTTTTTGTAGTTTCATTTTCCCTCTAAAGTCCGGTACAACTTTTCTTGCTTTGAGGGAACTCAACAGGCTCTCCTGCACAGCCTTTCACTGGTAAATTCAGTGTGCTGCTGTTAGTTATATAAACACCTTTAAAAAAAAAATATATATATGTATATGTATATATATATATATATATATATATATATATATATATATATATATATATATATATATATATATATATATATATATATATATATATATATATATATACATATATACATAAATGTTTTTGCTGAATGGGTTGAATGGGTTGTTCTACAAGGTGAGAGTTTACATATACTTCAAAGTTGGGGAAAATCAGGGTCTATTAACAATTTGAAACTACAGTGCCTTAAAAAAGTATTCATACCCCTTCAAATTTTCCACATTTTGTCAGGTCACAACCAAAAATGTAAATGTATTTTATTGGTATTTCATGTGATAGACCAACACAAAGTGGCACATAATTGTGAGGTGAGGGAAAATGATAAATGGTTTTCCAAATTTTTTACAAATAATCGTGGCGTGCATTTGTATTCAGCCCCCCGGAGTCAATACTTTGTAGAACCACCTTTCACTGCAATTACAGCTGCAAGTCTTTTTGGGGATGTCTCTACCAGCTACCAGCTTTACACATCTAGAGTGACATTTTTGTCCATTCTTCTTTTTAAAATAGCTCAAGCTCTGTCAGATTGGATGGAGAGCGTCTGTGAACAGCAAAAGTCTTGCCACAGATTCTTAATTGGATTTAGGTCTGGACTTTGACTGGGCCATTCTAACACATGAATATGCTTTGATCTAAACCATTCCATTGTAGCTCCGGCTGTATGTTTAGTGTCGTTGTCCTGCTGGAAGGTGAACCCCTGCACCAGTCTCAAGTCTTTTGCAGACTCTAACAGGTGTCCGTTTTCCACAACACATAGCATTTTGCTTTTAGGCCAAAAAGTTCAATTTCGGTCTCATATGACCTGAGCACCTTCTTCCACATGTTTTCTGTGTCCCCCACATGGCTTCTCACAAACTGCAAGCAGGACGTCTTTTGCCTTTCCTTCAACAATGGCTCCACCTGAGCTGTGGATCTCTGCAGCTCCTCCAGAGTTACCATGGGCCTCTTGGCTGCTTCTCTGATTAATGCTCTCCTTGCCCAGCCTGTCAGTTTAGGTGGACAGCCATGTCTTGGTAGGTTTGCAGTTGTACTATACTCTTTTCATTTTCAGATGATGGATTGAACAGTGCTCCGTGAGATGTTCAAAGCTTGGGATATTTTTTTATAACCTAACCCTGCTTTAAACTTCTCCACTACTTTAGCCATGACCTGTCTGGTGTGTTCCTTGGCTTTCATAATGCTGTTTGTTCACTAAGGTTTCCTAACAAACCTCTGAGAGCTTCACAGAACAGCTGTATTTATACTGAGATTAAATTACACACAGGTGGACTCTATTTACTAATTAGGTGACTTCTGAAGGCAATTGGTTCCACTAGATTTTAATTAGGGGGTATCAGAGTAAAGGGGGGTGAATACAAATGCACGCCACACTTTTCAAATATTTATTTGTAAAACATTTTGAAAACCATTTATCATTTTCCTTCCACTTCACAATTATGTGCCACTTTGTGTTGGTCTATCACATAAAATCCCAACAACATACAGTTACGTTTTTGGTTGTAACGTGACAAAATGTGAAAAATTTCAAGGAGTATGAATACTTTTTCAAGGCACTGTAGGTGACTTCTGAAGGCAATTGGTTCCACTAGATTTTAGTTAGAGGTATCAGAGTAAAAGGGGCTGAATATAAATGCACGCCACACTTTTCAGATATTTATTTGTAAAAAATTATGAATACTTTTTAAGGCACTGTACATTAGAGAGGCATACAGAATAGTTTTTCTAGTCAATAAAATTACCAGTAGGCATCTTGTGTTGTTTTTGTATTAGGAAGGGCTTTTAAAGTTTAATATATATATTAAGCTCAATTCAGTTTACCCACATAATCTAGTAGGAACCTTCAAGTGGTTTTCTAACTTTTCCATTCCATGTTCTGAGGATCAACATTCATCTTCTAGGATCATTTCATTGTCTCTCAGCTGTGTTGCACATGCTTACCTAAAGATGAACTGTGTCTGTACCAAGATGTAGCTAGACCAAAGAAGTAAAAAAAACTACTAATAATAAAAAAATAAGTACACTGAATTTCCATTGGATCCAGAGCATACATCACCAGCCTGTACAGTGCCTTGAAAAAGTATTCATACCCCTTGACATTTTCCACATTTTGTCATGTTACAACCAACACTAAGTGGCACATAATTGTGAGGTGGAAGGAAAATGATAAATGGTTTTCAAATTTTTTTTACAAATAAATATGTGAAAAGTGTAGCGTGCATTTGTATTCAGCCCCCTTTACTCTGATACCCCTAACTAAAATCTAGTGGCACCAATTTGCGTTCAGAAGTCACCTAATTGGTAAAGAGTAGTAAATAGAGTCCACCTGCGTGTAATTTAATCTCACAGCTGTTCTGTGAAGCCAATCCCACCGTGAAACATGGTGGTGGCAGCATCATATTGTGGGGATGCTTTTCTTCAGCAGGGACAGGGAAGCTGGTCAGTGTTGATGGGAAGATGTATGGAGCCAAATACAGGACAATCTTAGAAGAAAACCTGTTAGAGTCTGCAAAAGACTTGAGACTGGGGTGGAGGTTCACCTTCCAGCAGGACAATGACCCTAAACATACAGCCAGAGCTACAATGGAATGGTTTAGATCAAAGCATATTCATGTGTTAGAATGGCCCATTCAAAGTCCAGACCTAAATCCAATTGAGATTCTGTGGCAGGACTTAAAAATTGCTGTTCACAGACGCTCTCCATCCGATTTGACAGAGCATGAGCTTTTTTGCAAAGAAGAATGGGCAAAAATGTCACCCTCTAGATGTGCAAAGCTGGTAGAGTATCAGAGTATCAGGGAAATAGGCGCATCCCCAGGCGCAATAGTGCAGGGATCGCGAACCAGCATAGGCAAAGGCACGCTGGCGCGAATCAACGCACAAGAATGTGCAGCGCCGTTAATAGGCAAACGCACATGCGCAGCGGCACACGCACAGCCTGATGCTGGTTTATCGTCAGCTTCCCTCTGTGTTCCGGTGCCTTGTATATCCTGCTGATCTGTTTTCCTGTGCACCAACCCGGCTTGCCTTGACCTGCTCTTCTTGATCCCCCGGCTTGACCCTTTGGCTTGTACCCTGACTTATTCCTGCCTGCTCCCGGCATCTGATCCTGGCCTGGCTTATGGACTCTGCCTTACCTGTCTCCTGTGCAAAGACTCGGCTGACCTTTGGTCACACTGATCTTGGACTATGTTACTGTGAATGACCCCTGGCCTGGTTCCTGACTCAGCTATCCGGTCTGCTCCACTGGTCTGCATCTCCTGGACTTTCCGAGCACGCCTGCCTTACAGTATACCTTGCCTGTCCCAGAAAGCTCCTGTCAACCAGCTCCAGCAATCAGGCAATCCGTGCTTCTGTGGGCACTGTGTGCTGCGCTCGGTCGTAAGGGGAGTCCTGCCAGCATCTAGGCCTCCTACCAAGTTCCTGACAGAGACATATTCAAAAAGACTTGCATCTGTAACTGCAGCGAAAGGTGATTCTACAAAGCATTGACTCAGGGGGCTGAATACAAATGCGTGCCACACTTTTAACATATTTATTTTTAAAAAAATTGAAAAACATTTATAATTTTCCTTCCACTTCACAATTCGGTGACACTTTGTGTTGGTCTATCACATAAAATTCCAATAAAATACATTTATGTTTTTGGTTGTAACATGACAAAATATGGAAAATGTACAAGGCACTGTATTGGCATAACACTGTAATATGGGTAGTGGAAGTAAAGTAGTGTTACATTTTTTTGTTATGTACTGGTTGCAAGGTTGCAAGCTGCTATGAAGACATTTAAAGCCCAACTCTGGGCAATGTTTTAATGGTGACCCAGAAGGTGTAAAAATAAAAGAGCAGCTTTGGTTGCAATACTCACTCAAAGCAATATTTCTGGTGCTGTCCACTGTGAGAGTCCCCTTTCTCCCCTTGATGTCTTCCATCTTCCTGGTTGACTGATGCCCAGCATCGTTCAACCGACTTCTTGTGAGCTCAGGGTGTCAATGGGTGTCACACTGGTACTCTGCTCTCACAGTACAATGCTGTGTCATGTTTGTACTGTTCTGTTGCATTATTGACTATGCAGTACCAGAGAAAAAGTGAAGAGTAATGCCGCTTACACATGAGCAGATTTTTAGACGGAAAAATCTTGGATGTTTTTTCCGACGGAATTCCGCTCAAGCTTGGCTTGCCTACACACGGTCACACAAAAGTTTGCTGAACTTTGACCGTCAAGAACGCGGTGACTTACAACACTACAACGAGCCGAGAAAATTAAGTTCAATGCTTCCGAGCATGTGTCAAATTGTTTCCGAGCATGCGTAGGAATTTTACGCATCGGAGTTGGTACAGACGATCGGAATTTCCGATCGAAACTTTTTCCGACCGAAAAATTGATAACCAGCTCTCAATCTTTTGCTGGCGGGAATTTGGCCAGCAAAAGTCCGATGGAGCATAGACACGGTCGCATTTTCTGACCAAAAGCTCTCATCGGTCTTTTGCTGGCCGAATTTGCGATCGTGTGTACGTGGCATAAGAGGACCCCTTGCACGATGTGATTAGGCTGAAGACTTCAGAAAAATTAAGTATAAAATAAAGCATAACATATTGCTAGGGGAGACCCTGGGGGTGGAAGGGGTGACTTGGGGGGGCATAGTTGGACATTAAGATACGTAATAATACAAAATTAAGTTCTGGGTTTAAAAGTGACACTGGACAGAGATAATAGAATGGAAAAATAATAATTTAATTTTTTCAGAAACAGTATAAAACAATAAACACTTATTTTATTACATTTCATTCTCTCATTTCTCCAGTTGCCAAATGTTATTTAAATCATTTAACAGAGAACGCATGTTCTTTTGGAACATTGGTAAAAAAAAAAAAAAAGAAGGGCATATTTTCTGTTTTCACATTTTCCAAATACAGAATCGAATGTATATTGTGCAAGTCCACATTAATGCAGTATGTACAGTATGCATATGCTTTGTATTATTACTCAATAATACGCACCTTGGAGTCCTTATCTCTGATATGAAGCGTAACACCGACATTTGTGGGTGCAATCTAGGACATGTCCGACATGCATGGTAACAATAAGCAGGATTATTTATAAATGTCATCTGTATCTAATTCCAGCGTTAAAGATTTGTCACTACAATATGCCAGGTTTTTGGTTGTGGCCCAAAACTCAGCAGCCTTTCAATAATGGAATGAATTTTCATTGTATCTGCTTTATGTAAATACATATAAAATGTACTATATACATATTATGTAGTTTGTTCACTATATTCCTGCTAAGCTCACTTCTTGAGCTCCACCCTCCCTTAAGGCAATGCTTTAAAAAAGTATATTTAGAGAAAAAAACTTTTTCTTTAGTTCTGAATAGAATAGTGTAGCGCTGACACTTTTTCAAAGTGTTCGCTATATGTGAAAATTCGTTTTTTTCCTCAGAACAGTAATGGGGTTCTGAGGGTTAATTGTGTAGGTTAACTTTGGCATCAGTTTGGCTGGGCTGTACTAGGGTTCTGCCTGGTTATGGGTACAGTGAGGTACACATGACAGGCCTAGAACCAGGCCTGGTTGGACGTTTTGAGTATCAGCATTCCCTGGAGCCAATCAGTGGGTGCGTCTGGCCCCGCTGAGGAGTCTGTGGAAGGGTACTTAGGGTGCTGAAGTCACGTGTTTGGGGTTCAGCCGTAGCTGCCTGTTCCTGGAGCTGGACAGGGGTAGCCCCGTGAGGGGTCCCGGGCCCAGGAGCGTTTGCCGTCCCGCAACATGGTCAGTTTGACTAGCCCCACAGACCCGCTTGGTCTGGGGCAAGGATCCATCTGTTCCCGAGTCTCGGAACCGGCTGGTCCGAGGCGCAGTAACTGAGGGAGGATTCAAGGCGTCTGGATGTGCTCTCAACTTGGAGGGGCACCACAGCTTGTGTAAGCGATCGGGGAGGACTCTTCGGAGGAGGGCTAACAAGCTGGCATCCCAAGAAGTGCCTGGTTGCTGGGTTGTTAAGGACATTAACAAATCCACAGTTTCTCAGTACTGCCAAGGAGACAGAAAACGTTCCAGGTACTGAGAAAAGGTTCCTATTCACTTTCGGTTGAAAGTTTACTCAGTATCAGAGACTTTACAAGTTTCTGGATCAAAGTGATGACTGCCATAATCTCACCACAGCTTGTGTAAGCGACCGGGGAGGACTCTTCGGAGGAGGGCCAACAAGCTGGCATCCCAAGAAGTGCCTGGTTGCTGGGTTGTTAAGGACATTAACAAATTCACAGTTTCTCAGTACTGCCAAGGAGACAGAAAATGTTCCAGGTACTTAGAAAAGGTTCCTATTCACTTTCGGTTGAAAGTTTACTCAGTATCAGAGACTTTACAAGTTTCCGGATCAAAGTGCTGACTGCCATAATCTCTGGCTAGAGATTCGTTCAGCTTTGCAGTGCCCAGCTACTCTCTGGGTTTGCACTAGAGACTTTCCAATTGTCAGCAGTTCAAGGTGCCTGAGTTTCTTCCCCCTTGCCCTCTGTTCCCATACGAGACTGTGTTTGCTGGATGTTACCTCTGCAAATAAAAACCTTCTAAAAGGACTTTTATGGTGTCAGCGTCCGGAGATGTTGGGTACTAACCCTGGGAACCCCTAGACATGAAAGAACAAGCCAAGCGGAGGTAACAGGTAAGCCCAAAAGTCAAGGCCGCCCCATCGAGGGTTATGGTTGCTACAATAGCATTGATTAAAATCCCTATCAGTGTTATTCTTTTGTCATCTTTGTCCTATGGAGGGCATTTCTCTTTACTACTTGGTCTGTAGACACAACAAGACGTGAGAAAAAATCTTTTCAAAGTGAGGGAAGTCCCCTCTTGGACAAAGGTCACCAGACTCACTAGACTCATTGGAAGATTGTGTCTTCTATTCTGGTGACAACTCAAAAGAATGTCTGAATCTCCCCTATGGGAACACATGCAGCAATATTAATCTGACAGGGTTTAAAAAAATATTATCACTTTTTAAATCATTTAGTTCCTGATGGGACAATGTACATGTAGTACTTTATACTATATTCCCAGGTGCCAGTGTAAAGCTAGCTGTAATGGGAGCCCCCATCATAGTTGCATTTCCTTCTGACGCGACAGTTAGAAAGGAGATTGCTGCTTTGATAGGGAGCACCTGCCTCCAGCTCCTAGCACTTGACCGAGGCAGGTACCAGCAAAAAGAATGCAGAGGGATGGGAGGCTGACACAGCTTACCTGTCTCTGTTTGCCAGTGCTTGCCTTGGGCAGGAAGCCAGAAACAGGTGCTCTCTATCAATTCAGCTGGTCTCCTTGCTAACTGTGGTGTTGGATGGTCGTGCACCAAGGGGGGCTTTGTCTGACATAACAGTTATTGTTCCAGGACACCTAGGAAGATGAGACAAAATACTATACATACTTTGTGCCATCAGAAACTGAATAGCATAAAATATATATATTTTTAAATACACTTTAATCAGTTGCCGCCCGCCCACTGTCAAATGACGGAGGGACAGTGTGGCTCTCATCTGGGTGGACGTCATATGATGGCACCCAGAACGGCCGCTCTTACGCGCCCATGGGTGTGTTGCAGCGCAGCAATCGGGCGAGCGCCGTGTTGCTATGACACATCGTGACCCCGAACTCTGTAAAGAGCTGCGGCTCTTTAACCATGTGATCGGCTGTGTCCAATCACAACCGGTCACATGTAAACAAGGAAGTGCCGTGAATCGTCTCTCCTCGCCTTACACTGACAGAGTGTGTGGCAAGGAGTGCCGATCAGCGGTATCTCCTCGCAGGGGAGAGCTGGGCTGGTATATAGGGCACTGATGGTCAGTGTCCTGATTACAAGAAAAGCCCTAGCAGTGCCCATCAGTGCCTATCAGTGGGTTTTTCAAAACCATTTTTTGTAGAATCCATAGATAAAAAAAGAAACAAAACTAAAAGACACACTTTTTTTTCTACTTTTATAAGTGTTATTATTATTATTTTTTTTTTTTTATTTTTTAAGTATTGTTACTGTAGATAAATGTTAATTTATAATTAATTTGTTCAGTTTAAAATGGCACTAAAATTATAATTATGGTACAAGATATTCCAAAGTCTTTTTTTAAATTTGAATTTTTGTAATGCATTACACGCAAAAAAAAAATAATAAACAAGGGAACTGAAAATGCCAAATTAAATATTAATGGTCACAAAAATAGCAAAAAAAAAATAAAATTAGATTTAAGGTAAGAAGAGGGCAAACGAGTTGATGAGGTCTGATTAGGGTAAACTAAGGGTTATTAAAGGGTTAACAAGGAACAAATAAAACAATTTTTTTTTAGTTGTTGGCTTGCTTTAACCAAAATAATTTGCAGATCAAAGCCCATCCCTTTGATCTGCAAATTAATGAAACAGAGTAGACACAAAATTAACAATGTCACTTTGTATCTCTCTATTTCCAGAACGATTTTGATAAACATGTGTGAGATGGTCTGTTTTTTGAAAGATGCAGCTTCTGCAGCTGCTAATTTTACACTGCAGTTCCTGGCTGTCATTTTGACAGTGCAAGGCTTTGTCAGCATATGCGAGGTTGGTTGCGGCAGTGGGGCAGAAGGACAGCACATACTACACACACCCTGAGTACTTCCATTAAGTTTTTTTTAAAGCACACCCTGTATCCACAAACGGTTAAAATGTTTTTGCTATCTGTATCCTAGTAAGGAGATTTACCTCTACCTCCTTCTCCAGACACAGATTGTAGGAATGAGATCTCTCCAAAGCGAGGGACATTTTCTCTTAGTTGTTACCAAAAAAATATGTATCTCAAAACTTTGGATTTTTTCATTACTTTCAGTCTGTGTGACAATGGTTCCCAGGACAAATATTGCGGTAAATTTCTCCAAGGGGAGACACTGACACAAATAAGAACCTATAGAAGTTCTAACTCTTCCCTATCCTATCCAAAGTGAGAAAAGTGGAATCACTTTTTTTTACATTTATTTTCATAGGCCTTCTAATAGCCTTCTTTTTATGTTGTACTATTTAAATGGTTGTTGTTTGAAGGATTCCTTAGTTAATTTGTCTACTATTTTGAATTTTATTTATCTATTAATTTATTTATTTCGATTTTTTTATTAGGTTATAAAACATCATCTATGGAAAGTAAAATTTTTTCCATAGATGATGTTTTATAACCTAATAAAAAAATCGAAATAAATAAATTAATAAATTAATAGATAAATAAATAAATAAAACCTGACAGAATTGTTGAACCTTCCTATTCAAAAGAAAGATAAAAAAAAGTTAGTATTTGGGCTTTAAGAATGTTTTACTATCATTCCATATAGACTTTATATAGCTCTGTAACTGGCAGAAATGGAGGCCTTACTACAGCAAATTGTAAAAGTGTACCTTTGATATATCTAAACGTGGCTAAGGAGGCTTGCTCCATATGTATACTGTAAACTTTAACAATATATAAATGCTTGTGTGATGAACCCTTGTGCGGGGCTTCTTTTCAAAGACCGTTTCCTTTACTATGCCCCAAAAATAGAAATCAAGTGAAATGAACCTGGTGGCCAGTCAATGCTGCTACGTCACCCAATCCAACATTGTTTCTAAAAATGAAACTGAAGGCATACATCTCACAAGTGAGCATAGATATATTTTGTAATGGCACCATTGTTACCAATGCAATCCCTGGCAGTACTGTTATGAGAGACACCACTAAAACCAGCATCGGCAACATTGATATTAGCATTAACAATTTTAGTTACACCTCTAACACTGCTATGGGTGAGAATGCCAATACATCTGTTTGCAATACAGATAGCACTGTTATGGACATCATTAGAAGGAACACAATTGCTAGCGAGCGCAACTGGTATTGGTGTGTGGATCATCAATGTTAGCTACTAGGACCAATAAAAGCTACTCCACAATTTTTACTGTGAACAGCACAAAGGAAAGACTACAAGTATAACAACACCTATTTGACACCATTGTTGGCCAATGTTTTCAAATCTACCAAGGTTTACAAAAGTTATGACATCTTTATTGTTGATACCATTGTAGGCAACGCTAAAGACAAGAACACCAGTGCCAACATGGGCAACAACTACACATTCAGTATTAGAATCACCAATACCATGACACTGGTGCACCTTACCATCTCAACTATGGGCCATATTAGTAAAATAACGATGGACAAGACCAACAATACAACTATAAAAAAAGTCCAAGAAAAACAATTTTAAGCAATAGCCTACACGGTTATCCATGGAATAAATTCGATATCTGTTGCTTTTCAGCCACAGTGGCTCAACAGACATTTTCTCTGGAAATGCTACGCATTTAGTAAGTGAATCAGTCTGAGCCTTCCTTCATCTGTCCCTGATCACCAGGACTTGTCAGAGCTCTAGTAGGTGCGGGAAGATTGCTCTGGATAAGCAGATTTTTGATCTCAGTCAGATCATTTTTCAGGGATTAAAATAATCCTAAAAGTTTTTGTTGAACTAGTCAATAATGTCTGCCAGCATACGTTTAAAAGGTGAAAGGGCATTGTCTGCTGTGTGTCTTTATGAATCATGAACATTTCTTCAATGTACCGCAAATATAGATATGACCACCTGGTAACATCAATGCTATTACCATTAAAGGCAAACTAAGCCTAGGTTGAATCAATGACTGTAAAACCACCCTTAGACGTGAGGTGACAGCTGATGACTTTATGTTTATGGCATGATCCAACCCCAATGACTGCCTACTGTTTGGGGGATCAAAAAAATGGTGTAGGGTTAAACAATCTGCCCTGACTGCTATTGTTCCCCACAGCATAAACAATGCAGGCTGTCAAAACCAATTACTCTCTCATTTATATACGTTGTACACTGATGTTTGGTCAAACCAAATGCTCATATTTTTTAACTCTTCTGGCAATTTTGGTTAGGCAGACAAATGTTTAACTGACCTCAGAAAGGTAAGTCCATGTGGGAAGTGATTCTAAACCTAAGCCACCATTTTTACTAATAAGGGTTGTGAATGAACTCCCAAGTCAAGTGATTAGCTGCCTACATCACCAGCAGCACCATCTGATGGGGTGATTAAGAGTATTTGATTGACAGCGGCCAGACCTGAAAAGCAAAGACAGAGTAAGCTACAGTATATACATGGCTTTCAGTGCACCTGAGGTGACAACACTGCAGAGAGTATCCCCTGCTGCTATTGAGACCGAGAACTGAGGGATCAGAAACCGCTGATTGCTTAGTTCTCAGTCTTCAGTGAGCAGAGAGCCTGTGACTGTCAGTCATCAGCTCTCTGCTCTACCCCTCCAGCATTCACTGGAGTGCCAGGCTGTGCAGGCTCAGTCTACCAGCGGCTTTCTGAGAGGCTGAGCCAGCTGATGGTCCAGGCTTCTGGACAGTTGTGATCTTTCCAGAGCCTAGATCCAGCTGAGTGATGTCAGCTGACGCTGGCTGAAAAGAGGTCACAGGAGTGCAGAACAATGTGCCTTGAGGTTCTGACTTCCCAGGTTGCTCTAGAAGACATGGGAAGATTCTGCTACTTTTTACCTATGAAAGGTTGCACATAAAAAAACGTTGCCAAATGTGAATCATGAAGGCTGCATCTGCTAAATTATCCTGTGAGAATGCTAGTTTCCTGGTTGGCATGCTTTCTTGGGTTTTAATGCTAACTTGAAACAAGCATAACACTTTCTGACACTTTTCTGACACTCTTTTAAAGCATGCTTATTGTGAGTCTGGATTTTCTTTGGCGGCCAGCAATGGCAGCCTCCATGCATTCCTCAAAACAAAATTACTTTAATGATCTATATTCTGGGTTTCCTCATGGTTTTCTTAACAGGGGAAATGACAAACTAGGAGTCTCCTGAGAGTATCATTGTCATTAGCAGTTACAGAACAGTATTTAGAAAAAGCTGTTCTTTTATTTACTTATTGGGAGACTCCGTCTGCCTGGGAGACCCTTTAAATGGAAGAGACAATGTGCCTGTACTGCAGAGATGTCCTAATTTATAGCAGGTTTTTTTATCTGGCTGCTTCCCATTTGTGACAATAATGGAGAATTTGACAATATTTAGGTGCATAAATCACTGCAGAGAGGTCTATTATGTAGGCTGAATAAAACTAAGCTATTTTTATTTCAAAATGTAGAACAAAAAAATCCTAACCAGTAAAGAGTTGTTAGCATTTTTTGAGATGACTCAAAAAGGACAAAGAACAATGTGCCGTAAGGCCACAACAGACAACATTCATTTACTAAATTGAGAATATATGAACACTGATAGGGTGGTATGGGTTAGCACACTTTTCGTTGTTTGTAGCATAGATATTTTTCAATGGCATGCTAATTGTTTGCCAAACAAAGTGGGAAAGATGAAAAATTAAAGTGAATCTATGCTTTGCCAATGCTTTGTAAAGCACCAGGTTAACTTTTTAGCCACCCCCACAGCAGTACATACAGTAATTATCTATTTTTAAAGGACCGGACGGATTTCGATCCATGTATGGGGTGGCTGGTTGTACAAAAGTCAATTTATCGACTTCTGAACAACCAGTTTGTTGGGTTTTTCACGAACGATCAGTGCTGATGGTTATAGCCGTCAACACTGATCAGTGTGTTCTGACAGTGGGGAAGGCTCCCCACTGTCAGAACACAATAGCCCAGTGGAAGTGATTCACCCATCCACATCAAGTGTGTGGTTGGGGGAATTGGGACATGTTGCTGCTGCTTTTTTCCTTGCTGATGGTTGCACGGAAAAAAAAAGAAGATTAATGTATGGCCAACTTTAGGTAGATGTTACATAGGGCTGAATAGTCTGGTGCTGCCACCATTTGACTGCATGGCCCAATGACTGTCACAAAGAAATAATGGGAGAGAGTCCTACAATTCTAATGCCAGAAAAGGTTTTTCTCTTCAATCCTGATGGAGAATGGGGTGAATTCCTATGAAAGAGAAGAATTTCCTTTTCTAGTTGAACTTGAAAAAGAATTCCAGGGGTGGCATATTTACATACTGTAGTTACAGTGATCTAGCTTGGACCAATGTAACTATGCATACACCATACCTGTGGGTTCCCTCTAAAAGCTGGAAATCACTGAAGTAGACATTGCTACTCCAGTGATCTCCACTAGCTTTTGGGTCTCTGTGACAGACTCACCCTGGACAGAGGCTATTGGAGGGGACTGCAGGTTAGCCTCCTGCCTACTGACTATGGGCCCTGGCTTTTAAGGGAACACTACTCTTTGTGAGGTGTATGCCTGAGGGACCCTTGGAGTAATATTACTTTGGATTCAAGTCCATGTCTCCCCAAGACACACAGACTCTGGGACTCTAGGCCCTGGGTCCCTGTATAGAGGGCCCAGCTGCCTTATTGCCAATATAACTGCTTCACACTGTGAGACTCAAATCAGATGGTGATGTCATCAACTCAAGCCACCTGTCTGGGGTCGCCTGCTATAATGTGTTTATTGTAAGTAGGTCTAGTGTGCCTCCTAAGGGTCTTTCACCCATTGTTAATTGTGCTAATTAACACACCTATTGTCTGCTAGCAAACTACTGTGGGGATGTATTTATACTTGTAATAATGTGTATTGTACTTTGTGAGCTTGATGCCGGCAAGTCTGACCTGGAATGAGAACTCTGAGGCACCCAGGTGACTAGTAGTTCAATTAACTTAATGTTTATAGTGTTAATTATATTTCTGTATACAGTTGCATTTGCATGTGATCAGCCTCACCGACAATTTTGAAAGAAAAGCAATATTTTTTACTTTTTGCTATAATAAATATCCCCCAAAAATATATACAAAAACGAAATTCTTCCACAGTTTAGGCTGATATGCATTGTTCTACATATTCTTTGTAAAACAAATCACAATAAGTGTATATTGATTGGTTTGTGCAAAAGTTATAGCGTCTACAAAATAGGAAATAGATTTATGGCATTTTTATTATTAATTTTCTTTTACTAGTAATGGTGCCAATCTGTGATTTTTATTGGGACTGCGACAGTATGGCGGACAGATCGGACATTTATACAGTGATCAGAGCTACCAATAGCCACTGATGATTACTGTATAAATGACACTGGCAGGGAAGGGGTTAAACACTAGGGGGCGATCAAGGAGTTAAGTGTGTTCCCTGGATGTGTTCTAACTGTAGGGGGGATGGGCTCACTACAACATGACAGAGATCACTGCTCCCGATGACAGGGAGCAGGATATACCTGTCCTGTTGCTAGGCAGAACAGGGAAATGCCTTGTTTACATCTCCATATTCTGCCTCTCCTCGCCGCAATCCCGGGCCACCGGCAAACATTGAGTTCCCAGGACCTGCGGGCATGCTCCCGCTAGGCGGCAAATTCAAAGGGACGTACAGGTACGCCTTTTTGCCTGCCCATGCCATTCTGCCGATGTAAATCGGCGGTCGGCAAGTGGTTAAGACAGGTAGCTTCTTCTGTGCTGTGTCCTTAGATAACCCATAGTGCTCTGAAAATCCTTTGTCATGTATTATTTAAAAAACAAACACTGTATACATATATTAAAAACATATATTTTAAAATGTATAAACTTAAATAATATTTTGTTCTAAACTAAAATGTGGATATAATCTTACGAGCTGCTATATGAATACCTAATAAACAATTGTGAATCTCCCACACCCACCACACTCATATAAATGTGTTATGAAATAGATATAAGCTACTGGTGTTATGCTACACAATAATATATCCTCAAATTATATACTGTGATAAAGTACCTTTAATTAAAAGGCAAAAACACAAAATAGGAATTAACTAATAAATCACTACAATTAAGTATCGTCTATACGCGCTTGTGTTCCACCAATGAGGACCTAAAATGGACTACGCTTAATTGTACGGTTATATTTTTCAGGTGAGGGCACATCTGGTGAAGGGGGCACTAATCGCATGCAGTGGCACTGAATGGTGGATTAACAGTAGAAGAACCACAAGCATTTTCATCACTTGGGTCTCTGATTTACTATTTTTTGAGAAGTGATTCACTTTATATCACAGGCAAGGGTAATTTATAGGACTAATTTATGGACTTTTTATGTTGTTTAAGTTAATTTCTCTTTTGTGTTTTGCCTTTTAATTTAAGGTACATTATCACAGTATATAATTTGAGAATATATTGTATATAACCAGTAGGTCATAATTAATAATATTTTTTTTTCTGTAAGCCTAGTAACAAACTAATTAAACACTGTTATTGTGTTTGCTTGAGTGCAGAATGGATATCTAAGTATGGTGTACATAGATGTAGCACCCTGCTAGATACTGCAGGTGCTAGGTTTAGATAGATAGCTTTAGTGTGGCTCACTGTGTTTTAGGAGCTGTGTTTTTTGATAGTTAAATTTTGTTGCCTCACTGTAGTCAGTGAGGCTGTAAAAGCTTTGGTAAGGTAAATTTAGTCTGGTCACTGTAATCAGTGCACCTGCATTCTGCTAGTCAGGCCTGCTCAGTGTGTTCCGCTGCTGCCAGTCTGATAGCTCCCTCTGCATCCAGAGAGCTAGAGAAGTTTCTGGATAATAGGTGGGGAGCATGAATATTGATACAGCCCCGCCAATCCCAGAGAGAGAGGCTCTGAAGGCATGCTGGGAGACTGTATATATTCTGTGAGACCACTGAGCTCTGGGTCTCTTCCTGGAGAGGCACGCTGCCCTTCCAGGCAATGCTGCTATATGTATGTTGACGTAAGGCCTCAGGTGAGTGACCTGAAGGGTTAAGATGCTGATACCATGGGAGAGCTAACTAAGGGGGGTTGTCCGCTGAAGATCTAGTCTGGTATCATCAGAGTAAGGTGCCACTTGGTAGTTAGAAGAAGACAACCAGCTGTCTTTTTGCCTTGTGAGTACAGATGCTTCTAAGAGATTGTAATGCTATCGGTAACCAGTCCTAGCACATTTGGCTCTAATGATGTCCAATAGGTCGGGTATATGGGACTTTAAAGGTGCCCTATATAAACAATAATTTGAAATGAATGTAAAAAAGTATAAATTATTTATTTTAAGAAAACATATAAAAGTAAGGAATACAGTTTGATCACAGTCATAGGTATACACACACTTCCTATTTTCAAAAATGAAGGTACAGTAATCACATACAACGTAATACTTCCAAGTATTTCAACATGTTTTGCTGATTTGGCTTCGTCAGGAAAAATGGACGTAGGGATTTAATTATCATATATAAAGGAGCGTGCTTCACTCAACCTTAGGTGTATACAAAGAACAAAATTAAAAATATTAATATACAGCATATTAACAAAAAAAAAATAACATAATATAACTTGCACATGTGTGGGTGCTTTATGGCCACACATGTGCAAGTTATATTATGTTATTTTGTTAATTTGTTAATATGCTGTATATTAATATTTTTCTTTTTGTTCTTCGTATACACCCAAGGTTGAGTAAAGCACGCTCCTTTATATATGATAATATATGATAATTAAATCCTTACGTCCATTTTTCCTAACGAAGCCAAATCGGCGAAACATGTTGAAATACTTGGAACGTATTACGTTGTATGTGATTATAGTACCTTCATTGTCGAAAATAGGAAGTGTGTGTATACCTATGACTGTGATCAAACTGTATTCCTTACTTTTATATGTTTTCTTAAAATAAATAATTTATACTTTTTTACATTAATTTCAAATTATTATTTATATAGGGTATATATTATTTATATAGGGTACCTTTAATGTCCCATATCCCCAATCTATTTTTCTTATGAGTTTTAGGGATGTTGGTACCATAATGACTTTTTTTCTATTTGGAGCTGACCTCTGCCCATACTTTTGACTCCAATAGGTACATGTAAATGTCCCAGACCCACTTACTTGGTGATAAATGTCCTAGGCACATTCCTTCTCAGGGTTAAAGTCCTTTTTCCGGGTGGTGGTGGTTAGAACTATTTCAAGAAATCTCATTTAGTTCACTTAGAAAACTATTTCAGATATTTAGTCCTGTATATATTCTGACATTGATCCTCGCAACATACTTGCTTATAGACAGATATGTAATATGTAGGGATTTACTGATAAATTCTTGCATAATGAATTGTAGACTAAACATAACCTTTTCTCAGCATCTCTTCTAAGTGTTTCCACATAGAGGAAATCTTCAGCAGTTAAATAGGTTTTCTTGTAACTTCTTTCCCAAAAGTAGTAAAATGAAGCATGTGTTTGCTTTCGGGGATCTCCTTGCTGGAGAACTAGTTTTATGCTTTCACCACTTTGTGAAGAGGTATTGTCAGAACATTCCTGGCAAGCATTTGGGACAGGACTTAATTCTCCTTCCTGTTTTATCTGAGGTCATCAAAAACGTTCACAGCGGGCTTTCTGGGAGCACGGAACCTATCATTAATGGTCCTGATTGTATCCTGGTCTGAGCACACTTGTAATTTGTATGGGTACAACTCCTGGTCCCATCATCAGTGCAGTGTGGCTAACAATCCTGAAACAGCTGTATGCAGTTGGGAATAAATAGTTCCATAATATTAGACTGTATACAATATGTTTGGTAAACCAACAGTGCTGGTTGCACAGTTGGTTCAGGGCCAAAAAGGATTGATTTCATCACACTGCCTACTATCCTATAATAAGAAGTACATGCCGTATGTTTTAGATTTGTGACAGAAATTAAACATGAAGATACCTTCTCTTTTTTTAAAGAAGTCTACTGTGCTTTGCACTGATATATTGGAGGCGTATTGCTTCCTTTTGGGCTAACCATATCCAGTCTGATTATATGGTCTCATCAAATCTATTTTAGTAGCATTACATCAAGAATCTGCATCTTTAGCATTATATCATGAAAATCAGCAATAAAAACTGTATCATGAGCATCCCTGTGAAATCAGAGAATGAAAGTTAGAGAGCCTACCAAGTTGGCAGCCACTCATTTTGCACTCCAAAAAAGATTAAGCTCACTGGCTTAAAAATTATCTATGATTCAAAGTTAACATATT
This sequence comes from Lithobates sylvaticus, assembly GCA_028564925.1. Lineage (NCBI taxonomy): Eukaryota > Metazoa > Chordata > Amphibia > Anura > Ranidae > Lithobates > Lithobates sylvaticus. Next base: position 83,363,159 of record CM053026.1, read on the forward strand.
GTCAGGTTGGGCTCTCAGCCCTCCCTTCTCAGTGCTCAGATTGCTCAGCTGTCGGTTAATTGCCAGCACTCATTGTTCCACAGTGGCTCAACTGGTGATCATTTCCTGCTCGTCAGTCCAGCCCACAGCCGGCCCCTTCTGGCTATTTAAACTGCCTGGTTCATTCCCTCCAAGCCTTCTCCTTGGTCAAACTTATCTGGAGACTCTCTGCTGTGTTCCTGTTGAAGACTTGCCTAGCTGACGTCCCTTCTGATTCCTGATCCTGTCTGCTGCCTCCAACTACGATAATCTCTGGCTTCCTAATTTACTGGCTTGTTCTGACAACCCGATTTGGCTACCGAACCCCGGCTATGTTTTGACTACATTTACTATTTGTACCATTTTTACCATTTTATTAAAAGGTCTTTGTCTGATTCATGGTTCCTGACACATATATCTAAAGCCAAAACTTTTTTTTTGAAGCATGGAATGGATAGAACCTCTTACAGTTTTTATTGCTGTATGTGTCCCCGTTATGGAGATTCAACCCCTTTTTCTGTTCTGATGATCATTGTCACTGGGCCTGAAAGTGAAAATCCAAAATGTGGACTTGTCTAAAAAGCAGGAATAATAGGGACATCATAAATGTAATAATGCAAACCATTTATTTGAAAGGGCTGCCTAAGCCCCCAGAAAGGACATACAGAATTTTTGGCAGTGCAGCTCTCAACACAAGCTAAGTCCTTGAGAAAGTGGAGCCATTCAGAATGAGTGGTACCGGATTGCACCAATGCATGTAATGTGTTCACAATTCCAACGAGGCGTAACTCTTTTTTTTAGCCTTGTAGTCTACTTGTTATGATTTGTGACTGATTTTTGTTTGGAATACCTAAAAATGCTTACAGCACTCACACTACCGTGCCCTGGAATATCAGAGCTGAGTAACAGCGACATCCCTTATCACAATTGGCCACACACATACTTGTATTGCAAAGACCAGACTTTTTTGACCAAGGCTTTTACATTGCAGAACTTACCTGGTCTTACTCAGGTGTCTACTGAACTGTAAAGTCATATGACTATGGACAAATGTTTTGGTATGCTTACAACTCGAACCTTTGGCATGTCAAGGAGTAAAGCAAAGAAAGTATGAAAAAAGATAACTTATTGCTTATTCTTCAAATATATTCAAAAATTGCCTAGACAGATATTTTAATACCAGTTTTAGAAAACTCTCAAAAAGTCTCAGTAGCAGATTATGGATCCTCCAGCAGGATGAGGACCCAAACCATTGTAGCGCTACCCCCAGTTAAGAGAGCCGCTGGTTTGTTTTGGGTCCCTGAGTACAGCTCCACCAACCCCCGGCAATTTGGCTCTACCCGCTCTGGCACAGTTAGTCAAAGGGTATGAATCTATGCACATATAAACATCACTTATACTCTAAGTGTAATGGGTATGAACTCACAAGCAGACTGCTGAGATAAGAATAACTGGCTTTACTTTGTCAGTAAGGAAAAGAAATAGTAACATGCATTTAAACATTTGACTTACAATACTTTAGCAGGTCCCTGCAATATGCACTTAAACATGTACACATACAGTGGTGTGAAAAAGTGTTTGCCCCCTTCCTCATTTCCTGTTCCTTTGCATGTTTGTTACACTTAAGTGTTTCGGAACATCAAACCAATTTAAACAATAGTCAAGGACAACACAAGTAAACACAAAATGCATTTTTTAAATGAAGGTGTTTATTATTAAAGGTGAAAAAAAATCCAAACCATCATGGCCCTGTGTGAAAAAGTGATTGCCCCCCTTGTTAAAACATACTATAACTGTGGTTGTCCACACCTGAGTTCAATTTCTCTAGCCACACCCAGGCCTGATTATTGCCACACCTGTTCACAATCAAGGCATCACTTAAATAGGAGCTGCTTGACACAGTAAGGTCCACCAGAAGATCCTTAAAAGCTACACATCATGCCGAGACCCAAAGAAATTCAGGAACAATTGAGAAAGAAAGTAATTGAGATCTATCAGTCTGGAAAGGGTTATAAAGCCATTTCCAAAGCTTTGGGAATCCAGCGAACCACAGTGAGAGCCATTATCCACAAATTGTGAAGACATGGAACAGTGGTGAACCTTCCCAGGAGTGGCCGGCCGCCCAAAATTACCCCAAGAGCGCAGCGACGACTCATCCAAGAGGTCACAAAAGACCCCACAACAACGTCCAAGGAACTGCAGGCCTCACTTGCCTCAGTTAAGGTCAGCGTTCATGCCTCCACCATCAGGAAAAGACTGGGCAAAAATGGCCTGCATGGCAGAGTTCCAAGGAGAAAACCACTGCTGAGCAAAAAGAACATCAAAGCTCGTCTCAATTTCTCCACAACACATCTTGATGATCCCCAAGACTTTTGGGACAACATTCTGTGGACCGATGAGACAAAAGTGGAACTCTTTGGAAGGTGTGTGTCCAAGTATATCTGGCGTAGAAGGAACACTGCATTTCAGAAAAAGAACATTATACCAACAGTAAAATATGGTGGTGGTAGTGTGATGGTCTGGGGCTGTTTTGCTGCTTCAGGACCTGGAAGACTTGCCGTGATAAAAGGAACTATGAATTCTGCTGTCTACCAAGAGATCCTGAAGGAGAATGTCCGACCATCTGTTCGTGTACTCAAGCTGAAACGAACTTGGGTTCTGCAGCAGGACAATGATCCTAAACACACCAGCAAGTCCACCACCGAATGGCTGAAGAAAAACAAAATGAAGACTTTGGAGTGGCCTAGCCAAAGTCCTGACCTGAATCCTATTGAGATGTTGTGGTATGACCTTAAAAAGGCCGTTCATGCTCGAAAACCCTCTAATGTAACTGAATTAGGACAATTCTGCAAAGATGAGTGGGCCAAAATTCCTCCAGGACGCTGTAAAAGCCTCATTGCACGTTATCGCAAACGCTTGGTTGCAGTTGTTGCTGCTAAGGGTGGCCCAACCAGTTATTAGGTTTAGGGGCAATCACTTTTTCACACAGGGCCATGATGGTTTAGATTTTTTTTCACCTTTAATAATAAACACCTTCATTTACAAATTGCATTTTGTGTTTACTTGTGTTGTCCTTGACTATTGTTTAAATTGGTTTGATGTTCCGAAACACTTAAGTGTGACAAACATGCAAAGGAACAGGAAATGAGGAAGGGGGCAAACACTTTTTCACACCACTGTATATGTATCAACTAGCAATGGGGAAACGGAGCGCCAAGTGTGGCGACCGTCTGCTATGCACCACTGAGGTGCAATAAATCTATCTGCGCCTACCTAACGGACCAGGCCTGATCCCTAGTAATAGAGCTCAGTCCTTGTACTAGTACAGTGTTCTTCACCGGCAATGAATCTGTAGAGGTGGTGCACATGTAGCTTTAAATGGTGTCTTTGTAATCCACAGAAAGTAACATTGCTGCTCTGAGGTAAATTGCGCCTAGGCAGTTCAATAGGCATAAAACGTGTGTATCAATGCAGGATGAGCCTTCCGGCTCTCTCACCAATCCTGGGGTACCGTCCTCAACTCCGGTCCCTCTAATGGCGGCTCTGGTCTCCTCAGTCACAGCCCCTGCGCTCCGGTCCTCAGCTCCGACCGACCGTCTGTAGGGAAGAGTCTCCGCTCCGCTGCTGCTGACTCTGAGGTATGAGAGTCTCACCCCATCTGCTGCAAGGCCCAGGCTTCAGGCCTTCAGCTCCGGTCCGCACAGGTGTCTCCGCTGGCTGTATTCTCCGCGTCACAAGCTCCGTCAGCAGAGGCAGGCCAGTCCTGTCAGGCCTCAGAAGAGGAAGTGTCCCAAGAGGAAGAGGCGGTCTCCGCTCTTCCTTTTTATAACCTCCCCCAGCAGCCTCTCGGGCGGAAACAAGCAGCCCGGGAGCCTGGGGGATTATGGGGGATGTAGTCTTTTCCAGTAAAAGGGGTACGACCCCGCTACACACTCCCCCCACTTTGAATCTTTGGTCCCCAAAGACAGTGTTCAAACTACAAACTTTCTCAGGAACAACACTTTCACATAATTTGGGCAGGGGAGCTTCCCACCAATTGGCATAAGATGGGGAGCTGTCCTGTCTACAGGTCACTTCAGTGTGGGTGACCTGTTTAACTGTGCCAGAGAGTGAGCTGGGGTTGCCCTCCACCCAATGAACAGTGGATGGGTCAGGGCTTCCAGCACTTCTCCTTGCTGTGGTAACAGAGTCCTCTGAACTTTCTCCCATTTTGGGGTAAGTTAACTTCTTGGGAGGCTTCACAACTCTGCGAGCTCTCTGCTCTCTTGGAACTTCTTCAGGAACACATTCTGGCAACATCTCTGGTTCTGGAACATCTACTTCTTCTTCTGGGTAGAGACCAGGGATATCTTCCCAGCACTCAGGCACAACACTGAATGGCACAAACTCTGTGGCTTCTGGGTTCAATGTGTTATCTTCCACATCCTCAGTAGGTGGAAGATCTATGGCAGAATTTCCTGGGGTTGAGGAAGGCCATAGCCATTCAAGTTCTCCTCTTTCTTCCTCTGGTTGGGGGTCCTGTCCACCCCTAGCTTGGGATGTTTGAGACCTAGTGTTAGGCCTGGGGGTATCCAGAATGGAAACAGATTCAGGTACGTCTCTTGCTGGAGGCATTCTGACTGCTTCAGTGAGTGGGAGCAAGTGATTCCTATGCCAGGTCTTCAATGGCCCCACTCTTCCTTCTGGCTTCAACTTGTAGACAGGCAATCCTGGAAGTTTCCTACAGATGATATATGGCTCTGATCTCCATCTATCAGCAATCTTGTGTTTCCCAGGGATCCCTAGATTGCGTAACAGTACACGGTCCCCAGGCTGTAGGTCCTGTACTCTAACTTTCAGATCAAAGTTCCTCTTATTTCGGGCCCCCCTCTGGTCAGAGGCCGCTTGAGCTTTCTCATAAGCTATCTTCAGACTGCGCCTCAGTCTGTCCACATATCCTTTGTGGGAGGCAGCAGAGGCATGGTCTAAGGAAATGCCGAAGGCCAAATCCACTGGCAATCTTGCTTCTCTCCCAAACATAAGTCGGTAAGGGGAGAAACCTGTCACATCACTTGTGGTGCAGTTGTAGGCATGCACCAGAGCTGATATGTGTTGACTCCAATGTTGCTTCTTCTCTGTTTCTAGAGTTCCCAACATGTTCAATAGGGTCCTGTTGAACCTCTCAGGCTGGGCATCACCTTGAGGGTGATAGGGTGTAGTTCTAGTCTTCTCTACTCCCAGAGAATCTAGTAACTTCCTGATCAGGCGACTCTCAAAGTCCCTTCCTTGGTCTGAATGGATTCTCTGTGGCAGTCCATAGTGAACAAAGTACTTCTCCAATAGTACCTTGGCTACTGTAGAGGCCTTCTGGTCCTTGGTTGGGAAAGCCTGAGCATAACGAGTGAAATGGTCGGTTACCACCAGAACATTTCCCAATCCACTCAAATCGGGTTCGAGGCAGAGAAAATCAATGCATACCAGATCCATTGGGCCTTGACTCTGTAGGTGGCCCATTGGGGCAGCTTGATGGGGTAAAGTCTTCCTCTGAATGCATCTTGCACAGGAATGGCAATACTCCTCCACTTCGGCCCTCATGCAGGGCCAATAAAACCGGTCCCTGACAAGTTGGAAGGTTCTCTCTGCTCCCAAGTGACCATGCTGGTCATGTAAGGCAATCAGCACAGTCTCTCGATGCTTCTCTGGGAGAAACAACTGCCACTTGTCTTCTGGGCCATCAGAGGGGCCCCTTCGGTAGACTACCCCCTGATGCACCTGTAACTTGTCCAACTCTCTCCTCAGTAGGCGAGCTTCTTTAGAAGGGTGAAGGCGAAGTCCCTCTGGACTCTTGTCTTCCAGGGCTTCCAGGACCAATTTCCCCATGGGATCTTCCAATTGGTCACACCTCAGCTCCTTCTTGGACAGCTTCGGTAGACACTCTTCTGCTAGTTGAGTTACCCCACAGTAACACTTTGGGACTCCCACTGTGGTAACTCCTACCTCCTCAGCTCTGGATCCTCCTCTGGCTTGGAGTTCAGCCCCCTGACAAAGGGCTCGCACTCCATCTGGTGCCACTTGGGTCCAGTCTTCCCAGTCGTCGACCATGACATGGGATCTTCGGGACAGGGCATCTGCATCCCTATTTCCAGCCCCTGGTCTGTACTTGAGGCTGAAATTGAATCCAGACAACGCCGCCAACCATCTGTGTCCAGTTGCATCCAGCTTGGCGGTGGTGAATAGATAGGTCAAGGGGTTGTTATCTGTCTTTACAGTAAACTCGGCCCCATACAAATAGTCTCTCAGTTTGTCAACAACTGCCCATTTGAGGGCTAAGAACTCCAACTTGTGGGTGGGATAGTTCTTCTCGGAGGGGGTCAGGCTCCGGCTCACATAAGCCACTGGTCGTAGCTGGTCTTCATACTCCTGGTAGAGTACTCCACCTAGGCCCTCATGGCTGGCATTAACATGTAGCTCATATGGTCTAGTGGGATCAGCGTAGGCCAAAACTGGGGCTGTGGTGAGACTTCTCTTCAAGGTTCTGAAAGCCTCTTCACACCTTGCATTCCACTGGTCCTTGACCGACTCACCGGGCCTCCTAGGCCCCAATCCATCTTCCTCTCCTTCTGTCTTGAGCAGCTCGTTTAGGGGTTTTGCAATGCGGGCAAACCCATCCACAAACCTGCGGTAGTAGGAGCAGAACCCCAAGAAAGACCGAAGTTCTGTAACTGTTGTGGGCCTTGGCCACGAAGTAACTGCCTCCAGCTTCTCAGGGTCTGTAGCCACTCCCTTTTCAGACACTATGTGTCCCAGATAGTTCACAGAAGACTGATAGAACCGACACTTCTCGGGAGAAAGTTTGAGTCCCTCTTCACTGAGCCTCTTCAGGTCCTTCAGTGAAATTACTTCTGGTATCACCTCCAGACCTGAGTGACCCTCCATTGGGTCGGGTTCCAACATTACAAAGGGGCCAGGCTGCTCCCAAGTAAGTTTCACCGTGGCTCTCATGCAGGTCACCTCTCCAGGCTGTAACACTGCTCCTTCTTTCCCAAGCCTCCATACCCTTCCTATCCCCTCACTTGGGGTCTTCTGCTCTAGGACCAACCGCTGGTAGGCTGCCTTCAGCATGGGATGGATCTTGGGAGGTGAAAGATTCTCTTTCTTCACCAGGGGGGTCAGGAGTCTTCTGACTAGGTCCGTGTTCGTCCCTATGATCAGGGACGTCTTGCTGGTTCCTGGTGGGCGGGGACACACCACTGCTAAGGTGTCGAACACTTCAGACTTCCCAGCTACGGATGGGTCAAAGGTCAACCGTATGGGTAGGTATCCATCATAGGGGAAACTCTGCGTTCCCAATCCCCTTATTTCCAACTCTTCTATCTTCTGTATAGGCAGATGACTCAGGTATCTGTCATAGAAGTCCCTGTACAATAGGGTCACTTGGGCTCCAGTGTCTAGGAGAGCCTTCGTGTACACTCCTTCCACCTGGATGGGTACAGAAGGGGATGGGCCGACCAGCTCTTCTGGGTAAGGCCGAGTTGATGCTACCTTCTTCTGCGGACTCTTTTCCTTTTTACTTGATCTGCACTTGCTCCTTTCTCGAGCCTGGTATGCATTAATTTTCTCCCTCTTACTGGGAGTGTGAACCCGTTGAGGGACATTGTTATCTCTCACTTTGAAGAGTTCACGCTTGGGGGTGCTGTGTCTCTCCGGAGGGGTCTTGCCCCCTTTCTCTGGAGTGCACCTTGGTTGAGGATCCCTGGGTTCCTTCCGAGGGGTTTGATCTCCTCGCTTTCTCTTCCTGTTGTGCTTCTTGGAGCTCACTGAAGGTGATGGGCACCCGGTTGACTCCTTCACCGGGGCCCTTTGGCGTTTCCCGCCGGCTGGCGACTTTCTGTTTTCTTCTTCTTGGGACTGGCACATACAGCTGCAATATGACCAATTCCTCCACAATTAAAGCAGATCATCTCACCGTAGTCAGGTGGGGATGCTGGTGCTGAAACAGCTGGAAACAATTCCTTCCTGCCTGTTTCTTTCTTGGGACCGGGCGTCTCTTTCGCCACTAGAGACGTCAGTATCTCCATCATCTGGGACATCTGCAACTTCAGGGCATCTACCTCTGTGTCTCTTTCAGGGGTTAAGGCCGACCTGACCGTGGCCACTGGAAGTTTTGTAGACCCCATCACCTGCTTCTCCCGTTTCTCTTCCAACATGGCCTCTTCTTCTCTGACCATTCGAATGAGATCGGGGTAGTCCAGGCTCTTCCCATCCTGCCGGGTACGTAGTACTAGTGCGACAGGGTCCAGGGGTTGGGCTCCCCTCATCACCTGCTGGGCACGGGCTTCATCTACCTTCCCTGGATCTATCCCCTTCTTCAGGATAATCCTATGCAGGATCTTGTCTATGCGTCCCATGTACTCTGACAGCTTCTCCCCTGTCTTCTGGTAACAGTGTTCCAGTTGATAGGTAAGTTCTGTGACTTTTTCTGTCCCACCAAACACACTTTCCAGGATGTCTATGTAGTCCTGGGCAGTGCAATCCTTTTTGCTTGTCTTCAGATTGCGTATGGCCTCCAAGGCAGGCCCCTTTATGCTCTCAACAATCCTTTGCTTCTTTCTGCCTTCTGAGACCTCCCATTCTTCTAGGGCCTGCGTGGCACCATCTAACCACTCTTCAAATCCCTCTTCTCCCGAGGGTACAGGTGTCCTCCCTGAGAACATCCGGAGTTTCCTGTATCCCGACATTGGGTAATCCCCGGGGTCTCTTCTGCACTGAGTCACAATCTCCCCTAGGACAGCACACAGTTCTGCACTAAGAGTAGTCTGTGCGGGACTTTCCACGCCCTTCTTTTCTTCCTTCTTTGGGGATAGAATGGCTTTCATAGGAGAACAGTCTCCCTTGCGCGGCAGCGCATGCAGCAATTGGTAGGCCTGACCATTCGGTGCCTGTATGCTTTGGCTCCTGAACTGCTCTGGAGTCTCTTCCTTCCATTCTATTAAGGCGTATGTGTACCCAGCATCATTTCTCATGTCCATTATCCATGACTTCTGGCATGGGGATAATGACATTATGAGCTGCTTGACTGCCTCTCTCTGCCACATCCCTGGCAGTTCAATGACTGCTGCTGCGGCTGGGTCAGCGGCCCATGTTGCGGACCACCGTCCCACTTCTATTGGGTCCATGCCGGTACCTTCTGGCGGCTTTTCCCGCTGACTCAGGATCCCGGATTACGAGCCCCCACGTGTAGCGCTACCCCCAGTTAAGAGAGCCGCTGGTTTGTTTTGGGTCCCTGAGTACAGCTCCACCAACCCCCGGCAATTTGGCTCTACCCGCTCTGGCACAGTTAGTCAAAGGGTATGAATCTATGCACATATAAACATCACTTATACTCTAAGTGTAATGGGTATGAACTCACAAGCAGACTGCTGAGATAAGAATAACTGGCTTTACTTTGTCAGTAAGGAAAAGAAATAGTAACATGCATTTAAACATTTGACTTACAATACTTTAGCAGGTCCCTGCAATATGCACTTAAACATGTACACATATATGTATCAACTAGCAATGGGGAAACGGAGCGCCAAGTGTGGCGACCGTCTGCTATGCACCACTGAGGTGCAATAAATCTATCTGCGCCTACCTAACGGACCAGGCCTGATCCCTAGTAATAGAGCTCAGTCCTTGTACTAGTACAGTGTTCTTCACCGGCAATGAATCTGTAGAGGTGGTGCACATGTAGCTTTAAATGGTGTCTTTGTAATCCACAGAAAGTAACATTGCTGCTCTGAGGTAAATTGCGCCTAGGCAGTTCAATAGGCATAAAACGTGTGTATCAATGCAGGATGAGCCTTCCGGCTCTCTCACCAATCCTGGGGTACCGTCCTCAACTCCGGTCCCTCTAATGGCGGCTCTGGTCTCCTCAGTCACAGCCCCTGCGCTCCGGTCCTCAGCTCCGACCGACCGTCTGTAGGGAAGAGTCTCCGCTCTGCTGCTGCTGACTCTGAGGTATGAGAGTCTCACCCCATCTGCTGCAAGGCCCAGGCTTCAGGCCTTCAGCTCCGGTCCGCACAGGTGTCTCCGCTGGCTGTATTCTCCGCGTCACAAGCTCCGTCAGCAGAGGCAGGCCAGTCCTGTCAGGCCTCAGAAGAGGAAGTGTCCCAAGAGGAAGAGGCGGTCTCCGCTCTTCCTTTTTATAACCTCCCCCAGCAGCTTCTCGGGCGGAAACAAGCAGCCCGGGAGCCTGGGGGATTATGGGGGATGTAGTCTTTTCCAGTAAAAGGGGTACGACCCCGCTACACCATACTTACAAAAGCACCCAAGAATGGCTAAAAACAAAACATTGGACTATTCAGAAGTGTCCTTCTTTCATCTCAGTGAATTCTATCAAACACCTTATAGAAAAGGCTGAAACATGCAGTCTGGAGAAGGCACCTTTCAAACCGGAAACAGCTGGAGCAGTTTGCTCAAGAAGCATTGGCCAAACTACCTTTTGGCAAGGGACCTATCATTTTTGTCTATGTCATTTTCATTTGTATTATCTTATAAAATATTCTGTTGAATCAAAAATTTAAAGCAAAGTTGGATTTTTTTTAAATTAAATATGGAATATACAATGATGGATTACCTGGGTCAGTTTCTTTTGTTTTTTTTTAATTGTGGATTCTTTTCTCGTTGAAGGGTTGAAGGGTACCAACTAATTTGTACATGGCTGTATTTAGACAGCTGCTGTAATGCCTTGTTCACATGGTCGGACATTCCGACCACAAAATCCATCAGATTTTTTAAGACGGATTTTGTCCGAAACTAGTGTTGCACACACATGGTCGGACAAAGTTGTTGGAAAATCCGATCGTTCCGAATGAGGTGACGTAAAAAACGTACGACGAGACTAGGTAGAGGCCAGTAGCCAATAGCTTTCGTCTCCAAATTTCTTCTGAGCATGCGCGGCACTTTGTGCGTTGGAATTCTCTACACGCGATCAGAAAAAGTCAGATTGGATTTTGTTTTTGGAAAATTTTAGATCCTGCTCTCAAATTACATAATCCGATCGGACTTTTTCCATCGGAATATCCGACCGTGTGTATGGGGCATTACAGTAAAGTGTGGGTAAGTTTATCTCACTACATATCCAGTGCGGTGACCTCCTTTGGGTTTTCATTTATTCTAACAATTACCATGAAGACCAATTGTCAGGGTAATGGAGAAGGCTGCCATTTAAGAAACAATATAGCTAAAGTGACTATTAAAAAAAATTGCTACCAGGTAGAGTTGTTTGGTAGAAGGGAGACTTTCTATGTCTGTGTTAGCAAATCTTTTTTCTTTGTGCACACTGTCTGCAACACTTGCTCAGTGTACACTCCAGACTCCAAGAATGAAGGACAGTGTAACTTTAGCTCGCATGTGCAAGAGTTTCAGCATCCCAGGCTGTCCAGTTGCCAAGCAGACAAGACAATACGCAGAAAATAGATCAGGAGAAGAAGACAGTGTTTCTGGTTGCAGTGATGAGGAGGAGTGCAAAGCTGTCTATGATGGAGGAGGGCAAACTAGGGGAGTTACTTCTGGCATAGTAGGCAAGATACTTACACATGTTAAATGGTTTGGGGACCCTTTTACATAGTTACATAGTTGGTAAGTCGGAAAAAAGACACCAGCCCATCCAGTTCAACCTGTGGTGTGTGAGTGTGCTTGTGTTTATGTCACTAGTACATTGTGTATCCCTGTATGTTGTGATCGTTAAGGTCCCCATCTAATAGTTTTTTTAAACTATCGATGCCTCCTGCTGATACCACTGTTTGTGGAAGAGAATTCCACATCCTTACCTCTCTGACAGTAAAGAACTCTCTACGCAGTTTAGGGTTAAAGGCTTCTCTTCCAATTTCAGTGAATGGCCACATGTTTTTTTAAATTCCCTTTCACTGAAATGTTTTTTTCCCTATGCTAGGGTCACCAGTACGGAATTTGTACATTGCTATCATATTCCCTCCCAAGCGTCTCTTCTCCAGAGAATAAGTTCATTGCTTGCAGTTTTTCCCCATATCTGAGGTCCTCCAGTCCCTTTATTAGCTTTGTTGCCCTTCTCTGGACTCTCTCTAGTTCCAGCACATCCTTCCTGAGGACCGGTGCCCAGAACTGGATGGCATACTCAAGATGCGGCTGGACCAGAGTCTTGTAGAGTGCAAAAATTATCGTTTTATCTCTGGAGTGAATCGCCTTTTTAATACATGCTAATATTATGTTGGCTTTGCTTGCAGCAGCCTTTTATTGCATGCTATTTCTGAGCCTGTCATCTACTAGGACCGCCAGGTTCTTTGCATGAGATCAGGTATTCTTTGCAAAGTGGGATTTCACCACATTCAACTAAGCTCCTTGGAAAATGTACATGCAAAGTGCAAAATGAACATTCTAAAATATCTCCAATTTCACCTTGCCTATTCAGAGCAAAATGACATAGTCTTTGTAAATAGCTGCTCTCCAAAGCCCAATACTTACCTTGCCAGTGATTCCTCCTGCTTTCTTTGCAGCCGACAACAATAACCAGAGGAGCATGTGACTTCCCATGGAACAGTGCTTGTCTGACACCAGCCAACACTGGAAATTTTAGTATCGGCCATAATGTAGGGGATGTGGGAGCTCTGGCAAAATGAACATTATGGGGGGTGGGGGGGATGAGGGCACTTTCCACAGAAACTGAAAAAGTCCTGAAGAAGAGATATCCGAAACTGGCACTTGTAAAAGGTAGGAGTTACAGATTTATACGCACTTTATGATACATCATGGAGGACTGAATTCAGGATTTTCTGGGATGATTGTTTTTATGTTTAATGGTTTGTTTTTCTTTCATTAGTAGGGAGTTTTTCATTACTGTAGTCTGTCATTCTTCAATCTCAATTAGGATATTTAAATCAGTGAATGGTGAAACATGCATACACTATCCATCACACCTTGACATTTCATGCAGCTTTTTTGCCCCCCCAAAAAAACAATCTGGTCATACAAATATTCCTGCTTAGGCAATAGGTGCAAAGGGGGGATGGGGCACACACACAGAGAGTACTAATTATTATCTTGGAGGAAAGCCATAGTAATCAGGCAACATTTTTAAAGTGGGACTTAAGGAAATAATTGGAACTTAAAACACTATTTGATTCATTTTTATTATTCAAAGCAAGCTCACCCATCCACCCATGTCACCATGCTTTATTTTGCTGAGAAATCACTTTGAAAAACACTCTGCTAGCATTTCTAACTGCAGCCATCTTGAGTAAGGGCGGATGATTCATGTAGCATTTACTTCCTGGAATCCTTCTGCCCTTGACATGCAAGCAGGAGGGTAGTTGAGAAAGCCCCTCCTCCCCTCCTTTAGACGAAAGAAAAAAATGCCCATGAAGACTCCTGGAATATGATATTTTTTTGGTCTAGGTAAGAAACCAGGAAGCAACTGAAATGTAAAAAAAAGTTTAAAACAAGTATATATAATATGCCTTCCTATCTATTTACTAATGCCAGCAGCATAAGTATTAAACATAGTTAATGTTGATTTAGAGAAGTGAGTTCCACTTTAATCTATCTAATCATTTGGCACTGACAGGTGATAATCCATACACACTAGGCCTTCTGAGGTATTTGAACAGATCAAGAGGTTGTCATCTAATGTCTATGGGCACCTTTAATATACTTGGCTGACAAGCATAGTTAAGGCAGCCAGGAAATCATGTCTCCAAATATCATTATCCTAGCTGTCATTGGTCACTAATTTTGTAAGCTTGTAGAATCAGTCTGGTCACTAAACCCTCCAGGGTATATTATGTGGTTTACTAATCAACTGAGGCATATGTGGTTTCTCACTACAGTAGTGGTACAGTGCAATATATCACGCCATGATTTGCACGCTACCATGCATTTAGGGAACACGTGTTACTACGATACAACAGTGTGAAGGAGACCAACGTTTTTTGTTTTTTTCAAATATAATTTTTATTTAAGCTCAGGGAGGCCAAAGCCCAGTTACAACATCAGCATCATTTTATTTTGTTAAACATAAAAAGGATTAAACAAAAAAAAACGAAAAGTGAGGCATTGGACTGTCCAATCCCTTCACCTTTTTGTTTTTCCAAAGACCAGAGTAAAGAGAGAAGTAAATAGAGCAAGAAAAAAAATAGAAATAGAGGAAGAAGAAAGGGAAGGGGGGGAGGGGAGGTCCATGTGGCAAAGGACTCCAATGGTATAGGTGTTCAGTCTAAGCGTTCACTAAAGAATGATTTATGATCTAAGCAGGGTCAAACCTTCATCAGAATTCCAGAGCCTCCAGGTCTTATGCCCCGTACACACGGTCGGATTTTCCGACGGAAAATGTCCTATCGGACCATGTTGTCGGAAATTCCGACCGTGTGTGGGCTCCATCGGACTTTTTCCGTCGGAATTCCCGACGGAAGAAGTTTGAGATCCTGCTCTCAAATTTTCCGACAACAAAGTCCTATCAGACTTTTTCCGATCGTGTGTAGCGAATTCTGACGGACAAAGTGCCACGCATGCTCAGATCACATTACAAAACCATTACAAAAAGCTATTGGCTACTAGCCTCTACGTAGTCCCGTCGTACGCAACGAACGTCACCACATTCAGGATGATCGGATTTTCCGACAACTTTGTCCGACCGTGTGTATGCAACACCAGTGTCGGACAAAATCCGTCGGAAAAAATCAGACGGATTTTGTGGTCGGAATTTCCGACCGTGACTATCAAGTCTTCCATTTTCTTTATGTCCTCTACTTTGTGTAGCCAACTCGCAATAGTTGGTGGTGTTTGTTTTTTCCAAAGTAGAGGAATACAGGACTTGGCAGCATATAATAAGTGTCATACAATGGATTTTTGATATTGTTTTGTGGGATCGTGGAAACATGGAGTAAAAAGAAAGCAGGATCGTCAGGAATCTTGTGCTCTGTGAATTTTTGAGTGACGTTCCGGACTACTGTGCAAAAGGGCAGGACCAAAATATGTGGAGGAGCGTACCTCTGTCCACCTGACATCTCCAACAGTGGTCTGTAGTGTTTGGGTAGTACTTGTGTAATAAATGAGGTATAGGATACCACCTTGTTAAAATGTTATGTTTGGTCTCCTGAAGTTGTGTACATATTGACGACTTCAGTGAAAATCTAAGAATATGTTGTTGTTGAGTTAACGTGAATGAACAGTTTAACTCTGTCTCCCATTTTTGCATAAATGGTAGATGTGGTTGTTCAGAGGGGGCATTCAGTAAATTATACATTATAGACAGTGTCAGGGTCCCTTCATCCAAGCAATAGTCTTCAAAAGATGTTAAGCTACGGCTAAATCGCTGAGGGTTTGGAATGGAGTGTAAGAAGTGGTGTAATGTGGTGCATTCCAAAAAGGAAGCTTGAAAGGGTCGCTCATCAATGAGGGCCAATGGTCAGTTTCCAGAAGGTGAGAGGCTTGGTTTTGACCCGATTGAATAAGGGTCCTAAATTCATGTGATCCAAGACAAGGGGAGAATGCCAGGTTCCCTAAAATTGGAAACAGGACGAAGTGTCGGGTAGAGAGAAAAGCTGAGAAAACTGTTCTTGAGCAAACATGGAGCATGGTGCCTAGCAGGGGGTGAGCATTCAGCATTCGGTAGGTTATCGAAGCACCACAAGGCACCTTTCAATGGGATGTCCATTTGAGCTTGTTTTAGTTGTGACCAAAGTTTAGCATTATAGTGCCGACGCCAATCAATTAATCTGCCAAGATGTGTAGCCTGGTAGTATTTCCGGACATCTGGGAAGCCCCCAAATTGTTTGGGTAATGAGAGGTATTGTCTGGGGAGGCAAGGTTTTTTTATGTGCCCAAATTAATTTAATGAAAAGTGAGTGCACTTATTTGAAGTAATGAGAAGGTATCTGTATCGGCAGGGCTTGGAATACGTAGAGATATTTTGGAAGGATACACATTTGTAGGAGGTTGTACCTACCAAACCATGAGTGCAATCCTTTATGCCAACTCTTGAGCAAGATACGAGTCTTAGTCAACAAAGGTGGAAAGTTAAGTTCATAGGTGCATGCTAAATTGCAGGGGATATAAGTACCTAAATATTTTAAGAAAGAGTCCGGCCATTTAAACTTATAGCTGGATTTTAAAGATGTTAAGAGGGCAGGGGCTACCGTGATTCCCATTGCTGCCGACTTGTCGAAATGTGTCTTCAATTTAGAGAGTTTAGAGAGTGCTCCGTATAACTCAAATTCTCAAAGAAGATTAGGGAGCGACACTGTAGGGCTTGTTAATAAAAAGAGAAGGTCTTCAGCGTACACTGATATTTTGTGTTGGAGGTTGCCAACTGTTATTCCCGCAATGTCCAGGTTTAAGCGTATTATGCAGAGAAATGGTTCCAGCGATAGGGCTAAAAGAACGGGGGATAGCGGGCACCCCTGTCTTGTTCCATTTGTGATGAAAAAAGGGTCTGAAAGGATACCGTTAGCTTTAACTTGGGCCGCCGGTTTGGAATAAAGTTTGGTAATCAATTGTCTCATGTTGTCTCCTAAGCCTATATGCTTGAGTACCGAGAACATAAATGACCAGTTAACACGATCAAACGATTTCTCATCATCTGTGCTAAGAAAGACACAGGGCGTATGAGTCGTGGAGGCTATGTGGATTCAATTAAGTACTTTGATGGTATTATCTCTAGCTTCCCTTGAAGGGATGAAGCCAACTTGATCTAGATGAACTATTCCTGGTAGCTGTTGTGCTAATCGAGTTGCTAAAATATTTGTGAAGAGCTTGAGGTCAATGTTTTGGAGGGAGATGGGTCTGTAGCTACCACAGGAGGTTGGATACTTACCCTCTTTATGGATAACTGATATGTGAGCATTCAGAGTGTCTTTAGGGAATTACATATCTGAACTAATTGCGTTAAACAGTTTCACCGTATAAGGGTTTAGGACCGGGAGACGTGTCTAATAGTATTGTAGAGTGAAACCATCATGATCAGGAGCCTTTCCTGGTTTTATTCCACCCACTGCCTGCTGTATTTTCTCTAACGTAATGGGGGACTCTTCCCACACTTCAGCAGGGAGCTGGGATAAGGAAATATAGTCCTCTATCGAAGTCTGAAGAGGTGTCCCATTTGGAAGATTATATAGAGTCGAGTAGAAGTGAATTCCTGTGAATTCCTGTGCAAACTATTTAGGTAAGACAGCTTTGTGGCCCTTCGAGGGCATTATTTGGGGGATATACGTGGTTAGCTTGTGGTCTCTGACTGATCTAGTCAGAGTCTTCCCACATTTATCGCCAGACTTGTAGCCTATTTTGCAGCAGAATTGCAGTGCTCCTTTGACATTATATTGTAATAGGTCCACAATTTGTCTGCGGAGGGACTGCAGTTCAAGTTCTAGCGATGTTGTGGGTGCATGTTTATGTTGGAATTCCACCCCATGTATTTTATTAAGAAGCAGGGTCAGTTGTTTTTCACATTCTTTTTTTATCCATGTTTAATCAGTACACCTCTGATTACCATTTTGTGAGCCTCCCACAGGATTGCCAGATCACAATCTTATTGGTCGTTTGTTTGGAAATAGAATTTCAATTCTCTGGTTACATCCTACAGAACTTCTGGGGTCTGTAAGAGTCTTTCATTTTGTTTCCAAAAGCGAGTTCTGGAAGTCGGTACCGTCGAGAGTGTATACAATAGGGTGATAGGAGTGTGGTCAGACCACGTTATGTTACCAATGGCAGAGTCTCTCACCGCCTGAAGCTGACTATGTGGAACTAGAAAGTAATCTATCCTTGTGTAAACTTTGTGTGGGGAAGAGTAAAATGTATAGTCTCTTTCTCCTGAGTGTTGTAGTCTCCAGACATCCACTAATTGACCTCTATGAATATATTGTGTTATCCGCCAATAGGAGCCAGAGGGGACAGAGGATAAGCCCGATGAGGTGTCCACCAAGGGGAGTAGGGGGATCTAACAATGTTTTTAATGCTGTTTATGTCATCCTGTTCCAATGGCAACAGCACCCTTTTTTTGTTTTGCTCAGAGATGGGCCTCACTCTAGAATAGGGGTCACCAAACTTTCTTAACAACGGGCCAGTTTATTGTCCTTCAGACTTTAGGGGGGCCGGACTGTGGCCAGTGGGAGAGGAAATTTTCCTGGCATCAGTGGGAGTAAACATTGCCACATTTGGTATTAGGGGGAAGAACAGTGCCCCATTATTGGTATCATAGGGATGAATAGTACCCCGTTGTTGATGTCAGT
This sequence comes from Lithobates sylvaticus, assembly GCA_028564925.1. Lineage (NCBI taxonomy): Eukaryota > Metazoa > Chordata > Amphibia > Anura > Ranidae > Lithobates > Lithobates sylvaticus. The sequence goes on from CM053026.1 coordinate 83,381,395, forward strand.
TGGCAGACTAGTGTCTCGTATCAATGGAAAGAATAGTGCCCCAAGGGCCAGATAAAGGCAAGCAAAGCGCCACATCTGGCCCCCAGTTTGGAAACTAGTGCTGTAGAACAACATACTGCTTAAAAAGTCAAAGTGAAATCAGAACTCCTGATATTTGTTCCGGATCAATTCCTCTTAAAGGGGTTGTAAACCCTCTTTTTTTTTTTTAAATAATAAACATGTCATACTTACCTCCACTGTGCAGTTCATTTTGCACAGAGTGGCCCCCAATCCTCGACTTCTGGGGTCCCCCGGCGGCGTTGGTAGCTCCTCCCCACATTGAGTGTCCATATTTGAGAAGGCTCTCCTAAGGTGGGCACCCGTGCGGGCACGCTCCCGAGTCCTGTATCTGTGTACATTCACACAGAATGCAGGACTCGGCACCGCCCGCCGGCGCCCACATCATTGGATTTGATTGACAGCAGCGGGAGCCAATGGCCAAGAGCCAAGACAATGGGCAGAGAGGAGGAGCGCGTCTCCTCCGCTGGAACGAACGGGCTCAGGTGAGTAAAACGGGGGGGGGGGGGGGGGTGGTCAGTGTCAGAAGTTTTAGGATGCGTTAAGTTGAAAAAACATGAGGGTTTACAACTCCTTTAAGGAAATGAAGCCAAAAGATAAACATGACAGTCAGGTAGTTAGCATTTTCAGAAGCATAGGTCAGCAATGGCAGTTTCCATATGTTCACAGTTCAGGTTTCTGTTAATGCCCAACTTTGGCAAATGCTTTTTACCAAAATAGACCCCTTTAAAAATAAAAAAAAAGCACCTCAGTTGTCAATTCTAACCTTTCATCTGAAGCTGTTCCTTGTGTAGCAGTACCCAAGTAGGGGCTGCTGGTAGTTGTGGGCCGAGACTCACCCTGTAGAGCCAGGTACGCAATCTTCAGACACTCAGAAGTCAAGAAGCAGTCCTTGTACTTTGTTTTTATGTTTTATTGAGGGGAATTAAACTTGGATGGGGTAAGAGTAAGTATGGGATGCCCACTTGATTTAGGAATAAAAATTGGGACTTCAACTATATACACTCCTTGTATTAACACCTCCTCACTTTCTGCTCTAGCACATCACTAAGTTACACTTTATCACTTCCAGGATCAGCTAGCACTGAAGTTTAGGCCTGATACTGGCTCAGTCGCTGCCTGCAAAATGCCCTTTGCAGGCAGGGACCGCAGGCCTCTTTGGTGTAGCAAAAAATGTTGGTAGTCCTAGTGCTAGCTGTCCATGTGGCTACTGATCTCAGCACCATTTTTTCAGACCCTGCCAGCCCTCCTGGCTGCCTCTGCCCCTTTCCACTGCCCGTGCCACCACAGTCCACTCCACTGGCTCTGCACCCATCCCAGACTGCTCAATCCCAGTCCTCTCAGGCGTGCCTCCCCAGTCCTCCTGACTATGTGAACACATACCATCCCTCTTGGCTGACTCTGTGGAACTCCTGGAGACTTGCCGGGCAGTGTTATCCTGCTGTCCTCTCTTGCTCCTCATGTGCCTCCTGGTCAGGACAACTCTGTGAGTTGTAAGAGGGTCCCGTCCACACCCAAGCCCAGGCCCATGGTCACCCCCCCAGACTGGGGAGCTCCCTCAAAGGCCCCGACAGCCTAACACTCCATCTCCATCTTCCACCTGATCACAACTCCACTACCCAGCTGGGCTGACCCTGAGTATTTGAGGAGGCCTGCCCCCTGCCAATCCAAGTTGGGGATTGGTCAGGGCCCTCAGAATACTCCAGGCAGCTCCACCTAATCTCTCCTCCTCCCTTTGGAAAGAAGTGGGAGTGCCTGTGAGTCACCCTGCCCTGCCTGGCTTCCTGGCAATCCAGAATCAAAATACAGGCGTGGCTGCATGCCAAGCCTGCTTAAATTTTTCTACAAAAAAACTAACTGTACACATCCTAGTACCACTAGAGGGTGCTACACTTGCAGTACTTTCTTACTGCTACATGATGTCCCAGTGTCATCAATGTCATAAACCAGAAAGACAGAGGAAATACTGTGAACGAAGGGCTCTCATGGGCTGTCATCAAGCTCACCAATACACAAAGACATCAGAAAAATGTATGTTTAAAATAACAAAAGCCAAAAATTTGGGGGCACTCAGAGTTGGGCTTTAAAAAGCACAGACCCAATTTATTTGCTCAGCTAATATATATACATTTTGCTTCTGTGAACTTACCAGTAAATATTGTTTTACAGATGTATGTTGTACATAGTGTGAAGTCATTCATTCTTTCTATTCCAAAAAAATCAGCCCTGGCATACCTTCAGTAACATGGAGAGTGATAATACTCAAACCTTTACACCCTATAAACACTATTGTTGGCCCTTATTAGGCCTCAGGGCACCCTGACCAGAGGGATCTTTCACATTCGTCTATCTCTGAGCCTTGTATACCTTTGTATGTTAAGTCATGATGAGCAGCTAAGCCTTTTGTGGCTTCAAACCCCAAATTCCTTAAATTCTACCACGTGAAGTTGTCTTGAATTGCTCATCTGTTCCTTATGTCTTGGCTTTCACAGCCAGGCTGTTGTATATGCACATTGAACAGTGAGGTATAATAATATGTGCGGATTTATTAAAAACAAGGCTGACCTTTCGGTTTGCAAATCTCTTTACCCAAAACAAACTTATTGAAGGATAAAGCTAACTTGCTTGGGCTGCTTGATCAATACACACCATCTGTCTTGACTTAGAATATCTTATTTTATTAGTTAGGTATCCATGAATGTTTTTCCCATATTTTAGAGCTTAAAGCTGAACTACAGGGAGATATAAAAGACACAAGTAAAATGCGTGCGCTGTATTCGTTTAGGTTGCTTTCACACGGGCAGCCAAGTGGTGGTAAAAATAGGTGGTTGATCTGTGTTTTTACCACTAACTTATTGGGAGATTCAAACAGTTTGCCCCTAGGGGCACCTCGGAAATGCTACAGTCTTCAAATCTACAAGTTTGTGCACATACAACAGTTAGGTTGGGTGACATTAAACTTTCAGGCCAGAGGCCCCATTGCACTTACAGCATTATACCTCTATAGAATGACTGCCTCCTCTTTATACTTCCAGTCGGTGACATGGTCTGACCCTACCTGTCTTAACAGATGTACAATTTGTGTATCCAATGACTATTGTTTTATCTACCTATGACTAAATAAATGCATTTGTATTATATACATGTACTTTCTTGTGCGCACCCCAGCCACTTCATCTAAAGTCCCACCCTCTTGTTTCTGTAACTAAACCCCGGGATGGAGGTGCTTCCCCACGCCTCATTTAAAGTCCCAAAATTTATTTTTTGAGAATTGAATTCAGGGATGGAAGTGTCTGGGTGGTTGATCCTGCAGTGTTCCCCTGCCACCTATGCGCCAAACTCTACCATTATCTTAGATGTTCATATGCCCTAATTCAAAGGGATATGAATACCCGATATGGTCATTAAATACAAACCTACTTTTTTAGCCACACCATTAGTAGCCACAGTCACCCATGACATCTTCAGCATCAGCCCACGACCGCGGCTTTGGCAGCTGTCCTGCAGTCATTGGGCTACCAGCATTATGTTGTTGTTGGGGGTTTTTGCTTTACACCCATGGGAGCTGCGATTCCCTGTGTGGACTCCTCCCCCCCCTCCCCACACGCCTTTTGCGTCTGGGAGGCTCGGGCGGCTGTCCCCTGTTGAATCGGCACCACGTCTCCCATGCCATGCGCACTGCATAGCTTGCGTCAGTGCGCTGACATGGTGTTCCTACCATCTGCGTGGTCACGCTGGGGGTGTGTCCCTCGGCGCCATACGCCAAGCGTCCATTCAGTCTTGGTGTTGGCGCCCCTCCCCCACACGCCCACACACGTGGTGTTGGCGGCGTATACATACAATCTCCCAGTCGGAGCTGGCCACTCACATGGTCAGTCTCCCTCTGGAGTTCCTGCACACCAGCCATATTCGTGCTTGATGTTGCATGACCTACAGCACCGGGTAAGTGCCACTTATTCCTCACGTCTAAGCTATCTCACCACCCTGGTTCACACCTCACATTTCTTTTCATAATGTCACTGCCTTAAGGCTTTTTTCTTCCCCACACTTACATATACATACCCTCACAAACATTTCACATCACCCTCACTACACCCCTTACACTATTCATCCAATGTTGTACCTTACTTCATGCCAGACATAATCCATACATCTTCATCCATACATTCTCTGTCTTATATACTTGATTACCAGTATTTCTTATAACCCTACCTTATCCCTACATGTACCTTACATGACTACTCTATTGCCTACTCAACATTACCTACACTTCTACAGCTCCATGATTTCTGCAGTTAAACTACTCCATCAGCCCACTATATATACCCACCAACAATATTTAGTTTCAAACTTTATGATAAATTTTCACAGATCCACTAATTCCCTCACTATTTTTTACACCTATTTTTTACACTTATTTTTATATTTTTATATTTTCCCTTCTTTTCACTACAGACACTTTATTTGTCGTCATCATACCCAACCCGTTTGACATAAGGAGTTTCTCCTCACACTGTGGCACTCTCCATTCCAACCGATGCTGTCTGTATACGCCGCCTCAGCTTCCGTGGGGGTGATGCATGTGCCCCCGCCTCACCATGTGCCTGCCAATGCCTGCTGTGCCTGCCCTGGCTGGTAGATATACTTGACCTAATTTTTATTGACAAATCCTTTCTTTTCCCCTCTATAACAGAGTGTGGTACCATATTACTTTTTCACCTTTTGCAGGTACTTGTCGCATCTGCTCCTGATGAGTGGAAATACATCCACGAAACGCGTCGAGCTACAATAGATGCTACAGCGACTTCCTTAGGATTTTTACACCTGTATACTACTTTTTGATTCTATAAAATAGATACTAGTTCATGTCGTTTGAGTTATCATGGCTACATCCTTGCTCTATATACTCTGTATCTAACCATGCATGTATTCTAGATTTATGCGACTCTATACATGTTCATGTTATTCTTATGTATACACTCTGTGCTTAACAGATGTACAATTTGTGTATCCAATGACTATTGTTTTATCTACCTATGACTAAATAAATGCATTTGTATTATATACATGTACTTTCTTGTGCGCACCCCAGCCACTTCATCTAAAGTCCCACCCTCTTGTTTCTGTAACTAAACCCCGGGATGGAGGTGCTTCCCCACGCCTCATTTAAAGTCCCAAAATTTATTTTTTGAGAATTGAATTCAGGGATGGAAGTGTCTGGGTGGTTGATCCTGCAGTGTTCCCCTGCCACCTATGCGCCAAACTCTACCATTATCTTAGATGTTCATATGCCCTAATTCAAAGGGATATGAATACCCGATATGGTCATTAAATACAAACCTACTTTTTTAGCCACACCATTAGTAGCCACAGTCACCCATGACATCTTCAGCATCAGCCCACGACCGCGGCTTTGGCAGCTGTCCTGCAGTCATTGGGCTACCAGCATTATGTTGTTGTTGGGGGTTTTTGCTTTACACCCATGGGAGCTGCGATTCCCTGTGTGGACTCCTCCCCCCCCTCCCCACACGCCTTTTGCGTCTGGGAGGCTCGGGCGGCTGTCCCCTGTTGAATCGGCACCACGTCTCCCATGCCATGCGCACTGCATAGCTTGCGTCAGTGCGCTGACATGGTGTTCCTACCATCTGCGTGGTCACGCTGGGGGTGTGTCCCTCGGCGCCATACGCCAAGCGTCCATTCAGTCTTGGTGTTGGCGCCCCTCCCCCACACGCCCACACACGTGGTGTTGGCGGCGTATACATACAATCTCCCAGTCGGAGCTGGCCACTCACATGGTCAGTCTCCCTCTGGAGTTCCTGCACACCAGCCATATTCGTGCTTGATGTTGCATGACCTACAGCACCGGGTAAGTGCCACTTATTCCTCACGTCTAAGCTATCTCACCACCCTGGTTCACACCTCACATTTCTTTTCATAATGTCACTGCCTTAAGGCTTTTTTCTTCCCCACACTTACATATACATACCCTCACAAACATTTCACATCACCCTCACTACACCCCTTACACTATTCATCCAATGTTGTACCTTACTTCATGCCAGACATAATCCATACATCTTCATCCATACATTCTCTGTCTTATATACTTGATTACCAGTATTTCTTATAACCCTACCTTATCCCTACATGTACCTTACATGACTACTCTATTGCCTACTCAACATTACCTACACTTCTACAGCTCCATGATTTCTGCAGTTAAACTACTCCATCAGCCCACTATATATACCCACCAACAATATTTAGTTTCAAACTTTATGATAAATTTTCACAGATCCACTAATTCCCTCACTATTTTTTACACCTATTTTTTACACTTATTTTTATATTTTTATATTTTCCCTTCTTTTCACTACAGACACTTTATTTGTCGTCATCATACCCAACCCGTTTGACATAAGGAGTTTCTCCTCACACTGTGGCACTCTCCATTCCAACCGATGCTGTCTGTATACGCCGCCTCAGCTTCCGTGGGGGTGATGCATGTGCCCCCGCCTCACCATGTGCCTGCCAATGCCTGCTGTGCCTGCCCTGGCTGGTAGATATACTTGACCTAATTTTTATTGACAAATCCTTTCTTTTCCCCTCTATAACAGAGTGTGGTACCATATTACTTTTTCACCTTTTGCAGGTACTTGTCGCATCTGCTCCTGATGAGTGGAAATACATCCACGAAACGCGTCGAGCTACAATAGATGCTACAGCGACTTTCTTAGGATTTTTACACCTGTATACTACTTTTTGATTCTATAAAATAGATACTAGTTCATGTCGTTTGAGTTATCATGGCTACATCCTTGCTCTATATACTCTGTATCTAACCATGCATGTATTCTAGATTTATGCGACTCTATACATGTTCATGTTATTCTTATGTATACACTCTGTGCTTAACAGATGTACAATTTGTGTATCCAATGACTATTGTTTTATCTACCTATGACTAAATAAATGCATTTGTATTATATACATGTACTTTCTTGTGCGCACCCCAGCCACTTCATCTAAAGTCCCACCCTCTTGTTTCTGTAACTAAACCCCGGGATGGAGGTGCTTCCCCACGCCTCATTTAAAGTCCCAAAATTTATTTTTTGAGAATTGAATTCAGGGATGGAAGTGTCTGGGTGGTTGATCCTGCAGTGTTCCCCTGCCACCTATGCGCCAAACTCTACCATTATCTTAGATGTTCATATGCCCTAATTCAAAGGGATATGAATACCCGATATGGTCATTAAATACAAACCTACTTTTTTAGCCACACCATTAGTAGCCACAGTCACCCATGACATCTTCAGCATCAGCCCACGACCGCGGCTTTGGCAGCTGTCCTGCAGTCATTGGGCTACCAGCATTATGTTGTTGTTGGGGGTTTTTGCTTTACACCCATGGGAGCTGCGATTCCCTGTGTGGACTCCCCCCCCCCCCTCCCCACACGCCTTTTGCGTCTGGGAGGCTCGGGCGGCTGTCCCCTGTTGAATCGGCACCACGTCTCCCATGCCATGCGCACTGCATAGCTTGCGTCAGTGCGCTGACATGGTGTTCCTACCATCTGCGTGGTCACGCTGGGGGTGTGTCCCTCGGCGCCATACGCCAAGCGTCCATTCAGTCTTGGTGTTGGCGCCCCTCCCCCACACGCCCACACACGTGGTGTTGGCGGCGTATACATACAATCTCCCAGTCGGAGCTGGCCACTCACATGGTCAGTCTCCCTCTGGAGTTCCTGCACACCAGCCATATTCGTGCTTGATGTTGCATGACCTACAGCACCGGGTAAGTGCCACTTATTCCTCACGTCTAAGCTATCTCACCACCCTGGTTCACACCTCACATTTCTTTTCATAATGTCACTGCCTTAAGGCTTTTTTCTTCCCCACACTTACATATACATACCCTCACAAACATTTCACATCACCCTCACTACACCCCTTACACTATTCATCCAATGTTGTACCTTACTTCATGCCAGACATAATCCATACATCTTCATCCATACATTCTCTGTCTTATATACTTGATTACCAGTATTTCTTATAACCCTACCTTATCCCTACATGTACCTTACATGACTACTCTATTGCCTACTCAACATTACCTACACTTCTACAGCTCCATGATTTCTGCAGTTAAACTACTCCATCAGCCCACTATATATACCCACCAACAATATTTAGTTTCAAACTTTATGATAAATTTTCACAGATCCACTAATTCCCTCACTATTTTTTACACCTATTTTTTACACTTATTTTTATATTTTTATATTTTCCCTTCTTTTCACTACAGACACTTTATTTGTCGTCATCATACCCAACCCGTTTGACATAAGGAGTTTCTCCTCACACTGTGGCACTCTCCATTCCAACCGATGCTGTCTGTATACGCCGCCTCAGCTTCCGTGGGGGTGATGCATGTGCCCCCGCCTCACCATGTGCCTGCCAATGCCTGCTGTGCCTGCCCTGGCTGGTAGATATACTTGACCTAATTTTTATTGACAAATCCTTTCTTTTCCCCTCTATAACAGAGTGTGGTACCATATTACTTTTTCACCTTTTGCAGGTACTTGTCGCATCTGCTCCTGATGAGTGGAAATACATCCACGAAACGCGTCGAGCTACAATAGATGCTACAGCGACTTTCTTAGGATTTTTACACCTGTATACTACTTTTTGATTCTATAAAATAGATACTAGTTCATGTCGTTTGAGTTATCATGGCTACATCCTTGCTCTATATACTCTGTATCTAACCATGCATGTATTCTAGATTTATGCGACTCTATACATGTTCATGTTATTCTTATGTATACACTCTGTGCTTAACAGATGTACAATTTGTGTATCCAATGACTATTGTTTTATCTACCTATGACTAAATAAATGCATTTGTATTATATACATGTACTTTCTTGTGCGCACCCCAGCCACTTCATCTAAAGTCCCACCCTCTTGTTTCTGTAACTAAACCCCGGGATGGAGGTGCTTCCCCACGCCTCATTTAAAGTCCCAAAATTTATTTTTTGAGAATTGAATTCAGGGATGGAAGTGTCTGGGTGGTTGATCCTGCAGTGTTCCCCTGCCACCTATGCGCCAAACTCTACCATTATCTTAGATGTTCATATGCCCTAATTCAAAGGGATATGAATACCCGATATGGTCATTAAATACAAACCTACTTTTTTAGCCACACCATTAGTAGCCACAGTCACCCATGACATCTTCAGCATCAGCCCACGACCGCGGCTTTGGCAGCTGTCCTGCAGTCATTGGGCTACCAGCATTATGTTGTTGTTGGGGGTTTTTGCTTTACACCCATGGGAGCTGCGATTCCCTGTGTGGACTCCTCCCCCCCCTCCCCACACGCCTTTTGCGTCTGGGAGGCTCGGGCGGCTGTCCCCTGTTGAATCGGCACCACGTCTCCCATGCCATGCGCACTGCATAGCTTGCGTCAGTGCGCTGACATGGTGTTCCTACCATCTGCGTGGTCACGCTGGGGGTGTGTCCCTCGGCGCCATACGCCAAGCGTCCATTCAGTCTTGGTGTTGGCGCCCCTCCCCCACACGCCCACACACGTGGTGTTGGCGGCGTATACATACAATCTCCCAGTCGGAGCTGGCCACTCACATGGTCAGTCTCCCTCTGGAGTTCCTGCACACCAGCCATATTCGTGCTTGATGTTGCATGACCTACAGCACCGGGTAAGTGCCACTTATTCCTCACGTCTAAGCTATCTCACCACCCTGGTTCACACCTCACATTTCTTTTCATAATGTCACTGCCTTAAGGCTTTTTTCTTCCCCACACTTACATATACATACCCTCACAAACATTTCACATCACCCTCACTACACCCCTTACACTATTCATCCAATGTTGTACCTTACTTCATGCCAGACATAATCCATACATCTTCATCCATACATTCTCTGTCTTATATACTTGATTACCAGTATTTCTTATAACCCTACCTTATCCCTACATGTACCTTACATGACTACTCTATTGCCTACTCAACATTACCTACACTTCTACAGCTCCATGATTTCTGCAGTTAAACTACTCCATCAGCCCACTATATATACCCACCAACAATATTTAGTTTCAAACTTTATGATAAATTTTCACAGATCCACTAATTCCCTCACTATTTTTTACACCTATTTTTTACACTTATTTTTATATTTTTATATTTTCCCTTCTTTTCACTACAGACACTTTATTTGTCGTCATCATACCCAACCCGTTTGACATAAGGAGTTTCTCCTCACACTGTGGCACTCTCCATTCCAACCGATGCTGTCTGTATACGCCGCCTCAGCTTCCGTGGGGGTGATGCATGTGCCCCCGCCTCACCATGTGCCTGCCAATGCCTGCTGTGCCTGCCCTGGCTGGTAGATATACTTGACCTAATTTTTATTGACAAATCCTTTCTTTTCCCCTCTATAACAGAGTGTGGTACCATATTACTTTTTCACCTTTTGCAGGTACTTGTCGCATCTGCTCCTGATGAGTGGAAATACATCCACGAAACGCGTCGAGCTACAATAGATGCTACAGCGACTTCCTTAGGATTTTTACACCTGTATACTACTTTTTGATTCTATAAAATAGATACTAGTTCATGTCGTTTGAGTTATCATGGCTACATCCTTGCTCTATATACTCTGTATCTAACCATGCATGTATTCTAGATTTATGCGACTCTATACATGTTCATGTTATTCTTATGTATACACTCTGTGCTTAACAGATGTACAATTTGTGTATCCAATGACTATTGTTTTATCTACCTATGACTAAATAAATGCATTTGTATTATATACATGTACTTTCTTGTGCGCACCCCAGCCACTTCATCTAAAGTCCCACCCTCTTGTTTCTGTAACTAAACCCCGGGATGGAGGTGCTTCCCCACGCCTCATTTAAAGTCCCAAAATTTATTTTTTGAGAATTGAATTCAGGGATGGAAGTGTCTGGGTGGTTGATCCTGCAGTGTTCCCCTGCCACCTATGCGCCAAACTCTACCATTATCTTAGATGTTCATATGCCCTAATTCAAAGGGATATGAATACCCGATATGGTCATTAAATACAAACCTACTTTTTTAGCCACACCATTAGTAGCCACAGTCACCCATGACATCTTCAGCATCAGCCCACGACCGCGGCTTTGGCAGCTGTCCTGCAGTCATTGGGCTACCAGCATTATGTTGTTGTTGGGGGTTTTTGCTTTACACCCATGGGAGCTGCGATTCCCTGTGTGGACTCCTCCCCCCCCTCCCCACACGCCTTTTGCGTCTGGGAGGCTCGGGCGGCTGTCCCCTGTTGAATCGGCACCACGTCTCCCATGCCATGCGCACTGCATAGCTTGCGTCAGTGCGCTGACATGGTGTTCCTACCATCTGCGTGGTCACGCTGGGGGTGTGTCCCTCGGCGCCATACGCCAAGCGTCCATTCAGTCTTGGTGTTGGCGCCCCTCCCCCACACGCCCACACACGTGGTGTTGGCGGCGTATACATACAATCTCCCAGTCGGAGCTGGCCACTCACATGGTCAGTCTCCCTCTGGAGTTCCTGCACACCAGCCATATTCGTGCTTGATGTTGCATGACCTACAGCACCGGGTAAGTGCCACTTATTCCTCACGTCTAAGCTATCTCACCACCCTGGTTCACACCTCACATTTCTTTTCATAATGTCACTGCCTTAAGGCTTTTTTCTTCCCCACACTTACATATACATACCCTCACAAACATTTCACATCACCCTCACTACACCCCTTACACTATTCATCCAATGTTGTACCTTACTTCATGCCAGACATAATCCATACATCTTCATCCATACATTCTCTGTCTTATATACTTGATTACCAGTATTTCTTATAACCCTACCTTATCCCTACATGTACCTTACATGACTACTCTATTGCCTACTCAACATTACCTACACTTCTACAGCTCCATGATTTCTGCAGTTAAACTACTCCATCAGCCCACTATATATACCCACCAACAATATTTAGTTTCAAACTTTATGATAAATTTTCACAGATCCACTAATTCCCTCACTATTTTTTACACCTATTTTTTACACTTATTTTTATATTTTTATATTTTCCCTTCTTTTCACTACAGACACTTTATTTGTCGTCATCATACCCAACCCGTTTGACATAAGGAGTTTCTCCTCACACTGTGGCACTCTCCATTCCAACCGATGCTGTCTGTATACGCCGCCTCAGCTTCCGTGGGGGTGATGCATGTGCCCCCGCCTCACCATGTGCCTGCCAATGCCTGCTGTGCCTGCCCTGGCTGGTAGATATACTTGACCTAATTTTTATTGACAAATCCTTTCTTTTCCCCTCTATAACAGAGTGTGGTACCATATTACTTTTTCACCTTTTGCAGGTACTTGTCGCATCTGCTCCTGATGAGTGGAAATACATCCACGAAACGCGTCGAGCTACAATAGATGCTACAGCGACTTCCTTAGGATTTTTACACCTGTATACTACTTTTTGATTCTATAAAATAGATACTAGTTCATGTCGTTTGAGTTATCATGGCTACATCCTTGCTCTATATACTCTGTATCTAACCATGCATGTATTCTAGATTTATGCGACTCTATACATGTTCATGTTATTCTTATGTATACACTCTGTGCTTAACAGATGTACAATTTGTGTATCCAATGACTATTGTTTTATCTACCTATGACTAAATAAATGCATTTGTATTATATACATGTACTTTCTTGTGCGCACCCCAGCCACTTCATCTAAAGTCCCACCCTCTTGTTTCTGTACCTGTCCCAACATAAGACTTCAAAGCATTTTGAAAAGGTATTTGTCAAGAACGTTCCAGGCATTTCCGGGCCTTCCGTGCGCACATAGGTGCGCGGCGGGCGCGTGCGCGTTAGCGCGCGCGGCGGCGCGCGCGTGCATGTGCGCATGCGCGGGAACGCAATTGGCGCCAAAACGGGCTTTAAAAGCCCAGCAGTGACACTCAGCCAGTGCTGTGTTGTCTTTAAGCTTCCTGCTTGTCAGCCACCCGAAAACCTGATCCGAAACCTGAACCTGTGATCTCCCGTTACCGACCCGGCTCTGTTTGGACTACTCTACCTTCTCCTACCCGACCCGGCCTGCCTGACCTTGCTACATCTGCCTTTGGTTACCGACTCCAGCCTGCCTACCGACTCTGCCATTGCCTGCTCCTATCATCTGATTGTTCTGCTGTTGCCAACTGGACTGTCTGACCTTGCTCTGCTGATTCCCACTTGTTGATCCACCTGTTGCCTGGTTCTTGTATCCTGCTTCTACCACCTACAGCTGCAGATCTCACATCCTGCCATCCGCATACGGACCTTACCGGAGGACCTTCCTGTTGGTTCCAACACCTTCCTCTACAAACCAGGCACTCCTACCCCACTGTGCTCACGTCACCACTGTCCCCATCTCCAGTGGCACGTGAACCAGCGCTGTATGAGAGGTCTCCTCCTACCAAGTCAGGCTCTACGTCCAGGTACGTAACAGTACAACACAGCCATGACTGAGCCTGCAGGAGAGACCCCTCCCATGACAGATATCTGTTCACACCTGTCAGCCCTCACTCAAGCCGTAAAATCCTTACAAGACGGTTACACCAGATTGGAGGGACAAGTCCAGAACATCATCAACCCCATACACGTGGCTCCTGGGTCCGTTTCCGCCCCTGCTCAGGCTGTTTCCCCTCCTTCTGTTGTTATGCTTCCACCTGAGCCAAGGGTCCCCATACCTGAGAAGTTTTCAGGGGACCGAACTAAATTCCGGGCCTTCCGCAGTGCTTGTCGACTTTACTTCGCCCTGCAACCCCGGACTTTTTCACTTGAAGCCACTAAAGTGGGGTTTGTGGTCTCTCTACTGCTAGGAGAACCACAGATCTGGGCACACCGGCTTCTCGAAGAGGACTCTGTTTTGATTCAATCACTGGCGGCCTTCTTTGAAGCTATGTCCCAGCTTTATGAGGACCCTGAACGGGTCGCCTCAGCAGAGGCCACCTTAACTACACTCCAGCAGGGTCGCCGGGCGGCCGAGGAGTACATTTCGGATTTTAGACGCTGGAGTGCGGACACTCAATGGAATGATGCAGCTTTACGGCATCAGTTCCGCATGGGCTTATCAGAAGGACTGAAAGATGAATTGGCCCGGGTGGGCATACCTGATACTTTTGAGGCCTTAATCACCTTAACCATCCAGATTGACCGCCGCCTTCGGGAACGTCGCACTGAACGGGCCTACCAACATAATCGCCCCACTTGGGTGACTGCTAAAGCCCCAATTCCGGCTGCCCGCTACTCACCACCACCCAACTTCCAGCCAATCCGCCCTGCACCAGATGCCTCCGAGCCGATGCAGTTGGGACTGATTCGACCCACCTTAACCCCGGAAGAGCGCACACGCCGCCATCAACTTAATCTCTGCCTGTACTGCGGAACAACAGGACACTACGTGCGCAACTGTCCGGTCAAGATGCGTAAGTGCTTTTCCTCTGTTCCTGCCAGCCTTTCAGCACTTTCTGCTAACACAACCCACATTGCTCTCCCTCTCTCATTGCAGCTCCAAGGAAGGACAATTCCAGTTAAAGCAATTATTGATTCCGGAGCCTGCAGTTGCTTCATTGATTCTGCCTTCGCTACCCAACACAACATTCCCCTACGGAATAAGACCCATCGACTTTCAGTCTTCTTGGCCGATGGCTCCCGCATCAGCTCCGGACAGGTAACCCAAGAGACTTTTCCCGTACCTGCCATCACCTCCTTCCAGCATAAGGAGCTGCTGATCCTTGATGTGATCTCTTCCCCGTTGTTCCCAATCATCCTGGGCATCCCCTGGCTTCAGGCCCATAATCCCTCCATCAATTGGACTACCAGAGAGATCAGGTTCTTGTCCCCCTACTGCCAAGAACATTGTCAAGATGAGTCTACTCAATCCTCTGTCACCTTATGTTGCATGGACATTGATCGAAACCTACGCCAATCAGTACCCGAACCATATCATGGGTTCCTTGATGTTTTCAGTAAAAAGGGAGCAGACTCTCTTCCACCCCATCGGGCATATGACTGCCCAATTGAACTTTTACCCGGGGCTGAGATTCCTTTTGGGCGCATTTTTCCCCTGACAGAAAAAGAACAGGAAGCACTAAAGATTTACATCAACGAAAACCTGGAAAAAGGATTCATCCGCCCATCTACATCTCCAGCTGGGGCTGGAATATTTTTTTGTGACTAAAAAGGATCAAACTCTCCGCCCGTGTGTGGATTACCGGGAGTTGAATAAAATTACGGTTAAGAACCGTTATCCGTTGCCCTTAATACCCGAACTATTCCAAAAATTAAGGTCTGCTACTATTTTTACGAAGCTCGATTTAAGAGGGGCATATAATCTGGTCCGCATTCGGGCTGGGCATGAGTGGAAGACGGCATTCCGGACAAGGTTCGGGCATTTTGAATATCTGGTCATGCCCTTTGGTTTATGTAATGCACCTGCCACGTTTCAACATCTGATTAACGATGTATTCAAGGACTTCTTAGATATTTTTGTAATTGTTTATTTGGATGATATTTTGTTTTTTTCTGAATCCCTTAGCCAACACCGGGAACACGTTTGCAGAGTCTTGGACCGTCTTCGCTTACATGGGCTATACGCAAAAGCAGAAAAATGCGAGTTCGAGCAACAAGAAATCCAGTTTTTGGGTTTGATAATATCCGCGACTGGTATCAAGATGGACCCCCAAAAAGTGTCTGCTGTTCTGGATTGGCCTGCACCCGTCGATAAGAAAGGTATTCAACGCTTCATTGGTTTCGCAAACTTTTACAGGAAATTTATCAAGGGATTCTCTGCCATCATAGCCCCTATTACACGGTTGACACAACAACATGTCAGGTTTCATTGGAGTACAGAGGCTCAAGAGGCATTTGAGAGACTTAAAAGACTTTTCACATCAGCTCCAATTCTCAGTCACCCTAACCCATCTTTACCTTTTTTATTAGAAGTTGATGCATCCGAAATAGCGGTGGGAGCGGTCATTTCGCAAAGACAGGGTAAGGAGGACTTGATTCACCCTGTGGGCTTTTTCTCCCGAAAGTTATCTCCAGCTGAAAGAAATTACGACGTAGGGGATCGGGAGCTTCTAGCCATCAAAACCGCCTTGGAGGAGTGGAGGTATCTGTTAGAGGGTGCAGTTCACCCGGTATTAATATATACCGACCATAAAAATTTTGAATATCTAAGATCTGCCAAACGTTTGAGACCCCGACAAGCTCGTTGGGCCTTGTTTTTCACTCGCTTCTGTTTCCACATCACTTATCGGCCAGGATCAAAAAACGTCAAACCAGACGCATTGTCACGCATGCATGATAACCCTAAAGACTCACCTGCTCCTGACACAATTCTACCCACTAACAGTTTTTTGCTCTTACACACAGATCTCTTATCTTTAATCAAGGAAGCCTCTTCTCACTCTCCAAAACCTCCAGGAACCACCTTGACATCTCGAGATGGCTTGCTATGGAAGGGAAGTCAAATCTTTGTCCCTGAAGGTATCCGAGTTAAAGTACTAACATTGCTTCATGATCATCCCTTAGCAGGACATTTCGGGGTACGGAAAACTCGTGAGCTTGTACAGCGTACATTCTGGTGGCCCAATTTAAGGGAGTTTTGTGAAAAATACGTCAATTCCTGCTCCATCTGCTCACGGAACAAGACTTCAAAGAACCGAGCCTGGGGACTGCTTAAACCCTTACCTATACCAGACAGACCTTGGAAAATGATTTCTATGGACTTTATAGTCGAACTACCCCGTTCTGAGGGGTGCACAGCCATTTTTGTGGTTGTAGATCGCCTATCTAAGATGGCCCATTTTTTGCCCCTGAAGGGAACCCCATCTGCTACAGAGACAGCCCGTGTATTTATTAAGGAGATCGTCAGACTACACGGAGTACCTACAAATATAGTCTCCGACAGAGGGGTACAATTTACCTCACGCTTCTGGAAGGCACTCTGTGAAATCTTGAAGATTGAGCTTTCTCTCTCCTCAGCCTATCATCCACAGACCAATGGGCAGACAGAGAGAACCAACCAAACCCTCGAGCAATATATCCGATGTTTTACTTCCTTTTCTCAGGACAATTGGGTTTCCCTGCTGCCTCTAGCGGAATTCGCATACAATAATGCCAGTCACTCAACCACTAACCAATCTCCCTTCTTTGCCAATTATGGCTTCCACTTGACTTTTTTACCAGATTTTGTTTCAGAATCCTCAGTTCCGGCAGTTCAGAAGACAGTGGAATTCCTCAAACGCAACAATCAGGTCCTACAAGAAACTATGTCCAAGGCCCAGGCAGATAGCAAGAGGAACTTCGACCAAAAGAGAAGGGGGGAGCTGGTTCTGCAACCGGGAGATCAGGTATGGCTGTCTACATCCAATATCAAATTGATGTGCCCTTCTAAAAAACTTGCACCTAAATTTATGGGACCTTTTCCTGTTAAGAAGAAAATTAATGAAGTAGCCTATGAACTGTCTTTACCTGATTCTCTTAAAGTTCACCCGGTATTTCACGTGTCGTTGTTGAAACCTGCTGTGCCTAATCCCTTCCCTGACAGAGGAACTGACCCGCCTGAACCTGTTTTGGTGGATGGTAACCAGGAATACGAGGTGGAGGCTATCCTCAATTGTAGAAGAAGACATGGGCAAGTACAATTTTTGGTTAAATGGAAGGGTTACGGTCCAGAAAGTAATTCCTGGGAACCTGACAGCAACTTACATGCAAAACGGCTAGTTCGTACTTACCTGATTTCCCACCCTGAGAAGGCAAGCCGCCTGGGCATCCGGAGGCTGCCCCTTGTGGGGGGGCAATGTCAAGAACGTTCCAGGCATTTCCGGGCCTTCCGTGCGCACATAGGTGCGCGGCGGGCGCGCGCGCGCGCGGCGCGCGCGTGCATGTGCGCATGCGCGGGAACGCAATTGGCGCCAAAACGGGCTTTAAAAGCCCAGCAGTGACACTCAGCCAGTGCTGTGTTGTCTTTAAGCTTCCTGCTTGTCAGCCACCCGAAAACCTGATCCGAAACCTGAACCTGTGATCTCCCGTTACCGACCCGGCTCTGTTTGGACTACTCTACCTTCTCCTACCCGACCCGGCCTGCCTGACCTTGCTACATCTGCCTTTGGTTACCGACTCCAGCCTGCCTACCGACTCTGCCATTGCCTGCTCCTATCATCTGATTGTTCTGCTGTTGCCAACTGGACTGTCTGACCTTGCTCTGCTGATTCCCACTTGTTGATCCACCTGTTGCCTGGTTCTTGTATCCTGCTTCTACCACCTACAGCTGCAGATCTCACATCCTGCCATCCGCATACGGACCTTACCGGAGGACCTTCCTGTTGGTTCCAACACCTTCCTCTACAAACCAGGCACTCCTACCCCACTGTGCTCACGTCACCACTGTCCCCATCTCCAGTGGCACGTGAACCAGCGCTGTATGAGAGGTCTCCTCCTACCAAGTCAGGCTCTACGTCCAGGTACGTAACAGTATTACTGAGCAAGTACTTAACTCCATCAGCTTGCCTCACATCTACACTTTGCACTATATTCCCCCTTGGGCATACAGGAAAGCCAACATACTTCACTTTGCAAGGCCTTGCACACCGTGACTCCAGGCTCAGAAACCCTGACACTACCAGGGACATTGCCACCATCACTGCTTCCTCTGTTAGCTGGCTGCTTCTCTTTCTGGAAGTTTATGCACACACAAAGTTTTTCATAGCCTAGGTTACGCTTGTTACTATACAGTTCATTCTTTACCATAACCTAGAGGAGTAAATATGGCTGTACTCCATTAATATCCTCCTTCCCAGTATATGACACAGACAGCTTCTGAATGGAAACTCTATTTATTGATCAGTTAAGTAAGTTACATTTGAGGTAGTATATCATAGTACAGAATATCATCCTCACATATATATCTGTACATGGCATTCAGTTGGCCGTGCCTAATTAGGCTATGCTTTTACCCAGTTGTCCTGCTGTGTTGCCCATACCTTAAAGTTAGGAAGTCCATTCTTGTAGATGCCCTAAATGATGGGTCCAATCGGAGAGGACCTGTGCTCACTATACAGCTGCCACACTGGAGTCGGACTCCTCAGGGAGCTTGGTTCCCCTGTTTGTATGTCCTAGAAACAGGAAGTACCATTCTTGCATTTGTTTTTGTTTTTTGCATAAACGTTTTATTGAAACTTCACAAGGATACAGAAGAGAAATGGGCTATGGGTATAAACATGGTTTACAAAGTCACAATCACATGTAATAACAATAGAGCTCCAACTGGGAAAGCCCAGGGAGTGAGCAAGACCCGTGAAGGAGACCAAAACAATAAAATCCCAGAAAATAAAAAAGACATAAAGTTAGCAAGAAAAGATATAAAACATAAGTTTTATAAATTTATAAACTTATAAACATAAGCAAACCCTTTCTAAGCAGTAATAGCGTGTCCCTCCACATGATGTGTCAAGTTGTGTACCGCCATCATGGGCCTTGATCAGTCAATCTGAGCAGGCAGAGTGTAGCACCATCATTATAACACAGGGGTGGCCCCCTGAAACAGAAGTTAAATGATTATTGGATAAGTCAAGTTGCATCAGGTAGGAGCTCCTCGAAAAGTTGAGAGCCTTTAAAGGACATCCAGGGATCCCAGCTGTTAGTGAATTTCGATATCCTATCTAAGGTAATGTGGATCAGCTCCTCCATCTCTGCTGCGCGGTTGAAAACCCTTCTGGTATAGAGGGCGGGGATGTCGATCCACAGTGCACTGGCACACACATCCTTGCAGCGTTGACCATATGCATTGAAATCGATTTGTAATAACGTTTTTTAGGTAATTTGGACAAGTGTAGTAGATATTGCGCTGGCGAGAAATCCAGCGGGAGAGATGAGACTTTTGTTATGGCATCATGCACCTTAAGCCAAAAAGGCTGAAGTACCGGGCAGTTCCACCAAATATGGAGGAATGTGCCCTTTTCCTTTCCGTAGCGCCAGCACTGATCAGAGACTGAGGGAGAGTATTTGTGTCATTCTTGCATTTCTAAACACAATCAATAAAATATATATAAAGGTAAGATTTTCTTTTAATTTTGGATAAAGTAGAAGGTTAAATTTGCCTTTTTTTTTGCCACTTGTTTCTCATGAGGAATAGGAAGTGAGAAGATATATTTCTTATGTGAGGGATATCCCTGGAACAGGTGACCTCATTGAATATCTTCCCCTATATTTCTGTTCTGATTGCAACTTAGTATTTTTAATGTACCTTCACTTTCATTCCCGATGATGTTGATGATCAGGACAATTATAAAGGTTAAGTCTCCCTACCGGTAGCACAGATAGCAATCGAGACCTGACAGTGGTTCTAACCCCTCACTACTCTATCCAAATCTAAAAAAAAAGTTTTGCTTTTAGCATATACCGTATATACTCGAGTATAAGCTGACCCGAATATAAGCCAAGGCATCTAATTTTACCACAAACAACTGGGAAAACGTATTGACTCGAGTATAAGCCTAGGGTGAGAAATGCGCAGCTACTGTAAGTGGAAAAGAGGGTCAACAATGCCCATTTGCAGCCTCACTGTGCCCATTTGCATGCCTCACTGTGCCCATTTGCAGTCATAGGTCCCCCAAACTTCAAACTTGGTAGTTAAGGGTTCCTAAATGCCCCCTAGCTTCAGCCAAAATTTGGGGTCTCTGGACCCAAAGGGTCCCGAAGTGACATTGCAGCAGATGGACACAGTTGACCGAATTTGGGGCCCCGTATCCCGGGGTCACTTGGTGCTAGGAACCCCATCTTTGCATATGTTGTAGTTCCACTGGGTTTGCATGCCACATTTGGGATTCCTAGCACCAAGTGGCCCTGAGGTAAGGGGCCCCAAAGTCGGGTCGGAAAATGTCAAGCACTTTTCTGCAGCAGAGAATGACATTTTCTAAACTTTGGGGCCCCGTATCTCGGGGTCACTTGGTGCTAGGAATGAGATACGGGGCCCCAAAGTCGGGTCGTAAAATTTCCTTCTCTGCTGCAGAAAAGTGCTTGACTCCAGTATAAGCCAAGGGGGGCATTTTCAGCACAAAAAAATGTGCTGAAAAACTTGGCTTATACTTCAGTATATACGGTAAGCATTAACAATTAAAGGTGTAATTCTGGATAGAATAGGGAACGATTGGACCCTTTTATCAGGTTATATTGATGTCTGTACTATACTGAGTCCACACTAGGAAGATTCAGCCCTCTGTTGGTGAACATTGTCCCTGAGAGAGGAAGTGATGGGAAAAATAATTTGATCTATCCGAGCAAGAGGTGAGAAAAAAATCCTTCAAACAGGGACATCAGACAACTCTCTAAGATGGGAATTTTGTTTATTTTGGGGGAATTTTCTGCAATTCCCTGTTGCATCTCCAGGACAGCTAGGGAAGGGAAATCTCTCAGCTGGAAGTCAAAAATAACTTGACAGGGATTTTAACCCTACTCTACTAGAAATTTAAAAAGTTGTTTTTAAACTATACCTTTCATTCATGCAAATGCAAATGTACACAGGGTGCTCATGTGTAAGTAGACCACACCACACATGTGAGGTATCATTGTCAAGATCGGAGTAAGAGAAAAAATTCTACAGCTGATATGGTTACCTCTAAACTGGTGAGCTGTAAAGGAATGTTTACTATGGAGAATTTTAGGTACCATATTTTTTGCGATTTCATGGATGCGCAGTTTTATGACCTGACATATTTGGTATCTATTTACTCAACGAAACTGCTTATTTTATATTTTTACAAAAATTGGGTAGTATATTATGTTTTTTTGCACTAAAATGTATTTTATCGTAAATATGTACATTTCATAAACAGTTGCGCAAATTATTTTATTATACCATGAAACATTGCAACAACTATCTTTTTATTCTTCTGTACAAGGCCTCTGTTTTCAGAAAATAAATGTTCTTTGGTTTTTAAGTAAATTGTATAGCCAAAAATACAGAATTTAATGTGTGAAAAAATAAAGATGCTCTAGAACAGCCTTTCGCAAACTTTTTGCCCTGGAGAAATCCTTGATATAATTTGGAGGTCTCAGGGAACTCCTGCTAAAAAATTATATATCTATGTTTCATAGTAAAATAGTATTATCAATACTGTAAGGACTAAATATATGATGAAAAGGCAAAAAATACCATTGGATGAGCTCATGATGCATCTCTACAGAGGTCTGACGTGTTTCTGTGGCTAGCTCCACTTCTTCAGTGGCGGATGCATCAAAAATCTTCAGGAAAAAACATGAATATATCAATTGCATCCAGTGATGTGCCTGAACATAGAAAGGAAAGTACTGGTAAGGACAACATGGTTATCCATACCCATATACTCACATGTTAACTGTATGTAGCAAAAGGAAAACTGGAAAGAACAACCAAGGCTGTATCAGGGCTGGGCTCAGCCCTTCCTTCTCAAAGCTGGCCACTTAGCTGTCGGCTAATTGCCAGCTTCTTTCTCTCCACAGTGACTCACGTGTTGATGATATCCTGCTCGTCAGTTCTGCCTACTTAAGCCATCCAGCCCAGATGATCTCGGCCTTCGCCTTGGTCACATCTCTAGAGACACTCTGCTGTGTTGCTGTTAAAGATTTGCTTGGCTGACATTCCTTCTGGCTCCAGATCCTGCTTGCTGTTCTACTACGCTCATCTTTGGCTCCCTGACATTTTGGCTTGTCTGACTATCCGTTACGGTTCCTGAACTCTGGCTATGTTTTGACTACATTTACTCTGTTTAGCTTTTTATTATTATTATTATTAAACAAGTGTGATTTAACTGTACTTCTGTCTCAGTCTGATTCATGGTTTCTGACAGGCTGCTAGTATTGTCTGTACCGGGAGCTGTTGAATTGCTGAAGCTGTAATCTCTATGCATTTCGTGGGACAAAGACCACTTCATCAGGAGTCAGCCAACGTTGGTTTAAGTTTACATCTGTGGAAGAACCATGTCATATATTTGTACTTTTTATATAACTATGTTGTACGTTCAATAAGCACCGCTCTGTCAAAGTCCCATGTGAAAATGGTTCTTTTGTTTTGTTAGACATTTTTTGGGACTGAGTGCTGTTCAAGTTTGAATATATGGTGGCTTATTTCTCTTCTTGGGACCATAGATAAACTGCAGCTCAGGAGATTGGGCTTACTCATGAATCCTAGGAGAAACAAGGCCATGGAGTAATCCAGCAGCCAGTCAGGAGGGTTTCAGGGTTTATTTTTCCAGGGAGAGAACACCTCTCTCTGGGCTCCCAGCTATTTACCTGTCGCCCACCCACCATCTGGGCACACCCAGCCTGGGCATTTGAATTTCCCCATCCTGAGCCCTGGAAAGTTCTCAACAGGCTCAGGGGAATCAATAAAATGCTAAGACTGTGGAGCCAGGACAGACCAAAACAGCAGATCACAGCTCCTCTGGCTACAGAGCAAGACACACTAAATTTATCTAACATCCTTAGCCTAGGAGGAAGCTACAACTGCATTCATAAAAGTAGAGAAAAACAATTTAAATATGGATCAATGGAGAGAGTTTAGGTGCACATAATATAAAAAACTAATGTTAGTTTAGGATAATCAACATCAACCCAAGACAGCCGAAGTCCTGATTCAAAGTCAAGACAGTCAGTCACTTAGTAATACTGAAGCTGGTGGACCAGCATGATAGCCAGGTAGCTGGAATTTACAGAAGGAGAGGTTGGCAGTGGCAGCTTATATATTTCCTTTGTACAGTTTTCCTTTATCCCCAGATAATTTTTATGTTGCATTTGTTTAGTAATTTAGTTATTTGGTTACATTTACTTGCTTGGGTTTTAATCAGCGAGCATGTGCGATCCCATGACACAGACGAGTGCTTATATAACGAGGGAGTACATGCATGAATTGAGGTCATTTTGTAATTCACACTCACACTGTGTTACTATTTACATTTCTGCCTTGTCTTTCACATGACATTAGCCTTTACTTGATTTGCTGCCTGTGATTAACTGCATCTGGCTCTCCCCGGCATCATCTGCTAATTGTATCTGTTTCTGTTCTGTTTACAGAACATTTAGTAATATCATATTACTGCATCCTGCATTTTATATGCTCTTGATGGGTGGTAGAAATGCTCTCCGTTTCATTCTGATGTGTAGTTTATCACCTAGGATATACAAGCAATCAGTAAATATACTGTACATGCCACTATTAATAATTAGTTTCTTCCTGCAAGCATCTGCTACTAACGTATTTTAAAATAATTACATGAAATAGTATCAGTTATGTGCTAGAAACCAAATGTTGTAGGTAAAAAGGAGAGGAAAAAGAAAATTTGGGGGTGATTTACTAAAGGCAAATAGACTGTGTACTTTGCAAAGTGCAGTTGCTCTCTGCAAGTGCAGTTGCTCCAGAGCTTAGTAAATGAGCAGAAGCTCTGCTGACTTCCATGATCCAATCATGTACAAGCAAAAATGCATTTTTTTTTTAATTTCCTTGCACTTGATTGGGTATTCTTTCCAAAGTGAGGCTTTACCCCACTTACTAAGCTTTGGAGCAACTATTTGTCTTTTGTAAATCAAAAGTTTTTTGATGAAAAGGAGATTTCTCAAAATGTCATCCATTTGGTGAAATGCGATGAAGTCAAGAGGAGGTGAAACTTACGTGCATGCAAAGCCTAAATATGAATGAAATAAAATACATTGACTACATTACAGGTTAAGTGAATAACATTGATTAACTCGTCACAATGGCATTTGAAAGTCAGTGGGATACAGTATATCAGTATATTAGGCAGCAAGTAAACATGTTGTCATGATGATGTAGATGTAGATGTGTTCAAATCAGACAAAATGGGCATTGCGGCTTGTTGTGTATGGGGCTGTGTAGCCGCAGACCCGTCAGGATACCCATGTCCACAGCCAAGAGCACCTACAATGGACATGTGAGCATCAGAACTGAATCACAGAGCAATAGAAGAAGGTGGGCTGGTCTGATGAATCATGTTTCCTTTTATATTGTGTGGATGGCCAGGTGGGTGTACGTTGCTTACCTGATGAAGAGATTGCACCAGGATGTAATACGGGAAGAGGCAAGCCAGCGGAGGCAGTGTGCTGCCTTGGGCAATGTTTTGCTGGGAAACCTGGGGTCCTGCCATTTATGTGGATGTTACTTTGACACGTACCCCCTACCTAAACATTGCTGCTGACCAAGTACACCCCTTTGTAGAAACCCTGATGGCAGTGGCCTTTCAGCAGGAAAATGCACTCTGTCACACTTCAAAAAGGGTTCAAGAATGATTTCAGGAACACGAGTGTGAGATGTTGATTTGACCTCCAAGTTCTCCAGATTTCAACCCAATCGAGTATCTGTGTGATGTGCAGGAAAAACAAGTCCAATTCATGGAGACCCCACCTTACAACTTACAGGACTTAAAGGCTTGGTGCCAGATACCCCTGCATACCTTCAGAGGTCTAGTGGCATCTATTTAGGTGGCAAAAGGGGTATTTAACGTACCATCAGATTTTAGCTTTCTGTTGCCTTTCTTTGCAACTGTTATGCCAAAAATAGGTTTGAAACAGACTGCTCTCCTAGAAGAGAGAAGAAGAGAGAAATAATAATAGTAAACTATATTGATTTTAAATACAAAAAATTTCTTTCCGTTTATACTGAAAATTTTACAATTTACAATATAGAAAAGGGCACTATGTGAAACATGCATTAGTTTAAATCATCATCATGAACAAATACAAGTCATAATTCATAAGACCTTCGTGAGATGTAGGGATGAGCCGAACACCCCCGGGTTCGGTTCGCACCAGAACCTTCGAACGGACCGAAAGTTCGCGCAAATTTTCGAACCCTATTCGTTATAATGGACGCGAACGTTCAAAATCAAAATTGCTAATTACAACGGCCAATATGCATGTTAATGTCATAAAACAGGTTTGGGGACCCGGGTCCTGCCCCAGGGGACATATATCAATGCAAAAATGCAAAAAGAACTTTTAAAAACTAACGTTTTTTCGGGAGCAGTCATTTTAATGATGCATAAAGTGAAAAAAAAAAAGTGAAATTTTCCTTTAAATATGGTACCTGGGGGGTGTCTAAAGTATGCCTGTGAAGTGGCATGTGTTTCCCGTTTTTAGAACTGTCCTTGCACAAAATGACATTTGTAAAGGAAAAAAAGAAGCCATTTAAAACCACTTGCGGCTTTAATGTCATGTCTTGTCCTGGCCGCCATATGGCTGAAAATCCTTGAGAAAAATGGCATGGCTACCCCATCACCCCCCCCCCCCCCCCCACCCCAGCTTGTATGGATATTAAGGGGGACCCCGCACCCAAAATAAAACCCTATACCTACAACCCTATATACTCTGAACAGCAGTATATAGGTGGTGCAAACAAGACACGGACTGTAGGTTTGTTCTTAAGTAGAATCTGAACAGGTACATTAGGAAGTGTAGCTCCATCCCAAAAAAATCTATTTTTAAGCTTTTTGGAGAGCATAGGGAGGGGTTATCACCCCTGTAACATTTTCTGTCTTTGCACATCTGTTCAGAACATGTCACCTCACTTTCCGTCCCAATGACAAATGTTTTTGGAAAAGTGGGGTTTTAATTGAAACAAGGATTGGTGATAAAGCATCAGTAGAGAGGAGATACCTTTTTCCCAAATTAAATCTAACAGGATAGAATTTCCCTTCCTAGGGGTAGATTTCCTCTCGCTTCCTGTTTTCTCTTTCCGTTTGCAAGTAGGAGTCGTTTGTAAGTTGGATGTTTGAAAGTAGGGGCCTGCCGTATATACTCTGCAGAAATTTGCCCTATTAGATGTTGGTGTAGCCACAAGACTGGTGGGCACAGGAATGGGCCCTGCTGTGAGTTAATAGATCAAGATTTGTACTTGCATGCACCTGTTGAACCGGGCAGAAAAATTGGGCCTTTGGTGGTGGTGGTGGTGGTGGTGGACGGTGTTGCCACAAGACTGTAAGCCCTCACAGTTACTCTTGGTGGGTGCAGGAATGGGCCCTGCTGTGAGTTATTAGATCAAGATTTGTAATTGCATGCACCTGTTGAACAGGGCAGAAAAATTGGGCCTTTGGTGGTGGTGGTGGTGGACGGTGTTGCCACAAGACTGTAAGCCCTCACAGTTACTCTTGGTGGGTGCAGAAATGGGCCCTGCTGTGAGTTATTAGATCAAGATTTGTAATTGCATGCACCTGTTGAACAGGGCAGAAAAATTGGGTCTTTGACGGTGGTGGTGGTGGACGGTGTTGCCACAAGACTGTAGGCCCTCATAGTTACTCTTGGTGGGCACAGGAATGGGCCCTGCTGTGAACTATTAGATCAAGATTTGTAATTACACGCCCCTGTTAAACAGGGGCTGAAAAATTGTGCCTTAGGCATTGGTGCTGGTGCCACAACACTGCAACCCCTCACAGATACTGTACTCTTAGCACAGCAATGAGACCTGTTGCAAAGCATTGCCTAAAAAAAATTGTAATTACACGCCCAACAGGGGCTGAAAAATTGTGCCTTAGGCACTGGTGCTGGTGCCACAACACTGCAACCCCTCACAGATACTGTACTTGGAGCACAGCAGTCACACCTGTTGCGAAGCATCTTTTTAAAAATTGTAATTACACGCCCCTGTTATACAGGGGCTGAAAAAATTGTGCCTTAGGCACTGGTGTGGTGGCATGGATCATTGAGGAGGAGGAAGAGGATAGTCAGTGAACATAACAGGACAGTCACTCAGCATCAGCATAGGCAGTCTTGAAGGGATGTGACATTATAAATTATTCCGTTATATCCGCTTCAGGTGCCTGGTAGCTGGTGGTGATCCAAGACTGATTCATTTTTATGAAGGTCAGTCGATCAACCGAGTCGGTGGACAGGCGCACCCTATGATCGGTGACAAATCCTCCAGCAGCACTGAATGTGCGTTCGGAAAGAACGCTGGATGCAGGACAGGCCAGTAGCTCAATTGCATACTGTGCAAGCTCTGGCCAGTGATCCATCCTCAGGACCCAGTAAGCCAGAGGATTTTCGGTGGGAAAGGTGTCCAAGTCTGACCTTGCCCCTAGGTATTCCTGCACCATGTATATCAGACGCTGGCGATGGTTGCTGGAACCGATCATACCTTGGGGCTGCGGACTAAAAAATTGTCTGAACGCATCGGTCAGACGTCCACCTTCCCCACCGCTCCTTCTGCTACTGACCGAAGCCTCAGCAACTCGTCGTCCAGGACCAGGAGTTTGTAACCTCCCAGTTTCTGGGAACGCGTTGCACAGACCTTTCTGCAAGGCCTCCCTGAGATGTCTCATCCTCTGCTCCCTCTGCATCGGCAAGATAAGGTCCGCAACCTTACCCTTGTACCGTGGATCAAGGAGAGTGGCCAGCCAGTAATGGTCCCTCTCCTTGATCCGAAGAACACGAGGATCCTTCCGCAGGCTTTGCAGGATCAAGGAGGCCATGCAGCGTAGGTTAGCTGAGGCATTCGGTCCGGAGTCTTCTGGGTCACTGAGGATGACATGATCGCCAGCCACCTCCTCCCAGCCACGTACAAGTCCACTGGTTTGTTGGGACTGTACATCATCCCTAAAAGACTGCTGCTGCTGATGCTGAGTGCCAGGCTCCACCTCCATGCTCACACAATCCTCCTCCTCCTCCTCCTCATCCTCTTCCTGTGTGATGGGTGGGACAGAAGGAACACTGTCTGGATAAAGGGGGCCTTGAGAGGCAAGGAAGTCCTCCTCTTCCTGCCTCTGTTCTGCCTCAAGTGCCCTGTCCATTATCCCACGCAGCGTATGCTCCAACAGGTGGACAAGAGGTACAGTGTCACTGATGCATGCACTGTCACTGCTCACCATCCTCGTGGCCTCCTCAAATGGTGAGAGGACAGTGCATGCATCCCTGATCATGCTCCACTGGCGTGGGGAAAAAAAGCCAAGCTCCCCTGACCCTGTCCTGGTGCCGTAGTCGCAAAGGTACTCATTGATGGCCCTCTGCTGCGTGTGCAGTCGCTGCAGCATGGCCAACATTGAGTTCCACCTGGTGGGCATGTCACATATTAGGCGGTTCTTGGGCAGGTTCAGCTCCTTTTGCAGCTCAGTCAACCGAGCACTGGCATTATAAGATTGGCGGAAATGCACACAGACTTTCCTGGCCTGCCTCAGGACATCCTGTAAGCCTGGGAACCTGCCCAAGAACCGCTGCACCACCAGGTTGAGGACGTGAGCCATACAGGGCACATGGGTGAGCTGCTCCTGTCGCAGGGCGGAGAGGAGGTTGGTGCCATTGTCAGAAACGACCATTCCTGGCTTAAGCTGGCGTGGCGTCAACCACCTCTCGGCCTGCCCCTGCAGAGCTGCCAGAACCTCTGCCCCAGTGTGGCTCCTGTCCCCCAAACACACCAGCGCAAGCACGGCATGGCATCTTTTTGCCTGCGTACTCGCGTAGCCCCTTGTACGCCTACGGAGCACCGCTGGTTCCGAGGACAGAGCACTGGAGGAAGAAGAAGAGGAGGGGGGGTGGAGGAGAGAGATGTGTCACAACCAGTAGTAGCATTTTGGAGGCGTGGTGGCGGAACAACCTCCAACACTACTGCACCTTGTCCTGCATCCCTCCCAGCTGCCAATAAAGTGACCCAATGGGCCGTGAAAGAAAGATAACGTCCCTGT
Source organism: Lithobates sylvaticus (assembly GCA_028564925.1). Lineage (NCBI taxonomy): Eukaryota > Metazoa > Chordata > Amphibia > Anura > Ranidae > Lithobates > Lithobates sylvaticus. The sequence continues at coordinate 83,411,223 of CM053026.1, forward strand.
CCATGCCTGCTGGACCATGAGTCAGCGGTAATATGCACCTTACCACTGACCGCCCTGTCCAACGAGGCATGGACATTGCCTTCCACATGCCGGTAGAGAGACGGAATCGCCTTCCGTGAGAAAAAGTGGCGTTTGGGAACCTGCCACTGAGGAACCGCACATTGAACAAACTCACGGAAGGGGGCAGAGTCTACCAACTGAAAAGGCAGCAGTTGAAGTGCTAGCAATTTAGCCAAGCTAGCATTCAACCGCTGGGCATGTGGATGGCTGGGAGTATACTTCTTTCGACGGTCCAGCAGCTGGGGCAGGGAAATTTGCCTGCTACAATCGGACGTCGGTGTACTGCAAGTACTTGGTTGTGACACACCTAATTCTACACCTTCAGTCCTCTCAGAGCAGCTTTCAGAGAGGACTGAATATATAGTGGGGATGGAGATCCCAGCTGATGAGGAGCAAGGAGAGGTCCGCTTTGTTCTTTGGTGTGGGTCTTTTATGTGTGCTTGCCAACGAGCTGCATGGCAGGTCGACATATGTCTGCTCATGCTTGTGGTGCCCAAGCGGCTGATGTTTTGGCCACACGAGATACGCTTGAGACAAACATTGCAAATAGCAGTGGTGCGATCTGATGCACTCGTCTCAAAAAAGGCCCACACCAAAGAACTTTTGTGATAACGTGCAGAGGCAGCGCCCTGCACAGGCGGAGCTCTGCGGTGTGGTACAGTTGCTGTGCCGGCCTCTAGCTGGCCCCCAGGGGGCATCCTGCCTCGTTGGACATGTGACGCCGCATCCTCCTCCTCCTCCTCCTCTCTCCCTTCAGGCACCCACGTGGAGTCAGTGACCTCATCATCCCCTCCCTCTTCACCACTAGAGCAAACCTGGCATTAAGCTGCAGCTGGTGGAACAGTACTGCCAGATTGCTGTCCTTCAGCATCCCCTCTCTCTGCGCGCACACTACTGACTTCCTCAAGCTGGGTATCATCATCCGAGCCTTCGAATCGTTGGGCATCCTCCTGGAGCATGTACCCAACACTGTGCTCAAAGAGTTCGGGGGACTCCTCAGGAGGACATGGTGGGTCTAGGGAAGGGGTGGCTGATGATGCCATTGAGTACGCGTTGGCAGCTACTCTGCCAGTACCCTGAGCCTGGGTGAGAGAGGATGAGGAGGATGAGGAGGGCTTGGTCATCCATTCTACCAAGCCTTCAGCATGATGCGGCTCCACATGTCCAGCTGCCGAAAACAAAGACAAGCGTGTCCCATGGCCACGTGCTGATGACGATGCACGACCACGTCCACGGCCAGCACTGTTGTCTCTTGAAACAGAGCCTGCCTGCCCTGTGTTCTTGCCTCTGCATGCTCTGCCTCTCCTTGGCGGTCTTCCAGCCATTGTAGTCGGTAGTGCATATAGTATAAAAAATAGAGCTCCTATGTGTGCTCACAACACACTGTAGGTTCTATGGGTGCTGACACTAACACACTATAGGTACTATGTGTGCTGCTGACAAGAAAATATAGGAGCTCTGTTAGCTGCCACTAACACACTAGAAGTCCTATGGGTGCTGCTGAGAAGAAAATATAGGAGCTCTGTGTGATGCCACTAACACACTAGAAGTCCTATGGGTGCTTCTGGGAAGAAAATATAGGAGCTCTGTGTGATGCCACTAACACACTAGAAGTCCTGTGGGTGCTGCTGAGAAGAAAATATAGGAGCTCTGTGTGATGCCACTAACACACTAGAAGTCCTATGGGTGCTTCTGGGAAGAAAATATAGGAGCTCTGTGTGATGTCACTAACACACTAGAAGTCCTATGGGTGCTTCTGGGAAGAAAATATAGGAGCTCTGTGTGATGCCACTAACACACTAGAAGTCCTATGGGTGCTGCTGAGAAGAAAATATAGGAGCTCTGTGTGATGCCACTAACACACTAGAAGTCCTATGGGTGCTTCTGGGAAGAAAATATAGGAGCTCTGTGTGATGCCACTAACACACTAGAAGTCCTGTGGGTGCTTCTGGGAAGAAAATATAGGAGCTCTGTGTGATGCCACTAACACACTAGAAGTCCTGTGGGTGCTTCTGGGAAGAAAATATAGGAGCTCTGTGTGATGCCACTAACACACTAGAAGTCCTGTGGGTGCTGCTGAGAAGAAAATATAGGAGCTCTGTGTGATGCCACTAACACACTAGAAGTCCTATGGGTGCTTCTGGGAAGAAAATATAGGAGCTCTGTGTGATGCCACTAACACACTAGAAGTCCTATGGGTGCTTCTGGGAAGAAAATATAGGAGCTCTGTGTGATGCCACTAACACACTAGAAGTCCTATGGGTGCTTCTGGGAAGAAAATATAGGAGCTCTGTGTGATGCCACTAACACACTAGAAGTCCTATGGGTGCTTCTGGGAAGAAAATATAGGAGCTCTGTGTGATGCCACTAACACACTAGAAGTCCTGTGGGTGCTGCTGAGAAGAAAATATAGGAACTCTGTGTGATGCCACTAACACACTAGAAGTCCTATGGGTGCTTCTGGGAAGAAAATATAGGAGCTCTGTGTGATGCCACTAACACACTAGAAGTCCTATGGGTGCTTCTGGGAAGAAAATACAGGAGCTCTGTGTGATGCCACTAACACACTAGAAGTCCTATGGGTGCTGCTGAGAAGAAAATATAGGAGCTCTGTGTGATGCCACTAACACACTAGAAGTCCTATGGGTGCTTCTGGGAAGAAAATATAGGAGCTCTGTGTGATGCCACTAACACACTAGAAGTCCTATGGGTGCTTCTGGGAGAAAATATAGGAGCTCTGTGTGATGCCACTAACACACTAGAAGTCCTATGGGTGCTTCTGGGAAGAAAATATAGGAGCTCTGTGTGATGCCACTAACACACTAGAAGTCCTATGGGTGCTTCTGGGAAGAAAATATAGGAGCTCTGTGTGATGCCACTAACACACTAGAAGTCCTATGGGTGCTTCTGGGAAGAAAATATAGGAGCTCTGTGTGATGCCACTAACACACTAGAAGTCCTATGGTTGCTGCTGAGAAGAAAATATAGGAGCTCTGTTTGCTGCCACTAACACACTAGAAGTCCTATGGGTGCTGTTTGGGTGCAATGCTGTGCTAACAGCACTGCGGTTGGTACTACTGCAATACTGTACGAACAGTAAGCACGCACCAGACTAATCCCCAGCAGCAGCTAATAACACACTAACTGTGCAATCAGCAGCAATGAACGATCAATGACTTAGGTAGCAATGGTTTAGCAAAGAAATAGCCAATGGTTTAGCAAAGAAGAGCAAATCTTTCTGTAGCAATGAATCAAGCAAAGACAGAATCAGCAGACTGATCTCTCCTAAAGCCGGAACTCATGTGACCGGCGCCGACGGCGTGGCGGCCTCTTAAATGGTGGGGCGTGTACTAAAGCCCCTGAGCTTTAATTGGCTACAGGCGTCCTGCCTGTAGCCAATTATTGCTCTCCGAGTTTCCGGCGCTGTGATTGGCCAAGCATGCGGGGTCACAGTGCATGCTTCGCCAATCATCAGCCAGCAATGCACTGTGCCGGCCGCGCCGGCCGCAATGCATTGCGGGGCCGCTCGCATCACACGAATGTGATGCGAACGGCCCAAATAGTTCTGTGCTCGCCGAGCGAGCGAACGCCCGGTGCTCGATGCGAACGTGGGTTCGAATCGAGCACCGGGCCCATCCCTAGTGAGATGTACAAATCACATTCTACATACAAGCATAATATGTATTACCTTACAGCAGGGGTCTCAAACTGGCGGCCATCCAGCTGTTGCGAAACTACAAGTCCCTACATGCCTCTGCCTGTGGGAGTCATGCTTGTAACCGTCAGCCTTGCAATGCCTCATGGGACTTGTAGTTTCTCAACAGCTGAAGGGCAACCAGTTTGAGACCCCTGCCTTACAGTATATGATCTAATGAAAGAAATGTACTTTCTACTTAGGTTGGACATAGATGCCTCTTGTTTTTCGATCAACCAAAAAAAAACAAATGGATTTCCCCATCCACAAATGCAACATGGTAGAAGGAATCCTTAATGCTGGGCCATTGTATTCTGACAGTGGGATTCTTCCACTGTCAGGATACACTGATTGACAATAGTTTCCCAACAGTTTAGTTTGACAGAATTCAATAATTAGATTGACTTCTGTTGAGCAGAAACGACCATAGACGGATCAAAATTTGACTGGTCCTAGCTGAGCTAGCCAAATTCTGATCCATCTTTGAGCAACTTAAAGCGGAACTTCACCCAAAAGGTGAAGTCCTGTTTCTTTACATCCTCCCCACTCCTCTTTAATTATTGGCACTTTGGGGTGTGAGCATCTGGGTTGGTCCATGGCTGCCGTCTCCTCTGGCCCTTTCTCCGACTTTTTTTGGGGGGGGGGGGGTATTACCCTGCCTCAACCCCGGGTGAGACAGTTTGTTCCAGACTACCATTCAATCCCATTGCTGGAATTGAGCATAGCTTGCAGGTTTCACTCTGTAAGTATTTTTTAGTAAGTGGCTGTCTCTGATAATTTCCTTTCATTAGAAGGTTCTATTTATTATTAATAGTTACCTTATTATTTTTTAGTAAACATGTGCATCTTACCCCTGATGATTGGCAGGAAGCCAAGAAACGTGTCGGGTCTTCAACTAAGCGTGCCTAGCTAAAGCTTGTTTTAATCATGAATTCCATCAATATTACTCTTTCTTGTCTGTATCTGTATCATGTTATGTATTTTGATTTGTATTTGTTTTGATTTATGTATCTTTTTTAAGAATTGTATTAATTATGCCCATTGATTTATATGCATTACATTTATCATTATTACAAATTATATATTAATCTTTTATGATTATATCTGTATTATATTTTATTTTATATGCTATACAAATCATGGACTCCCCTCAGGGGTCAATGACATCAAATCAAATTAAAATTTACTTTATTAATTTATACATATTATTACTACCCATAATGACATGTTTCATCTAAAGTCCCATTTCTATTTCCTATATTTTTTCAAATTAATTAGGGATGGAAGCATGCCATTGTTATATCATGGTTTTGATTGGTCACTATTTCTAAAATTTTCCTCTTTAAAGTGTTACTAAACAAGAGTAAAATCAGTGTGTATATGCAGTAAAGCACTGCAGTTATATGCACTGAGAAACCCAAGGGTTAATCTTCTGCATTGTTTAAAAAGGCTGCTTGATCTTATATACACAGATCCCCCCCCCCCCCCCCCCCCCCTGCACTATCCCCCATGGACAAGTCTGTATTAAACAGAGCCTTTGGAGTCAGGCTGCACATGCTCAGTTTGGTGTGTATTGCTAGAGTGTTTTTTTTTTCTTGGGAGAGTGCATGTGATCAGCACAGGCCAATCAGCACTGTCCAGACATGTCCAAAGAGAGGGTCTGGAGCCCTGCACCCTCATAGGACAGCTCTGTGCAGTATGAAAACTCCTCCTACATTCACCAGGAACTGATAGAAATCACAAGACTGCTATATACTGCTGATAAGAAAAGGTATTTAGCTGTTTATATTTACTAAAATAATTGCATTTCCATGTTCTGCGTACCGTGGGAGACCAGATATAGTGAATGCAGGGTCCTGGGTTTAGTAACATTTTAAAGTGGAGGGCAACTCTAAAAAAAATAAAAAAATAAAAACAATCATTAAAAACAATCAAAAAATTAAAAAACATTTGAAAATTTTTTTTTTTTTTTTAACTTACCAGAAATGCCTGTTGCTAGGCAGATCGTCCTAATCTGCCTCTTCCTTTTCCGCTGTGATCTTCAGTCTTCTCCTCCTCGCGTTGTCTTCTGGGGAATGGGGCGCAATGTGTTCTGGGAACTCTGTGTGTCCCAGAACACAGCGCGCCCCATTCACAAAGCGCCGCATGACTCGCGCATGCGCAGTAGGAAACGGGCAGTGAAGCCGCAAGGCTCCACTGCCTGTTTCCCTTAGTGAGGATGGCGGCACTGACACACGATACGAGGGGGGGAGCAACATCTCGGGGTGCCCTGGACAGGTAAAAGTCAGCAGCTACAGTGTTTGTAGCTGCTGACTTTAAAAAAATGTTTTTAAGTCTGGAACACCACTTTAAGTCATAAAGACCTATTTAAAAAGTTTGATAAAAAGTGAATTATTGTATGGTCGTTTGTAATTTACAAAAGTGAGTAGAGGGGGTGGGGAGGAGCTTCAACTGTATTTTATTTTAGATTTACATATATATTTTAAATATATTTGCACAGCAGAAGCAGTTTGACTTTAGACTCTCTTTTAACCCATCTGGACAGAGTAGGCAGTAGGTGGAATGAGGAGGAGGAGTCATTTTTGTTGCAGTTCTATAAGTAAATTTAAGCATGTGTTACTGAGCTCTGTAATCACTGAGCATTTTTCCATCGAGCAGCTAAGATCAGTTAGGTAAACACATGCAGAGGAGCCTGAATCTCTTGCTGGCTGTTAATAGTTAAAATATAAAAAATCTAGATGTAATATTTTATAAAAGTGAAAAAAATATGTTTAATTTTTATCTTGTGTCCCTGAACATAATCCATAAATGTCTACAAAATCCTTATAGATACCTTTGAGTTCCTCCATGGTCCTAAAGGTTTGGAAAAGATTGAACTCAGTTCTCGAGACACATATTGGTTGCCATCATCCCCAAAACGGGTATGAAGAAGAAACCTCAAAAAGTGGGACTATACCGGCAACAAGATAAACCATATAGGCTACATAGAATAATTTTATAAATTTATTTTCAAAATACAAAAACATATAGAAATTGAAAAAGTTCTTTTAAAAACAATATGACAAATGGTACAAAATGATATGCATATCTGAAGTAGGTGAGGGTGTAGAATTCCGACGCGTTTCCAAATGGCTGAAAATATGCCTATCTTCCTCAGGGAATTATAGTCACCATCTACAGAATATCAAGACATGTAAATTATATAAAGAAAAAAAGAGAGAAAATTCCCCACCCCAATCTAACATTGGGTAGAGAATCATACATTGCATGTAAGTATAAACAAATATTCAATATATATCAATAATATACTCTGAATAGTACACTTACATAGTCATATATTGCATCACATATATAGCATTGCCTCCCATTCACTCTCCGAGAAGAAAGGACGTCCAAAATTTGGCAAAGGATAGAGGCCAGATTCCCATACTCTCTACAAGACGGTACGAATGAAAAAGTTCCATAAATCTAATGGCGTAAAAACCTAAAAAACCACCAATGGAGAAAGGAAATAATATCTTAGAGCCTGGATATGATATTAAAAAAGGGAAGTGTGGTAATCTTGGGAAAAACTCCCCAAGATACCAAACATTTGTCCCATATATATGTTGCTTACCCTAGGGTCCATGATCCAAGGGTCCAGAGATGGAAAAAATTCCAGGAGAAAATCCTCAAGAAGTCCTAAGGTGGAGAGTGATGCACACAGCACAATGCTGTGGAGCGGAATGACGCCATATACCGTCTCTGGCGTCCTTAAATAGGTGGAATAGAACTCTGTCCCGCCCCAGTGGGTGTGTTTGGATGACGTCAGACGCAAAAGCGTCCCGCGTCATCACCTGCAGATCCGCCCATTGGGCTGTGTCCTATTCCGGATGGAAATAGGAAGCAAAGGACCAGCTAACATGGGCGGCATGCGTGCGTATGTGCCGCCTACCGCATCACAATAGGCGCTATCCACAGGGCGTCATAGGGCTTCCCTGCCTCATACAGCACAATCACATGATGCGATATGCGCATGCGCAGTATGGGGAACTCAGCCAGAGACAATCCGTCTATGGCACAGGCGCCCAGCGTGGAAATGCGCATGCGCAGTGTGACCTGCCTGGGGCAGGATTGTAGATACCGCCAGGAGCGCAGGCGGCCGCGCATATCCCCCAGAAACGCCATCCCCTCTGCCCAGATCTGGACAGAGAGAGTGGAGCATAGAGAGGAGAAGCCACTGGGAAAGAGGATCCCCCATAAATCCCCAAATGCGGAAGTTATTCCGTACCAGGATGTTATAATATGGGGTAGGAGGATCCAAGCTGGGAGGGAGTTGATTGTTGCATGGGGGTGATAGAGGGGGAAAAAAAGAAAACCCCCCAGTCCAATTTCCCAAAGCCTAATCGGGGCCCAGGCACATTGGTGGGCGGACGTACCCCATCCACCAAAAAAACAAGGCAACAATGAGGACTAAAACCACTGGCAAGACAACAAAGGGGATATATATCCGGGAATCAGAAAATAAATTCCTGAAATCCAGAATAACCCCTACCCCAAAAGATCCAGGATGACCTCCAACCCATCATAGATGGAAAATGAAGGAACTGCCCCCCTAAAGGAATAAAGTCCCGCGATGCCCCTCATAACGGGATAGGGAGACTATGGGTCTATTTGGGGTTGAGTTGCCAGGTAGAGAAAAATGGGAGGGCACTAAAAAAAACCTGCCAAACAAAAAATGTGGAACATCACTATAAATTTCTCGGTGAGTAAAACCCCCGGGAGGCAGAGCCATTTACAATTGCAAAATCAAAACATACATATTATAAATGTTGTCCATATTATGGACAGATAAACAAAACCATAAAACTGAACCATTCACCTAATCCAGTAAATTACTTAAAGAAGAAACAAAGAGTATCAAGGGGAAACCCCCCCTAGAATGAGGGACCCGCAGTTGAGGGAATGAATAAAACAGGGAGTCATAAGAATCAAGAATTGTTATTGTGCAGTGGCTATATAGAGGAAACCTGACAATTTAATCAGTTTTTCCTGAACTATAGCCATCCAAGAATGGTCTAAAACTTTCCACCTCGTTTAAACCTGGTGGGGTGGTTGCCTTCAAGGTTCTAATCCAACGCATTTCTCGTTGAAGAAGAACCTTGTTCCAATCTCCTCCTCTGATTGGAATGTGTAATCTATCAAGAACAGTGAAATTTACTTTCGGCAATCTATAGTTATGTTTCTTGGCTATATGACGCCCCAAAGGCAAATACAGATTGCAGATCTTCATATCATGCATATGCTTTTCAACTCTCTTACAGAGTTTTTGTCTGGTTTTGCCTACATAGAAGGAACCACACTGACACTGCATGAGGTACACCACCCCCTGAGTCTGGCAGGAGGCATAGTGTCTCAGGGAGAAGTCTACCCCATTTGGCAGCGTCAGTGTGGTCCTCTGGCCAATGACTGAACATTGAGCACAATTTCCACATGGAAAAGTTCCAAAGTTCCTACAAGGATCCTTTCTAGAGATTCCTTTATATTCACTTTGTGTGACTAAATTACCAATTGAAACCGTTTTTCTATAGGAAATCAAAGGGCGAGGTGAGACCAGGGTGCTCACAACTGGATCATCTGTGAGGATTGACCAATTTTTGTTAATGATTTTGCGGATCCTCTCATGTTCATTTGAGAATCGCAGTATAATACGAGTGTTCTCATCAACATTCTTTTTCTTCTTTTTGAAGAGAAGATCTCTCCTAGTGAGAGCCTTAACCCGATTGAAAGCCTTCGTAAGGCATGTTTTGGTGTAGCCTCTATCTAGTAGTCTTAAGGTTAGTCCATCACTTTCTCTCTGGAAGTCCTCTTCCTTCGTGCAGTTCCTCCTAATCCGGAGGAACTGGCTGAAGGGGATGGATCGTTTTAATGGTAGTGGATGGAAACTGTCTGCGTGAAGCAGGGTGTTGCCGGCAGTTTCCTTCCGAAACAGTCTACTGGTTAGGTTTCCATTCGGGGCTTTTTTAATGCAAATATCTAAGAAGTGAGTCTCACTTTAGTCGAAGCTCATAGTAAAAAACAAGTTGTAGGCATTGTCGTTCATGAGCTCCAGACATTCCAATAACTGTTTCTCTGAACCGTCCCAAATGATAAAAACATCGTCGATGTACCTCTGCCACATCAAAATGTGACAGGTGTACATCGACGCATGTTCACTGGCCAAAAAGTATTTTTCCCACTCCCCCAGGTACAGATTCGCATATGAGGGCGCACAGCACGTCCCCATAGCTACTCCCTGTACCTGGCGGTAGTGGGAATTCTTGAAAATAAAAACGTTATGTCGGAGAATAAAGTCCAACATTTGGACAATAAAGGAATTGAATTTCCAATCTGTCGTAGTTCTCTGTTTTAAAACCCTATCTACTGCCTTAATTCCTAGATCATGTGGAATGCTATTATAGAGCGATTCCACATCAATGGTCACTAGGATCGCTGTCTCTGGGATGGTTAGCTCTTCAATAATCTGTAGGAGATGAATGGTGTCCTTGGTGTAGGACGGTAGATCCATAACGTGGGGTCTCAGGTGGTCATCAATGACCTGGCTGATTCCCCCCGTGATGGAACCATTGCCCGATACTATAGGCCTTCCCGGTGGATTTTGAAGATTTTTATGCACTTTGGGGAGGGCATATAGAGTGGGTAATCTGGGATATCTAGTTCTAATGAAATCCCAGATTTCTCGAGTAATTGTCCCCACATTGAAAGACTCATCAACCAGTACATAAAAGTCTTGGTTGTATTTCTCTACCAATGAAGGGGCAATTAATTTGTAACAATTGGAATCATTGAGTATTCTAAGGACCATGTTTTCATAATCTAAATTATTCATGATTACGATATTTCCCCCTTTATCCGAACTCTTGATTGTAATATCAAAGTTGTTTTTGAGAGATTGGAGCGCTTTCCTTTGACCCACATTTAGGTTTTGTTGTCCTGAATCTTCTTTTAATCTTTCCAGATCTTTGGCAGTTTGTTTAACAAATAATGCCAGAGCTGGATTCTGATTGAGTTGTGGAAAGACATGCGATCTTCGTTTAAACTTTTTTGGTTCATATCTGAAACTCTCCTCTTCCTCCTCCTCACTCCCCTCACTATCAAGAGGATCATCCTCTTGTTCATCCCAGGCTCCACTTTCCAGTAAAAGGAGGTTGAGGTCTCTCAAGGCTTTGAAATCTGCTGCTTTTAGATTAGGTGGTACCTCAACTTCTTTTTTGATTTGTTTTTTATTGTACAGACTTTTATAAAGCAAATTGCGAGCAAAGAGATGAATGTCTTTGATCACCTCGAAGACATCTGAATTTTTATTGGGACAAAAGGATAACCCTAAAGATAGTACTTCCTGTTCACATTTCGAAAGTGTATGGGAAGACAAATTTATAATGTTTAAACCTCCTTCACTAGACCCTTGACCATAATCGGCTCCGTCTCTATCTGAGTTACCACTGACTGGAGAATTCCTGTCTGTGTCGGTGGAGTTGGTAACGGAGGGATCTGTAAGATCCGGTTCTGGTCTAAAAAATCATCTAGTTGCGTACGTTGAATTTTAGGGATCGCTCCTTGGTCCTTTTTATTGTTTTTAATGTTACGATTAGAAGGATTGTTTTTGAGAATTCCACCTGTTAAATTTTTTGCAGTAATGCCTATCTTACCGTCCCGATCCATATGGAGATCAGTAGCCGATTTTTTAGGTAATTGATGGACCTCACCTTCCAAATCCTGTTGTCTGGGGAACAAACTTTTCCTTTTCCCAGATTGCCGGCCTGTATGGGAGGAGACTGAGGAGGAGGAGTTAGAGGGTGTATCTGACAAATCATCATTTGATTTAAATAGATTATCACCTTGACCCTTTTTAATTTTTCGGGTCGTTTTAACATTCTTAAATTTTTTATCTGTATTCCATTTATAAGCACGGTTCTCTCCAAAGGCATTTTTATCTCTCCAATATTTTTTCTCTTTTTTGATCAAAATTTGTTTACCAAACGTTTCCAAATGCTCCCTTAGTTTAATTTCTGATTTGTTGTATTCTTCATGACTTTTTAGAGGGGTGAGCCGTGTATAAAGAGATCCAATCTCATCGTTCATTGTTACTAGTTGTGACTTATATTCATTCTGTAATAATAACATAAGATTTCTAGAGCAATCATTTAGTTTGCTCTCCCAGTTAATTCTAAGCTCTTTAGAGATATTTTCCAAAATTGGGAAAATCTGTATGCTTAGGCCAATAGGGTTGATATTTTCACGAATATATATCGCTCCAAAGAGTGGATATGCCAATGTAAGGCTGATTTTCGTTCCAGCACTTTGGTGAGATTTGAAAATAAAGCAGTCAAGTTTGAGGAAGTCTGTTCCTTTCCTTGATAGTTGCAGTGGATATTTGCCATAAGATCATCCCATTCCCTCCCCTGCAGATCCCCCATATTCCCCGTTCCCCCACAGGACTCCATATCCATCTAAAAGAAATTACTAGAAAAAAGTGAAAAAAAGAGAAGAATAAGTGACACTCCCAAAATAGGGAGAAAAATGGTGTCTCAGTAGGAGAACAAGAACCCCCCAGCTATAAATCAGATATAAAAATAACCTGATTGCTGAGGGACTATGAACTAACTCCAAATATTATTGATTGTTCAGTGTTAGGGCTGTGTCAAGGAAATGAGTTCATGAATGAGGTATGGGTGTATTTTCCACCCTAAATAAATTGGAAAAGATTGAACTCAGTTCTCGAGACACATATTGGTTGCCATCATCCCCAAAACGGGTATGAAGAAGAAACCTCAAAAAGTGGGACTATACCGGCAACAAGATAAACCATATAGGCTACATAGAATAATTTTATAAATTTATTTTCAAAATACAAAAACATATAGAAATTGAAAAAGTTCTTTTAAAAACAATATGACAAATGGTACAAAATGATATGCATATCTGAAGTAGGTGAGGGTGTAGAATTCCGACGCGTTTCCAAATGGCTGAAAATATGCCTATCTTCCTCAGGGAATTATAGTCACCATCTACAGAATATCAAGACATGTCAATTACATGTCTTTATATAATTGACATGTCTTGATATTCTGTAGATGGTGACTATAATTCCCTGAGGAAGATAGGCATATTTTCAGCTATTTGGAAACGCGTCGGAATTCTACACCCTCACCTACTTCAGATATGCATATCATTTTGTACCATTTGTCATATTGTTTTTAAAAGAACTTTTTCAATTTCTATATGTTTTTGTATTTTGAAAATAAATTTATAAAATTATTCTATGTAGCCTATATGGTTTATCTTGTTGCCGGTATAGTCCCACTTTTTCATGGTCCTAAAGGTTTTGCATTCTTCGTATAACAAACCATTTTCTTAATATACCTTTATAAGCCCAATTTTATTTATTTTTTCAAATGCTTCATTTCTAACAACTGCTGATCTAATGACCAAACTCACTGGCATAGAGTGCTCATATTTAACACTGAACTCCAGTTAAAAAAATAAAAACGAATAGCCTACTCAAAAATAAAATAAAAAAGGAGATGAGGGTGGGTGCAGAGAAGAAGCAGATTTCAGCAGGACAATGTTGGATCCACTGGGTGGGTGAGTACTTTAAATTTGCAGGACCTGCAGCCAGGTAAGTGGGTGTTTTAAAAAAAAAAAAAGGGGGTGGGGGTAGGGAGCGTAAAGTTCTGCTTTAATGCAGGATCTTGCTGCCAGCTAGATCCTGTGTAAATTGTATTTGGCCAAATCCAACTATAATCTTCAAGTAACCCATGTGTCTCTGGTGAGTCCCTTGCATCCTGGGACATGAGGCATCAAGTCAAGATTAAAGCTGCAGGTTAGGTAAGGCAGTTTCTGCATTGTTACATTGGTCCAGCTTGGACCAGTGTAATGCGCCATACCTGTGGGATCCCTGGGGAAGCTGGAAATCACTGTAGTAGTCACCACTACTATGATGATATCCACTAGCTTCTGAGCCTCATGCTGATCAGTATACGGTCACTCACTTGGTACTCATGCCATTCAAGGAATACTTCATATTTTCTCAATGAATGCAAAGTGTTCTCTTATTGAGTAAAGTGGAGAGGAAGGGTGGTGAGGTAAGACTCCCCATCTCATCCAATCAGAGAATGCTTTGCATTCACTGAGAAAACCCAAAGTTATTTACTAAAACTAGAGAGTGCAAAATCTAGTGCAGTTTTGCATATACAGTATCTCACAAAAGTGAGTACGCCCCTCACATTTTATTATATCTTTTCATGTGACAACACTTAAGAAATGACAATTTGCTACAATGTAAAGTAGTGAGTGTACAGCTTGTATAACAGTGTAAATTAGCTGTCCCCCTCAAAATAACTCAAAACACAGCCATTAATGTCTAAATCGCTGGCAACAAATGTGAGTACACCCCCCTAAGTAAAAATGTCCAATTTGGGCCCAATTAGCCATTTTACCTCCCGGTGTCATGTGACTCATTAGTGTTACAAGGTCTCAGGTGTGAATGGGGATCAGGTGTGTTAAATTTGGTGTTATTGCTCTCACTCTCTCATACTGGTCACTGAAAGTTTAACATGGCATCTCATGGCAAAGAACTCTCTGGGGATCTGAAAAAAAAAATTGTTACTCTACATAAAGATGGCCTAGGCTATAAGAAGATTGCCAAGACTATGAAACTGAGCTTCAGCATAGTGGTCAAGACCGTACATCAGTTTAACAGGACAGGTTCCACTCAGAACAGGCCCCGCCATGGTCGACAAAAGAAGTTGAGTGCACTTGCTCAGCATCATATCCAGAGGTTGTCTTTGGGAAATAGATGTATGATTGCTGCCAGCATTGTTGCAGAGGTTGGAGGGGTGGGGGGTCAGCCTGTCAGTGCTCAAACCATACGCTACACACTGCATAAAATCGGTCTGCATGGCTGTTGTCCCAGAAGGAAGATGATGCACAAAATAGCCCACAAACAGTTTGCTGAAGACAAGCAGACTAAGGACATGGATTACTGGAACCATGTCCTGTGGTCTGATGAGACCAAGATAAACTTATTTGGTTCAGATGGTGTCAAGCATGTGTGGCGGCAACCAGGTGAGGAGTACAAAGACAAGTGTGTCTTGCCTACAGTCAAGCATGGTGGTGGGAATGTCATGGTTCATGAGTGCTGCCCGCACTGGGGAGTTAGAGTCCATTGAGGGAACCATGAATGCCAACATGTACTGTGACATACTGAAGCAGAGCATGATCCCCTCCCTTGGAATACTGGGCCGCAGGGCAGTATTCCAACATGATAACGACCCCAAACACACCTCCAAGACAACCACTGCCTTGCTAAAGAAGCTGAGGGTAAAGGTGGTGGACTGGCCAAGCATGTCTCCAGACCTAACCCTTTTGAGCATCTGTGGGGCATCCTCAAATGGAAGGTGGAGGAGCGCAATGTCTCTAACATCCACCAGCTCTGTGATGTCGCCATGGAGGAGTGGAAGTGGACTCCAGTGGCAACCTGTGAAGCTCTGGTGAACTCCATGCCTAAGAGGGTTAAGGCAGCGCTAGAAAATAATGTTGGCCACACAAAATATTGAAACTTTGGGCCCAATCTGAACATTTTTACTTAGGGATGTACTCACATTTGTTGCCAGCAGTTTAGACTTTATTGGCTGTGTGTTGAGTTATTTTGAGGAGACAGCAAATTTACACTGTTATACAAGCTGTACACTCACTACTTTACATTATAGCAAAGTGTAATTTCTTCACTGTTGTCACATGAAAAGATATAATAAAATATTTACAAAAATGCGAGGCGTGTACTCACTTTTGTGAGATACTGTAAACCAATCAGCTTCCAAGTTTTATTGTCAAAGCTTAACTGAACCAGCTGAAGTTATAAGCTGATTGGCTACCATCAGTGGCGGCTGGTGAAGTTTTAGGATGGGGGGGCAGACCCCTCCCACTTCTCAAAAGCCCCACCCCTTATAGAATCCACCCATTCCGTCTCCTGTATTCCACTTGCTTCCACCCATAGTGTCAGGAGTATTTAGATCAGCATCAAAGGACAGAGTATATAGCCCCAGCATCACAGGACAGTGTATACAGTCCCAGCATCACAGGACAGAGTATATAGCTCAGCATCACAGGACAGAGTAAATATCTCAGCATCACAGATCATGGTATATAGCGCAGCCACACAGATTATAGTATATAGCACAGCCTCACAGATCATGGTATTTAACGCAGCCTTGCAGATCATGGTATATAGCGCAGCCTCGCAGATCATGGTATATAGCATAGCCTCACAGACCAGCGCAAACTGAAAAATGACACTGTTAGCACTGATTTGTAATTTGCAGCTGGGAAGATCAGTTCACTCATCCAATTCCAGAGTAGCATATCTTTCAGTTATATGTGAAAAAAGCAAACTCTGTACTGACCAGCATATGTGATACATTTTTTGCATGTAATTATATAAAGTATAGATATTGCTATATGATATCAACTTAAACCCCACTTTTCCTTGTTTATATTATCTGCCAATAACTTAGTATACAGTCTTCATTACATGGTTATATTTAATGTTTTTTCCCCCGGTTTATGACATCCTCATGTTAGAGCCTCCAGTAAGGATGCCATGGGAATGATAATCTGTTATTGCAGTTTGTGCATCCTGTTTAAAATTATGGGACCACTCGTGTACTGCTAGGGGTTGTTAGGGACAATCAGAGTAATGAGCCTCCAAGGTTACATTCGGTGGGGCTTACTTAGCTCTGCTCGGGCCATGCATTCCACGGAGCTGCTGACGTCACTTCCGGTTAATCACTGGCACAGGGAAACTGGAAGCGACGTCGTAACTCGGAGGGAAAGTACCGCCCATGTCCTAGGGCGGCGCCAATCTTGTACAAAGCTCCCGGTCGTAGTAATACTATGGGCGCCGGGCGGAAGTACAGTGCCTTGCAAAAGTATTCACCCCCTTGGCTTTTTACCTATTTTGTTACATTACAGCCTTTAGTTCAATGTTTTTTTAATCTGAATTATATGTGATGGATCAGAACACAATAGTCTAAGTTGGTGTAGTAAAATTTGAAAAATATATACATAAAACTATTTTTCAGAAATAAAAAACTGATAATTGGCATGTGCGTATGTATCCCTTTGTTATGAAGCCCATAAAAAGCTCTGGTGCAACCAATTACCTTCAGAAGTCACATGATTAGTGAAATGATGTCCACCTACGTGTCACATGATCTGTCATTATCTGTCAACAGAAAACCTGCCAAGAGACGGCTGCACACCAAAACTCACGAACCAGGCAAGGAGGGCATTAATCAGAGAGGCAGCACAGAGACCCAAGGAAACCCTGGAGGAGCTGCAGAGTTCCACAGCAGAGACTGCCTTGCAAAAGTATTCACGGGCGCCGGGCGGAAGTACAGTGCCTTGCAAAAGTATTCACCCCCTGGCTTTTTACCTATTTTGTTACATTACAGCCTTTAGTTCAATGTTTTTTTAATCTGAATTATATGTGATGGATCAGAACACAATAGTCTAAGTTGGTGTAGTAAAATTTGAAAAATATATACATAAAAACTATTTTTCAGAAATAAAAAACTGATAATTGGCATGTGCGTATGTATCCCTTTGTTATGAAGCCCATAAAAAGCTCTGGTGCAACCAATTACCTTCAGAAGTCACATGATTAGTGAAATGATGTCCACCTGTGTGCAATCTAAGTGTCACATGATCTGTCATTATCTGTCAACAGAAAACCTGCCAAGAGACGGCTGCACACCAAAACTCACGAACCAGGCAAGGAGGGCATTAATCAGAGAGGCAGCACAGAGACCCAAGGAAACCCTGGAGGAGCTGCAGAGTTCCACAGCAGAGACTGGTGTATCTGTACATAGGACAACAATAAGCCGTACGCTCCATAGAGTTTGGCTTTATGGCAGAGTGGCCAGAAGAAAGCCATTACTTTCAGCAAAAAACAAAATGGCACGTTTTGAGTTTGCGAAAAGGCATGTGGGAGACTCCCAAAATGTATGGAGGAAGGTGCTCTGGTCTGATGAGACTAAAATTTTACTTTTTGGCCATCAAAGAAAACGCTATGTCTGACACAAACCCAACACATCACATCACCCAAAGAACAAACATGGTGGTGGCAGCTTTATGCTGTGGGGATGTTTTTCAGCAGTTGGGACTGGGAAACTGGTCAAAGTTAAGGGAAAGATGGATGGTGCTAAATACAGGGATATTCTTGAGCAAAACCTGTACCACTCTGTGTGATTTGAGGCTAGGATGGAGTTTCACCTTCCAGCAGGACATTGGCCCCAAACACACTGCTAAAGCAACACTTGAGTGGTTTAAGGGGAAACATGTAAATGTGTTGGAATGGCCTAGTCAAAGCCCAGACTTCAATCCAATAGAAAATCTGTGGTCAGATTTAAAGATTTCTATTCACAAGCGCAAACCATCCAACCTGAAGGAGCTGGAGCAGTTTTGCAAGGAGGAATGGGCAAAAATCCCAGTGGTAAGGTGTGGCAAGCTCATAGAGACTTATCAAAAGCGACTTGGCGGCACAGTGGTGTAGTGGTTAGCACTCTCACCTAGCAGTAAGAAGGGTCGCTGGTTTGAATCCCAACCACGACACTACCTGCCTGGAGTTTGCATGTTCTCCCTGTGCCTGCGTGGGTTTCCTCCGGGTACTCCGGTTTCCTCCCACAATCCAAAGACATGTAGGTAGGTTAATTGGCTTCTGTCCAAAAAATTGGCCCTAGTATATGAATGGGGACCTTGGATTGTGGGCTCCTTGAGGGTAGGGACCGATGTGAGTGTGCAATGTACAGGGATATGGACAATTGTAGGCACTCACTCAGGTTGAACTGGATGGACTGATGTCTTTATTCAACCTTACTAACTATGAAACTATGAGACTTGGAGCTGTGATAGCCGCAAAAGGTGGCTCTACAAAGTATTGACTTTATGGGGTAAATAGTTATGCACATTGTCTTTTTCTGTTATTTTGTCCTATTTGTTTGCTTAAAAAAATTTAAACATTTTCAAAGTTGTGGGCATGTTCTGTAAATTAAATGATGCGAATCCTCAAACAATCCATGTTAATTCCAGGTTGTGAGGAAACAAAACACGAAAAATGGGGGGGTGAATACTTTTGCAAGGCACTGTATTCCCACGCAATCGATTGCGCCACAAGGCAGGTCAAAAGCCTGCAAATGAAGTGTCTCGTCTGCAATCATGTGATTGCATAGACGTCGTGCTTCCCATAGTGCACTGTGCCCGAATGCACTTCAAGGACCTTTTTTTCTATTTTTAGGTTTTTTTTTGTGACGTAAGAGGCTTTGGCTGTTAATTAAAGGTGCTGGGCTTAGACATGGATCCATATGAATGCATTCATGTATATGTGGTACAATTTATTTTTAGTAAAAAAAAAACCTTTTTAGGCAGGTCATGTTCACTTTTAAGTGGAAGCAAGTGCTCAGCTAATAAAAGCTGAAAAATATTGAACAACTCATGTTGGCAGAGCCTAAATAGATCAAACAGTAAGACATCACCACCATGCACACTTTTAGCTGCAGAGGTCTCCTCTGTTTTTCATTGAAAATGGAATACCCAACTAATTAAGTTCTTAAGTTCTTAACACGGATTCTAAAAAATATTATTGTAAGAACATTCATATTGCAAAACTATTTGGTAACACTCTTAGCATAATAAATAGCAGATACCTATAACTCCACCAATGCCCTTGTAAAAAAAAAAGCGACATGTACCCATTCCTTCTGACAAATCACTCTCACTACTTCATATTACAATAGAGAAATGCAAAACACAGAATACAAACAATCAATACAGAGTGTTCATTATATTCAAGAGCTGAATTTATTTTCACATATTGCACTGTATATTTTCACGATGTTTGCTTCATTAGTCTGTTTGTTTTGCAAACATTTTTCAAAAGTTTTCAGTTATAGTCCACCATGCGAGATTTCTGGTTAAGTTTAGATTGTGGAATATTAAGTAAGACTTTGGTGGTCCTACACACGTTTTTCTCATTTCTAAGGGAGATCAGGAGAAGCGAAGGATGGATCATGTCATTTGATCACTACAATAGCAAATAATATACAAGGGAATGGATGCCAATGAGACTGCAGCATGAGATGCCCCAGACCTTCCATCACAAGAAAGATTTCAGCAATCAAAAATAGCAGACGCAAACTAAACACAAATTACTAAGTGTGCAGTTGTTACTTAGGGATTGGAATAACCCACAAAAATATCACAAGCACAGGTATTACAGTGTATTTTAAAGTCAAATTATTTTTACGTTATTCATTTCCTGCATTAAGGTAAAAAATGTCCCACTACCTGGCCCCCCCCCCCCCCCCCCCCCCCAACACTTACCTCACTACTCTTTTGATCCAGTGCCATGCCTGTCTACATCAGAGCTGGTCTCTCTTCCTATTCTCACAGGACAGATTGTGAGCATCAGGAGCCAATGGCTGTGTGTGTGTGTGTCTATAGGTGCACATTGCCCATCGAGCCTGCACAAGTGCTCCCATACCAAGAAGCTTGCTATAAGGGTACATGGAGATGTGGAGGAGATAACAGTGCGGGCGGGGGACTCCAGAAGAAGAGGTTAGGGACCTCTCTGTGCAATACCTTTGTGCAGAGCAGGTACTGTGAGTAGAAACCTCTTTTTTTATTTTAAAGGGAAAAAAAACATTTCTTTTCAGTAATTTTTTGTTTTAGATTAAGAAAAGGGCTATCTGTGTCCCCACTGGGGAAATGTATTTCCTCTCTTGTTGACCATCTTACAGCTCAAAATTCACCATGTTACATTGTTTAATGTGATATTGGCCTGGCAGCTTCCAATATAGGAGAATGATATAAAATATTAAAATTGCGCCAATGATCATAGATAAATAAATAAAAAATGATAAGTTCATTATATTGGAAACCCAAACATTCAATGTAAGAGTCCACCAGTGATTCAGATAGTGAGTCTTGATTACCCCTGAGGATAAATCCACTATCAACCACCTCGTGTAAGCAGTGCCGTCACCAACAGTAAGATTATCTGTTTACCAGCTCCAATTGATCCGCCGTTACAAGGGATCAAACAGCGCCTATGGCTTATAACCCAGCCTGGGCCATTCTCTTGGTAATACCGTTCTCCTGTACCCGGGACGTCACTCAATCATTACTTTGGCTTTTTTTCCTCTGTTTTACCTGGTGATCTGGCCAGTAACACACCTCTTGTGTTAGTGAGACACAACGGTCTTGATTTACTAAAACTCAGATAATCAAGACTCACTATCTGAATCACTGGTGGACTCTTACATGGAATGTTTGGGTTTCCAATTTAATGAACGTTTAATTTTTAATTTTTTTATCTATGATCATTAGCACGATTGTAATATTTTATATTATTGCTATACTGTAATTATGTCATACAGAAGAATCGCTGCTTAATTTTTGTTTTGTCTTGTTTTGGTTTGCTTTGATTTCCCATAGCGCAGTTTTTCTTCCTATTTTTTCTTATAGGAGAATGATATTCTGGGCATAGAAAGCTCCGAAAAAAAAATTGGTGGCTCTTGACCAAGCCAAAAGAAAAATGCCTGAGTTTTTTTCCAACATTGGGCATGCAATAACACCTATGGCAGTAATAACCTGTCGTCAGTAGTCCCTGACCTTGAGACAAGACCACATATATATGCAGGAATGGCCCAGGTTCTGTCAAGCATTTATGGCAGTGGAAATCAGCTGTGTGATAAATTGTGGAAAGCGGTCTATAGTATACTCTGTGTAAAGTTTTCTGTTGGATAAAGTGATTTTTGGCAGAGGTCTTCTTGGATACATAGGTAGTTAGTTTGTCATCCCAGGCCTCATTCCCCAACACAGGGATATCTTCATGGTGGTATATATTTACAACCGTTTATTTAATAAGCATAGCAGTATATCGTTGCACTGTTACTTTTTTGCTATAGTTTTGTTGTCCTGGGTAGCACAATATTATTACCCAAATGTGTTTGCAATGCTGATGGAGCCTCAGCACATTTCTGTGCATGGGGAAGATGAGCAACATGAACACCACTGGTGGCATGTTGGAATCAATCCATCCTTGCAGACCCAGAATGAATAAGCAATTAAATAATATATAATGACTAGCTTTAGCATTAGATCAAGCGTAAACTATTCCAGGCATTTTATAAAGAATGGGATGGAGTAATATGAGCTGCAGATAGTTACTTGAGGTTAAACTAGAAAGATGAGCTATCATTTTCCTAACATTTATGAGCTGTAACTGCTATATTATTGTGATATGCCGAGTCTTCTGTCATTCCTCAGACACCTTTTACCTGTGTGAAATACATCACCTTGATGTCTCATTTAAGTAGCATGCTGAAAATGCAAATAGTTCCTGCCAGACAAGTGTTAACTGACTGTTCCAATGTGTTCTGATTACCCACAGTGTAACCGCAGAACTTGACAAAGATAAAACAACTAAAAACCAGATGTAATCACTCATAAGTGATCCGTTCTTGGCTTATAGACCTAAAACTTACCTCCAAAGAGCAAGGCTCTATCATGAATTTATGATGCTATAGGCACTGCAAGCCTTATTGCTATATTAAATAAAAGTAAATCCAGTCCCCTCCTGAACCCCTGATAATTAAAAGTATACCGTTTCTCTTGCTTTCCTCTCCCTGTAACTGAGACACATTTTTCCCCTCACATTGTTGGATGGGTAGCTCCAGAGGTGTTGGGGCAAAAATTCCAGGACAGAAAACATTCCAAGTGTAGTGATGACTCTCTAGGGAACTGCTGGAGATAATTAGGCTCTCCTACCTCTCCTGTGGCTACCTGCCCTGTATCTGGACCAGACAGCTCACCGGCAGATCTCTGACAATAATCAGGCTTTATTCATGTTTATCTTTTTACAGTGGAACGCAAACTGGAAAGATGGTTTAGGGGTTGCAGGATACCAAAAAAGATATACTTAAAGTGGAGTTCCACCCACTTTTACAACTCTTCAGCATCCCTCACTAAACTGTGCACTGTAAACAAATTGGATATTTTTTTTATTTTTTTTTCAGCACAGACTGTATATTTGCTGTATTCATTTTTCACTTCCTCCTCCCTGGCCGCGGCCCATCGCATCATTTCCTGTTTGCAATGCCTCCTGGGAAGGGGCAGCAACTTCCTCTCAAACTGCCGTTGCTATGGAAACCTGACCTGAAACCTATTACACTGCTTATGCTGCACTGAGCATGTACGAGATCTGCAAGGATGAGATCCAGGAAGAAATACAGTCTGGCTTCAGATGCCCACACTTAAGATGGCCACGGCCTGCTGCAAGTTTATAAAATAACAAACTACTGCTAAAAACTAACAAAACAGACCTTAGTTTACAGACTAACTTTACTAGAATACATTAAGCTTGTGTATTATAGGGGTATTTTTATTTAAAAAGTATAATTTTGGCCGGGACACCGCTTTAATAAACCTAAGCAGTAGGTCCTATGAGATGACCCTTAAAAATTTGATGCTGATGGACAGAGGGCGCTAAATAAATCTGGAGTGCTTTGAGAATAGTAACTGTGTTTTCTTCCTCCTGAATCTGACTTCTGCCCCTTTATATGCAGACAATAATAGCTGAGCCACTGGACAAAGATCCCTCTTCAAAGGTCTAGAAGACCTTCTACCAAGCTTTTATCAAGCTCCTCTGCAACCCTCTTAAGCTTGGCTTGTTTCAGGCATGTGCTTCAGTAAGTGGCTTGGTATCCATTACCTCAGCACATGGCTCATGCTATGGCAGGCCCTGACAGCAATGCATCACAGAAGCCTCCTCCCAAGAAGAAGCTCCCAGGGAGAGAGAGAGAGTTTTGGAAAGGTGCTCCTAAATGTTTATCATCTTCCTAATGACCTAGTGGGTAATGCTTCTTACACTGATTACTGTAAACTCCTTCCATAAAAATGCTTGTAGCGCTACCCCCGCAGGAGCCGTTAGAATATTTAGGCTCCCTGTTCATCACTGAGCCCTGGACAGAGCAACAACCCTGCTGACACCATCAAAGTACTTTGGTCAGGTAGCGAAATACACACACATATTTATCAAATAAATGATTAGAATGTGTTAAGATCAATGAATAGTACGGCAGACAAAGAATCAGTTAACAAAAGCTATGCAACACTGAAGGACTGAAGATATAAACAATAGCTCTAGGACTGAGAGATTTCCCTCAAGTGAGCAAAAGGGGGTAACAAAAACACTAGGATAACTCACTTCTGGACCCTCAATCAGAAGAGACAAAGTTTAAGCTTCAGAAAGTTTATCAAAGCTACCACCTTAACTAAACTATGTATTGGGTTCTTTAAGAAAAGAGGGGGGGGGGGGTCATAAGATGTATGTCTCCTCAAATGGAGAAGTTGAACTTGAGCGGCTAATTCTTTCCTTAGGTGGCTTCAACTTGGGCAAAAGTGAACACAAAGCTCTGCCTAAAGCCACGTACACACGAGCGGACTTTTCGACGGACTAGGTCCGACGGTCTTTCCGATTGACTTTCGACAGAGTTCCGACGAACTTTCCGAATGAACGGACTTGGCCACACACAATCACACTAAAGTCCGACGGATTTGAACATGATGATGTAAGACCGGACTAGAATAAGGAAGTTCATAGCCAGTAGCCAATAGCTGCCCTAGCGTCGTTGTTTGTCCATCGGACTAGCACACAGACGAGCGGATTTCTCGATAGGAACTGGGTCCGGCGGAGTTCCGGCGGAAAAATTTGCAGCATGTTCTATTTCTAAAGTCTGTAAGATTTCATGACAGCAAAAGTCTGATGGAGCCCACACACGATCGTCTGACGGATTCGTTCCGTCAGACCTTTACTGTCGAAAAGTTTGGTCGTATGTACGCGGCATAAAAGAGGGGATAGCTGGGTTAACTGAGTCAGATAACCTGCAGGCAGTATTGGTAGAAGTGGTTAAGAATGGTAGACTGCAGTAATGAATGAGCACATGTGCCGATTCCATCCAGACTGTAGGATTAGATAGGCAATTGGATCTGTGTCGATCGCAGTGGCCTGTACTGTACAGTGTCCTTAAACTTGAACAGCAAACACACTTGCAACAAGGGAAGTGTTAAATGGGTTATGAACCCTCTCCCCTGGTCCTTATGCCAAGGAAAGCATAGTGATGAGCATTCAGATGGGGAGGGACCCCTTTGCTCTTTGGAGATGTGGTTTGCGATGATGATTGGTGACGTCGTGGTCTGACAGCAACAGGTCTCCACCAGACTGCCTCCTCAGGACACCCGGCTTTCTGATAGCACTGGTGGCTTCCTGGCAAAACTTGGTCTGGTCCACATTACAGTAACAATGCACAGTGTTAAATGCTGAAGCAATCAGCCCACCAGCCTTAGGGAAAACCTACAGAACCATGGTAAGGTAAATATCAGCCCAGAATTAGCACATTATATATTTATTAGAGATGCAACTGCATAGGGCAGGGTCTTTACACATGCATTGTTAAAACGGGTGCATTGTTGCAAAATGTAATGACTTATAGTAGGTGAGGCTGAAAAAAGACACAAGTCCATCAAATCCAACCTTGTTCTTTTTTGAAGGACATAATAATTGTGTGGAGCTGCAGGTGGTGTTATTTGTATCAGTTCTTATTAAATATTGTTTTAGTAAAGGCATAAAGGTCCCTCATTAAAATAAAATCCCTAAGTTCTGTTTTCTCCTCAGTTGTCTCTCTTTTTGGCCTAATGTTTATACCTCCATAAACCATGTGCTGTTTAAAGGGTAAGTTCACCTTTACAGAAAATCTGTAAGGTGAACTTACACTGGACCTCCTCCCCACCAGCGCTGACAGGACAGGTTATACGGATTCTGATTGGTCCGCGCTGTCCATGTGATGGTGCTGACCAATTAGAATGCCTCCTATTCGTACATGAGGTACGGATAGGAGATTAAGCCATGGGGATTTCAAATCCCCGGACAAGTGAAGCGGCACCTCTGTGTCTTACAGCTGGGGATCGCGAGACTCTGGTACAGCTGAGCCAGGGTAGTGGGAAGGGGGCCCAGTGTAAGTTTACCCTACAGATTTTCTGTAAAGGTGAACTTAAACTTTAACTGTCAGAAATGATATTATACCATTTCGTCCAGCTTCTATACCACAGGTGTCAAACACACCTCCAGACCATTTCATGTGGCCATTTCATGTGGCCCTCACACCTCTCCAGCCCTCCTCTGGTCCTCCTCCAGACCCCTACTTTCTGTTTTCAAGCAATGCATCCAGCTTCTTCCCAGCAGCAGCATAAGGAAAGGGGTTGCACTGTGATGTTAGGGAGAGTAGGGGACTCAACTTCTGATGGTGGGGTGGCTCTTGACATCTAATGTAAGGGGAGGGGATGTGCTGGACATTTAATCTTACAGATACAACTGGCCCTTTTGAGCACAATGATAATGCTGATGCGGCCCACAATGAAATTGAGTTTGATACCCCTGCTCTATACTATTGCAGTTGTTATTTTGAAAGTCAAATATAAAAGAAAAATGTACCTGTTATAGCAAATCACTCTTTGCATATTAAATCTTTATTTTTATTGAATCTGGGGGTGTAGCAGGGTTGTGTTCTTTTGCCTACATAACAATTTCCCCTTGCTTTCAAAAGTTGAGAGGTAAAGTTGACACCTATTCTGGTGTACTGGCTTACTGTATCCCAGATCTGGCTGTTTTTTCTGATTCCTCAGCCAGCAAAAGAACTCCCTGGACAACCTAATTGTAACTGTGATTTTAACCAGTTTTGTCTATAACTTTTTTAACCTAACCACTTGTATGTGTAGAATAAAATTATGCTTACTTTTTCTTTTAAATCTCCTTGATTTGTGTATTTATTAAACCCTACGAGGTACATGTAAAGTCCTACTCAATTTTGTTCTAGTTTGGTTTATGCATTCCAGATCTAGCAGCCTCATGGACAGCGTAACCACGATTGTCAAAAAGTGTGTGATGTTACATAGTTACATAGTTACATAGTAGGTGAGGTTGACACAAGTTTGACACAAGTTCATCAAGTCCAACCTATGTGTGTGATTGTATGTCAGTATTACATTGTATATCCCTGTATGTTGTGGTCGTTCAGGAGCTTATCTAATAGTTTTTTGAAACTATCGATGCTCCCCGCTGAGACCACCGCCTGTGGAAGGGAATTCCACATCCTTACATTACAGTAAAGAACCCTCTACGTAGTTTAAGGTTAAACCTCTTTTCTTCTTATTTTAATGAGTGGCCACGTGTCTTGTTAAACTCCCTTCTGCCAAAAGTTTTATCCCTATTGTGTCACCAGTACGGTATTTATAAATTGAAATCATATCCCCTCTCAAGCGTCTCTTCTCCAGAGACAATAAGTTCAGTGCTTGCAACCTTTCTTCATAACTAATATCCTCCAGACCCTTTATTAGCTTTTTTGTCCTTCTTTGTGCTCCATTTCCAGTACATCCTTCCTGAGGACTAGTGCCAAGAACTGGGCAGCATACTCTAGGTGCGGCCAGACCAGAGTCTTGTAGAGCAGGAGAATTATCGTTTTATCTCTGGAGTTGATCCCCTTTTTAATGCATGCCAATATTCTGTTTGCTTTGTTAGCAGAAGCTTGGCATTGCATGCCATTGCTGAGCCTATCATCTACTAGGACCCCCAGGTCCTTCTCCATCCTAGATTCCCCCAGAGGTTCTCCCCCCAATGTATAGATTGCATTCATATTTTTTCAACCCAAATGCATTATTTTAAATTTTTTCTACATTAAACCTCATTTGCCATGTGGTTGCCCACCCAATTAATTTGCTCAGGTCTTTTTGCAAGGTTTCCACATCCTGCGGAGAAGTTATTGCCCTGCTTAGCTTAGTATCATCCACAAATACAGAGATTGAACTGTTTACCCCATCCTCCAGGTCGTTTATGAACAAAATAAAATAAAAATGAGATTATAAAACTCTTTTTACTGTAGCAGAGGAAAATTTGATCTTTTATCCTGCCAGACAGGCTGCAAAGAGTTGCCACCTCATCCCTTTAAACCTGAACACCTTTGAATTACACAGGTTCTGAGGCTAATTAAATGCAGATAAGGCACCAAGTGACCACCTTAATCAGCCACAGAACCTGTGTAACTAATATGTGTGTTCCGGTTTAAAGGGATGAGGTGGCAAACATAAGACTGCAATGTGTAGCAGAGCTGTTTAAATCTCAAAACTGTTTTGACAAAAAAAAACTATTGAAGTTGTTTATTATACCCAATACTTTAGCCCAGGGTTTCTCAACCAGGGTTGCATGGAACTCTAGGGTTCCTCCAGAGGTTGCTGGGGGTTCCTTGAGCAATGAACAATGTCTGCCTCTCAGATAAGTTCCCACTGACACCACTCATCTTTTTAGCTAAGGGGGTAATTATTCCCAATCACCACAAGTGTAAGGACCATTCTTCCCACTGACCATCACACTAATGCCCTGTACACACGATAGGATTTTCCGACAACAAAACCATAGATATTTTTTCCGAAATATGTCGGCTCAAACTTGTCTTGCATACACATGGTCACACAAATTTTGTCGGAAATTCCAGACGTCAAGAACGCGGTGACGTACAACGCGGTGACGTACAACACGTACGGCGAGCCGAGAAAAATTAAGTTCAATAGCCAGTATGGCTCTTCTGCTTGATTCTGAGCATGCATGGAATTTTGTTGTGTCGGAATTGTGTACACATGCTCAGAATTTCTGACAGCAAGTTTTGTTGTCGGAAAATTTGCAAACCTGCTCTCAAACATTTGGCGGAAATTCCGACAACAAATGTTCTATGGAGCATAAACACGGTCAGACTTTCTGACAACAAGCTCACATCCAACATTTGTTGTCGGAAAATCCTGTCGTGTGTACGGGGCATAATGTGTCATGGGTTGTAGATGTAGTAATTTTTTAGCAGGGGTTCCCTGAGACTGGAAAGTTATTTCAAGGGTTCCTCTGTGTTGGAAAGGTTAAGAAAGGTTGCTTTAGCCAAATAAGACACCCAGTTCGTGTGTAGATCTACCTTAACTGATAACACTCCTTTAACATACATGGCTTAAACAGAGGCTAGTAAATCAAAGATATTAAACAACAAAAGGCCCCTACTTTCAGTAGGAATAAAAGCTAAATTCTATGGGTTGTGATTTTGTGTTGTACAAATCCATTACTTAGGGCAATATACTATAATTGAATACAACACTATAGTTAGCATTAAACCTTATCAGTAACATTCTACCTAATAAAATCCTCAGATATTCATAGTACCTATGTAGGCACAATATAAGCCTACAATTCAGGGATAAAACTAATCCTCTTCAATGGTTTAATTGTGAACGTAATAGTACCACAGACAAAAGATTGCAGACTCATAAATAGGAGTCAATAGGAGTCAAATTTCAAAAGTCTACAAGCAGAAAGGATAATAGAATATAGGACAAAATGACTAAAGAGCTTGAGTGACAGGGCCGAGTTAAGACGGATGTCATATATTACTGTGGATTGCTTTTGAACTTCTCTTCCACTATTCAAAACCAAGGTGACTTTATCCAACACATAATAGCATGCAATGTATCTGCAGACACAGGAAAGCAATTTCCTTCAAGGAGTTATGTGGGAAATTTTCTAACAGGAAACTATCAATTAATAACCAGCTGTGATTGGGGGGGGTGGTGGTGGGGGGTGTTGCCTCATTGTGCATCATGGTGTAAAACATCAATGTGTCTACGATGCATAATGGGGCCTTATTCCATAATGCCATGCAAACAGCGAAAATAGCGTGCAAAGTGCCATAAACCACAGCAACAATGTTTTCCGACTAGCTCTTAGCATATCACTAATGCTCTTTACATTACTGAATACTACCACTTTAAAGTACAACTAAAGGCAGCCCATCAATTGTTAGTGAACCCTTAACAATGCTCATGGAAATTATACAAATTAATAAATATAATAAACTTACAATGCCTTCAGCATACATACAAGCATAATTGCTTGCTGTGATCCGCCCTCTGAGCCTGTGCCGCTGGATTCAGATAGTGATGCTGGGAGGAGTCTTGCAGACACGTCATCACCTTCCACTCTGCGTCTCCCACAGGGAAAAACAGGTCCCATGATTCAGTTGGCAGCAGACAGTGGCATTAGCGAGACATGGGCGGGGCATAGGCAGACAGAATGTGAGAAGAATGGGCGGAGCCTTGGCGTGTCTTCCGAGTTGACTGACACACTAGGGATTTTCCTATAAAAGGAAACAACACCACCTAATGATGCCACGCCGCCGCACTGTAGCCTCTTCAACAACGCCATAACGCAAAAGGGGACAACGGGGCCATTTGGAAAATAAGGAAGCTACGTTGTCTCCACAATAAAGGAAGCTGACAAACTGGAGGGGGAGCAGGTAAATTTCTCTATTTACTTGCATTTAGATTACAAACAAAGCCAGACATATTTTACAAAGTGAAAAAAAGGGGGTGGAAGGCGCGTGATATAATGCATTAATTAAAGTGATATGATTTATTCATAGACAAAGTAGATAAATACAAAGAAATTACTATGAATTCATTAAAATGGGTTACAAGATATTTATTAAAAATGAATAATTCATTATGCCGATGCAAGGGCAAATGCTCGAGGTAGGCTAACGCGTTTTGAGGTTTTCCCTCTTCATCAGAGCCTTGGAGAGAAGAAGAAGACAAAGAAAGTCTGTTGGGTGTGGTAGATACCCATGAAGAGGAATGGCTGGATGAATGGCTGATTCAGAGATATATCACATAGTAGGTGATGTATTCTCCTTTGCTCTAGAGGTATCCGCATCACACCGCTCTAGATGAGATAAATACCAAATGTATGTGTGTATAATTAAGGTTCTAGTAGAAGGCACATGTGTACAAAGTGTTGAAATTATACATTATACATTGTAATCACAGACAAAAGATGTATTAGAAATGATAAAACATGAGAACATGGAGTCATTAGGTATTGAAGCATTAAAACTTTAAAACATTAAAACATCCTACTTCATTTTATCACATATTGATTTTTAGTTTTTGACCTTAGTTCTACTTTAAAGCTAAACTCCAGGCAGACAGCTAAATACAAATCTGAAATACATATGCATTAACACTTTTACCTCCGTCAAGACCTTGCCCTCACTTTTCTCTACTGCAATTACCTAGCACAGTTTGGTCATCATCCGCCCCCAGCTCATGATTGGACTATGAAGAAGAAGCAGTACACTATGAGTTGTCTCTTTCTTTCCCATTGTAAATGCTTCTGAGCAGGGAACTAAAGGAAGTTAAAGTGTTACTAAACCCAGGACCCTGCATTCACTATACAGTGCCTTGCGAAAGTATTCGCCCCCTTGAACTTTTCAACCTTTTGCCACATTTTAGGCTTCAAAAATAAAGATATAAAATTATAATTTTTTGTGAAGAATCACCAACAAGTGGGACACAATTGTGAAGTGGAACAAAATCTTTTGGATATTTTAAACTTTTTTAGCAAATAAAAAACTGAAAAGTGGTGCGTGCAAAATTATTCGGCCCCTTTACTTTCAGTGCAGCAAACTCACTCCAGAAGTTCAGCGAGGATCTCTGAATGATCCAATGTTGTCCTAAATGACTGATGGTGATAAATAGAATCCACCTGTGTGTAATCAAGTCTCTGTATAAATGCACCTGCTCTGTGATAGTCTCAGGGTTCTGTTGAAAGCGCAGAGAGCATCATGAAGACCAAGGAACACACCAGGCAGGTCCGTAATACTGTTGTGGAGAAGTTTAAAGCCGGATTTGGATACGAAAATATTTCCCAAGCTTTAAACATCCCAAGGAGCACTGTGCAAGAGATCATTTTGAAATGGAAGGAGTATCAGACCACTGCAAATCTACCAAGACCTGGCTGTCCCTCTAAACTTTCAGCTCAGACAAGGAGAAGACTGATCAGAGATGCAGCCAAGAGGCCCATGATCACTCTGGATGAACTGCAGAGAACTACAGCTGAGGTGGGAGAGTCTGTCCATAGGACAACAATCAGTCGTACACTGCACAAATCTGGCCTTTATGGAAGAGTGGCAAGAAGAAAGCCATTTCTCAAAGATATCCATAAAAAGTCTTGTCTAAAGTTTGCCACAAGCCACCTGGGAGACACACCAAACATGTAGAAGAAGGTGCTCTGGTCCGATGAGACCAAAATCAAACTTTTTGGCCACAATGCAAAACGATATGTTTGGCGTAAAAGCAACACAGCTCATCACCCTCAACACACCATCCCCATTGTCAAACATGGTGGTGGCAGCATCATGGTTTGGGCCTGCTTTTCTTCAGCAGGGACAGGTAAGATGGTTAAAATTGAGGGGAAGATGGATGCAGCCAAATAAGGACCATTCTGGATGAAAACCTGTTGGAGTCTGCAAAAGACCTGAGACTGGGACAGAGATTTATCTCCCAACAAGACAATGATCCCAAACATACAGCAAAATCTACAAAGGAATGGTTCACAAATAAACGTATCCAGGTGTTAGAATAGCCAAGTCAAAGTCCAGACCTGAATCCAATCGAGAATCTGTGGAAAGAGCTGAAAACTGCTGTTCACAAACGCTCTCCATCCAACCTCACTGAGCTCGAGCTGTTTTGCAAGGAAGAATGGGCAAGAATTTCAGTCTCTCGATGTGCAAAACTGATAGAGACATACCCCAAGCGACTTGCAGCTGTAATCACAGCAAAAGGTGGCTCTACAAAGTATTAACGCAAGGGGGCCGAATAATTTTGCACGCCCCACTTTTCATTTTTTTATTAGTTAAAAAAGTTTCAAAAATCCAATAGATTTCGTTCCACTTCACAATTGTGTCCCACTTGTTGGTGATCCATCACAAAAAATTTAAATTTTATATCTTTATGTTTGAAGCCTGAAATGTGGCAAATGGTTGAAAAGTATTCAAGGGGGCCGAATACTTTTGCAAGGCACTGTATCTGATCTCCCACAGTACACAGAACATGGAAATGCAAATATTTTAGTAAATATAAACTTCTAAATACCTTTTCTTATCAGCAGTATATAGCAGTCTTGTGACTTCTATCAGTGTCTGGTCAAAGCTTGTAGGATAAGTGTCAATTCTCCCATGATTGTCCTATGAGGATACAGGACCCCTGACCCTCTGTCTGGATAGTGCCGATTGGTCCTGTTCTGATCACATGCATTCTCCCAAGAAAAAAAAACTCTCTAGTAATATGTACCAAACTGAGCATGTGCAGCCTGTCCTCTAGTCTCTGTACTATCAGGCGATATATTGGGGACTCTGTAAGAAGGGGAGGATCAGAAGAGACAGGATCAAACAGCCTTTTTACACAATGCAGAGGATTAAGAGTATAACAAGCATGCTTTACTGCATATACAGACTGATTTTACTCTTGTGGGTTTAGTAACACTTTAACATCAAGACAGATTCAGGAATTTGGGAAAGCTCCATGTTAAACTGTTATTTTTTTTAAATACACACACCAGATTAAGGCTTAGTTTACACTTTCAGATTCGGGAAAGTAAAAAATAGTCAGTTGAGAGATGTTTTTACCCCCCCCACAACTGCCCCCCTAACCCCTTGACGCTGGCACCTCCCAGGCCCTTTAAGGGGTTTTAGATGCCTGGAAGCAGGGGTAGGGTTTATGATCATGTGACCACTGTGATTGGAGCTTTCCGTTAGCCTCCGGTAACTGTGCCAGGAGCTCTTGGCACAGCTGTGTTTGCAATGTGGTACACAAATACGTAGCCGCTCAGCGCTAAGGCCCACCCACTGAGAGGCTGCATATTTGTGTACCATGCTATATAGTGTAGTATGTCTAATTCAATTAATGTAAAAACATGCATTTATATTGTGCTTACAGCAAACAATTCTCCACTGAATCCAAATGTGTTCATATATATATATATATATACCCTTACCTTCAAATATCTCAGATAGTGTCTTTCATAATATGCCCATGTGACTGTCACTCTGTGCCTCAACCTCTCTTCCAGAAGGATTCCTCCCCTCCTCTCCTCTGTATTTTGAACGCTCCGAGAAATGAAATAAAAGTACATAGCGTAATTCTGTAACAAAGCTTGATTCACCAACTCAAAAAAGTGCATTTATTTGTGTGTGTATGCCTTTACAACCTAATGACAGGTCAGCTGGGCATATATATGAGCGTCAATCACTCTATATACCTTACCAAGCGTAAGATTAAAAATGTGGTCTCCCATCATCATTCTTTGCATCCTTCCGCAAAGCATGCTCGGGATTTATTTGGAGAGGTAAACCGCCCAGAGTCAAATTTACCAAATTGAACTTACCAAAAAATAAAGGGGGGTTAGCCCTGCCCGACTTAAAAAAATATCATCAAGCAGCCCTCCTAGCCAGAATAGTAGATTGGAACATCCATCAGGCAGTTAAAGACTGGGTAGCTTTAGAACAAATTCAATTCTCTGAACAGATAAAAGTACTACCGTGGTTAAACCCAAAGCACCATTCTAAAAATCTCAAAGCTCATCCCCTCATAGGACCTACCTTAGAAAACTTCCAAAACGCCTTTAAACAGACTCGTCCTTTCCCTTGGCTCAGCCCCCTCACTCCGATCAGAGATAATCCTGACTTTCCCCCTGGTCAGGATCAACACTTCCTGACCAACGACTGGCCTCATGAGGACATACAAGTGAAACATTTCTTTAAAAGAGGTAATCTCTTAACCAGGGAAGAAATTAAAACGGAAATCGACCCAAATACGATATCGCAATGGAATTACATGCAAATCCGACACTTTCTGACCAACAGTGAGACCGCCCAATACTGGACAAGACTCCCTACAACACTAGAAACCCTGTGCACAAAAAAATCCCCACAAAGACATATTATATCATCCATATACTATTCATTATTTGGTGATAATGCGGAGTTCTCCAGCGTGTCGTGTCAGGCGTGGGAAAAAGACCTTGAAACAAACTTCTCAGAAGAAGACTGGGAAAAAATACACGTTTTTGCACACAAAGGATCTTTAAATGTAGCCACTCAAGAGTGCGGCTTCAAAATAATCACAAGGTGGTATAGAACCCCCACGCTTCTAAATAAATTTTACCCCCAGATATCTGATAGATGTTGGAGGTGCGGTGATGGGGAAGGCTCGATGATACATATATGGTGGTCCTGCTCCGCAATCCAGGATTTTTGGAGGGTGGTGCATAACACCATAACATCAATCACTTCAGAAAACCTGGGGTATTCCCCTGCGCAATACTTGTTACACCACAACTCTTTACCCAAACAAAGGTACCTGAAATCATTATCCATGATCATGATAAACGCAGCAAGACACTGTATCCCCTGTCACTGGCGCACGAATATAGTCCCTACAAAAAAAGAATGGTTCAGGAGAATAAATTGTATAGAAAAAATAGAAGAACTTATCAGCATCTCCCAAGAGAAAATAACCATTTTCACATCTGTATGGTACAACTGGCTGGAGTTCAAAAGCACACAAGAATATAAGGATACTATCACTTAAGAAACACATATTTCGACTGGAAAGGAACTTCTTAAGACTACCCGTGATAATAATGAAACAATGTCTCACGTTAATGCATAATCCCTTCTCTCCTCCTCCCCCCCCCCTCCCTACCTATTTATTATTTTTTATTATTTTTCCCATCCCCCTCTCTTCTCTCCCCCCCACCCCCCCCCCCACCCACACTCCCATGGTATAGTGTGGTATGACCACACCAAAACTTATAAGAAAAGATATCTGAACCACCTTTATGTATAAGAATTTATATACCTTTAAATTCTATAGGCCTGGAATTATGTTAATAACTCATTGTAAATATATTTTGTGAGTGCTGTTAGTCATCTCTAAACATCATAAAATGTAATATGCTCACGTTTTTCTATTGACATGATATTGTATTACCTGTTCATACTTGTTCAATAAAAATTTATGAAACAAAAAAAAAAAAAAAAAAAAAATGTGCCCTCAAATAATCCTCCCGATGAGAATTCCTCGCTCTCACATCCAAAATAGATGCATATAAAAAATTGTGTGAAACCGCTTTAACCATTTAGCAATATATAGCAGTTTTATTGCTAAAGTGTGGCAGCTGTTCGCCGCATCACGTATTTATCCGTAATTCCGGACTTTCGCCTGCAGGGGGCGCATGTACCACTGGTGGGCCACTTCTGTTGTGTATGAATTTGTGCAAAGTGCCAAACCACTAACATGGTGTCGCATGCTCAAAGTGCCAAAACTGTGTAAAAAAATCTCCAACCACCTGGTACACCTATGGTCACACCACACACCTTACCAGAATGTTATACAGTAAGCGCTGTGATCAATAATCCCTCCGATCCTCTATCCTCCAATGTTAGGACTCACTTACTCAAGATAACAAAAAAGAAGGGCCCATGGTGCAGAAGTAAAAGTCAAAAAAAAGTTTAATGTTTAGAATCTATAGTACTTACAAACAGCCACTTGTAAAAAAATGCCTACACAACCACAGTTAAAATGGCTGCCACAGCACTTCTGGTGCATGATGATGTCACTTCTGGCATCTGATGTCACTTCCGATGTGTTTCGTCCAATTGACTTCTTCCCAGGATGATTACCACTTTTACTCCTGGTTCCAAGTTCTTGCGATAAACCATGATTACACATGGTTATACACCATGATTCCTTTTCCAAGTGGCAGACACAGACAACTTTTTCTTTGACCAATATTTCTCTCTTTACTGAAGAATATTGTACTTTACAATCAAGATAGAATATAATTTGCATTTACGTAACTGATCATCAAACTCAATTGGCTGTGCATTTCTTTTGGCTGTGCTGTTGCTTTGTGGTGCTACTAATTAGTGGTGCTGTCCATACCTGGTAATTTAGGAAGTCCATACAACAAAATCTATGCTTGCAGTTATTGCCCTAAGCAAAGGGTTCCATTGGAGGGGCTGCAGTAACAGAAACAGATCATATCAGGCACAGATACTCCCTACACAGCTCCCACTTTGGTTGGGTTCTCTATATTTATGCCTTACACAACAGAAAGTGACACCGTGTTACAAGAATACATTATCCCTTGCTAGCACCATCCAAGTTTTAAAGGTACATTACAAAAAAAAAAAATACTCAACAACAAAACATAATACACAGTAAGCACCTGCCTACAAATCTGTTATAAGGAATAAAGTGATCTGATTTTGGAAAATACTAGCTTCCTGGCTGCTGTGCTTTGACCCCATTGATTTAATGCTTTCTGAGTCTCTGACTTGGATCAATAATGAAATTGAAGCATTCCTTGTCCAAATTTGTGACACAATGAGTACTAAAGCCAAAGAAAGCTAAGCAACTAGCATTTTTAGTAGACAAATCAACAGTGGTAGCATCCACATGTTTCTAAATACATGTCTCCTAAGGACCTTTTTTTTATTAACTGCTCACACTTATGTTGTGATTTTTAGATCAGTCACTCAATGGCATCCCAAACTTCTCTTCTGATGTCCCCTCGTTGGCGTACATCTAAAAGGAGGCAGACTTGGACATGGAGAGGTGGTGAGGCAGTCACAGAAGAGTTGAGAACTCCCTTGTCATTGTCAACATCTACAATCCTTCAACATTGCTCTTGGTATTGTGCCTGTACAATAACATGAGTGACTTTCTTGCAAACATTGATTCTGTGGGCTACTAGGCATTGGCAATGACAGCGGATTTTTCAGCTCCTCTGGCAATACATGCAGCAGAATTGTATACATTGTATAGCCAGGTTATTGTTATAATATAGAGAAGAAGACACTGCTCTTTATTTACTTTTTCCTTCTGTGTTATTAATGTTGAACTATACAACTCTCCTTCAGCCAGCAGGAGGAGATCCGGGTTCAATGAATGTATGGACCTTAATGTGGCTCGCTTGGAGCCCTGGGAGTTGTATTTTGAGGCAGCAACCATGTATGGGCACAACCAGCTTTCAGAACCACAAGTCCCACAAGACCCTGTGTGAGTAGGTAGAGCCTGAGAAAGTTTTTATTGAATCGCCTGCGAACCGCTGGAGTCCGAGCATTCAGATCTGCTGGAGTGAGGCAGCCCAAGAAAGTCTGGGGGTGAAAAGAATGGAGATCACTGGGATCAGCAACACTGTCCATTTGGTACACCTTGAGGGCTGCCGCCAAGATCAGAGCATTCGACAGACCCACTGTACATGCCATTCAAGTTACAGCTACATCAGAGCCAGACCGAAGGGGCCCCTTCCATCTCAAGACTTTATCACCATATTGGGAGTTGATGAGAAGGATGTCAGCCCACCATGTACTGTTTGCAGTAGACAAGCCTCTGAGAGAAGGGCAATCATAGCATCCAACCCCCATTCACCCAACTCAGGACTGTGTTCATACTGAATCATAATTTTTACCTTCTGAGCACTTCTATTCAACTTTGCACTGAACTGGGCTGCACCTGTTGTCGTCTTACTGCTCGCAGGGTTGAAGGACTATCATAAGTGCACCAATGCTCAGTTAAAGGACCCCCACTATTCCTCTTACAGGTTTCACCTTATATACCTCTATCTTTGTTGGTGTTGATTCAAATTTACCTGGGCTTACCCAGCCAGCTTAAGCCTAGCATTGCCATCACTAGGCACATTAACAGTATAGCATTGGTATTGTTAAATAAAACCTCACTGCTGCCCAATGTCACATTTTTGGATGGCATTGCTACTGTTTATGCTGGTCTGGGAGGTTCATGCCTCTTAATATCAATCCCTAGTGGAAAGCCATCCTTTATGCTGAACTGTGTTATAATAATTGTTAATTTACTGCCATTTCCTTTGTTATCAACTCCATAATACAGTAAGATTACCTTTACTAACAGGTTTGGTTTCTGCTTTTGGTATAGCACTATTGGTGGGTAATAGGAATTTTTTTGCCGTGCTTTACTGTGTTTCTCTGCTTTTGCCTGGTGTGTCAGAGGGGCTGAAGCCCTTGGGAAAGTCGAGGCAAAAAAAAAGAGGACCCATCTACTCAGCAGCTCCTGCAGGAGTAGCACAACAATTGTATAGGCTCTCATAGAGACAGGGTCACTCAACAAACATCTGCTCCTTTGTCTGTGGTCAACGCCGAGGGCATTGGCAGAGATGTTGATAGCCGCACATCAGCACCACAATTGGGCATTGAGGCCACCAGTCACCAAATGCGCATGCAGCTGGCTGGAGTGACTGGTTACCTTAACAGAAAACAGAGCTCAAAAAAACGATGAAAAAGCAACAAATAAAGAGGGATATTGTGAGTATTCCATTAGCTTATATGAAAATGCTTGTGCCCAGAGTTTAGATTTAAATGAAAAAGAAAGAATAGACTACATATTTATCACCTGTTGATAATGTGCTGTGAAATATAATAACAAACAAAGAATATGGATCAGAATGAATTTTAAAAAAATTGGGCAGCAATATTCTGCCAAAAAGGTTTACACATTTCAAAGTCCCCCAAATATGGTAATAAGGACCTTCATGGTCATAATGTCTCCAACAAAAAGGAAAAATGCTATAAAAGATACCCTGAGAAAAGTGGACGAGACAAGAACACCTTGCCAGATGTTTATTAATAGGCTCTTGCCACAAGCTTTTTTGGGAACCTGGATGAAAGCAAGAATGTTTGATCTTTGGGCATCTTCCAATCTCCTCCAAATGAATGAATGACAGAATAAAGAAATCCAATGTCTAGGACTTTTAGTATGTATAATAAAAAAAGATAACATTTTTAGGGGATAGGGAATGTAAAAAAATAAACTGTATTGCCTACTTCTAGTTCCAGAACTCTTTTAAATGTGTACTACATTTCCTCTTTCCTTAATCTTAGGGGTTAATAGTACACAATAGTGAAAAATATTGTATTCTACTAACTGAAGGTAAAGTGTGAATAAAAATGAATGCACCTGCTTCATCTAAGGACTGGTTAGCTGCAATATATAGCATTATTTGTTCTTGCCATTAAATAAATGTTTTTATCTGTAATGACAGGACTCAGGATTTAATGTTTTTTTTAATTCACAAGCCTTTCACTTATATTTTTTCTCCCCATTACTATGCAGGTAAGCTTTTCTGCAAATATGACAGTTTCAAGTATTGGGATAAGTCATATAACACTGACAGGAATGATTATGATGGTTCTTTTATTCATATGGCTTAAAACTTTTTTTCAAACGAAAGACCTGTTGATATAATTGTTAAAAAATTGTTAATCTTTAATTTGTCATTTACTTGAAGACGATTAAAACGCCATGTTCATAAAGGACTACAGAATGAATTGTATCGTCACCCTATTACAGGAAGTAAAAAAATAACAGATCTACTGGAAGGATCAACAGGTAATAAAACAATTTTATAGAGAAAGCTTGGTAAAACAAAAACTGCTGGGTTAATGATAGTGACATACTACTTTGTATATATCATTTTTTTTTTTGCCCATAAATTCACTTTAACAAAGGCGTCTCACTATACAACCATATATATATATTTATGGTCGAAGCCCTTTAACCGAGACAGACATGAAACCACATAAAGACGCCCCAAGACTCACAACATAACACAAACCTGAGGTATGCCCTGGTAAGCTGGTCAGTAAGCCAAAAAGGGGGCATACCCAAGATAAGTAATGGATGATTGTAGAAAAGGGATATGTGAGGAAGTGCCCTGAAAAGGGGAATGGGTGGGTGGGTGGGGGGGGTATTGCTCAGCGGAACTGACAAAGAATACAGGTGAGTGGGCTGCTTAAAACCCCCCTGGGCTCCTCCAATAAATTTAGGCCTCCGTACTGGCCTTCTTATTTATGGTTGAAGCACTTCAACCGAGACAGACATGGAACCACATAAAGACGCCACAAGATTCACAACATAACACAGACCTGAGGTCTGGTCAGCTGGTCAGTATGCTAAAAAAGGGGGCAAAAATACCAGGATGGGGAAATAATGTTTTATTGGACATGTGACATTTACTGAGCAAGTTTGGTGAAGGCTTGCAACATTTCAACCTGAGGGTTCGGAATGTATCGGGTGAAGCAAGCAGATTTCCACCTGTCCAACCTCTTGATGACATGGTCCGACACCCCATGCCGAGAGGCGGCTGACGCTGCTCTGATACGAAAGGAATGCCCCAAGAACCGGCTGGGTTAAGTCCCAGGTTAACCGGGAGGATTACGAACATGTCTGATGAACTGGCTAGCACTCAGGGGGCTAGTCGGAAAAGGCAACAGCGCGCTGGAGCTAGACTGTCTAGGCAGGTGTGTTAACAACTGGTCAAGGGCTGCTACTGGGCACCAGTCGTTGTGGGTTTGAAAGAACTTGACATCAACCCCATTGCCGGGCTGTTGGGTCTTTGAAACTGCTAGGTGTAGTACAAAATGGTCTTGGAGGCGAGCCAGGTGGCACCTGCGTAGAACCTGGCAACCGGGGCCACTGTAGGTAAACTCACCTGGCCACAGGAAACAGTAGAAGGCCATCTTGGATGACCAGGCTGGGCAGTAACCCGAAGGGGGATGGTGACAGGATAGTCGACATGTCCTGGAACTTGCCACTTGAGATGGGTAAGCGCTTGCTACTGGTTATAGACTGAAGTTTCAGGATGCCACGTAGGATGGCTTTGACCGCGTGGGCCTTAAACAAGG
This sequence comes from Lithobates sylvaticus, assembly GCA_028564925.1. Taxonomy (NCBI): domain Eukaryota; kingdom Metazoa; phylum Chordata; class Amphibia; order Anura; family Ranidae; genus Lithobates; species Lithobates sylvaticus. The sequence goes on from CM053026.1 coordinate 83,452,719, forward strand.
AAGGCTTTTCAGGGTCCTGTAAGGACAGAAAATGTTGGATGCCAGCCAAGTACAGTCTGATGGTGTTGTGTGATAAAGTCAGCTGAGTGTGACAATATGACACAAAGGCCAGGACATGCTTGATATCGCTTGCCGGAGCAGGAGGCTAGAAACCTGCAGTAGGTGTTCAAGGCAGTGTGGTAGGCCTTCAGTGTGCTGCGAGACAGTGATTGGTTAATTAGTTGGGTTGCGTTACGGAGGTGGTCCTTCAGCCCATTGTCAGCTGTGACCAAGGTGGGATAGGAGAAGTGGTTGGGTCGGGTCTGGGTTTCTGCAGTAAAAACAACGGGTAGTTAGGTGGGACAGAGCGTCCGCTGCAAGATTGCATTTGCCAGGAATGTAGGTACAGTGCACATTGAATTTGTACTGCAGGGATATCTGCACAAGCCTGCGTAGGAAGGACATGATGGCCAATGACTTGGACCTGACTTTGCTGGCCAGGTTCTCTGTGGAGAAGACCAGGGTCGTGTCTGTCACTACGTGACATGACAAAGCCAATGCCACTGGGATAAAAATGGACATGCCGTTCCAATTTTGGAGCAACTCATCCCACATTGCCAGATCAGCGATTGCTGCTTGGTCCAGCCGGAGGACCTGATTGGGGTCCTATGCCTTAGAAAGGAAAAACAACAGGCGTGAAATGAAGGAACGCCCCTGAGGGACAATCCTCATATCGAAATTGAGCATCCCTAACAGGAATGGTAGCTGTCTCTTGGTACAAACTTGTGAAAGAGTGAAGGCATGAATGACCGACCTGATCCGGGACAACTTGTCGGGAGGTAAGCTGGCCTGCATGGAGCGAGTGCCAAGAGTGATGCCTAGGGAAGTTATGGACTGTGCCAGGCCTTCCACTTTTAGGCCAAAAGTAAAATTTTGATCATCATCTGACCAGAGCACCTTCTTGCACATGTTTGCTGTGTCTCCCACATGGCTTCTAACAAACTGCAAACAGGACTTCTTATGGCTTTCTTTTAACAATGGCTTTCTTCTTGCCAATCTTCTATAAAGGCCAGATTTGTAATAGTTGTCCTGTGGACAGATTCTCCCACCCGAGCTGTGGATCTCTGCAGCTCCTCCAGAGTTACCATGGGCCTCTTGGCTGCTTCTTTGATTAATGCTCTCCTTGCTCAGCCTGTCAGTTTAAGTGGATGGCCATGTCTTGGTAGGTTTGCAGTTGTGCCATACTCTTTCATTTTCGGATGATGGATTGAACAGTGCTCCGTGAGATGTTCAAAGCTTGGGATATTTTTTTAACCTAATCCTACTTTAAACTTCTCCACAACTTTATCCCAGACCTGTCTGGTGTATTCCTTGGCCTTCATGATACTGTTTGTTCATTAAGGTTCTCTAACAAACCTCTTAGGGCTTCACACAACAGCTATTTATACTGAGATTAAATTACACACAGGTGGGCTCTATTTACTAATTAGGTGACTTCTGAAGGCAATTGGTTCCACTAGATTTTAGTTCGGGGTATCAGAGTAAAGGGGGCTAAATACAAATGCATGCCACACTTTTCACACTTGTCAAACATTCCCATAGACACACTCCTAAACCTTGTGGACAGCCTTCCTAGAAGAGTTGAAGCTTTTATAGCTGCAACTCAATATTGAACCCTACGGCCTAAGACTGGGATGCCATTAAAGTTCATGTGCGTGTAAAGGCAGGCATCCCAATAAAATATAGTGTATGTATATATAAAAGAGATGAGATTGCTGCACAAAAAATCTTAAATAAGGTAACCTTGAATACTATGTGACTTTGATGTAACCTTTGTTTTTTAATCTTCTCATTAACTACTTGCCGACCAGCCGCCAAAGTTTTACTGCGGCATGTTGGCAAGGCTCCATGAATCGCCATCATGATACGTAGGCTCTTGAAAGCGCTATAGCAGGCCAATGCGCGAGATCGCCAGAACCGGGATTTGTGTGTGTGAAAAACAGAAATCCCTGTTCTGACAGGGGAGGAGAAACAGATCGTCTGTTCCTACCAAGTAGGAACAACGATCTGGTTCATTCTCTAGTCAGTCCCTTCCCCTCACAGTTAGAAACACACCCAGGGAACACATTTAACCTCTTGATCGCCCCCTAGTGTTAACCCCTTCCCTGCTAGTGACATTCACACAGTAATCAGTGGCTATTTATAGCACTGATCACTGTATAAATGTCAATGGTCCCAAAAAAGTGTCATAAGTGTGAGATCTGTCAGCCACAATGTCGCAGTCCTGCTAAAAATCGCGAATCGCCGCCATTACTAGTAAAAAAGAAATAAATAATAAATCCCCTAACTTTTGCGCAAACCAATCTATATCCGCTTATTGCGATTTTTTTTTTACTAAAAAATGTAGCTTTTGTTTCAAAATTGTATGTCTTTTTTTGTTTATAGCGCAAAAAATAAAAACTGCAGAGTTGATCAAATACCACCAAAAGAAAGCTCTATTTGTGGGCAAAAAGGGACGTAAATTTTGTTTGGGGAAAAACGTTGCACGACTGCGCAATTGTTAGTTAAATCAACGCAGTGCCGTATAGCAAAAAATGGCCTGGTTATTAAGGGGGAAAATCCTTCTGGGGCTGAAGTGGTTAAAGACTTTTCGTGCAGCAATCGCATCTCTTTTTTCTATATAATGACCCTTGGGAAGGCCTGATTGCTTTATACTTATACCGATGACGGATGTGCACCTCACCCTCAGAACTTTGATCTATACTGAATATAATTTGCATATATATAAATATATATATATATATATATATATATATATTTTTTTTTTTTTTTGTTTTTTTTTATTTAACCTGTTTCACAATGGACAAAGTGCAGAGAGCTTTGTGACATATTTATGTGCTGTAGATCCAGAGCAACATGGTCAACAGCGTGCCCCCCTCTCCCCTACTGTTGTCAAACCATACTGCTCTGAAAGAGATAAATAATTGAGTTGATTGACAGGGCTGGTCCTGACTGGTCCCATCACAACACATGAGGGCATGGCTCAGCAGAGGGGGCGGAAAGCATTGAGCTTAGTCTGTGCTCCAACATAGGAATGCAGAGGAACAGAAGCAAGTTAGCTTGCTCTGGGCTTCACAATAATAATTCAAGGGAGGTACATGTCAGTGTTCGTTTCCCAGCGGAAGACAGAAAAACAGAGAGGACCGTTGGCAGCAAAAGGAACGCCCACAAATCGTGCTTCTGACGGGGAGGAGCTGCCAGGCTGTAATGAAAGACGAAAACAAATAATTTACTACACAATTATGCAACATTTCTGGTATTTCTACATGAATCTGTGGACCAAAATGTAATTCTTCATTGAGACTTCTATTTTATTGAGTGATATAATAACATTGTCCATGAACATTGGCAGGTATGGTTGTACTCACTACATGAACTCAGTTTTGTTCTGTCTAACCCATGAGGACATGGTGCTTTGCCAGGGGGGTCCCCCAGGGCAAGGTACCCCTCATGTTGAGGGAATGTCTCCTGGTATGTTTCAGGAAGGCAGGAACCTGATGCTTGTTCCCTCCTTTCCTGGCTGGCTGTGGGGTGGATTTTTGGTGGTGACCTCAAACTTTTTGTTCTTGATTTTTGCATGGGTTTCCTTTTTAAAATTCACACTCAATCTAGAGGGCCTGGAATAAATTATGGGTGGCACCCTCACTTAATTTTGTTTCCTTTGATTACATGTCCAGTAAATGAATAGATTTGGGATTGGGCTGGCAGACGTTACCCGTTGATAAGGACCATTGACAGGAAGTAAGACGCTGTTGTTTATAGTACTATTACAGAAAATGCTACATCATGCAGTACAGTAATACCTACTCTAGCAGATCTGCTGCACTGTACCACTTCATTAGCACTACTAGAACCACAACATCTATCCTAGGGTAACAACGCTCACTCACTGTACTTTATCTATGAAAGAAAAGCTTTGTTAACTCAGGACAGGAAGTGTGTTAGAACTACTGAACACCTACCTCTCTTCTTAGACCCCTTTCACACTGGGGCATTTTTCAGGTGCTTTTGGGCTAAAAATAGCATCTGAAAAGCGCCAAAAAATGCCTCCCCTGCAGCCCCAGTGTGAGAGCCCAAGTGCTTTCACACTTGGGCAGTGCGCTTGAAGGACGTTAGAAAAAGTCCTGCAAGCAGCATCTTTGGGGCGGTGGAGGAGCGGTGTACACACCACTCCTCCACCGCCCCTGCCATTGAAATCAATGGGCACCACTGCCAAAGCACCTGCAGAGTGCTTTAGCAGCAAAGCTTTTAACGTTTTATTTCGGCCACCAGTGGGGGTAAAAAGCACCCCGATAGCGGCCGAAAAGCGCAGCTATAACAGCGGTAAAACCTCGCTAAAATACTGCTAACGCCCCACTGCGAAAGTATCCTTATGTACACTACTGTACAAAAACTTTAAGCAGGTGTGGAAAAAATGCAGTAAATTAGGAATGCTTTCAGATATAGAAGTGTTATTGTTTTTTTTTTTAATTAATTAATTTTTAATTAATGAAATGGAAAATAAATGAACAGAACAGAAATCAAAATCAAATTAATATTTGGTGTGACCGCCCTTTGCTTTCAAAGCAGCATCAATTCTCCTAGGTACACTTGCACACAGTTTTTGAAGGAACATCTTGGGGAACTAACCACAGATCTTCTGTAGATGTAGGCTACCTCAAATCCTTCTGCCTCTTCATGTAATCTTAAACAGACTCAATGATGTTGAGATCAGGGCTCTGTGGTAGCCAAACCATCACTTCCAGGACTCCTTGTTCTTCTTTACGCTGAAGATAGTTCTTAATGACATTGGCTGTATGTTTGGTGATAGTTCTGCTGCAGAATAAATTTGGGGCCAATCACACACCTCGCTGATGGTATGGCATGATGTTCCAGTATCTGCCTGTATTTTAGACATGTGCTGTTCATTTCGTTCCTAATTCGGGGTATCTAAACTTTTGAATTACAATAGTACCAAATTTAAACATATCCAAGATAACGAAAAAAAAATTCGAATGAATATCAAATTCGAATAGTTTTCGAATAGTTTTCGAATTCGAATAGTTTTCAAATTCGAATAGTTTTTGAATTTGAATAGTTTTCTAATTTGATTCATTTTCGAATTCAAATAGTTTTCGATATAGAATAGTTTTTGAATTTCCAAAGATAATAAAATAATAGAATAGAAAATAAAGAATTTTTTTTTATAGAAAAGAATATAACAGAAAATAAAAGAATATAATATAGTAAAACAGAACAAAATAGAATAGAAAATAAAAGAACAGAATAGACTAGAATATAATAGAAACAAATAGAATAGAATAACAGAATATAACCATCTTCTGAAATGCATATTTCAAATGGAATAAATTTGAATTTGAATACATAAGAAAAGAATATAATAGAAAAGAATTTAATAGAAATAAAGAATAGAATGGAATATACTATAATAGAATAGAAAAAAAGTAAAAAAAAAAACAATAGAATAGAATAAAATAATATAACCATTTCCCAAAATTCTAATAGAATCAATTTGAATTTGGATAGAATATAAAAGAATAGATTAGAATAGAAAAAAATAACAGAATAGTATAGAAAAAACAACAGAATAGAATTGAAAGAATATAACCATCTTCAGAAATTCTAATTTCATATAGAATAAATTTGAATAGAAAAGAATAGAATAGAATAGAAAAGAAAATAATATAATAGATCATAATAAAATAGAATATAATGAACAAATAGAAAAAGAATATAATTAAAAAAACAATAGAATAGAATATAAAAGAATAGAAAGACTATAACCATTTCCCAAAATTCAAATAGAATCAATTCAAATTTGAATAGAATAGAAAAGAACAGATTACAATAGGATGATGGTTATATTCTATTCTATTCTTTTCAAATTTGAATTGATTCTATTAGCATTTTGGAAAATGGTTATATTAATTCTATTCTATTTTATTGTTTTTTTTTTATTGTATTCTTTTCTATTCTATTCGAATTTCAGAAGATGGTTATATTCTTTCTATTTAATTGTATTCTTTTTTTTATTCTATTCTATTCCATTCTGTTCTGTTCTTTTATTTTCTATCCTAGTTTGTTCTGTTTTACTCTATTATATTCTATTCTTTAATTTTCTGTTAGATTCTTTTCTATTCTATTCTATTTTTTTTCTTTTCTAGTCCTTTATTTTCTATTCTATTTTATTCTCTTTGGAAATTGGAAAACTATTCAAATTCGAATTTTATTTGAATGTGAAATCTATTCAAATTCGAAAACTATTTTAATTTAAAAACGATTCAAATTCAAAAACTATTCTAAATTGATTCGAAAACTTTTCGAATCGATACGACTTTGAATGAGAAAATTTGAATGAGAAAATTTGAATGAGAAAATTTGAATGAGAAAATTTGAATCGATTCAAATATGAATAAAGAAAACTAATTCCAAAAACAAATTAAACTAATTAAACAAATTTAACCAAACAAAAATGTATGTAAATAACGAAACGAAACAAAACTAATATTTTCATTCAGCTCTATTTGCAGAAATGCAGCACCAAACTTGTAAGGCCTTTGGCAAACAAACTGCCTCCTACTACAGCCAATTATCCAGTTCCTATGTTTTCATACATGGTTAAGTTGCTTAGCCTTGTTTCCATGTCGGAGGTATACCTATTTAGCAGCAATTCTTCCATGAAGACCACTTCTGGCCAGGCTTATCCGAACAGTAGATGGGTGTACCTGGGTCCCACTGATTTCAGCCAGCTCTGTGTTGATGGCACTGCTGAACATCTCCCAGTATTAAAGGGAAGTAAGCATGATGTGTCCTTCATATACTGCGTTAAGTTTCCTCGTCCACTACTGCCTTTACATCCCTCATTGTTGCCTGTTTTACATTTTTCTTTTGTTTGCTCACTTTGCAAATTGATAAAAATAAACAATTAAAAAATATATTTTTAAAGCATTCTTACTTTACAGCATTTCTTCACGCCTGCCTAAAACTTTTGCACAGTACTATACGTAACATAGTGGGGAAAATTCTATAGTCCATAGAAAGAGCTGAGAAGATGTTAAGAGATAACAGTCAGTTGACTGCACAGGAAGCTTACAAGATGTATGGCAGGTTCAACAGATATTGTTTGCACTTATCAGATATAACCGAACAATTTAAAAAATTTTTAAGAGCTCAACAGTGACAGCCTGTGTTATTGCCTCAGCCTAGCTTTCCTTCAACCAAAGCAGCCTTTTGCATGGAATTCTTTTGTAACCATCCTTAATATCGTTTTAGTAAGGAGGCTTTTCCACCAATTCAATAAATCTTTTAGTATATAGTCCCTATAGACTTACGGCACTGCATAGCTGTTACAATAGCAATATATGTGAGTCGATACAGTGCTGATAGGTGTATGTAGTGTTGTATAACAAAAAACAATAGTTAGTAATAAAAAGTAGAGAAAGGGGGGAAAAACAGGGTCATGGGAAAGGGTGACAGGATAAGGAAGAGGAAAGGTCCCAGGCTTGTGGCTCGGGAAAAGTCATGGCATTGCATGTGTCTAAAGGTCCAGCAACAGTCAATCAAAGTAGGCTAGTGAACATTAAAGCCTCGTACACATGATCAGATTTTCCGACGGGAAATGTGTGATGACAGGCTGTTGGCGGAAAATCCGACCGTGTGTATGCTCCATTGGACAATTGTTGGATAGGCCCGGTGTTCGATTCGAACCCATGTAAAAGTAAACCCAAAGTAAAAACACGCATGCTCGGAAGCAAGGATGAGCCGGAAGCGGTCGGTCTTGTAAACTAGCGTTCGTAATGGAGAATTAACATTTGTGACGCGGCAAATTATGAAATCTCGAAATGCAGCGCACATTCTCTTCTTCTTTAATGGGATAATAATGAAGCTGTTTTGCTGGTGATACTGATGGAGATATTGCCAACTAATTTTCAAAGGCTTTTTTTTATAGTGATATCAAGAATAATATTATTATGTTTTTTTTTAATTTTTATTTGGACAAGTTACCACAACACCATTATCCCGTAGTTTTTAAGATCAAAGATACAACTATGTTGGTGTCCCTTGTCAATTTTACATTTGATTTTCTTAAATGTAACTGCCTACTCCCAAACTGTCATTTGAAGTAAAACACATAGCCAAGTATTATTCTCCACAATTTTTTTATTGTGCATTAAAAAAAAAACAAATAAAATTAGACATGCTATCTGCCAATAGAACTTGCCAGAATCTGCCAATAGAACTTAACCAAAAAGTGCCAAAAAGTATTTATCCAAAAATATAGAAAATATACCAAATCAAATCATTATTCAACCAAAAAAATTATGTCAAAGCAATAACTCCAAGGCCAATAAAAAATAACACATTATCTCCTCCAATTCCGCAACATGGCTGGTTGACGAATGGCTGTTCAGAAACGAACTGAAAATTGCGAAATGAAAAGCAAAAATCAAAAGTCACCAAACTTCTACTAACACAAAATTAGCAGAAGGAGCCCAAAGGGTGGCGCTAAAGAGCTGTAAAACAACGTAGTACGTCACTACGTTCGTAATTGTTGGCCAACAATTGTGTGGCCATATGTATGCAAGACAAGTTTGGGCCAACACCCTTCGTACAAAAGTCCAGAGATTTTTTTATTGATAGAAACAGATAACCACCGCTCCAGGACTCTCCTTCTAAGCGAATGCTCCTGCTCCTGTATGGGAGCCCCAGGTGCTGGCTAATAGCACAGCAAATTGGAAATCAGGACTAACTCCGGACAGCCGCACACCGGCCTCACTCAGTCTGACAGAAGTTAAGTCCAGACTTCATGGAACATTTTCCAATAAAATGCTCCTGGCCAAATTATGGGATACTATGCCTAAGTTTAAAAAAGTTTGGGAGCCCTGGATCTCTAAAGCCTCATACACATGATCAGATTGTTGGCCAACAAAACTGTGGACTTTTGTACGAAGGGTGGAAATCAGGAAGAACTCCGGACAGCCACAAACCAGGAAAATTAAATTTCAAAAAGGTTTATTTAAAATCAGGAATCACTTCAATCCAAAACACGACAAAAAGGGGTACCTGGCACGTTTCGCACTATGTCTAGTGCTTACTCATAGCACTAGACATAGTGCAAAACGCGTCAGATCTGTACCCCCTTTTTGTTGTGTTTTGGATTGAAGTGATTCCTGCTTTTAAATAAACCTTTTTGAAATTTAATTTTCCTGGTGTGTGGCTGTCCGGAGTTCTTCCTGATTTCCACCCTTCGTACAAAAGTCCACAGTTTTGTTGGCCAACAATCTGATCATGTGTATGAGGCTTTAGAGATCCAGGGCTCCCAAACTTTTTTAAACTTAGGCATAGTATCCCATAATTTGGCCAGGAGCATTTTATTGGAAAATGTTCCATGAAGTCTGGACTTAACTTCTGTCAGACTGAGTGAGCTAGAAAGCCACGCTTTGGCAATAGTTTGTTTTGTGGCTTTCATGTGTCATCAGGGCCAACTTTTATTTCAAAATACCTTCTGGTTTCAGACTAAGGAGTGCCCCAGCGTGGTTCATAGCTCTTGAAAAAGGTTCTGAAGCATGGTGTAGACCAGGGGTAGGCAACCTCAGCACTACAGCTGTGGTGAAACTACAAATTCTATAATGCCTCTGCCTCTAGGAGTCATGGCTGTGATTGTCAGGGTCTTGCAATGTCTCATGGGACTTGTAGTTTCACCACAGCTGGAGGGCCGAGGTTGCCTACCCCTGGTGTAGACACTACTCAAGTCAGCTAATGTAATTTATGTTCCTTCTTTGCATGATATTTCATGTTCTAAGGCATCATAACCCAAGGCAAATAAATACAATAAGGACTTTTAATTATGCTTACACATACTAGACTGGTTAGAAATAATTTTAGTATATTTAGATCACTCGGTTATGGGTTTTACATGCAAATCCAGTCATTTTAAGAAGCCTGAGTATTGTGTGGAGTGTTAGAAGCCTATTACCTTGTAGGCTCTAGTCTAGTTTACATTCAGTCCTGTCTGTGTGCATTGAAGTGAGAATGTTCAGTGTCCACACAGGCACCTTGACAGTAACAGGGTCTGGCACACTGCCTCCTTAGTACTACACATTATTAAGATGATAAACCTTTATTATTTCACTACTGGTGCTTTGATGTTCTGCTCTGTGTTACTGCACTGTCCCAAGGCAGAAAACTAAACATAAAATGTAATAAAAATTATACTTAGTGCAGGCAAATTTCCATGTATATAAAAGGGACCTGCTCGTGCCAGGGATTTTTAATAGTATCATCCATTTTGTTAACATTTTTCTAATTTATCTTGTGTTACTAACCCTCGGAGTACTATGCCTATTGTAAATATTTAAGCTGGACTGTTGACATTGAGATAATACTGACAAATTGAGTTAGGATTTCGATGGAGGATTCCTAAACATGCCCAGTGCAGAGCTGCATTAAGGCGAGCACCAAAACCTGGGTTATACCAAATTGTGTTTAGTCTACAAATTCAGCATTGGGCTTCAAATGAATGTTAACCTTAAATTATTATGGACAGATACCATACCTTTTTAAAATCGATATCACGTGTCGATTATTTTCTTATTTTAGCTTTAGTATTTTAGATTATTGTTCTCTTACAATTGTCTGTTTGCAAAGATGTTTTATAATAAACTAAGATTTTCCCCTAAGAGACTGTGCTGTTCGCTAGTTATTGCAACACAATGTGACTGTTTGACATGTGTTTAATGCTCTGGCTGCTTATGGTGTCATGTGTTATACTGAGGATCAGTAAATGTGAAAACTTTCCTGGAAATGCTACAGAGCTTTGTCTTTCCGATGAGATCAATGGTGAGATGTAGAGATGAGCTAACTCATAGAAATATACTCTGATGTAGGTTCCTGCAAAATGAGTTGCAGTATCCATAGACCATTGAAACAGTTCTTCTTATGCTGTGACAGTTTTAGTAGTATGCATATTGACCTCAGACTTTTTAAGATATACATGAAATGTGGTAAGGTTAAAGGCTCTCTATTAAACTAAACTCCCCAAGGCGAGGCATACTGTATCTCTAAATGGGGGTAAATACTAACCTTTTATAACTTTCCTGTGGCCAGTGCTGCTGAACCCTTCATTCAGGAAAAATTGTAGCCCTGCAGAGAAACCAAATCTTCCGGGAGTATGGATAGGTTTACTTCCTCTTTGTTTCCCTGCAAAGGTAAAGCATAATGGGCTACTATGCATCACATAGTAGTCCATTATGTGTCACTTACCTGACACAGGAGCCAGCAAAGTCACCGCTGTCCCCTTGTGTACGGAGCCTCCATCTTCTTGGTGGGTCTCGCTGCTCCGGCGCTGTCATTCAATGGAGCCGCGATGACGTCACTCCAGCGCATGCGCACGGGAGCCGCCACTCGCGGCATATTGCCGTTAACAGCGGCGCGCTCAGTGCGCCTGCACGCCGCTGTCTACAGCGCATGCACCGTAGACATCGGATCGGTGCCTGTCTTTTGCCAAATATCTCCTAAACCGTGTAGGTTTAGGAGATTTTTCTTGGACCTACAAGTAAGCTTTAATCTAGGCTTACCTGTAGGTCAAAGTGGTTTGTAAGGGTTTACAACCACTTTAAGGTATGCATTTGGGCATACTCTTATCAATGAAATATTTTCCAAATTCTCTTGTTGAAATTTAGACAGCTTAGATGTGGGCATGCTGGTATTTTCAAAGCATAGAAAGTATCATCTTGGTTACTTTAACATTTATAGGTAATAACACCACCACAACAAGATTGTTTATCCAGGGAATATCCAATTGCCATCAGTGGCATCAGAAAGGAATTTTTTTCTCCCCATACTGGAGCAAATTGAGCCTTACTCTGGATCAACTGTAGGTAAAGGATTGTGTATACGGAGGTTTTCTATTTATGTATGTTTTTCTGTTGGTTGAACAAGACGATTTGTGTCTTTTTTCAACCTGACTAACTATGTAAATTCTTGGATGAGTGTTTTCTAGCAGGGTGTGATACCAGGTGTCCTCCATTTCAAATTTTTTGAGACCTTTTAATGGCTGGCATAGTATCAATAGATTGGCGTAAGGCCTATGTGGTGCTTATATTTAAAAACGGAAATCTTTACCAAGAAATTACAGATTGGTTAGCTTAAAGGGGTTGTAAACCCTCATATAAAAAAGAAAAAATAACAAACATGCCTATACTTACCTGCTCTGTGCAATCGTTTTGCACAGAGCAGCCTCAATCCTCTTCTCCTGGGGTGCCCCACTGATGCTCTAGGCCCCTCCTCTTCATCGGGTGCCCCCAGGGAAAGTGGGTTTCCATGGGGGCCCCCAGGGAAAGTGGCTGAAGGAGAGAGACAGGGGCTGGAGATGCTGCGCTCATGCACATCGCTGGATTAGGTAAAAAAAAGGGGGGGGGGCTGCAGCTCAGATGTTTTTTCACCTAATGCATAGAATGCATTAAGGTGAAGAACCTTGAGGCTTTACAACCATTTTAACTTCTAAAGTCTTGAAGATAGTGGCTTTTTTTCACCCAAACAACTGTCTTCTGAATGTGCAAGTGATGTTTTTTTTCTTCCTTTAAAAGATCCTGCTTGTAAATACTTGTGTGTTCATGGACACATAAAATTGTTGCACTCAGAATATGGTATAACTGTGCATCATAACCAATCACCTTGTTCAATTAAGCTTGACAATAAAACTTAAAAGCTGATTGGTCACTATGCACGGCTGCACCAGATTCTGTGTCCCAGTTTTAGTACATCTCTCCCTATGCTAACATAGAGGGGTGTTTAGAGGCAGAAAAAAAAAGTAAAATTCTGTTAGGAGCGGCATTTTTGATGTCCTGTATGCATGAGGCCTAACACTACCATTTCAGTGTTTGCAGATGATATCAAGCCACTGTATGCAGTGGAATAACTTCTTTACAGGCCTTCTCCCAATTACAAGCCAACCTGAATGCACTATTTAATTGGGCAACTATGTGGCAAATGAGGATTATTGTTGACAAATGTTAAGTTATGCACTTGGGGGCTAAAAACATGCATACAGATCCAGGTGCTTTATTTGCCTTTATTTTGTTTAAGTGTTTCTGGACCATACCAATTTTGAGGCCTTGTGGATCAACGTCATAACTTTGCACTTCTAGACTTTGCAAGAACGGCTCATGTTCAGTTAAATTTGATGGTGACCGTTTGTGGAATGCAGTCCTCAAGTCATTCCACAGATTTTCAATGGGGCTTAAGGCCCCATTCACACCAGCATTTTTTACAGCGTTTTGCCACGATTTTGTGTAGGGCCAAAGGTCACCAATGTAGAAAGAAGAAAAATGCCCAAATCTGCCTAAAAAAAAGTTCCAGAACTTGTTTGAGCTTCAGGCGTTTTTGAGCTTCTGGCTTCAGGCGTTTTGGAGTGGAGATGTGAACCATTTCCATAGAGAATAATTGATGTTTTCCCCTCCAGCATTTTGTAGCTTCAGGCTTCAAGCTACAAAATGCCCAGGTGTCAATGAGGCCTAAGTCTGGGTTCTGACTAGGCCATGCGAGGACCTTTTTCTCCTTCAACCACTGTGCGGTAATTTTTGCTGTGTGCTTTGGGTCATTGTCATGGTGGAAGGTAAACCTTCTTCCCATTGACAGTTTTCTGTCAGAGGGCAGCAGATTTTCCTCAAGAATTTGATGATAGTTTGCCCCATCCATTTTTATTCTATCCTAACAAATGTTTCAGTCCCTGTTGCAGAGAAACACCCCCATAATAGGATGTTACCACCTCCATGCTTTACTGTAGGAATGGTGTTATTTGGATGATGAGCTGTATTGGATTTCCGCAATACATGTCCTTTGGTGTTGAGGCCAAATAATTCAATTTTAGTCTCATCTGACCACCTCAAATGCACCTTGAAGATTCTCAGGCCACATGGAAAAAGGTGTTATGGTTAGATGAGACTAAAATTGAATCATTGTCTTGCTCATTCAATGGCTCCCATGCTCTCTGGGAAACTAACCCCAAGCAAGTATGTATATTACGTGTTCTGACTTCACTATTTTCTGCATACTTGTTCCAGGTCAGTAATTCAGGGATTCAGATTTTCGGACAACACCAGAGACTGTCAAGAAACTAGCATTTTCAGAAGGAGGCCAGCAATGACAGCTTACATATTTCTCCAGTAAAGATTTCCTTTAATAAGCAAAATAAAAAATCTACTGTAAATAACCAACATCTTTTACCAATTACATTTTTCCAAAAAAAATAAATAAATCTGGTATGTTGCTATAGATCACTAATTCATCACCTTTTACATTTTGTGGCCCTTAGCTAATTCTACAACCCGAAATGTCATGGCTTCCATTCATTATTTGGCAGCTAAATACCTAAAATGTGTTTTGCCACTTTGATCACTGGTGCAATGAATTTGATTTTAGTAGAAGGTTTTATTGGTGTAAGTAGTTGGTATTGTGTCAATCAACAGAGCTTTAAGACATACTCAGACTCAGACCTATTAGGACCAATGTGGTCAGGGCTCAAGTCCTGCAGGAACTAATGGGAACGGAGTTCCTGTACTTTTTCCACAACAGGAACTCAGTTCCCTTTAGCAGCCGTGTCCTGCAAGACTTTGAAGTATGTGAGCTGTGTGGCAGGTGCTACACCAGCAGCTGCTGACACAGCTCGCAATAGTAAGTGCCGCACACCTGACCATTCAGGCATTGCCAGTAGGGGGCCCCATGACAGCTTCCGCTTCGATCTACCTGTCAATCACAGCTAGCTGACGGGTAGATCAGGTCCCTGCTGCTAAGAAATTGTATTTAGTCAGACCTCGCGTGATGCCCTCCTCCATGCCGGCCCCTCCTGATTTTCTGTCTCCTCATCCTCCCTCCCCCCCAGTCTCCTGCATACTTGCTCTGTGTGTCCCGCTGAATCCCCCCTCCTCTATCTTCAGTGCCATATGATTAGAGAACCTCGAGGAGGAGCACAACTATTCTGCTCACAGGACATGCAGGGAGAGAGGTGAGCTGAGGGAGGAACATCAGTTTGGGGTGGTAAGCTGAGCACAATAAATGGCAAAGTTTAATGCCAGGAGGGAAGTTTATGTGGAAATATGTGAAGGGTTGGAATAGCAGCGAGTGTGTGTTGGAGCCCTGCAGAGTTTGCAGCCCCCCAAGCTAACATACATCTCCTAAGCAGGAACACATCACTATTTCCCCAAGCATTCTGTCCAGATAATGTGCAGTTAATTTATGACCTTTCCGTTTAACCCTGTGTTATTCAAACTCTGTTCAGTGAAAAGTGTAAACTCACCACATAAACACTCTTTAGGTTGCATCATTATTCAAGTAGAATATTGCTATTGCACATGTTCCTGGAATGGCCTGAAGAAAGTGGGTCCTGAAGCAACTACCAGCTGACAGGAGAGTTGTTTTAGTGAGTTGAGGTGCCATCCAAAATAAATGGCCCCGCAATGCAGTACATGCATTGTGTGTGTTGTGAATGGGCCCTTAGGGGTTGACTTACTAAAGGCAAAAAGAATGTGCACTGCAAAGTGCAGTTGCACTCTGCAAGTGCAGTTGTTCCAGAGCTTAGTAAATGAGCAGAAGCTCTGCTGACTTCCATCATCCAATCATGTGCAAGCAAAAATGCATTTTTTATTTCCTTGCACGTTATTCAATTTAGCCCATGGTCTCTTCTAACCCATCATTTTCAGGGAAACAGGTGATTGAAAATTTTATTTTATTTTGTTATCCCTGTTTTTGCTTTATCTTTTTTCAATATAAACCTGGCACAATGGGTGTCTGCAAAGTTCCTGAAAGCTGCAAGAACAAACACACCAAATAGCATCACTCTGCATGATCCTACATTCTCTTGGCAGTTGAACTATGCCAACACTTTCAACCGCTACCCCAGCAGAAGTCTTTTTAGACGAAACGCGTCGGGTCTCCAAGCTTTACCGCCTACTGCGTTTTTTACATGTTTTTAATAGAACAGCTCCATTTGTTTGTCTTCATTTTGGATGCATGTTCTTTTTTAAAATAAAGTGAACCCTTGTCTTGTGGGTTTTACACGAGGAGGAGTCCCTCTTTTGTTCCTTTTCTCTCCATCCATGGCAAACTTCTGACCGATGAGCACTGATCCAATCACAGTGATTCAACAGCCATCTATTCGGTCGGTGAGTATTTGCTAAGGACCCTGAGAAGCTCCAACCAACGCCCCCAAGCTTCCATCTAACCTTTTTTGGCACCTGGAGGTAGCCTCACAAGCTGATTCTGACCTTTCACTATTGGTGAGTTGGTCCACCGCACATGGTAAGCGCTTTTGAATTCATCCTTCTGGCTGCATTGTTGCCCTTGTTTGAGAGGATCCAGCATTTGTACCATATCATCATTACTGTTTATGTTGCACCTTGAACAGCTTTACCATCATCACTCCCAGTTATACCTTTCCAGAGTCTATGGAACAGTTTTTCTACTTGAAATATAGTTTGATACGTTTAGTCCGCCCATCTATTTTCAACAACAGGACTGTTTACTGGAGGGGTCTTGAGAATTAACCACCCTTATTATGTATTATCCATTCACATTGTGATATACCATCATTGTCTGTTTGGGTTTGCTAGTCAGGAGGCGAGGCCATTTCAGGTTTCTGAGAAACATACAGTCTTCCCTGACACACCCGTTTGTCACAACCCTTCTGTAATTACAGCATCCTACATACATCATGTTTTTCTGGCAATGATGACATTGACATTTCAATACATCTGTACTTAATATCCGCGTGTTTTTAGGCACATAAGTATACTACTCATGTTAGTCTAGGGTTTTATTATCAGAGACATAGTCTGACTGACCCTCTTATATATGTGTTTTCTTTTGATGAATTTTTAAACATTGAGTTGCACTGTTCACATAACATTCTTGTTTGGATGTACGTTTGTTTGGACGGATAGTTCACATCAGACTGTCCATACATCAGTTTTTGCAAACAACTTTTCACTTTTCATTCACTTCAGGTGAGTGTGGACCACTTGGTAGTGTATCCACATTTGGGGTCCATCTAGCTTGTTGAGACATCAAGTTCTCATTTAATTTGAGGACCTGGTGGTCACCAGCTACTTTGACCCTCAATCTGTTACTTTAACACTAACACTCTGAACAGCAATTTGGTGGTTGTCGTTCTTTTTAGTCTACAACCATTGTTGTACAGAGACATTTTTAGCGCTACACTGTCACACATCTACAACCTCTATGACTACCTGTATGTCTATGACTACCTTACATTTATATAGATAATGAGAACACACTAGCAAACATTTCAAACAAAGAAAGCAATGTATATAATAGAATAGTATAGGATTCTGATATAGATCTCAAAAAGTTGCGGCCGTTCTATGAGCTACCCACTGCTACACTCAGACTGATGCCTTGTTTAGATATGGCAATGTACATCCACTTCCTGCCCTTTGGGTTACTCCTTCAAGTCATCAGTCATCTCATTGCCATAATTGTGGATGTTGCTGGTTTGACTTTGATTTTGGCAACATCTGTTCATGGAAAGCTCATGTTGGGTACTTCTAGCAGGTGGTGAATAACAGGTTTTGATCCCGCGCTCTTGGATCGAGGCGCTTTGTGAAGCTTTGATGAATCATTGTACTGTAGTGGCTTATCTGAAGATCAGACGGCTGTGATTAGCCCCCTTTTTACATTTGTTTTTCTATAGCAGAAGCAGATTGTGTACGCTGCACATTTTATACGGGGCACATTGCCAACTGCAGAGTAAACTGAAAGGAAATGGAGAACATTTCTTAGAACTTCTGAGTTGTCAAACTATTTTTGTTTGGACCGTGTTCTATAAGGCTTAAATTGGTATACAACTGTTTTCTATATATTGTTTTACCTTTACAATACTTATACGTGCCCTATTAACCACTTCAATACCGGGCACTTAAACACCTTCCTGCCCAGACCAATATTGAGCTTTCAGCGCTGTCGCACTTTGAATGACAATTGCGCGGTCATACTACACTGTACCCAAATGAAATTTTTATAATTTTTTTACCACAAATAGAGATTTCTTTTGGTGGTATTTGATCCCGTCTGCGGTTTTTATTTTTTGCTAAACAAATAAAAAAAGACCGAATATTTTGAAAAAAATGTTTTTTTTGTTTCAGTTTCAAAACTTTGTAAATAAGTAAGTTTTCTCCTTCACTGATGGGCGCTGATGGGGCTGCACTGATGGGCACTGATAAGGCGGCACAGATGGGCACCGATGAGGTGGCACCAATGAAGTGGCACTGAGGTGGCATTGATGGGCACTGATATGTGGCACTGATAGGCAGCACTGATAGGCGGCACTGATGGGCGGCACGGATGGGCGGCACGGATTTGCACTGATAGGTGGCACAAATTGGCACTGATAGCTGGCACGGATTGGCATGAATAGACGGCATGGATGGGCATGGATGGGCATGTATAGGCGGCACAGATGGGCATGGATGGGCACTGATAGGTTGCACAGATGGGCACCGATAGGTGGCATGGATGGGCACTGATAGGTGGCACGGATAGGCACTGATAGGCAGCATTGTTTTGTACTGATGGATGCCAATCAGTGCCAAACAATAATGCATGCCAATCAGTGATGCCCATTGTGGGCACTGATTGGCATCCATTGTGGGCACTGATTGGCATCCATTGTGGGCAATGTGTGTCATCCCTGGTGGTCTAGGGTGGCATACCTTGTGCTGGGCATCCCTGGTGGTCTGGTGGTGTCCCTGGTGGTCCAGTGTGGGCATCCTCCAGGGGTCTGCGCTGATAATCGATCAGCACAGACCCCCCCTGTCAGAGGAACAGCCGATCGGATCTCCTCTACTTGCGTCTGACAGACGCGAGTGAGGAAAAGCCGATCAACGGCTCTTCCTATTTACACCGTGATCAGCCGTGATTGGACACTCCTGATCACGTGGTAAAGAGTCTCCGTCTGAGACTCTTTATCAAGATCGTAGTTGCGGGGTGTGAGACTGACACCCCGCAACAACGATCGCTGCGATGCGTGCCCCCGGGGGCGCGCAGCAGCTCAAAATCCTGAGGACGTCCAATGACGTCCGGTCAGGATTTGACAACCACTTTGCCAACGTCCTTTTACAATAGGGCGGGCAGCAAGTGGTTAAAGTCCAACTTTGAGGTTAGGGTATTCAGGCAAGATATAACATTTCAGTTTTTTATTCTGTCTGTTAACCCCATTCGGATGAATTTCCCTCACTTTCTCTACATGTGCCACCTGTACAAGAAACAGAGGTTGCAATGGTCACCAGGACAAGAAGGCACAGAAAGCAATAAAGCATTATGATAAGTTCTAACCCTTCTGCACTCATTCTGCTAAAAGTGCGTTTTTTGTCTGTATCCTTTTCATAGAAAGTTTATATCACTTCCTGTCCTGAGAAGTGAGGGGGGAAATGTCCCCAAAGGAGACAGATTTGACAATAGAAAAACCTGGCAGAAGCTCTAAACCTTCCAAAATAAAATAAGAAGCTTTAACTGGAGATGAACTTTAAAGGAAAACAGTACTAAGAGAAATACATAGTCTGACAAACTTTTTTATGGCTTTGACTTTAAATTTTTTTATTAGCCAGCAATGGGGAGAAAGCATTTCGCAAGTGATTATCTGTATGCCTGTCCAAAGTTAGAGACTCAGAACTATTGAAGTCAAAGCAACTCAAATTTTAGGAAGAAAGTCTGCAACATCAAATTATGTATTTATTTACTGACAGGTGTCTTGCAAGAAAAAAAAAAATGGAAACCTCCCATAAGAATGATGCTCTTTCATAGTATAACATAGAACAGGGGTGTCCAAACCTTTTTTAACACGCACCTTCACTTTAAGAGGGAAGTTTCAGGAAAAAACTTACATTTTAAATAAAGAACTGTGAATCAAAATAAGGGTCAGTGCCCATCAATGCAGCCTAATCAGTGCCCATCTGCAGCCTCACCATTGTCATAAATGCAACCTCACCATTGCCATGAATGCAGCCTCACAAGTGCCATGAATGCAGCCTCACAAGTGTCATGAATGCAGCCTCAACATTGCCATGAATGCAGTCTCATCATTGCCATGAATACAGCCTCTGAATGCAGCCTCACCATTGACATGAATGCAGCCTCTGAATGCAGCCTCACTAATGACATGAATGAAGCCCCAACATTGACATGAATGCAGCCTCACAAGTGCCATGAATGCAGCCTCAACATTGCCATCAGTGCAGCTTAATCCATGCCCATCTGCAGCCTCGGAAGAGACATGGAGGGGCCGAAACTAGCACCAACAGATTACATACAAGAGAATCTCCTGTTTACTCGGTCGCTTCTTTAATACAAAGTCCAGCCTCCTATGATAAACAGTCATCCAATGCCAGCCCGGGAGACGGGACTTCCAATTACAGAGGCCGCCGAGAAAACAGAAGATTCTCCTGTATGTAATCTGATGGCAATCGTCCCGCCCCCTTCATGTCCCCTCCGAGGCTGCTAGAACTAAACGATAAATACGGTATATATCTTTTGTGGCCCCCAACGAATCTCTGAGCACTGCACGGTGCTCAGGAATCGTTGGGGGCCACAAAAGATATATCAATTTCCAAATTACCAGAGGGGCCATATAAAACCTGAACATGGGCCGCGATTGGCCCACAGGCTGGACTTTGGACATGCCTGACATATAAAATGAAAGAAATAAGAATTCTTCTATCACATCAAGAACCCTGTTTTGATGTTGCTTGCAGCACTTGTTCTGAAAGGCCGGTCATGTTAGTAACTCTGTGGTCCACTTGTAAGAATGGGTTGACGTTGTGAGAAATCCACATGTAAAACAATCTCATAACTCCTCAAGTGTGGCCTTACTTCTTCTGTCAGCGGAAAACTGCCATGACGTCTGGCATATTTTGCAAATAGTCAGGTTCTATAGCAAATATAGTAGCAAAAGACATAATAATATTTAGTCATCCTGTATATATGTGTCATGTATAACCTCAAAAAATGGCCCTTTGGTACATTAGTGTACATGAGTTTTTTTCTTGTCTTGCCAAAAGTATTTCTTTCTTCTGTCAATTTGTGTTTCATAGGGGAACCAAATCTAAATTATGTGCAAACTTGCTTTAAAGCAGAGGTCCTAAACCTGTGAGTCACATTAAAATACATGTGGTGCTGGACCACAGTAATAGCCTTATTTAGTAAGGGTTCACAAACCATGATATAAGCATTAAAAGACAGCTAATACTTTTCATCTGCTTAGACAATTGGCCTATGGCGGGTCACTGTGCCATTTGTGCCTCTTGTGGTTAGCAAGTTTTGCCATATATTAATGAAACCCATTTTGTCACACAGTAATGAAACCCATTATTCTTTCCATCATAGCCAATAATAGATGAACTGTCAGTGAATAATCACGATCGTACCTTGTGATTGATGTAGCAAATATATAACACACAAACCTTTGTTAACTCTACCTGTTCATTTAAAGTATATGTCAAATCACTAAAATAGACATGGTAATGTAATTTCAAAAGTAATTTCCAATACTTTTAAATATACAGATTGTAAATAATACCTGATGATTGTGCCATGATCCTTTATTCATAAATGTGCTGTTTTAGGGTGACAACGTTCTGTCACTGCCCCCTAATTTTGCTTCTCCCCTGCCACCCTGGCTTCCATTTCAACATGTATTATGTAGGCATGGTCTATTGTCGTCACCATCAGGAATGGTTACCAGGACAAACAGAGAGTTTGAACCTCCCCAACTGGGCCACAGGCAGCAAAATGTTGGTTTTAGATACACATAGTAAAGAAAAGGGAAAGTAACACTTTCTTTTTTCTTTCCTTAGCTATACATAGTGGGGAATTGATCAAAACGCAAGCAGACAGAATTCTTGAGCAGCTGTGCATGACAACCAGTCAACTTCTACCTTACATTTAGCTGAACAAGCCAAAGAAATAAGATGACCGTTCCCCATGCATAGCTGCTCCATAGAATGTCTACTTTGGTTTTGATAAATTCCCCCTTTGAGTTCCTAGATCAGATCGTATACTATGTTTTACCACTTTTTCAATCCCTATTATGTGGGGTAGCCTGCTGTAGAACATTTATCCTTGTTGACATTACACATCTGTATTCTTCAGTTCAGGACTGTCTGAAACTCCTGTCTTGAACACAGGGCTTTTCCTTTTCTTATGGTCATGGGGGGGGTTCAAAACAACTGGACCGCTCAGTGGCCCCCAGAAAAATGTTGTTGGAGCTCCGCTTGTTCCCAAACAGGGATCCAAAATCCTAACTCACCCGAGGCAACACTAGTAGGCACGAGGATTGCGACCCACACCTTCCTCTTTCAGGAACAGACTCAAACTAATCTACGCATCACCACAGAATCAACAACCACATGTATGCCAACCCCATTCTCTTGTATTGCTTTTTAAAGCATAAAATAAATCGTATACAAAACGTCCAAGACAACAAGGTCTGTTCTTTTACAAATGTCTTTTTTGAAGATAAATACAGCAAAAGTCTGTTGGGAGAGCATCTGTATCCACACCTTGCTAGCAGTTTAAAAGGATACCATCCTTCACCAGTAGCCCCTACCCCCCCCCCCCCAAGAAATTGCCCAAAATATATCTACTCTCATGGTAGTGCTGTAGTACACTTTTTCTTCAAGAAGTCCAGTCTCAACCCTTACCCATTTACTAATTACCCAAGATTTCTCCCAGGGACCTTATAACACCAGAACTATTGTGTCAGTCATTAGTAAAGTAAACCTCTTCCAAAGATAGAATTCTTAAACTAAGTATATGATGAAAGCAATGGTGCAACTAAAAGAAGATTTTTGGGTTTATGGACAGTTTGGAAATAATTGTCAGAGCTAAGAGTCTTTGTTAAGTTGTAGATCTGTCAACTACCTGAACACATACTAAAGCACACACTGTGATTCATTTACTAAAGGTAAATAGCCTTTTCACTTTTCAGAAAAGTTGCACTTTGCGAGGGAACTGTCCACAGAGCTTAGTTAATGTGGTGAAGTTTCACTTTGTAAAAAATAACTGATCGCGTGCATGGAAAAAAAAAAAAAAGCAGCATGTCAGGAGCCAAGAGATGTTTTTCACTATGTGGATAACTAACTACCACTCTAGGCACCATAATATGTAATATAAAATATAATTATTTTGTGAGCAGTTGTGTATTGTTCCCAATAGCTAAACTCAGGCTTCCTAAACACATACTTCACTCAACTTTAGTGTGTGAAATTAGACACTGTTTTAGCTTCCAAAAGGAGGGACTGCTTATTTGATCAGTGTCAATGTCAATCACTTCTTTTTTTTACCTTCTGATTTCAGAACCCCGTGCAGACACTCTCCTTGTTAGTTGATCTGAAATTTCTTTCTGTCAGTAAGATTCCTATAAAGTAGGATTGTAGATAATTACTTGTAACAGAGTTTAGAAGTTTAAATTGTGTACTGCATTTACCACTTATGTCCCAAGTATGGAATATTTACACCAGGAAATATTCTGTCACTTTTGTAAATAGAGTTATTCAGTAAAGCAGAGATGTGAAGTTTAGTAACCCATAGGAAACAATTACAGTTTAAATGGTTGCACACATTGCTTAGTGGAGAAAATCTAGTCTGATTGGGGAGTCAAATAAAATGTATTTCAGCCTGTAAAGAAAAGTTACAGAACATTTTTTTTAAACTTCTTCTATTGAGTGAGATAAAAGGTATCACATTCAGCATAACAAAACCTTAAAAACAGGAAGCAGAGTCCTAGGCAGGGACTGAAAGTGAAATGGTGCCCTATCTTGAAGCTGAGTCCTTTTTGAGTTAAAGAGCAGATTCATAGTCAGAATCTAGGTAGGGGTTGAACCAGGGCAGAGGAGGTTGGGGATCAAAGTTAAAGACACAAGTCCTATACCCACAGTTGATCCAAAAGGAGGGCAACCCCCCCCCCCCCCCCCCAATAAAGCATCATCCAATTTGCTCCAGTGGGGAGAACAAATCATTTTTGATCCCCAACAGGCAATTGGAAATTCTCTGGATGAACTTTACCTATAAATATTTGTATCCAGTTATATTATGTGCATGTAGGAAAGAATCCAGGCCTTTTTTAAAACAATCTACTGAGCTGGCCAGAACCAGCTCTTGAGGGAGCCTATTCCACATTTTCACAGCTCTTACTGTGAAGACGACTTTCTGTATTTGGAGGTTAAACCTCTTTTCCTCCAGTCGTAAAGAGTGCCCCCTTGTCCTCTGTGATGACCTTAAAGTGAATACCTCTACACCAAGTTCACCAAATGTACCACTTATGTATGTATACATGTTGATCTTATCCCCCTTAATCTCCTCTTGTGTAGAGAGAAAATATTCAGTTCCTCTAATCTTTCCTCGTAGCTGAGCTTATCTATGCCTCTTATCAGTTTGGTTGCCTTTCTCTGCACTTTCTCCAGTTCCCCAATAACCTTTTCGATTACTGGTGCCCAAAACTGAACTGCATATTCCAGATGAGATCTTACTAATTTGTACAGGGGCAAAATTATATTTCTCTCTCTCTGGAGTCCATACCTCTTTTAATACAAGAAAGGATTTTACTCGCTATGTGTCAGTCATTAGTAAAGTAAACCTCTTCCAAAGATAGAATTCTTAAACTAAGTATATGATGAAAGCAATGGTGCAACTAAAAGAAGATTTTTGGGTTTATGGACAGTTTGGAAATAATTGTCAGAGCTAAGAGTCTTTGTTAAGTTGTAGATCTGTCAACTACCTGAACACATACTAAAGCACACACTGTGATTAATTTACTAAAGGTAAATAGCCTTTTCACTTTGCAGAAAAGTTGAACTTTGCGAGGGAACTATCCACAGAGCTTAGTTAATGTGGTGAAATTTCACTTTGTAAAAAATAACTGATTGTGTGCATGGAAAAAAAAAAAAAAAAAAGCAGCATGTTCAGGAGCCAAGAGATGTTTTTCACTATGTGGATAATTACCACTCTAGGCACCATAATATGTAATATAAAATATAATTATTTTGTGAGTAGTTGTGTATTGTTCCCAATAGCTCCCGATAGCTAAACTCAGGCTTCCTAAACACATACTTCACTCAACTTTAGTGTGTGAAATTAGACACTGTTTTAGCTTCCAAAAGAAGGGACTGCTTATTTGATCAATGTCAATCACTTCTTTTTTTTACCTTCTGATTTCAGAAACCCGTGCAGACACTCTCCTTGTTAGTTGATCTGAAATTTCTTTCTGTCAGTAAGGGAAGAATTTACAATAAAGTAGGATTGTAGATAATTACTTGTAACAGAGTTTAGAAGTTTAAATTGTGTACTGCATTTACCACTTACCCACGTATAGAATATTTACACCAGGAAATATTCTGTCACTTTTGTAAATAGAGTTATTCAGTAAAGCAGAGATGTGAAGTTTAGTAACCCATAGGAAACAATTACAGTTTAGATGGTTGCACACATTGCTTAGTGGAGAAAATCTAGTCTGATTGGGGAGTCAAATAAAATTTACTTCAGCCTGTAAAGAAAAGTTACAGAACATTTTTTTTAAACTTCTTCTATTGAGTGAGATAAAAGGTATCACATTCAGCATAACAAAACCTTAAAAACAGGAAGCAGAGTCCTAGGCAGGGACTGAAAGTGAAATGGTGCCCTATCTTGAAGCTGAGTCCTTTTTGAGTTAAAGAGCAGATTCATAGTCAGAATCTAGGTAGGGGTTGAACCAGGGCAGAGGAGGTTTTAGATCAAAGTTAAAGACACAAGTCCTATACCCACAGTTGATCCAAAAGGAGGGCACCCCCCCCCCCTCCAATAAAGCATCATCCAATTTGCTCCAGTTTGGAGAACAAATCCTTTTTGATCCCCAACAGGCAATTGGAAATTCTCTGGATGAACTTTACCTATAAATATTAGTATCCAGTTATATTATGTGTATGTAGGAAAGAATCCAGGCCTTTTTTAAAACAATCTACTGAGCTGGCCAGAACCAGCTCTTGAGGGAGCCTATTCCACATTTTCACAGCTCTTACTGTGAAGACGACTTTCTGTATTTGGAGGTTAAACCTCTTTTCCTCCAGTCGTAAAGAGTGCCCCCTTGTCCTCTGTGATGACCTTAAAGTGAATACCTCTACACCAAGTTCACCAAATGTACCACTTATGTATGTATACATGTTGATCTTATCCCCCTTAATCTCCTCTTGTCTAGAGAGAAAATATTCAGTTCCTCTAATCTTTCCTCATAGCTGAGCTTATCTATGCCTCTTATCAGTTTGGTTGCCTTTCTCTGCACTTTCTCCAGTTCCCCAATAACCTTTTCGATTACTGGTGCCCAAAACTGAACTGCATATTCCAGATGAGATCTTACTAATTTGTACAGGGGCAAAATTATATTTCTCTCTCTCTGGAGTCCATACCTCTTTTAATACAAGAAAGGATTTTACTCGCTATGGAAACCGCAGCTTGGCATTGCATGCTATTATATTCTTATGATCTACCAGAACACCCAGATCCTTCACCACCATTGATTCCCCCAGTCATACTCCTCCAAATATGTATGATACGTGCATATTCTTACCCCCCAAGTGTGTAACTTTACATTTATCGACATTAAACCTCATTTGCCACAAAGTCGCCTAATTAAGTGCATTGAGGTCGGCATGTAAGTTGGAGACATCCTGTGAGGGCATTGAGAACCACTGCCTTAATTGGTTGTGAAGGACCACAAAGAGAAGGCTGATATTGCAATGGTTTACAAGAGAATTACAAGAAAAAAATGCCAAACAAACAACCTTCTTGGCTTTCCTAGTGCAGAGTCAAGGCAAAGCACCAAATCTTAGTTCTTTGCCACCAGTGCAGGGGGTAGTAGGCATGCGCATCAGAAGCTCTCAGTGTCTGTACCCTGCTGTGATGTCAGACACTGGCAGGGTGGCGGATGTCTAATGCTGACTTTTCAGACAGCCATCTTGGATGCCCATGCTGTGTTGATACATAAGTCTGTGTAAGTGGATGCTTACTATACATATTTGGAACTTACCTACTCTGGGTTAATAATCGTTCTCCTCTCTTTTGGGAATATTAAAGTTATTGTTTTGGTGGCCCTTGGATTGTTTTGAAGCTTTAAAGATTTACAGACACTTTAGCTTTATATTTGAAAGTATGCTTTTGGGAGATGAATATCATTATTGAATCACCTATTTATATTAACAATTTTTTTTTTCCGATAAATGATTACCAGACCATATATTGTTTTTTTCTTTTATATATTCTAGACTGGTCTATACATCCATAAAATCTCATAATAGATGAAAGCTGTATGGGCATTTCTGGATGGTTATTCCCCATTAATATGTTCCTCCTATATGTGAGCATATACTGTATGGCCTGTAAGAAAATGTTTAAAGGCAAAGTATATATGTGGACATATCTGGTAATATATTTATATCATTATCTCTCATATCCATATTAGTTGGGTTCATTTTACCTCCTCTGCGGTTCACCATATATTTCCCTGAACTAACGTTAGAAAGTATACATATATGGATTTGTGGTTGAAAGCCATCTGTCTCCCTGTAATGGGATCCCCCTTGTTTGGAGAATACACAACCTAGAATCTATATGGAGATGTTTTTGGTGGTGAGAATGCATATTGAGATCAATTGATTGAATGCATGGATTATGTACATCTATCGTTGTTTATCTATGTGTATATATATATATATATATATATATATATATATATATATATATATATATATATATATATATATATATATATATATATATATATATATTTATTTATATATATATATACAGTAGTTCAATGTGGGTTTCTTCAATTGAACAAACTCAGGTAGTAACCCACCACTCCCAGGTTTTGTGATTTGAGCAACCAATGAGAGATAGCCACATATGTGGCCTGACAAGCATGTTTTTAACTTATGTTTGAGTAGACATCTTTATGATTTTATTCATATCTTTTAATAAATCTGTTGGATAATGCACTAGGCCAGTGTGCCCTCTTTTCTTTTTCTATTCTCGCAGTACTGTTAGAAGGACCCCAGTCCTGGAGGGCAGCAAGGCATCTATGAGATTATCCATGATTTGACCTTGCACCTGTGACACTACACTGTCAGCTGACTCTAGATCAGGAGTGTTGTTCTTTTCTGTTGGAGTAACTTCAGCATGTTTTGTCTTAACTGGCTTTGTCAGAAAGATCATATCTACCAAATGCAGAAATACATTGAAAAAAATAATAATAATTATCTATATCTATCTATATATATCCATATAGATATAGATATATATATACTGTGTATATATATATATATAGATATAGATATATATATATCTATATCTATCTATCTATCTATATATCTATCTATCTATCTATCTATCTATCTATCTATATATCTATCTATATATATATATATATATACACTGTTTTTCAACATAGTTCTGCTTTTGGTAGAAATGGTCTTCCTGACAAAGCCGGTTAAGGCGAAACATGTTGAAGTTACTACCTGAGGCTATTCAATTGAAGGAACCGATATTGACCTATTTTGTATATTCTTGATTTTATGGGTCTTTTATATACTGTCTCAATAACATTTTGTAATTATTTTTAATAATAAAATAGTTGATGGTATGGGCCCCTTAAAAATCCAGCTTCTTTCTGTATATTGACACTAAACTAACTTCACGTCTGTTCACCCTATTCCAGCAAAAAGAACATAAATCCTGCAGGTGCTAAAAAGCAACCAATCATTTTTTTCACTGAGCCATTTGGCCATAGTTGCATTATATGTAGACTAAGTAGTATGTTCCCAAAGACAATAAACACCATTCCCAAAAAAACAACAGACGGCAACAAGCATCTTTACAAAATGTGGGTTTGGCAGTTACATTTGGCACAAGGTTTTCAGTTTTCTAGCGTTTAGCATGGAACTGGTAGGTTTGATTCTAGGGAGTTGAGTACAGCATTTTAGAGGGTAAAAATTAAAGGTTATAGTTGAGGTTAAGGTTGCAGGTAATGGGTTATAGATTATATATAAGATTTAATGCTAATTTTAATGGTTCAAATTATAGCTGAAGCCTAAACTTTATTTTATTTTTTTTTAGTTTTGGATGAAATGAAGAGAGATTAGAACGCATTTCAGGTTCTATTCTTTTTTCGTTCTTTAAGTTTTCATAACTAAAGAGAAGCAGATATGCCAGTTAAATATTCAAATAACAAATTATAATAACACATAACATGTTCCTAGACAAGTTACCTCAATACAGAACATGTATCAATCCTTGTCGCTGTCGGTTCTTGTAGATAAATGCTAACGTATAAGAAAATGAATCAGTATTCACACCTATATGCAAATAGCCCATAATGTTTCAGTATTTTCACGCTATATATTACCAAGTTTATCTTTCAACTGGCACTTATTTTGCAAACCCTCAAGATCACAAGATACAATAATTTGGAGTAAGTAAAAAAAATCCTCTTTACAAATTATTTCTGATCATTTTTAAACCTTCAATCCTTTAATTATGTAAGTCAGTTCAGAGACAATCGGTCAGGGGGAAGAACTACTCAATATCCTAATGCATGTGTTAATGTCCTTTTCAATGGGCAGTTTATAATTCAAAATAGCCAGTCAACAAGAGCAATGAACCCTAGCCAATAACTTAATTCTGCAAAAACAAGGAAGGGGGGCACATCTTGAAATAATCAGAAACAATCAGAAATATGGCATGAATTATATACCCTAACTAAAACATACAGAACGCACAACCCAATGTCTAATTATCCGTATGTAAATAGATATTAGTACGGTTCCTTAGTGAGAAAGAAAAAGTGGCAAAATTTTAAGTAAATCTTTACAGGCCCAGAAAAGGTTAAACTAATCTAAAGCTGGGATAGTCATCTGGGGCCTTGCTATTATGCGCACGTTTCTAATTTATGCAAAGTCGTCAAAACTTTCATAGACATTTTGAACCATTGGAATGCACAAAGTTAGTTTAAAGCAAACCTGTATGGTCTTTGTCTGTGGAGGTCCGGCAGAAGTTTCTGTAATACAACATCGCAGATATGTTAGGGTTATGAGACAAGAATAGGAGAGTGTACCAGGATATACCAGGATATACCAGGAAACATCTGCGTTATAATTCTGCCACAATATTAGTAAATTTAAAATCTCTACCTGACCTCACATCAGATATTTTTTTTTAAGTGCATGAATGCTTAGTAGAGATGAGCTTGGGTTCAACCCTGGGTATGGTCCAAACCCATGATCGCTGCACCATGAAGTCAGCTGTCAGTGCTAGGTCATCGAGCGGTGGCCAGGACATTCTCCATTCTGCTGCTACCTGTACACAATGGGGGCAGGCATATTCATGGCCTCATTGACCTAATATGGCCACATGGGCTATATTAGGTCAATGTTATTTACCTAATATGGCAATGGGGCCATTTTAGGTCAATAATGTCACGAGCATTCCTATCTCTTTGTGTACACGCAGCTGTGGGGTAGGAAATGTTTGGTCATAACTCATTGGTCCAGGAATGACAGCTGCCTTCTGGGTTTGACCCAAGTACAACTCAAGCTCATCACTAATACTTAGTAATCTGTAATCTGTAACACTTATAGGTATTTATTACCTCTCACATATATCACAGAACTCCCCCTGATGTATTTATCCAGTTTTCAACCCAAAAGTATGGCGTCCTCTTTGTTCAGGCATAATCCAGGGTCAGCATCTACTTCCTGGATTAAAATGCTAGCTTATAGATTACAAAATCATGTAAATTCTGGTGCCTGTGAAGTTCTGACACAGATCTGCACTTGCCGCAGCCTCTACTTGTGACTTGTTACAAAGTTACCGTCAGTGCTGGATTTGGCACCAGCCTATGGGCCCCACTCCATTCACGGACTTCTCTCTGAGCTATATTTCCAGAAGATGGCAACAGCGTGGTTGTCCAGTTCTGGAAGGGTGTCCATGGACGTCCTCCCAGAACCAAGCCCCCCCGTGACCCAATGCGTCATGCATCCAGTGAGCTTTGTGACTTCTGTGTCCTTATGAAACAACTGATCATAGATTGTGGTAAAGGGTCAATCACAGTAGCCCTATACCATGTGATCGGCTGTGTCCAATCACAGCTTATCACATGTAAACAGACCTGCCAGTTACTGGCAGTACTCTCTTTACAAGCTGTGTCTGTCTATCAATGCTCATTAGTGCCGCCTATTAGTGCCCATAAGTGCCGTGTATCAGTGTCACCTATCAGTGCCCATCAGTTCTGCCTATCAGTGCTGTGCAGTGTTGCCAACCATCAGTATTTTTGTGTCGTGTTGGTGAAGTGTCATCATCATCTGTGCTGCTGCACACTGCTGTCAGTGTAACTATGAGAGTCAGTATCATGTGTGTGTGTGTGTGTGTGTATGCCCATTCTAATTTCTTGCCCTCCTGAGTCCTGTCCCTGAACTACTTACTTACAATATTGTAAATAAAATAACTGTATTTTTTGCCTTATTATCTACATTGAATCACATTGCTAATTGCATGTTGTACTCGTTTGTAGACTAAATACTGAAATTTGCACTTAAAGCTGTAATTTTGTAACTTTTGGAAATGCCAGTAAATTTTGGGTGTCGTATGAGTACGACAGTAAATTTCAATCTGGTAGGTTGGCAACACTGGTGCTGCGTCATCAGTGTTTCCTCATAAGTAGCCATTAGGGCCGCCTCATCAGTGCTGCCTCATCAGTGCCCATCAGTGCAGCCTATCAGTGCCCATCAGTGCAAAATCATCAGCACACATCAGTGAAGGAGAAAAGTTACTTATTTGCAAAAACAGAACCTAAGAAAATATTTTTTTTTCTAAATTTTTTATCTGGTTAGCAAAAAAAAAAAACCCAGTGGTGATTAAATACCATCAAAAGAAATCTCTATCTGTCAAAAAAAAAAAAGATAAAAATTGAATTTGTGCACTGTACAGTGTTTCATGACCGCATTTGTCATTCAAAGTGTGATAGCGCTGAAAATTGGCCTGAGCAAGAAGGGGGTGAAAGTGCCCAGTATTGAAGTGGTTAAGGGCTCCACAACAATGGATCAAAATAATAATAATTTGATCTTGAAAGAAAATTACAACGAAGGTTTCTCAAATTGTTTACAAAAAAATAGAAAAAACAAATCAATTCAAAAAACGAAAACTTTACATTAAAAACTGTATAGGAAAAATACTGTATTAATGTAATGTATCCAATAACAACATAAAGTACATAAACAATAGACATTGGGTTCACATTACAGGCTGTCTATTAAAAGCGCATCTTCTTTCACCAATCAGTTTGTAAAAGATTTTGGAGCAACCTAGCAATCTAGCGGCCCACGTGCAGACTACTTAGTTCAATGTTATCCCTCTAGAGCACATGCACAAGAAACCTCCAGAAACCTGCAAGAGGGGCCCCAAGGTTTCGACTGCCTAGGGACCTCCAGGAAATCCGGCACTGGTTGAAGTACTGCAGTTTGAACTCTGGGAGAGAGGAGACTTAGGGAATGCTTCCTCCTGCCTGCAGTAGACGGATGATCACATTGGCAATGTCACTGACTACAGCTCATGAATGTTTCTAGGGATGTAAGGTAAAGCATTTTTGAAGAATTACACTGCTGGTGGAATTATTCATGCAGACTTGTATATTTACTGACACTTCTCTACTACTACTAACCTGTTTTGATTTAATACAGGTACTCTTTAACCTCCTACAGGATTTCCTTTTTACTTAAAAATCATTTTAAAATATAAAACATCTTGCAGATCAACAGATCTCTATGTGCTAGCTACCTTTGTGGTTCAAACAATCCAACTGTCCTGTAGTAGTTTATTTCACGGGACCTTTATAACGTAAATAAATAAGAAAAACATAGAAAATTTTACCAATCATAGTAAATGAAAATTGATTCTATCTTTATGTCTGTTGATCAAGTAATCTGAACAACTATGCATAATATAAACATTGTCATCTCAGTTTTCGGGCTTAAAGTTTATTATTTATCCAACAGAATACAATCAGGCTGAGGGCCACAACACAGCACAAGACCATAATATTTACAGTGTTTTCAGCATTGCATTTGTTTTCTATGTCTGGCCACCTGTATACACTTTGAGGTTGATTTATTAAAGGCAACTAGGCTGTTCACTTTGCAAGAGAATTTTCCCTTGGCTTAGTGAATGTGGTGAAAATTAGCTTTGCAAAAAATACCCAATCATGTGCAAGAAAAAAAAAGAGCTTCCCCAATTCCCTTGGAAAGTTCAATTTTCCTTGAAAGTGAACTGCCTCTTTGTCTATAGTAGATTAATCCATTTGAGTAAACTGAGTGACAGAACTAATGGAGGAAGTGTAGAGGCTGGTCAGTTGCAAAATTGAGTAATATGAAGCCATCTTCTATTACTCTTCATGCTCTAGGAATGATGGACTAAGGCCCCTTTCACACTGGGGCGGGGAGCCGCGGTGACGGTAAAGCAGCGCTATATTTAGCGCTGCTTTACCGTCGTTTTAACCGCGGTATTCGGCCGCTCGCGGTGCGGTTTTACCCCCCGCGAGTGGCCGAAAAAGGGTTAAAGACCCCCCGCAGAGCGCCGGCTTCAATGGGAAGGAGCGGTATAGGAGCGGTGAATACACCGCTCCTATACCGCTCCAAAGATGCTGCTAGCAGGACTTTTTTTGCCGTCCTGCTAGCGCACCGCTCCAGTGTGAAAGCCCGTCGGCTTTCACACTGGAGTGAATGGGGCAGGATTTTTTCAGGCGGTATACAGGCGCTATTTTTAGCGCTGTACCGCATGAAAAACGCCCCAGTGTGAAAGGGGCCTTAGAGAGTTGTATGGATTAGGGATGAACCGAACACCCCCCGGTTCGCAGCAGCAGAACATGCGAACTGACAAAAAGTTTGTGCGAACAAGCGAACACCGTTAAAGTCTATGGGACCCGAACGTGAAAAATCAAAAGTGCTAATTTTAAAAGGCTAATATGCAAGTTATTGTCATAAAAAGTGTTTGGGGACACGGGTCCTGCCCCAAGGGACATGTATCAAAGCAAAAAAGGTTTTAAAAACTGCAGTTTTTTCGGGAGCAGTGATTTTAATAATGATTTTAAATATCGTGTCTGGGGGTGACTATGGTATGCCTGTAAAGTGGCAAATTTTTCCCCTGTTTAGAACAGTCCCTGCAGCAAAATGACATTTCTAAAGGCATAAAAGTAATTTAAAACTGCTTGCAGCTGTAATGTATTGTTGGGTCCTGGCAATATAGATGAAAATCATTGAGAAAAACAGCATGGGTCCCCCCCAGCCCATTACAAGGCCCTTTGGGTCTGGTATGTATATTAAGAGGAACCCTGCACGCAAATAATAAAAAAAAGGCGTGGGGCCCCCAGGCCCTATATACTCTGAACAGCAGTATACAGGCGGTCCCCGATTACAAACAAGATAGGAACTGTAGGTTTGTTATTAAGTTCAATCTGTTTGTAATTTGGAACAGGTACATTTTTTAAGTGTAGATCCAGCCCAAAAAATCTATTTTTAAGCTTTTTGGATAACATAGGGAAGGATTATCACCCCTGTAACATTTGTTTTGCTGTCTGTGCCCCTGCTCAGAAGATTTCACCTAACTTTCTGTACCAAGACAATTGGATTTTGAAAATTTGGGGTTATTAGGAAAACAAGGATTGGTGATAAAGCATCAGTGGAGACACCTTTTTCCCATATTAACTCTAAGGCTGCTTTCACACTGGGGCGGTTTGCAGGCGCTATTGCTAGCTAGCAGGACGGTAAAAAAAGTCCTGCTAGCTGCATCTTTGGAGCGGTGAAGGAGCGGTGTGTTCACCGCTCCTATACCGCTCCTTCCCATTGAAATCAATGGGAGACCGCGGGGATACCGCCGGCAAAGCGCCGATGCAGCGGCGCTTTGCGGAGGTTTTTAACCCTTTTTCGGCCGCTAGCGGGGGTTAAAATCACCCCGCTAGCGGCCACATACCGCGGGTAAAACGATGGTAAAGCAGCGCTAAATATAGCGCTGCTTTACCGTCGCTGCCCGCACCGCCCCAGTGTGAAGCCGGCCTTACAGGAGAGAATTTCCCTTCCTAGGGGTAGATTTCCTCTCACTTCCTGTTGTCTCCCTCCGTTTGTAAGTAGGAGTCGTTTGTAAGTCGGATGTTTGAAAATAGAGGCCTGCCCTATATACTCTATGGAAAATTGGGCCTTAGGTGTTGGTGGTACCAGAACACTGTAAGCCCTCACAGTTACACTTGGTGGGCACTGGAACGAGCCCTGCTGTGAAATATTATATCAAGAATTGTAATTACATGCCCCTTTTAAATAGGGGCAGAAAAATTGGGCCTTTGGGGGTGGTGCCACAACACTGTAAGCCCTCACATATTCTCTTGTTGAGCGCAGGAACAAGCCCTGCTGTAAAATATTAGATCAAAAATTTTAACTACACGCCCCTGTAAAACAGGGGCAGAAAAATTGGGCCTTAGGCAGTGGTGGTGGTGCCCTGAACCAAAAATATTCTTAGAAGCTATCATCATGAAGATTGAAGAGGAATAGTATAGTCACTCAGCATAATAGGATAGTAACTCAGCATAGGCAATCTTCAAGGGATCCCACATCCATAGAAAAATCAATTGGTTACATCAGCATCAGGTGCTTAGTAGCTGGTGATCCAAAACTGATTTTTTTTATGAATGTGAGCCAATCAACAGAGTCTGTGGACAGGAGCACTCTGTGATATGTTACAAAGCCTCCAGCAGCACTGAATGTGCATTCAGAAAGAATGCTGGATGCAGGACAGGCCAGTAGCTCAATTGCATATTGAGCAAGCTCTGGCCAGTGGTCCATCCTCAATACCCAGTAACCCAGTGGATGTTCTGTTGGAAAGATCTCCAAGTCTGATCTTGCCCCTAGATATTCCTGCACCATGTAATTCAGACGCTGGCGATGGTTGCCGAAACCGATCAGACCTTGGCGCGGAGGACTGAAGAATTATCTGAAGGCATCGGTCAGCCGGCCACCTTCTCCATCCTCTGCTCCCTCTGCGAAGGCTGGATATGTTCTGCAACCTTACCCTTGTAATGTGGATTAAGAAGGCTTGCCAGCCAGTAATGATCCCTCTCCTTGATACCACGAATCCTAGGGTCCTTTCGCAGGCTTTGCAGAATCAGGGAGGCCATGCAGCATAAGTTTGCAGAGGCATTCAATCCTGAGTCCTTTGGGTCACTAAGGATCACATGATCCGCAACCACCTCCTCCCAGCCATGTACAACTCCATGGGTTTCTGGGGACTATAAAAGGATCTCTTAAAGGCTGCTGCTGATGCTGAGTGTTATCCTCCACCTCCATGCTGACACAATCCTCCTCCTCCTCCTCTTCTTCTTCCTGTGTGATCGGTGGGCCCGCAGGGATACTATCTGGATAAAGGGGGCCTTGAGAGGTAAGGAAGTCCTCCTCTTCCTCTTGCTGTTCTGCCTCAAGTGCCCTGTCCATTATTCCACAAAGCGTGTGCTCCAAAAGGAAGACAAGAGGGACAGTATCACTGATGCATGCACTGTCACTGCTCACCATCCTCGTGGCCTCCTCAAATGGTGACAGTGCATGCATCCTTGATCAGTAGCCACTGACGTGGCAAAAAAAAGTCAAGCTCCCCTGACCCTGCCCTGGTGCCATACTCACACAGGTACTCATTGATGGCCCTCTGCTGCATGTGCAGCCACTGCAGCATTGCCAACATTGAGTTCCACCTGGTGGGCATGTCACAAATGAGGAGGTTCTTGGGCAGGTTGAATTTCCTTTTGAAGGTCAGCCAGCCGAGCACTGGTATCATATGACCGGCGGAAATGACCACAGACTTTCCTGGCCTCAGGAGATCTGGGTACCTGCTCAAGAACCGCTGGACCACCAAATTCAGGACGTGAACCAAACAGGGAACTTGGGTCGTGTCCCTGTCGGAGGAGGTTGATGCCATTGTCCCATACAACCATTCCTGGCTGAAGCTGGCATGGAGTCAACCACTTCTGAGCCTGCCCCTGCAGAGCTGTCAGAATCTCTGCCCCAGTGTGGTTCCTGTCCCCTAAGCAGACTAACTCAAGCACCGCATGGCATCTTTTTGCCTGAGTGCTTGCGTAGCCCCTTGAATGCCTACGGAGCACCGCTGGTTCAGAGGACAAATCTGCAGAGGAAGAGGCCATAGAGGAAGAAGAAGAGGAGGGGGTGGAGGAGAGAGCTGTGGTAGAATCACCACTAGCATTTTGGAGGCGTGGTGGCGGAACAAGCTCCGAGTCAGATATAGCTACACTGGATGCAACTAAATAACCTGCCTGCTCAATCTAAATAACACTCTCTCTCCATCCATGCCAACAACACACTACACAGGGCCAACGTGCAGGCAGCCTTATATAGTGTGGGGCGTGGACTTAGTCCCCCTGAGCCATAAATGGCCAAAGGCACCCTGCCTTTGGCCAATTATGGCTCTCTTAGCTGAGGGCGCTGGGATTGGCCAAAGTATGCAGGTCATGGTGCATGCTTTAGCCAATCATCATACAGCAATGCACTGTGATCTTGCAGTGCATTATGGGGCGTTACGCGGCGCTGTAATTTGCTGCGCGAACGCCCCATAATGTTCGTTTTTCGGCGAACGGGCGAACACCCGATGTTCGAGTTAAACTCATGTTCGACCCGGACATAAAGCTCATCCCTAGTATGGATTGGGGAAACCAGCATCCCTTCTTCAATAATAATGCATTCTGATTTCTGATTTTAACTTTCACTATCAAGTTAGGTTGGGTGAACAAATGGTGTGAAGTCTACATGGATCATTTGTGGGCACTTAGGCAGTAGGGGATCTACAGCTTTGGACAAATTCCTTGGTAATCTTACAACTCATTGAAAGCATTGGGGTTGATTTACTAAAACTGGAGAGTGCAAAATATGGTGCAGCTCTGCATATAAACCAATCAGCTTCCAGGTGTTATTGTCAAAGCTTAACTTAGTAAATCAACCCCAATGCTTAATTTCTCCTGAAAAATGATGGCATTTAAAGTGATTGTCTTATGAATACCTGAATGCCTTTGATATGTCATAGGGTAAAGCAAAGAAAGCAAAGTGTGAAAAGAGATACATTATTGCTTATTCTACAAGAAGTTTTTAAAATGGCCTGGACAGGTTTGCTACTCGCCCAAGAAAAAATTACAAATGAATGTGTCATGCTCACTTGTGCCCCATTCCAGCTCTGAGACCTCTCCTCTGCATGCAGCTGCTTGCTCCTGATTTACTCCAGGATTCCTGGTCTACAGCATCCTCTGTGACTCCCGTGCCCTTCCAGCAACTCCAGCGTTCCTGGTCCCCAGCGTACTATGTGACCTCTGTGCACATTTGAGACTTCTGAGTTTACAGTGTCCCCTATTGTGTCTGCAGTGACACCTGCACCCCAGAGCTTCCAGAGACTCTTGCATCCTTGTGACCTCCAATGACTCCAGTACCCCTGAGTGACCACTGAGTACCCCCGAAACCTCAGTGTTCCTGTTCTCCCTGTGACTGTGTTCCCACTTCACCTGTTCTATCTAACTCAGTTAGTGGCTGTTTTAAACAGGAGTGTCTGAGGCCGCAGCCTGGAAACCGTCTTGCAACAAAGTCAATCATCCTTTGGTGGGTGCTCTGGTGAATTCTATACAAATCCTTAGATCCTGTGCTTCAGCCCTTCTTACAGCTTACACCTTTGCCATACATACAGACACCAAGGCGCATCCGCACTTTGTGTCCCCTGATCAACCGGTGTCACTCCCTGTCACCTCAGCATCCAGGTGTCACTCCCTGGCTCCTGAGCATTCCTTGTATCTCTTTGTTGCCATAGCCTCCTGTGTCACCAGAGAGGCCTTCAAGAGGCACTGCCATCTCTGGATGTCCAATGTAACCAAGGTTTCCTATGAGGCTGTGTAGATAGGGATGTGCCCATCCCCTCCACTCAGGTCTCAGATTACACTCCATGCTCTTTGCTGTGCAGTGTGTGACATCAGATCCCACTCCCTGCATTCTGGAGCTAAGAAATGCTGTGTAAATTCTGTACTTTGAAAGGCTGTAGAGGAGAGAGAACTGCAGATAAACATTTGCAACTTTTATAGGAGGATTTGTTTCATCTCTGTGTATCACCTGAGGCTAGTCACTTCACTGGGGTTTAAAACCACTTTAAAATATTCTACTGAATCCAAAAATAATAGCAATATTTGATATTTATTAAATATATTATAAATAATGATGGAGTCCAATTACTTTGTCAGAGTCAAGTTATTTTAGAGAAGCTGTGGGTTCCCAAGGAGGAGCCCCATTCTGCCTTCACTTAGTTCTTTCTACAGCAAAGTAGCCAGGAAGAAGCTTCTGCTCTTCCCATCTACAGTTTTGTTACAGTATGCACTTTTTCAGTTGGCTGAGGTACGGAAGTAGTAAGGTGGTGGTGTAGACCTTTATTAATTTAAGTCTTTTTCAATATTTTTAAATCTGGACTTTTCATTAAAATAGGACCCGGTGATATTGCTGTGATTGTCCTTGTTCTGGCCTTTCTTCTTTTAGAATGACAATACTGTGTCCCTGGCTCCAAATTGTGTGCTTGAATTGTCATCTTGTAACCTAGGAAATGTGTGTGTGCCGCTCAGGCTCGGTGGTAAAGTGGTATGTAATAAATGCTTCCACAGCTGCTGCTAGAGTGCTGACAGGGGATGGAACCCGACCTGGTTCCTATAAGGCTTCAGAGAACAATGGGGTGACATCTAGGTGTCCTGAAGTGGTGAGTAGAGTGGCAAGCAACATGTTTCACTCCGCCTTCCGGAGCTTAGTCATGGGCATTCTGTCATCTAGGGATGGGCCGAACACCCATCACCTGTGAGGCCTTCAAGAGGCACTGCCATCTCCCCCCTTCGGTTTGCACCAGAACACGCAAACAGGCAAAAAGTTTGAGCGTACATTAAAGTCTACGGGACACGAACATGAAAAATCAAAAATGCTAATTTTAAAGGCTTATATGTAAGTTATTGCCATAAAAAGTGTATGGGTACCTGAGTACTACCCTAGGGGAGTAGGGTAACTTTAAAAAAAAAAAAAGTTTTTAAAACAACCGTTTATTCAGGAGCAGTGATTTTAATAATGCTTAAAGTGAACCAATAAAAATGAAATATTCCTTTAAATATCTTGCCTGGGGGTCCCTTTAGTCTGCCTGTAAAGTGGCGCATCTGTGTGATGTGTAGTGCCGCAGCAAAATTACATTGCTAAAGGAAAACATTTAACCACTTCCAGACCGCCGCACGACGATATACGTCCTCTCTTTGAAGAGGGATATCTTTGTTATGGCAGCAGCTAGTTGCCATAACCCGGGTTCCTCTTCTTCATAGTGGTCTCTGCAGCAGATTCACTGCAAGATTACTTTTATCGGCAGCAGGAGAGGAGCCCCCCCCCCCCCCCGCTGCTCTCTGGTGCCCTCCGCAGCTTACCGGAGCCATTGGTAGCGGCGGAGGCGATCGGATACCTTCTCCTTCCTGGGTATGGAGACGAGTGAGGGGAAGATGGCCCCCACCCGTCCCCATACAATTGCAGGGCGGAAGCAACGTCAAAACGCCACTTCCGCCCATAGCTCTTAAAGGGCCATCTTTTTTTTTTCTTGCATTTTAGTGTAAATATGAGATCTGAGGTCTTTTTGACCCCAGATATCATATTTAAGAGTTCCTGCCATGCTTTTATTCTATTTCAAGGGATGCTTACATTCGTTGTAATAGGAATAAAAGTAACACAATTTTTTCAAAAGAACAGTGTAAAATAAAAAATAAAAGGTAAAATAAATAAGAAAAACTTTTTTTTTTAAACGCGCCCTGTCCCGCCGAGCTTGGGTGCAGAAGCGAATGCATACGTGAGTAGCGCCCGCATATGAAAACGCTGTTCGAGAGTAATAATTCTAACCCTAGACCTCCTCTGTAACTCAAAACATGCAATTTTTTAAATGTCGCCTATGGAGATTTTTAAGGGTAAAAGTTTGTGTGACATGTTGGGTATCAATTTAATCGGTGGCCTGGTATGGATTTTAAGGGGAATTCCCCACCAAAATGCATAATCCATACCAGAACCTTATCTGAGCATGCACCCCGGAGGTCTGGATGGGGGGGACAAGCGAGCGCCCCCTTCCTCCTAAACTGTACCAGGCCACATGCCCTCAACATTGGGAGACTGCTTTGGGGTGCCCTTGTCCCCATGTTGATGGGGACAAGAGCCTCTTCCCAACAACCCTGGTCATTGGTTGTCAGGGTCTGTGGGCGGGGGAGCTTATCGGAATCTGGAAGCCCCCTTTAACAAGGGACCCCCAGATCCTGCCCCCCCCCCAATGTGAATAGGTATTGGGTACATTGTACCCCTACCGATTCACCAAAAAAAGGGTCAAAAACGAAAAACCACAATAGACAGCTTTTGACAATTTCTTTATTAAAAAATAAATAAAATATAGTGTCCCGTGATGTATATCCATTGTCAATCATGCTACCCGATTACAAGTTTTTGGCCCCATATACTGCAATAGAAATACCTGACTTAAAGTGATTGTAAAGTCTCGTTCTTTTTTTATTAAAAATAAAAAACATGTTATACTTATCAGCCCAGATCCTCCTCTTCTCGGGTCTCTCTCCGGCTCTCCGGGCCCCTCCCTCCTGTTGGATGCCCCCACAATAAGCAACTTGTTATCGGGGCTCCTGAGCCGAGTCACAGCTCCCTGTGGCCCCCGCCCCCTTTCTATTCTCATTGGCTGACTGACTTTGATTGACAGCAGTGGGAGACAATGGCGCTGCACTGCTCTCTTAGCAAATGAGGTGGGGAGTCCCAGACTGCCGAGACATTCCTACAACATCGTTGGAGCTAGAGGGACCTCAGGTAAGTATTAGGGGGGCTAAAGGGGGCTGCTGCACACAGAAGGCTTTTTATCTTAATGCATAGAATGCATTAAGGATAAAAAACCTTCTGCCTTTACAACCCCTTTAAGCATATTAAGAGCATTTTGTCGCTAGTTTTCTGCTCAAACAGCAACTCTCCACCCCTAATTTCCTCTCCCTCTCCTTCCCCTAGTGCTTTCTATTGGCTAAATAAAAACGCCTGAAGCTGTAAAACGCTTGTAATACGCTTCTGAAACGCTTTAAAACATCTTAAAAACTGCAAACAACCTTAAAAAAAAAAAGCCAGTAAATTGATACGCTCAGGTGTGAATGGAGCCTTAGCAAACGAACTATCATTTAGTTAAGATTTACCGGTATATCTACTTTCTATACAGTATCTCAGGATCTTAACATTTTGACACCATAATTTTGTATTCTGTCTTGGAATCTCAGAGAAGAATATCATTTAACACCCTGGTGCTCATTCAAAATGGGAGTACCTGTTTTTGTTGCGGGTGGCCTTAAAAAAAAACCAAAGAGCTACGAAATAAAACTTTATATTCCCAAAATAATGAATCCATCACATAAAGCCAAAACTACATTAAGCCTCCTCGGATAAAAGGGATCTGTCTAAATAAATCATGTAGCAGGCAAGCATGTACATTTAATATGTATTCTGTTTAAAAGTGATATCATTTCATATAAAATACTATGTATAAACAAGATAATACGTTTCGAAATATAGAAACGGGACCTCAAAACAAAAGCCATTATATATCTTTTTTATGTTAATACAAACTGAAAGCACTTCAAACAATCTGCTTACAGAGTGATCTTTGTACATGTACTAAGCTGTTAAAGGCCCAGGAAAAGGCATTCAGGCAAGAATGTCTCATAACCTCTAGAAGTGCTGGGACCAGGACTGGATTTATACATCCTTCCGTTGGGGTCCACCGTTTTTTGTTCCCTTCCTACCTTTGACTGGCTAACCTTAGTGTTATGCCACGTACACACGAACGGAATGTCCTACAGAAAAAATCAGACGGAATCTTTTAATCGTATATTCCGATCATGTGTGTGGGCCTCATCTGACTTTTTTTCTCGATAATTCTGACAGACCTAGAAATAGAACATGTTCTAAATATTTCCGACGGAACCAATTCCTATCGGGAAAACCGCTTGTCTGTATGCTGTTCCGACGGACAAAAAACGACGCATGCTCTGAAGCAAGTACGAGACGGCAGCTATTGGCTACTGGCTATTGAACTTCCTTTTTTTAGTCCCATCGTATGTGTTGTACGTCACCGCGTTCTAGACGGTCGGACTTTGGTGTGATTGTGTGTAGGCAAGACAGTTTAACCACTTGCCGACCGCCCCCTGTATATATACGTCGGCAGAATGGCACGTACAGGCAGAACCACGTACCTGTACGTGCCATTCTTCCGGCGGGTGGGGGGTCCGATCGGACCCCCCCCGGCCGGCGGGGACGGTCGGGATCGCTTCAGGAGCGATCCGGGATGAGGGGACGGCCAGTGGTTTCTGGCCACCCCCTCGCGATCGCTCCTGGCGAATCAGATGCTTCCTCTGTCTGTGTCAATCAAAACACAGGCAGAGGAAGTGATGTCACGCTCGGTGCGCCGGTCTATGTGACCGGAACGCCGAGCTGTGAACGTCTAAAGGTTAGTGCACCAACAGTACACTGACACCAGTACACATAGGCACACAAAACACCCCCCTGTCACCCCCAGATCACCCCCCAGATCACCCCCTCCCCCCCCAGTCACAGTGTCACTAATTGCAGTGATCATTTTTTTACTGATCACTGCATTTAGTGTCAGTGTGACTGTAATAACTGTCAGGGCAGTTAGTTTTAGGTCCAAGGTAGCCCCCTACCCCCCCCTAATAAAGGTTTAACCCCTTG
Source organism: Lithobates sylvaticus (assembly GCA_028564925.1). Lineage (NCBI taxonomy): Eukaryota > Metazoa > Chordata > Amphibia > Anura > Ranidae > Lithobates > Lithobates sylvaticus. Next base: position 83,496,644 of record CM053026.1, read on the forward strand.
ATTGCCCCCCAGGTAACCCTTTCACCCCCTTTTGCCAGTGTCACTAAGCGATCGTTTTTCTGATCGCTGTATTAGTGTCACTGCTGTCGCTAGGTAACCATTTTTTTTTTTAGGTAACCGCCATGTTTATATAGGTTCATAAATAGGTTTATAGGTCAGGTACCCCCATATTACAACCTAAATAAAGGTTTTAACCCCTTGATTGCCCCTAGAGTTAACCCTTTCACCAGTGATCACTGTATAACTGTCACTGGTGACGCTGGTTAGCCAGTTAGTTATTTCGTTATTTAGGTTCCCTGTCAGGTTTTTATATAGCGTCAGGTACCCCCATATATTACCTAATAAAGGTTTTAACCCCCTGATTGCCCCTAGTTAACCCTTTCACCCCCTTTTGCCAGTGTCACTAAGCGATCGTTTTTCTGATCGCTGCATTAGTGTCGCTAGGTAACCATTTTTTTTTTTTTAGGTAACCGCCATGTTTATATAGGTTCATAAATAGGTTTATAGGTCAGGTACCCCCATATTACAACCTAAATAAAGGTTTTAAACCCCCTGATTGCCCCTAGAGTTAACCCTTTCACCAGTGATCACTGTATAACTGTCACTGGTGACGCTGGTTAGCCAGTTAGTTATTTCGTTATTTAGGTTCCCCGTCAGGTTTTTATATAGCGTCAGGTACCCCCATATATTACCTAATAAAGGTTTTAACCCCCTGATTGCCCCTAGTTAACCCTTTCACCCCCTTTTGCCAGTGTCACTAAGCGATCGTTTTTCTGATCGCTGCATTAGTGTCGCTAGGTAACCAGTTTTTTTTTGTATTACTGTTACGGGTGACGCTGGTTAGTTAGCTTTATTTTTTATACTGTCAGGGCACCCGCCATTTATTACCCAATAACGGTTTAACCCCCTGATCGCCCGGCGGGTGATATCAATTAGGTTTTAGGGTCAAATAAGGTCTGCGTCGCCCCAGGTTAGTGCCAGTACCGCAAACACCCACGCGCAAAGCATACACCTCCCTTAGTGGTACAGTATCTGAACAGATCAATATCTGATCTGATCAGATCTATACTAGCGTCCCAGCAGTTTAGGGTTCCAAAAAAAAAACGCATTGTTAGCGGGATCAGCCCAGATACCTGCTAGCACCTGCGTTTTCCCCCTCCGCCCAGCCCAGCCCACCCAAGTGCAGTATCGATCGATCACTGTCACTTACAAAACACTAAGCACACATAACTGCAGCGTTCGCAGAGTCAGGCCTGATCCCTGCGATCGCTAACATTTTTTTTGTGGTAGCGTTTTGATTCAGTCGCTTCAGTCAGGAGCTTTTTTACCTGTGAATCTCAAAAAAATAAAAAAAATAAAAATAGTTGTCGTTTTATTGTTCTCTCTCTCACTCTATTCTCTCTCTATTGTTGCTCTTTTTTTACTCCATTCTATTCTGCAATGTTTTATTATGTTTTATCATGTTTTATCATGCTTGCTTTTCAGGTATGTAATTTTGTTTACTGTGTTTTAGTGTTAAGCATTTTTTTGTTTTCAGGTGCGCCATTCAGTTGCAACGCGGATTTATTTATCTTGACAGCAACAGCGTTTGCTCCCACGATACATAAAGCCGCGACTCCAACGCTGTAGGAGGTGATTTCACCACCACAGTTAAAAAAAAGAGTATATATGCCGAAGCATGGGGGCAGCAGGGGGCGGGGAGGAGCGATTGGCTCCTAATGCCACGTACATACGGTCGAAATTCCGACCGTGTGTACACGGCATAACTTTTGCGGGAGGATGCCCCCATGCATCGGCATATATAAATGGTGCATGTATGCCCATCATTAGAAGTGGGTGGATGAAGGGAGGTATTCTAATGGTGGGCATACCCACCAATCAATCTCTTTTTTTCGTTCAGCCAAGAGGCTGCATGAAAAAAAAAAAAAGATTACAATATATGTCCAGTATGTTGCTGGACTTTGAATGGTTATACCAGAATGATGCCTGCAGGTTTAGGTATCATCTTGGTATCATTCTTTTCAGCCAGTGATCGGCTTTCATGTAAAAGCAATTCTAGCGGGTAATTAGCCTCTAGACTGCTTTTACAAGCAGTGGGAGGGAATGTCCCCCCTCCCGGATATAAACCGCGCCATTGGGAAATTGGGAAAGCATTTTATCACACCAATCTTGGTGTGGTCAGATGCTTTGAGGGCAGAGGAAAGATCTAGGGTCTAATAGACCCCAATTTTTTCAAAAAAAGAGTACCTGTCACTGCCTATTGCTATCATAGGGGATATTTACATTCCCTGAGATAACAATAAAAATCATAACAAAGAAAAAAAATGGAAGGAACAGTTTAAAAATAAAATAAAAAAGCTAAATAAATAAAAAAAAAAACAAAAAAAAAAAAAAAAAAAGCACCCCTGCCCCCCCTTCTCTTGCGCAAAGGCGTACACAAGCGTTGGTCTGGCGTCATATGTAAACAGCAATTGCACCATGCATGTGAGGTATCACCGCGAAGGTCAGATCGAGGGCAGTAATTTTAGCAGTAGACCTCCTCCGTGAATCTAATGTGGTATCATGTAAAGGCTTTTAAAGGCTTTTAAAAATGTATGTAGTTTGTCGCCACTGCGTGTTTGTGCGCAATTTTAAAGCATGTCGTGTTTGGTATCCATGTACTCGGCCTAAGATCATATTTTTTATTTCATCAAAAATTTGAGCAATATAGTGTGTTTTAGTGCATTAAAATAAAAAAAAGTGTATTTTTTCCACAAAAATGCGTTTGAAAAATCGCTGCGCAAATACTGTGTGGAAAAAAAAAATGCAACACCCACCATTTTAATCTGTAGGGCCTTTTCTTTAACATTATATATAGTGTTTGGGGGTTCAACGTAATTTTCTTGCAAAAAAAAAATATGTTTTCATGTAAACAAAAAGTGTTAGAAAGGGCTTTGTCTACAAGTGGTTAGAAGAGTGGGTGACGTGTGACATAGGCTTCTAAATGTTGTGCATAAAATGCCAGGACAGTTCAAACCCCCCCCCAAATGACCCCATTTTGGAAAGTAGACACCCCAAGCTATTTGATGAGAGCAATGTTGAGCCCATTAAATATTTTTTTTTTTTGTCCCAAGAGATTGAATAATGAAAAAAAAAAAAATATATATATTTTTTTTACAAAAAGTTGTCACTAAATGATATATTGCTCAAACATGTCATGGGCATATGTGGAAATACACCCCAAAATACATTCTGTTGCTTCTCCTGAGTACGGGGATACCACATGTGTGGGACTTTTTGGGAGCCTAGCTGCGTACGGAACCCCAAAAACCAATCACCGCCTTCAGGCTTTCTAAGGGTGTAATTTTTTTATTTCACTTCTCACTGCCAATCACAGTTTCGGAGGCCATGGAATGCCCAGATGGCATAAAACCCCCCAAAATGACCCCATTTTGGAAAGTAGACACCCCAAGCTATTTGCTGAGAGGTATGGTGAGTATTTTGCAGATCTCGCTTTTTGTCACAAAGTTTTGAAAATTGAAAAAAAGAAAGAAAAAATTATTTTTCTTTACTTTCTTCATTTTCAAAAACAAATGAGAGCTGTAAAATACTCACCATGCCTCTCAACAAATAGCTTGGGGTGTCTACTTTCCAAAATGGGGTCATTTGGGGGGGTTTTGTGCTATTTTGGCATTTTATGGCCTTCGAAACGGTGATAGGTAGTGAGGAGTGAAATCAAAAATTTGCACCCTTAGAAATCCTGAAGGCGGTGCTTGGGTTTCGGGGCCCCGTACGCGGCTAGGCTCCCAAAAAGTCCCACACATGTGGTATCCCCATACTCAGGAGAAGCAGCAAAATGTATTTTGGGGTGCAATTCCACATATAACTATGGCATGTGTGAGCAATATATCATTTAGTGACAACTTTTTGAAAAAAAAAAAAAAAAAATCTTTTTTATTTTTGTCTTTATTCAATCACTTGGGACTAAAAAAAAAAATATTCAATGGGCTCAACATGCCTCTCAGCAAATAGCTTGGGTGTCTACTTTCCAAAATGGGGTCATTTGGGGGGGTTTTGTACTTCTCTGCCATTTTAGCACCTCAAGAAATGAAATAGGCAGTCATAAATTAAAAGCGGTGTAAATTCCAGAAAATGTACTCTAGTTTGTAGACGCTATAACTTTTGCGCAAACCAATAAATATACGCTTATTGGCATTTTTTTTACTAAAGACATGTGGCTGAATACATTTTGGCCCAAATGTTTGACTAAAATTGAGTTTATTAGATTTTTTTTATAACAAAAAGTAGAAAATCTCTTTTTTTTTCAAAATTTTCGCTCTTTTTCCGTTTATATCGCAAAAAATAAAAATCACAGAGGCAATCAAATACCATCAAAAGAAAGCTCTATTTGTGGGAAGAAAAGGACGCAAATTTCGTTTGGTTACAAAATTGCATGACCGCGCAATTACCAGTTAAAGTAGTGCAGTGCGAAATTGAAAAAAGACCTCTGGTCCTTTGGCTGCCAAATGGTCCGGGGCTGAAGTGGTTAAGCAGAACTCCGTCGGAACTCCGTCGGAGAAACCTTCAGAGTTTATTAAGACGGGAAAACCGGTCATGTGTAAACGACATTACACTAGCAAGATCATATGTTGCAGTCACACAAGACTACCACAGACTGAGGATGGAGAGGATGAGAGATAGTAATTGTGGTTCAGTTCTAGGCATATGGAACCAGAGTGGTTGAATTGTTAACACACAATAGGAAAGATTGGGCAATTTCACCACATAAGCAGCTTAAAAAAAAAAACCTTCACTGTCAATTTGTGACATGGGTTTGTTTATAAACAAAGCCATCTAGGATAAAGTATATAAAAAAAAAAAACAACATTTACTAATGCTTTGTGATATGGCTTCGTTTATAAACACAGACATATCATGCCCATTGCCGCGTAACATGGCTTTTTTGATAAACATAGCCTTATCACTGAGATAACTTTGTATATAAACAAACCACATGATCACCTGACATGGGGATCATATGATTTTGTTAATAAACATAGGGATAGAGATAGCATTATCACAGTGGGCATCACTAGGGGGGTTGCAGGGGGTGTGGTCCACACCCAAATGACACCCACCAGAGGGGTGACACCCGTCAGCAGGGCACCGGGCAACACCACTGAACCGATCCGCATCTCTCGCTAGCTGTCTGAGCTGTCCACGCTGTCTCACACAATCGAGCGGAGCCAAACCGCCTCTCCCTTCTCTCTGTTTACATTTATACAGGATGAGGAACACTGCTGTGCATACCCGGTATATATGAGGTCCCAGATATGAGGTACATTATGTACATTATGCACATTTTAGGCCTGTACTGAGGGCTGATCACCGGACACTACATCCACAGCTCTCTCATCGGAGACTAAGTACCTGCCATACACTTGCTATCTTGCGGATATTCCTGAGTTGGTGACACTTCCGGGTACATATTTGTTACAAGTGGAGACGTTCCTATTTGGGGCTAATGAGTTCAGAGTATTGCTATTTACAACCCAGGCTGGGGTTAAAGCCATCTGCGCAGTGTGGTCCCCTGTAATAAGGGACCACCGAGTTCTGGTAAGCGGCAGTGTGTCTATGTGGTGGAGGTCTTTTCACTTACCAGTCTGTGTGGAAGTCACCTTTTATATTATTCACGGAGGATTTTGGACACTCAGATATTTATCATTTTTAATTATGATATTTTATGATGTGGACTCTTTTTTGGAATGATATCTTTTCTTTTTTATGATTTTTTATCACATATCTTGGAACACTAAATGTTATGTTCTTATGATTGTAACAGTGATTTAATTGGTTTATTCTTATCACAATTATTCACTTTTCAATATTTCAATATCAATTTAAAATGTATTTAAATACATTTCGCACATCATATATTAGGGTTGTTATCAATTGGTGTGGTCAGTTATTTTAGCGCAGCTCCTTCTTTTTACTTTTATATGTTGGTGTAGTATAACATCTTGAGCAGCAGCTTTTCCGTTTTTTCCTTTTACAGATAGCGCAGTATTTTTTTCTACTCTGCAGTACACATGTGCCAAAGGGCAGCTGGTGGGATGCTTTGTTGTAAAAACTATGTGGCGCCAGGGCAACTGAGCCAAATTAATGTTGTCCTTTAAGGTTCATCTCACATCCTCAATATTGAATGCCATGTTTCTAGCAAATTCAAAGCTGTTTTTGCTACAGATCCAGTATAGTTAAAAAAAACTTCTCTAACCCTCATAAGCTATTTAAGGCCAATTACACTGTTAGACAAGCTCCAAAAACAATCTTAAGTTCCCCTTCCCTATTGACATGTTGGCATGTGTACACACATTAGGATGCATTTGCGTGTATCCCTGATGCTGGGTGTGCTCATTAGCTTGGAGGGCATTTAAACACCTTTCTTTCTCGTGGTTGGTGCTGTGTCTTTTTACTAGCTACCATGTGTGGGATTGCAAATGTTTTGAATACCTTTTTTCTGAACCAGATCACCTGACTCTGCTGCTGTCTTCAGCTCTTGTTGCCAACTTTGCCTATTCCTATTATTCACCCTTCCTGCTGCCTGATTCAACCTCTGCTTTGACATCTACCTGGACATTAACTACTGTTGTGCCTGCCTCCTGCCCTGACCCCTGCTTGGACATCAAACATTGACACCCTGCTCCAGTGACCCCTTGGTAGGGCAAACACGGGCAGTGAAATGGTGACAGTTAGCAGCAAAGTAGCCCAGAGAGCTACTTTCACTCCTTGGGGGTACTCTGGTGAAGATCCAGCTGTCATTTAGACTCCGTGCCTTGCCCATGTCACCTGCCAGGTGGTTCATTTATAACAATTTCTCACAATGGCAACATTTCCATTGAATGTTTCAGATTTTGACATATATTTCAGTAAAGTGAAAACTCCCTGTTTTGCCCATCATCATCATCTTTGCACACAATACACTATTCTACAAACAGGATGCCTGGTGGGAATTCACTTGCAGGCAGGTTGCCCGTCTGAGACATTTCTTCCATATACAGGAAGGTGGTAATGGCAGTTAGAGGTGGTTCTTTGGGTGGCTGTGTACTGGCCCTGCCCTAGATCATGTTTTATGTTGGCTATGCAGAAATACAACCTTGGGTGGGACCTTTGAACAGGTTATGCATATTTTATCAAAGCAAGTTCAAATCTGATTGGTGGCTTTAGGAAGTACTGGCTTTGGGCCCTCTAATCCTGAATAGGATTTGTTGCTATGGAGCAATGTAGAGAGCTATTAAAATGTAAATTTAACAAAAGTAAATTCAGTACCGTATATACTCGAGTATAAGCCGACCCGAATATAAGCCGAGGCACCTAATTTTACCACCAAATACCATAGGTCCCCGAACTTCAAACTTGGTAGTTAAGGGTTCCTAGATGCCCCCTAGGTGCACCCTAGCTGCACCCAAAAGGTCCGAAATGACATTGCTGCAGATGGACACAGTTGACTGAATTTGGGGTCCCGTTTCTCGGGGACCACTTGGTGCTAGGAACCCCAAATTTGGTGTGTAAACCCAGTGGAACTAGCACTACAACATATCCATATATCAGATGGGGTTCCTAGCACCAAGTGGCCCGAGATACGGGGCCCCAAAGTCGGTTCGGAAAATGTCAAGCACTTTTCTGCATCTCGGGGCCACTTGGTGCTAGGAACCACATCATATATATGGATATGTTGTAGTTCTTGTTCCACTGGGTTTGCACACCAAATTCGGGGTTCCTAGCACAAAGTGGCCTCGAGATACGGGGCCCCAAAGTCGGGTCGGAAAGTGTCATTCTCTGCTGCAGAAAAGTGATTGATTCCAGTATAAGCCAAAGGGGGGCATTTTCAGCACAAAAAAAATGTTTTCTAAAACTGTCAAAGAAGCATTACCCATTACAGTCAGATTTAGCATTGTTTCTGCATAGCATAGCTTGATAAGACAGTGGAGATCAGTGGTGGCAGGCTATTAACTCTTTTGTTTGAGGCATACCTGTGGTTTGGGATTTTAAAGTAATTTTAATGTCTCAAAGTCTCTGTGGTTTTTACCTGAATGCATTCTCTGCTTTAACTATCCCCCCCCCCCCCCACACTCACACTTACCTGAGTCCTGAGTCCTCCATCGATCTAGCTCTGTGCCTGGCTGCAGGTCTTCTTTCCCCTATTCTTCTTACAGACTTTACTGGGAACAGTGAGAGCCATTGGTCAGTTAAATCCTGTGGGGTGGGATTGAGGGGAGGGGCTGAGCCAGGCTGTGTGTGTCTATAGACGCGCACAGCCTGGCTTGGGAGCCTGCTAGCACATATGCCGCCACAGTGCAGGGTTTGCTAAGGGGGCACTCAGAGAAAGGGAGGAGTGGAAAGTGCCAGTGGGAGACCCCAGAAGAGGAGGTAAGGGGTTGCTCTATGCAATACAGAACAGGTAAGTGTAAACCTAATTTTTTATTTTATGGAAAAATTGAGCCTTTAGTATCACTATAAAATAGTAAGTTAATTTGTGGTTTAGGCTTTGACTTCAAAAAGAGATTAGTGCTTGAACCAGTGACCAAAGAACTGAGTTTTCACAAATTCATTTTCAGGCCCATCATAGGTGTTTGGCTTGTGGGACCATTTAGAAAGGTGTAAGAGAAGCATGTCAAGTTGAACATTAAAGGTGCCATTTTCTATACATTTGCTGTTGTAACAATCTATTCCCAAAAATCATTCACAAACCATAACATGTGGGAGTCAGGGTTGCCAACCTCCGGCAGCATTTTTTACTGACAAAACATGACAATTTTACTGACAGAGCACACTTTTTACGGGCAATCTGAAAAATTACAGAACTCCTATTGAAAACACAAGGAATATTTGAACAGTATAAACATGATATGGAAACACTGACAATACGTACCCATAACAAAGTAATTTGCATGATTACACTTAAAAAGTCAACACAGCATGAAATTATCAGCCCCTTATATTTACTGACAGCTGTAAAAAAAAAAATCACAGATTTTTACAAACTGTCAGTAAATTTACTGGCGGTTGGCAACCCTGGTGGGTGTTTAGGACTATAAAGAGATACAAAGGTGTGATATTTCAATTGTGTTTTCATAAGTTGAGGCACGGGTGAAACTCTCAAATTCCCATGCTGTGACACTCATTAGTGAAACTTTATTCTGTAACAAGAGCAATGGTTGTTTTTTTTTTTATTAGCACAAATGGAGGTAGCCAAAGATTGACTTTTTTGTACCCTTTTTTTCTAATGTAAACTTGTGAATGGGGGATTCTTTGTGAAAGAAAGTGTTTGTTGGGGCTTTTCTTTCGACTTGACCTTGACTTTAAGGAGTGCAAAGACATTTTTTTACAGTTTACTGGGGTTGAACTGATAAATCCCTACCCTTAGGACTCTGTCAGCTTCATGTGTTTTTGAGGGTACCATTTTGGAGGAAGAGACACACTTAAATTCTTGTTTTGCTTTTAGTAAAAATATTATATGAGCAAGTAAGCAAAGGAGAAACCAGGATGGGCAGTTGGCAGAGTGGCCAAAATCCATATTGGATTTAATCTGGGTTGAGTTTGGCCAATTTAATTACCCTATTCTGTATCTAATGCTTTGTGCCGTTCAAGTAGCAATATATGTTTCACTGTGCTCTGTCTTCGAGTCAAAGAACATATCATTTTGTTTTTTATACTCTTTTGTGTATATTGAATAAGGCAGAGAAGAGTAAACAAAGCAGAAAATGATATCAACCAACTGAAATTAAATACAGTATTTGATTATCTAACTTCAGCAAAGTAAAATTTAATTGGCTGTTATAAGTTGCTGTCTTTTGCATTTCATGTCCTTGTATTGATTTCCCCTACTGTATATGTATCCTTTTTTTTTTGTGTAATCCCTTACTTAGTATGTCTATATTAGTGGGTGTATGATTGTGACATGAACAGACATAATTTTGTTGGTTTAATGGCATGCACTGTATTTTAATTATATTTTGTTTCCTTTATGTGTTTAAATATTTCATAGCAAAGTATCCAACCAGCAATGGCAGATGCAGACTTATTTTTACCTGTCTATAGCTGAGCTGTTCACATATCTCAATAACTCAGGCGTAACATAGAACTAAGTGACTCCCTGTATTGGAGGACTCATTCAGAAAAGGAGAGGGCAAACCGCTTTTGCTGTGCGTTCTTGCTTGTTTCTCAGTGACAACACTAATGCCGCGTACACACGATCGGAATTCTCGTCGGAAAAAGCTCTGACGGTTTTCCCGGTGGAATTCCGACGGAATTCCGCTTAAACTGTCTTGCCTACACACGGTCACACCAAATTCCGACCATCAAGAACACGGTGACGTACAACACTACAACGAGCCGAGTTCAATGCTTCCGAGCATGCGTCAAATTTTTTCCGAGCATGCGTAGAAATTTTGCGCGGGCTCAGGGACAACATGCGTAGGAATTTTGCACGTGCTCAGGGACAACACTAACTTTACACTGTTTACCCCAAAAATGCTGACTATGCTATGGTGCTCGGGGACAACACCAGTTTGCTTTGCTTTACTAAACCTGGAGGGTGCAAAATCTGGTCCAGTTCTGCATAGAAACCAAGCAGCTTCTAACTTCCGCTTGTTCAATTAGGCTTTGGCAATACAACGTGGAAGCTTATTGGTTTCCATACAATACTGCACCAGATTTTGCACCCTCAAGTTGTAGTAAATAACCTCTATGTGACCTGTAAAGAAAACAGATTAACACCAGGGCAACTGAGACAGATGAAGCCAGCAGTTAGACAGCCTATTGACTAAAAAAAGAATGAGAAACACAGAGCCTGAAAGCAGAACTTTACCCATAACAGTTTCACGACAATTAAAGTTCCTTAAAGTGTTACTAAACCCACAACAGTAAAATCAGTCTGTATATGCAGCAAAGCATGCTTGTTGTACTCATTGTGGAACCTAAGGGATTAATCCTCCACATTGTGCAAAAAAATGTTTGATCCTGTATTCTCTGATCATCCCCTTCTTCCACTGTCCCCAATCCTTCTCCTGATAGTACAGAGCCATGGGGATACTAACACATGCCCAGTTTGGTGTGTATTGCAAGAGAGTTTTTTTTTTCGTTGGGAGGGTGCATGTGACCAGCACAGGGCCAATCAGCACTGTCCAGACAGAGGGTCAGGGGTCCTTCAGCCTCATTGGACAATCAGGGGAGAATGAAAACTCCTCCTACAAGCTTTAACCAGTGCTCGGCCAGACACTGATAGAAGTCAAAAGACTGCTTTATAATGCTGATGAGAAAAGGTATTTAGCCATTTATAATTACTAAAATAATTGCATTTCCATGTTCTGTGTAATGTGGGAGACCAGACATTCACTATGCAGGGTCCGAGGTTTAGTAACAGTTTAACAAAAGAACATACATTCCACATTAATCATTTTGCTACTAGGCTACAGGGTGTGCTGTAAATTGCCTCCAGGTTTTCTCCGGTCTCTCTTGCTGGAGGATGGCATTTTGTTGAATGTCCAGAGTAGTTACTTCCTTATTGCAAACTCTCGCCTTCTCCTTGGCCTAAAAAAATATATTTCACATTCTTCAAATAAAATATGTACATTTCCTGCCTTGATTGTATGTCTTGCTCAGTTAGGGAGGAAGGCTGACAGAAGCTTTACAGTGCTGATGCTCAAAGGCTCCCCCAAGAGAGAAAGGAGAGAATATCAGGGAGATAAGATAAGACACTACCCTTGTAAATGTAATTATTTTGTATCTCCCTGGCAGTTTGTCCTGACACCTTTCCTGCTTTTATTTTCTCCCTCCTTCCCTAATCTGTGTTCCCTCAGAACAGTCTGTGTCATTCCTGTTGCTTTCTTCCCCCTTCAGCAACAGTAAATCTTAAAGCTGGCAGCTAATCACCCTCTAGTGACTCTGACTTTTTGGCACAGCACAGAGAATAGAGAACAACCAAGCATATGCATAGCAGGGTGAGACCGTGCATACTGGATTTTAAACAGTATAGACAATTATTTTTAATGTTTTATATAGCTATACCTGCAAAGGGGGTCAGCCTGAGGTGATCTATCAGGACTTAATTTTCTGATTAAAGTTCCACTTTAAGAGGTTTTCAAATAGGCCTTTACTTTGGCATAATTATGCGGAAGACATGAGCCACTCCTTTTGCCCGTGCTGCTGGTTCAGTGAAATTTACTTTTCTCATACCAAGCTCAGTGTGGCGTCTTCAGGAGCTGGAATTTTATAAAGATTGTTGGGCTGTTACTAATTTTCCTGGCAGTACCCAGTAAGAAGCACAGGGTGGACACTAAAGCCATGTGGATGAAAAGCCTATGGTCCATGGGAACCCGGTTGAGAAACCATGATTTCAATATTTACAGTGAAGACGTAGAAAAATTTATAAAAATTTGACCTTTAGAAACCATTATAGTTCCTCTCTGAAGGGATTTGTTTTTCGAAAAGCACATTAACAAACTGTCCTATTCATTTTTTTGGTACGTCAAACTGTCACATGTTCCGGTTCAATGTTCTAATACTTTTATACATTCACGTAGATTCAGGGGACTTAGTAGTGGTTACAGCAGAGGAAAGATTCCAATGTGCAGATCTATGCAGTTGGTTTCTCATTCATTGATCAGGTTATGGGTTTAGTGTACATTATGTCAAGCTCATGTTTATGCTGTTGATGAATCTGCTTGTATGTCTTGTGCTTTTCAGGTTTCTGTTTTTTTTTGTCCTTTATTTTATTTCTAAAAAATATCTTTTATTCAAGCTATGATTCACATTGATAAAGTCTGCCAAATCTCCCACGTAGCTGGGCACAGTACAAGGCAGCCGACTGCGGTGAGGTCCAAGAATGGAGTCGACTAAAACTTGGACTGTTGCTAATGCTGTAAACAGTTCCTACCAATAGATAATACATTGTTAGTATAAATGGTTTGTTCTCTATGGGCTCTATTCATTCTCCTAAATGCTTGTATTTTAAGTCTTGATTATGTGCAGATTTGGGGGAACAATGGTAAGTCATGTCTGATCATAAGTTTCAGTTGGTGACTCTAGTGCTGTTCAATAATAATAATAGTGAATGTTGACATTTCTTTAAAAACTACTATGCGAAAGGTCTTTTCTTTTTCTTTATTGAGAAAAATGGAGTGATCAATAAAAATGTGTCCAGTGTGTTAGACGATCTCTGTTTACAAGAACCTCCATTAACTGCAAGTCCATGTTAACCTTATTAAAGAAAGTTCTCTCTCTAAAGTAAAAGGTTAATATTTAGCTCTCCGCACCTACATTATATTACCAAAAGTATTGGGACGTGCCTGCCTTTACATGAACTTTGATGGCATCCCAGTCTTAAGCCTCGTACACACAATATATTACCAAAAGTATTGGAAAGCCTGCCTTTACATGAACTTTGATGGCATCCAAGTCTTAAGCCTCGTACACACGATTGGATTTTCCACAGACAAAGCCTCGGAATTTTGTCCGAAGGACGTTGACCAAAAACTTGTCTTGCATACAAACAGCACACAATTGTCGGCCAACAAACATGAATGTAGTGATGTACTAGGCGTACTAAGAGATGATAAAGAGGAAGTTCATGTGTCATGCGCCATCCTTTGGGCTCCTTCTGCTAATTTTGTGTTAGTAGAAGTTTGGTGAGTGTTGATTCGCGCTTTTAATTTCACGATTTTCAGTTTGTTTCTGAACGGCCATTCGTCAACCAGACATGTTGTGGAATCGAAGGAGATAACGTGTTATATATTATTGGCCTTGGAGTTATTGCTTTGACCCAAGTCCAGTTCAGGAACAGGAGGAGAAGAATTTATTGGAATTGGAAGAGTATGTAAAAAAAAAATGACAAAAATGGCCCCTCCCAAACAGGATAGTATGCTAAACTTAGGTAAATAAGAGAACCAGAACCTTTGCTAAGTGGAAGAGTAGATTTGATAATAAAAGTGACGGTGCCTTCACCAAATTAACCAAAATGAAGTAATTGGAGCAAAAAAAATACTGCAATGAGCATATAACATGAATCATAAGCATATAGATGCACAACAGTACAGAAATAATACAAGCTTTATGTAGGAAGAGATTAATAACAGTACACACATCCAACGTTCAAACTGGTATTAGCAGCAAAGGGCTCAATAGGTGTCCTGGTGGAATTGTGCACTCATACATTACCTGGGTATATATAGTTATTCATAGAGATACCTCCAGATGAATGCTGCAGAAAAGTCTAGTTGCATGGGCTCTTGAGGATAATGTGTTATCTGACTTTGTGTTGGAGACCTGCAGACAAGATCTGTGGTGACAAGGAGACCCAACCAGCCTAGAACTCAATTAAAGCAATCTAGCACTGATGATCCTTATAATAACACACGTTATGCCCATAGGGGAGGTGTTCTGTAGTCCTCAGATGAATTCAAATACCTCAGATTTTAAAAGTTGGAGATCATGGTGGACTGGCTCGATCAGTCACTGGTCATGGGTGGGTGATGACGTGAGCGGGTAGCAAGACTTCCCTTCCGATGATTTTTGCCCAACTTCAAAAGAAGGTGGTGGTGTTTCCTTATTTTGAGGCTGGGATGCTACCTCTGGATATGGCCTTAAGGCGTTTCCACATGTAAACTTAGAAAGGTGGATAAAAAGGAGCGCCAAATAACCAGTAAATAAAATTTGGAAGCCCAAGGTTTGAACACTTGTTGCTACTCTCAATTAACAATTACAAACTTACCTTCTAACTTGTATTTACTGGATACTGAGCACTCCTTTCTACCCACCTAGAGTCCCAGCAAGATCTATGGGCACATAATGGTCTTATCTGACTGAGTGAAAATGCCACAAATGCAACTCCACTAGACAAGACATGTGGCAGAGACTTTTCTCTCTTCCTTTTCTTCCTCCTTTCTGGCTTCAAGGCCCAGACAGCAGTGGCCGGAAGTGTTGTACATAGTTGTACATAAAACTGTGATGTTAGCAGCTAACCATAGAATGCAGTAGATCCCTGCAACTGCATTAGTGTATTCCACATATGAATATATGGAGAGCTTGCCAAGGTTTACGCTTGAACTACAATAGTCATGTCAACATCGGGAACTCTCCCATACTCCAAAATTATTTTCTGGCTCATCCAGATACTCTACGCTAAGGAAGTCCTGAGCCAGAACTAGAGCATTGTAAAAGGGATTACATATCCTAGGTGATCTAGAAATTCCTTGAAAACACCTACTGATTTATGTATAGCAAGCTTTTAGCAGCATCACAAATAATAACATATACAAGACTATTTTCATATAAAAGCTGCTAGTTGTTGATCACATTAATTTGGACATGTTCTGTATTGTTGAAATGTAAACCAAGCCCCTTCTTCAGAACTGAAGAACCAGACCTGGATAAGTGAAAACCTCTACAGACATCCGCATGTGAAAGTTTTATTTTGAATCTCAAGCTGGATGGAGATCCTAGGCTGGAAAAGTGCAATAATGATCTTATTCTACAGGTATGCAGAAATCTAATTTTGTCATTAGCAGATTTTCCAAGAAAAGTGATGCAAAAACGAACGAAAGCTTAACCTTTAACTCGCGTATAAACAGTCCAGTCAACAATATGATTGGGATTAAAAGTCTCAGTGTTTAGGCAAAAACAAGTTAGACTGCCAAAATGAAACATTTTATTTCTTGAAAAAAAATGAAATTTCACTTATCGAGATAGACGTACAAAGATGGCTAATTTAGCATTATCCATATAAAAAAAAATAAAAATGATATTTCTTTTATTTAAATCAGCGTTATTTCTTTTCCTTCAACCATTCTCTTCTTTTTCTTCCTTCCTGTGGATCCAATCAGTCATTAAATGGAAGGAAAGCGCATATAATCTCTCGAGCAGCTATTACATACAAGTTATTGACCCTGGATGCTGGCAGTCCGCATCCATGGCCAATCATTTGCATTTGATCATAAATATAAAAGTTATGCAACGATAGTCTTAAATAAAATAAATCGACACATAAGCAAAGAGACAGGAAGGCGCAAGTACCTAGTGGATTATCAAAAATGTATTTGAGCAAATAAAATACTCACAAAAGTGCAACTGTTAAAAGTGCATAGGCCACAAGATGCCATACAGTATAGGATATGCATGCTTCAATTACATCCCGCTATATAGCCAAGCTGACGCGTTTCGGAGCTAAACTAGTTAGTTTAGTCCAGTTTAGCTCTGAGGAAGGTGGTGTGCCCCAGAAACGTCTCAGCTTGGCTTTATAGCGGGTTGTAATTGGAGCATGCATATCCTACACTTTATGGCATCTTGTGGCCTATGCGCTTTTAACAGTTTCACTTTGGTGTGTATTCTATTTTTATCCATTTTATTTGCTCAAATACATTTTTTTAATGCACTAGTTCAGTGATGGCGAACCTTGGCACCCCAGATGTTTTGGAACTACATTTCCCATGATGCTCAACTACAATGCAGAGTGCATGAGCATCATGGGAAATGTAGTACCAAAACATCTGAGGTGCCAAGGTTCACCTTCACTGCACTAGGTGCTTGCGCCTTCCTGTCTTTGCTTTTGTAGTTCCATTTTGGATCCCCCTATCCATGGAAGGCTGCATCTGCCAAGCATTTGGATTTGTTGCATAGTCCTATCCAATAGTGGAGGAACTCTGAGTGATGGAAGTGATTGTTTTGAAATTTAAATAAGATTATTGTGCAAAATTCCCTGTGTAAAATAACTTAAAAAAAATGATGAAATCAACATAAATATCAAAAAACTTAAGACAAAAATACTAAATAAATTAGATAAAAAAAAAAAAACAATAAAAAAACACATAAGATAAATGTACAAAACTGACATGCAAAATAAACATAGTCCACAAGAAGGTTCCTCCTAAAATAAGTCCAATATGTCAGAAAAGTCCAAACTCTGGGAAAGATCATGTGTCAGAATTGGATGATCAGAAAACACCCCTTATTTTTCACACAGATGACAACACTAAGGCAATAGACTTCTCACATATCCAGGCAGGCAGATTCACATGAGAGAAAAAAGAAAGAGTGCCACACTCTATAGTTACATAGTTACATAATTGGTAAGGCTGAAAAAAGACACCAGTCCATCCAGTTCAACCTGTGGGGTGTGTGAATGTGTTTATTTCAATAGTAAAATGTATATCCCTGTATGTGGTGTTTATTAAGATGCCCATCTAATCGTTTTTTGAAACTATCGATGCTCCCTGCTGCTACCGCTGCTTGTTGAAGAGAATGCCACATCCTTACTGCTCTAACAGTAAAGAACCCTTGACTGTGATTATGGTTAAACCACTTCTTTTCCAATTTCACAGAATGGCTGCATGTCTTTTTAAACTCCCTTTCACTGAAATGTTTTGTTCCGTATGCTAGGGTCACCAGTAAGATATTTGTGGATAATGTAATGTTTTATTTATATCTATATCAAGAAAAAATGAAAATTTACATTAAAATCAGTGTCAAACAAACAACGACATACTGTACATACAGTTGTATGTAATTATTAAAAAACCATGACCACCTACTGTGAACATGATATGACCACAGTATAAATATATTGTGATATGGGAAATACTACCCCCAAGCTCATTGGGCCCCTATGGGCGAGTTCATGAATGTATGCACTGAGGTGTATGGCTAGTATTCCTGCAAAAAGGGCTGTTCATAAAGGATCCTATTGGTTTTAAAATTGTAAACAGAGTCTACGGATCCTGTGAATGCTCAAGGAAAGTGAACACAGTCCAGGCTGAAAACAACACAACAAGAAGATGATGAGGTAGCGTAGCTGGGTTTACTAGGTATAATGATGGTTGTGACAGTGGTCCAGAGGAGGTATCAAGGTCAGGATTTTGAATTGTAATTGTAATTATTATTTGATTTACAGATGGCTTTACCGAGAGCTCCCATCCCACATTCATCTCTTTCCCCCGTTTTTCATTTTTGAGAATTAGTAGGGTAATTATATAATTGAATTAGGCAGCACCTTAAGGGGCTAGTTCACCTTAATGTTTATACTCAAGATGCGGCCAAACTAGAATCTTGTAGAGTGGGAGAATTATCATTTTATCCCTTGAGTGAATCCCCTTTTTGCAGCATTCTGTTGGCTTTGCTTGCAGCAGCTTGGCATTGCATGCCATTGCTGAACCTGTCATCTGCTAGGACCCCCAGATCTTTCTCGTTCCTGGATTTCCCCAGAGGTTCCCCCCCAGCGAGTAACTTGTGTTCGTATTTTTTGCACCCAAATGCATCCCTTACATTTTTCAACATTAAACCTCATTTTCCATTTCCATTTCCGTTGTTGCCCACCCCATTATTTTATTTAGCTCTTTTATTTAGGTTTTCACATCCATCACAGAAGTTATTGCCCTGCTTAGCTTTGTATCATCTGTAAATACTGAGATTGAGCTATTTATCCCATCCTCCAAATCATTAATTAATAAATTAACCAGAATTGGTCCCAGGACCGATCCCTGTGGAACCTCACTAACCAAACCGGACTATTCCGAGTACTCGCCATTTATCACCACCCTTTGGACTTGCCCTTGTAACCAGCTTTCAATCCAGGTACATACCCTATGGTCCATGCCAAAAGACCTCAGTTTATAAAGTTAACCTTTGTGGGGGACTGTATCAAATGCCTTCGCAAAATCCATATATGACCACATTCACTGGCACTCCTTTATCTAGATGACAGCTCACTTCCTCAAAGAATGATAATAGATTGGTCTGGCATGAACAATCTTTCATGAATTCATGCTTGTTACTGCTAATGATACTTTTTTAATCAGCAAAATCGTGGATATGGTCCCTTATCATCCCTTCCAATAGCTTACATACTATTGATGTTAGGCTAACTGGCCTGTAGCTTCCAGCAATATATTTCTACCCTTTTTTTAAATATTGGTACCGTGTTGGCTTTTCTCCAATTAGCTGGTGCCCTTGCAGTCAGTACACTGTCCATAAAAATTAGGAACAATGGTCTGGCTATCGCCTGACTGAGTTCCTTAAGGACCTTCAGGTGTAAATCATCTGGTCATTATGACTTATTTATGTTACATTTTTCAAGTCTATTTCTAATACTGTCTTCTATTAGCCATGAGGGTGAATTCTGTGATGTGTTATTAACATTACAGTCTTGGTTACGATATCCCCCTTTTTCCTTTGTGAAAACTGAGAAGAAGAATGTATTCAAAACCTTTGCCTTCTCTTTGTCTTTTGTAACCAAATCTCCTTCATCATCCTTTATGGGGCTAATATGCTCTGGCCTCACTTTCTTACTGTTAATGTATTAAAAACATTTATTCAGATTTGTATTACTCTCTTCCGCTATGTGCCTTTCATGTTCTATCTTAGCTTGCACTCTTACATTTCTAATTGCATTCCTTGTATTGTTGGAATGCTGACAATGACCCCTCAGCCTTATATATTTTGAAGACCTTTTCTTTTGCTTTTATGTGCATTTTTATGCTAGAGTTTAGCCACCCAGGTTTGATTTTAGTTCTTTTATACTTATTGCCCATTGGGATGCACTGTCCAATACCTTCATTTAGTATGCTTTTAAAGCACTACCATTTTTCCTCAGTGTTCCTTGATCCTAGGATTTTATCCCATTTAATATCGTGTAGCATAGAGTGTAGCTTAGGGAAGTTGGCTCTTTTGAAATTCAGTGTGCTAGTGTTCCCCTTGTGCTTCTCATTTCTGTGATTTATACTAAATGTAATCAACCTGTGATCGCTGTTTCCTAAGTTGCCCATATTTCCACATCTGCGATCAGATCTATGTTGTTTGTAATCAGTAGGTCTAGTAATGCATTGTCTCTTTTTTGTGCGTTCACCAAATGACCCATGAAATTACCCTACAAAACATTTAGGAAATGGCGAGCCTTTGATGAGTGATAGCTGGATAATTAAAATCCCCCAGTATAATAACATTGCCCTGCGTTGCCTCCATTCCTAGCTGTGTTAGGAGGTCCGCCTCCTCCTACCCCCTCAGGTTAGGGGGCCTGTAGCATACACCCACTATTACTTTCCCATTATTCCTATAGTTTAAAATCTCTGAAATGTTTTATTTAAGTTAAAAATGGCAGCATAAAACTCAAATTGATTCAGCAGTGAACAAACTAAAATATAGGCATACCCCACTTTTAAGTACACAATGGAATTTATTTACTAAAGCTAGAAAGTGCAAAATCAGGCTCACTTCTGCATAGAAACCAATGAGCTTCAAGGTTTTATTACCAAAGCTTAATTGAACAAGCTGGGGTTAGAAGCTCACTGATTTCTATGCAGAAGTGAGCCTGATTTTGCACGTTCTAGCTTTAGTAAATAAACCCCATTGTGTACTTAAAAGTGGGGTATGCCTGTACCCAAGAGGCACAGGGTCTTGTGCACTGTACGCGGTGACATCACGTCTTTCGGTCATGCCCTACATGTTTTGTCAGAATTTACATAATTGGGGGCTCGCATGTGATTGCTGCATGAGTCGCATTTAGCTGTGGGAGTCAGCAGCCTCTCATTGCTTTCAAGGGGGCTGCCTCTCCCAGCTAATCGTAGGAACCCCTGCTGGGGTTCTCACATCTAATCAGAGTGTAGGTGCATTTGCAGGTGTGAATGTACCCTTACACTTAAGAAATACAGAAGCGTCATCACCATCCCTAGACTGCTGACTGGACAGTGAAAAAACTGTAAAATAATGAAGTCATCCCATTGCTCACTCTGCTGTCTCCTCCTATTATCATGTTCCCTGTTGGTACATTTGCATGCAGCACACCCATTTGACTGTCAGTGCTGCCTTTCCATTAATGCCCCAATTTCTCATACACAGTTGCTTTACATAGACAGGAATACATAGGTTGTAGTGATTTGGTGGAATGTGTTTTCCTGAATTCCTTCTCAGGCCATGGCTTTTGTTACCATTCTGCAGCCAGGAGGTATTTCTTTAACAGAAATTGCAGCTGGTACCAGGTAAAGATTTAGCATAAGAATAACACTGTAAGGAAAAAAAGAAAGAAAACAAGTTATCTTGCATTTTCTAGGTGGCTTCAGTTCAGCATTAACATTAAAACTTTTATCTTGCTGCAGTTAATTTCATAGAAAAATCTGGGATATTCTTGTTAAATGATATTTAAAGCTAGAAATAGCTGCTACTCTACAAATTAGATCATTGTTTTACTTCAAGCTTCAGAGAACTTCATAGATCATATGTATAGTCTTCGATGTAGGTGTCTCATAGGGCCTTGGAATATGATTGGAAATGAATAACAGATGCCTAACCATGCCAGGGAAATGCAGTTAGTACAGTTTGGAAGCTCCATGTCTTGTGGATTCCTATGAGAAGCCTTTGATACTGTACAGTGGCTTCTATAAACATTCATGTTCTTGTATTTAAATTGGCATCATTTTTGTGCCCCATAGAATGCCAGCAGTGGTAAAATGAAATAAAAACACGCACAATGAAAACAGTTTGTTTTATTTTCATGCCTATTAAAACAAAGCTTGGTGTAATTGGCATCTTCTGTTTTAGTTTATTGCTATAAAGGCAGTCTGACCCCCTAAGAAAAGGGTCACTTACAAATGTGGTAGTTCCCTTATTGGATAAAGTAGCAACTTTTGATGAGTCTAAATTAATGTGACCCTTGCCATTCCTTAATAGTACCTGTGTATATAGGTTGTTGTAAGCTGTTTATTGCACCCCTCTTAAGCCCCATACACACGCGCGGATTATCCGAGGACCAGGTCCGTCGGACCATGTCCGTCATACTCTGTCTGATGTTGGTTTTGCGTACACACGGTCGGACAAAGTTGTCGGAAAATCCGATCATTCTGAACGTGGTGACGTTTGTTGCCTACGACGGGACTACGTAGAGGCTAGTAGCCAATAGCTTTGGTCTTGTAATGTGATCTGAGCATGCGTAGCACTTTGTCCGGTCGGACAACCGTACACACGATCGGATTTGGTGTGATCAGAAAATCTATCCAGCAGGAGATAGGACTTTGTCCGTCGGACAATCCGACGTACACTGTCCGATGGTGCATACACACGGTCTGATTTTTCAACAAAATTGTCCGATCGGACAGAATCCATGCAAATATCCGACCGTGTGTATGGGGCTTTATGTTACAGCTCTCTATTTGTCCCTAGATGATAGCTGTGAAAACTCTGGGTAAAAATTACCTTTTTCTTCAGAAGTCTGTCGTTATACAATGTCTAGATTTTTGATTGCACACTCTTATGAACAGGGTCCTCCTAACCTTCTTGTCTTAAATTGTATTGTAACTCTACTAACTTTATTTATTTCGTAAAGCACTTGTCAAACTGTTGGCACTATATAAATCCTGCATAACATAATAATAATAATAACCCCTCCTTTCATGATTGTCTGGAAGTAATTAAAGCAGAGCTCCACCCTAAAGTGGAACTTCCGCTTATCGGATTCCTCCCCCCCTCCGGTGCCACAATTGGCACCTTTCAGGGGGGAGGGGAGTGCAGATCCCTGTATAATACAGGTATCTGCACCCACTTCCGGGGACTAGCTAGCCGCAGCTGCCCCGCCCCTATCCGAAGATGCCGCCCCCCCCCCGTTGTGTCTTAGGAAACACACAGTTCCCAGGACACAACGGGGACCAATAAAGACACGCAGCGCGACCCGCGCATGCGCAGTAGGGAACCGGGCAGAGAAGCCGCTGCGGCTTCACTTCCTGATTCCCTGACAGAGGATGTCGGCGGGGGCAGCCGAGAGACTAGCGGTTGCTCGTCATCTTCTGCCGACACCGCTGGAACCTGGAACAGGTAAGTGTCCATTTATTAAAAGTCAGCAGCTGCAGTATTTGTAGCTGCTGACTTTTAATATTTTTTGTGCGGGTGGACCACCTCTTTAATTCTAGCACACCTAATAGAAATACATAATTCCAGCCAATCAGGAAATGAGGCATGATGTCGCTGTATCCAGACAGAATTCTAAAGGTGAAACCAATTTTTACACAGAGTTTTCACAGCTGTTGATACAGTTTATACTCTGTATTCATTTACTAATCTTCAAAAATATTTGTACTACTACTAGTACTATCAATACAATTACTACAATACTTATCTAAAATCTGTTCTTATTTTAACACAACAATATCCCCTGCATGCCAGAAACAGGCAGACAGTGGGAAATCCAGCATTCTAAGAAAAACATGCTCTATAGCAGTGGTTCCCAACCTCAGTCTTAAGTATCCCCAATAGGTAATGTTTTGGGAATTTCCCTTAGATAAAAGAGCTGTCATAAATGCCAAGATATTTACAGGTGTGTCTCAAAAAACTTGAATATCATCAAAAAATGTATTTATTTCAGTAATTTAATTCAAAAAGTGAAACTCATTTATTATATAGATGCATTACACACAGAGTGATATATTTCAATAATTTATTTCTGTTAATTTTGATGATTAGGGCTCATAGCTATCATGGGGAAGACTGTTGACTTGACAGTTGTTCAGAAGACTGTCATTGACCACAACTGTCGCATTCCTTGTGTCATGCCACTCCTGAACCAGAGACAATGTCAGAAGAGTCTTACCTGAGCTAAGGAGAAAAAGGACTGGACTGTTGCTCAGTGGTCCAAAGTCCTCTTTTTGGATGAAAGTACATTTTGCATTTCTTTTGAATATCATGGTCCCAGAGTCTGGAGGAAGAGTGGAGAGGCACAGAATCCAAGTTGGATGAGTTCCAGTGTAAAGTTTCCACAGTCTGTGATGATTGGGGGAGCCATGTCATCTGCTGGTGTTGGTCCACTGTGTTTTAACAAGTCCAAAGTCAGTGCAGCCCTCTACCAGGAAATTCTAGAGCACTTCATGCTTCCCTCTGCTGACCAGCTTTATAGAGATGTTAATTTCATTTTCCAGCAGGACTTGGCACCTGCCCACACTGCCAAAAGTACCAGTACCTGGTTTAATGATCATGGTATCACTGTGCTTGATTGAAACTTGCCTGACCTAAACCCCATAGAGAATCTGTTGGGTATTGTCAAGAGGAAGATGAGAGACACCAGACCCAACAATGCAGACGAGCTGAAGGCCGCTATCAAAGCAACATGGGCTTCCTTAACACCTCAGCAGTTCCACAGGCTGATCACCTCCATGCCACGCTGTATTGATGCAGTAATTCATGCAAAAGGAGCCCCAACCAAGTATTGAGTGCAAACTATACTGTACATGGACATACTTTTCAGTAAGACAACATTTCTGTATTAAAAATCTTTTTTTTTTATTGGTCTTATGTAATATTCACATTTTCTGAGATACTGAATTTTGGGGTAATACTAGCTGTAAGCCATAATCATCAAAATTAAAAGAAAGACATGCTTGAAATATATCACTCTGTAATAAATCTATATAATAAACGAGTTTCACTTTTTGAATTGAATTACTAAAATAACATAAATTTTTGATAATATTCAAATTTTTTGAGATGTAACCGTACATTGGTTTAACCACTTCACATCCGGCCGTAGCCGAATGACGGCCACAGCGCGGATGTGAAATCCCGGGAGGCCGTCATATGACGGCCTCCCCTTTCCTCGTTCCCTGTGCGCACTCACGAGCGCGCAGCAGGGAAAATCTGTGTTGGCCGTGTCCCTCGGACACGGCCAATCACAGATCGCTGTAAACAGCCAATCACAGCGGCCGTTTACAGCGCGATCGCCCTGGCCAATGAGAGATGATCTCATATGTAAACATATGAGATCATCTCTCAGCGCCGCTTCTCCTCCTCACACAGAGACAGCGTGTGAGGAGGGGGAGATGAACGGCTGCAGCGCCGTAAGTTTTTAAAAAAATAAATAAAAATGAAATGCCATCTGTGCCCACTGCCACCACTGCAATCTGTCCCCAATGCCATCTGTGCCCAGTGCCATCGCCATTGCCATCTGCCAGTGCCATCCCCAGTGCCATCTGCCAGTGCCATCCCCAGTGCCATCCCCAGTGCCATCTGCCCGTGCCATCCCCAGTGCCATCCCCAGTGCCATCTGCCAGTGCCATCTGCCAGTGCCATCCCCAGTGCCATCCCCAGTGCCATCTGCCAGTGCCATCCCCAGTGCCATCCCCAGTGCCATCTGCCAGTGCCATCTGCCAGTGCCATCTGCCAGTGCCATCTGTAGTCAGTGCCATCTGCCAGTGCCATCTGTAGTCAGTGCCACCTGTCGTCAGTGCCACCTGTCATTAGTGCCATCTGTCATCAGTGCCACATAGTGCCATCTGTCATCAGTGCCACATATTAGTGCCATCTGTCATCAGTGTCACGTATTAGTGCCATCTGTCATCAGTGCCACCTGTCAGTGTCACGTGCCATCTGTTATCAGTGTCACCTGTCATCAATGCCACGTATCAGTGCCATCTGTCATCAGTGTCATGTGTCATCAGTGCCACGTATTAGTGCCGTCTGTCATCAGTGCCACGTATTAGTGCCATCTCTCATCAGTGCCACATATTAGTGCCACGTGATATCAGTGCCATGTATGAGTGCCATCTCTCATCAGTGCCACATATTAGTGCCATCTGTCATCAGTGTCACGTGTCATCAGTGCCCCGTATTAGTACCATCTGTCATCAGTGCCACGTCAGTGTCACGTGTCATCAGTGCCACGTCAGTGTCACGTGTCATTGTCCTGGTGCTCCAGGGCCTTCAAAAGTGTAATAGGTAGTCAACAATTTAGATGTGTAATTTATGCTCCTAGAACATGTGATGGCGCTCCCTGCATGTTGGGCCTCTCTATGTGGCCAGTCTGTGGAAAAGTCCCACACATGTGGTATCGTAATACTCAGGAGGAGTAGCAGAATTTATTTTGGGGTGTTATTTGTTGTATACACATGCCATGTGAGAGAAATAACCTATTACAATGACAATTTTGTAGAAAAAAAATAAAAAATAAAAAAATAATTCATTTTGCAAAGAATTGTGGGAAAAAATGACAACATCAAAAAGCTCACCACGCCTCTTACTAAATACCTTGGAATGTCTACTTTCAAAAAAGGGGTCATTTGGGCGGTATTTGCACTTTCCTGACTTGTTCGGGTCGCAAGAAATTAGATTGGCCACCAGTGCATCAGATGTGATCAATTTTGTATAATTCGCACCACAGATTGTAGAGTCTGTAACTTTCACAAAGACCAAATAATTTCCACTAATTTGGGTTATTTTTACCAAAGATATGTGGCAGTATAAATTGTGGCCAAAATTTATGAAGAAAAATTAATAATTTCCTAAATTGTATCACAGAAACAAAGAAAAATGTGTTTTTTTTTCAAAATTTTCGGTCTTTTTTCAATTATAGCGCAAAAAATGAAAAACCCAGAGGTGATAAAATACCACCAAAAGAAAGCTCTATTTGTGGGAAAAAAAGGACAAAAAATTAATTTGGGTACAGTGTTGCATGACTGAGTAATTGTCAGTCAAAGCGTGAGAGCACCGAAAGCTAAAAAATTGGTCTGGATGGGAGGGGGGTTTAAGTGCCTGGTAGGCAAGTGGTTAAACAACCTGTTCAAGGTAAAGGCATACCTGAAATCATAACTTGCTGAATGTACTTGAGGACTGTTGCTCTATGGGTCTGGAAGCCTAACATATTTCAAGCACTGGGGGGACAGGAGGGGAGGGGGGGGGGGGTTAGACAGCTTACAGGAGAGTGTAAATGTGGAAAAAACTGCGCTACCTTTGTTGAAAACAACTCAATGTGAGAAAGCAGCTAACATACAAAACAAACAAAGTCAAGAAAATGTGGATAAAAAATGTAGCGCTAAAACATATGCACTTTGTGAAAGGTGAATGAAGAAATGTATATAATACCCACAGTGAACGTGAGCATTACCAATCATGAAACATCAAAATAGTAATGATATTAATGGTGAATGTCCATAAAGTGATGACATACAAAAAATAATTAGTGAATACCAAAAAATATAAAATGCATATAAAGTCCGTAACGTGTAAACAACCCCAGATAAATCCCACAAAAGAACTCAGGATCAGGGGAGGCTGGAACAGCACCAATATGGACCGGCTTGTCTGATGATAAGGAGAAGATTGAATACTCTTACCAGAGAAGTTGGATACAGCTACCGTACGGTATCTGTATCAAGCAGGCTTAAATGCTGGAACTCTTGCATCAGTAGGTACCAGATGAAGCAGATGGAAACCACGGCAGTCAGGAACCAAGCAGCATGCACAGCAACAAGTGAACCTCCAATCAAACGAATGATCCCAAGAGGTATGATCGCACAAACCGGGGGAAAAGGAGGGAAAAATGAAAGCAACTCCAAATGGTGCAGGTCAAAAATTATTGATAAAATTTATTCACATTGGTATGTGACAAATCAAACAAAATAAAAATCTCGAGATGAATAAAGGAAATAGGTCAGCAATGTGGAAGGTATGAGACAGCTGGCCCGATGCGTTTCGACACTATCAGTCTTCTACTGGGGCATATCTCTGTAGATATGCCCCAGTAGAAGACCGATAGTGTCGAAACGCGTCGGGCCAGCTGTCTCATACCTTCCACATTGCTGACCTATTTCCTTTATTCATCTCGAGATTTTTATTTTGTTTGATTTGTCACATACCAATGTGAATAAATTTTATCAATAATTCTTGACCTGCACCATTTGGAGTTGCTTCTATTTTTCCCTCCTTTTCCCCCGGTTTGTGCGGTCATACCTCTTGGGATCATTCGTTTGATTGGAGGTTCACTTGTTGCTGTGCATGCTGCTTGGTTCCTGACTGCCGTGGTTTCCATCTGCTTCATCTGGTACCTACTGATGCAAGAGTTCCAGCATTTAAGCCTGCTTGATACAGATACCGTACGGTAGCTGTATCCAACTTCTCTGGTAAGAGTATTCAATCTTCTCCTTATCATCAGACAAGCCGGTCCATATTCGTGCTGTTCCAGCCTCCCCTGCTCCTGAGTTCTTTTGTGGGATTTATCTGGGGTTGTTTACACGTTACGGACTTTATATGCATTTTATATTTTTTGGTATTCACTAATTATTTTTTGTATGTCATCACTTTATGGACATTCACCATTAATATCATTACTATTTTGATGTTTCATGATTGGTAATGCTCACGTTCACTGTGGGTATTATATACATTTCTTCATTCACTTTTCACAAAGTGCATATGTTTTAGCGCTACATTTTTTATCCACAGCTTACAGGAGAGGATGAGCAGAGAAGGGAAATCATCAGTGTGGGGATGCCAAGGGCACGGCACCCTTTCTTGTTTCTATATTCTATATTTGAGCTGCCTTTGTTGGAACTGATGAATAGGCTTATAGTAAGGAGTGCACCTAGCATCATAGATATTGCACACTATTTCTCGTAGTAGATATTTATCCAAGATGCTGTCAGAAAAAGCAGGTGTACACCATATGCTATAATCATGGTATGTGTTTTGTAACTGTTAGATATGGGGAAAAACAGATGTTTTGTGTTATTGAGTCAGACTTTGTTTGGTCTACTCTGTCAATGGTTCTGTCATACTGTATGTATGACTGGTATGACAGAAGTTGGTTCAAAGCTGGGCTGGCAACAAAGTGAAATTATAAAAATGTATTCTGATAGTAATTTACTTGTAAGAGCTTCCAGAACAATTAATGCATGGGGTATTTCAAACAACGATCACTTTGCTCATTTTGCATGTTTGCAGGGTATTGGTGGTGACACTTTAGACTGAACTCTAGCTATCCTTAACCCGAGCTATGGCCAGAGGGCACTGGTACATTTCACTTTAGCTTTATTTTATTCTTGTACAACTTCTGAAGTGGATAATGACTGTCACAGCTTTAGGCTTTCAGTTCTTTTTCAGTATGTATTATTTTTTTCAAGTTTTTAAATGCACCTGTCTAGTATCCCTAGTAAAAGCATATCCAAGCCCATGAGGAAAATGTTATATATTACAGCCCTGGTGACCAACCTGCAGCCCAAGGGTCACATGCAGGCCTTTGGTGTATAATATGCAATCCTCGGACCTCAGCAGTCTGTAGTGGGAACATCAATTTGGGTAAAAGGATTAATCTCTGCTAGCCCCATGCAACATTTTCCCAGTTTTTTTTTTCTGTAGCATATCTCCAGCAAAAAAATGTAGCATGACCACACTCTCTTACCTTCATTTCCACTATTAGGTCTGCAGTTTCTGGCAGTGCTCTCATGCAATACACACACTATATTACCAAAAGTATTGTGACGCCTGCTTTTACACACACATGAACTTTAATGGCATCCCAGACTTAGTCCGTAGGGTTCAATATTGAGTTGGCCCACCCTTTGCAGCTATAATAGCTTCAACTCTTCTGGGAAGGCTGTCCACAAGGTTTAGGAGTGTGTCTATGGGAATGTTTGACCATTCATCCAGAAGCGCATTTGTGAGGTCAGGCACTGATGTGGCTGAGAAGGCCTAGCTTGCAGTCTCCACTCTAATTCATCCCAAAGGTGTTCTATCGGGTTGAGGTTAGGACTCTGTGGAGGCCAGGCAAGTTCCTCCACCCTAAACTCGCTCATCCATGTCTTTATGGACCTTGCTTTGTCCACTGGTGCGCAGTCATGTTGCCACAGAAAGGGGCCATCCCCAAACTGTTCCCACAAAGTTGGGAGCATGAAATTGTCCAAAATGTCTGGGTATGCTAACGCCTTAAGAGTTCCCTTCACTGGAACTAAGGGGCCAAGCCCAACCTCTGAAAAACAACCCCTCACCATATTTCCCCCTCCACCAAATGATTTGGACCAGTGCACAAAGCAAGGTCCAAAAAGACATAGATGAGTGAGTGAACTTGACTGGCCTGCATAGAGTCCTGACCTCAACCTGATAGAACACCTTTGAGACTAATTAGAGCGGAGACTGTGAGCCAAGCCTTCTCTGTCCACATCTGTCCACATCTGTCCTCACAAATGCACTTCTGGAAGAATGGTCAAACATTCCCATAGACACACTCCTAAACCTAAACAGCCTTCCCAGAAGAGTTGAAGGTTCTATGGCTGCAAAGGGTGGGCCAACTCAATATTGAACCCTACGGACTAAAACTGGGATGCCATTAAAGTTCATGTGCATGTAAAGGCAGGTGTCCCAATACTTTTAGTAATATAGTGTATATTGAACTTTATGTGCAGCCCTTTGGTGATATCACGGACAATGTTTGAGGTGCAGTTTATTTTGTTCCAAATTGAAATTTGGACAGAATTTTCGTTATTCAGAAATTCGGTTGTATCTTAATTTTCAAATTACAATAGTAACAAATTTAAACGAATCCGAAGTAACAAATCAAAATTTTGTTTTTGAATTGAATTCAAATTTCCAAAGAGAATACAACAGAATAGAAAATAAAGGAGTAGAATAGAAAATAATATAATATAATAGAATATAATAGAAAATAAAAGAATAGGATATAATAGAGTAAAACAGAACAGAATAGAAAATAAAAGAATAGAGAAAAAATCTAATAATAAAAAAAAAGAGATAGAATAAAAAATAAAAGAATAGAGTAAAGCAGAACAAAATAGAATAGAAGATAAAATAACAGAATAAAATAAAATAGAATAGAAAATAAGGATATAGGATATAATAAAATAAAAAAAATGAATTTAATAAAATAAAATAGAAAGAATATAACCATATTCTGAAATTTGAATTTCAAATAGAATACATTTGAATAGAAAATAATAGAATAGAATGAAATAGGAAGAATATAACCATCTTCCAAAAATCGGATTTTGATAGAATAAACCTTGATATCGATTTGGATCTGATGGTACTATATATGCCCGCCTACTGAAATATTGTACCTCCACTGCGCCGATTCCCTAGGAAGAAGTCACATGACGAAACATGTCAGGGGCGAGGCCACATGGACAGTAAGAATCCTTTGACTAATCAGACGTGTTTTTTGGAGATCCCGGTACTCCTGTGCTTGCTACAGTTACAGCTCAGGATCCACTGGATAGTGGGAATACTGCAAACAGCGTCTGGAGTGGGTGAGATACAGTGCGGTACATCTTGGGATACTGTGTGACCAGTTTGGTGTGCTTCCAAGTCAATTCTTCTATTCACTGTTTGCTGTGGAGATATTTGCAGAAATTCATTGCTGGTTTTTCAATTTTAACATGTGAGTGACACCATTGAAATGTGTGTGTTTGGATATGGTTGAAAAAACGGAAAATTTATATCAAATACTTACCGTAATTTTCCTTTCCTGATGGACTCCATGGCAGCCTACGTATGGGTTAATCCCGCCTCTCATACCTCATAGGACCCCACTCCCATAAATCTTTGCACCTGGCCAGATACCGTGTTCCATAACTTAGCCTACTCCAGCAAAGGGGAGGGAGACTCCTGCTGCCATGGAGTCCATCAGGAAAGGAAAATTACGGTAATTATTTGATATAAATTTTCCGTTTTCCTGACTGACTCCATGGCAGCCTACGTATGGGAACTAGCTAGCCATACAAACTCGGGTGGGCACAATTTGCTGGTTCAACAAAAGAAGGTTTAATTGGCACCGTTTAAACAGATAACACATTTAAACCGAAATTAACAGAGGAAAGAGCTGCTGGCTCAACACAATAATGCCTCATGAAAAGTGTTTATTGACGACCAAGAGGCTGCCTTGCATATCACTTCTGCCGATACGTGACGGGAGGCCGCCCATGATGTCGACATACTCCTGGTAGAATGGGCAGTCACTGTTTCAGGAGGAACCAGTCCTTTAGCCGCATATGCCCTTTGGATAGCCTGGACAATCCAACTTGCGATAGTTCTAGAGGAAGCACGCAAGCCCCTGTTCTTCCCGTAGAAGTAGACCGAACAGATGGTCTGATCTTCTGAAGGGTGTGCAGTAGCTTTTAAGTAGCTTTTTAAGATCTCACCAACATCCAAAGGATGGTTCGCTGACGAATCTTCTGACTGAAAAGTCGGGAGAACAATTTCTTGGTTCTCATGAAATACTGATGAGACTTTTGGATTTGATCCTAGCATTGGAACTAGAACTACCCGATCGGGGAAGAAGGTAAGAAAAGGCTCTTTAGAACCTAGAGAGCTGATCTCGGACACTCTTTTAGCGGATGTAATGGCCACTAGAAAGGCTGTTTTAAAAGGGAAATGTCTTTCATGGATAGATCATCCAACTGTTGGAAAGAATCTTCAGAG
This sequence comes from Lithobates sylvaticus, assembly GCA_028564925.1. Taxonomy (NCBI): domain Eukaryota; kingdom Metazoa; phylum Chordata; class Amphibia; order Anura; family Ranidae; genus Lithobates; species Lithobates sylvaticus. The sequence continues at coordinate 83,528,846 of CM053026.1, forward strand.
AAGAAATCTAGTACCAGAGGAAGATCCCATTTAGAGAACCTTGGCTTTCTCTCTGAGGCCTAAGCCTTGCCGCTCCCCTGAAGAATTGTCTAATAAGTGGATTCCTTGCCCAGGAAATGCCGTGAAAGCAGATATTGCCGAAACTTGGACTCGTAGGGAGCTCACAGATAATGGAAGATCCAATCCTGTCTGAGAGAACAACTAGAACATCTTTTATTTTCTGGATTACTGCAGGAACCCCCAGAAGAGGAAATATAGTCCATGAATTTAGACCAAATTCTCTGATAAACTTTATTTGTACCTTGCCTTCTGGCATTCAGCAGGGTAGCTATTGCCGAACTTGGGCAACCTAATGCTTCCAGCCTCTTCCCTCAACCACCAGACCATCAGATGAAGATGGGACGGACATGGGCGATGGAGCGATGTCCCCTGTAGGAGAAGATCTGACCTGGAGGGAAGTGGAACTGGGTCCCGGTAAACTCAACTGCAACAGAAGCGGGAACCATGGCCTGTTGGGCCAGTATGGGATGATTGCCACTATCTCCACCGTCTCCTGCCTGAGTCTCGAAAGGAACCGGAGAATTACCGGAACTGGTGGAAAGGCATAGGCCCTGCGGAAAAACCACTGATCCGTGAGAGCATCCACTCCCATGGCTTGGGGACAGCGATACCTGGTATAATAATTCTTCATCTTGGCATTGCAGGGGGAAGCAAATAGATCCACTTCCGGAATCATTCCCAATGTCAGGATCCAATCGAAGACTTCTGAGTGGAGAGACCACTCGTTGTTGTCCAAGGAGGTTCTGGACAGAAAATCCGCTTGAACATTTTGCACGCCAGGGAGATACACTGCCGTCAGATCCACCAAGTTCTGCTGAGCCCAGGACATAATTGGGCTCACTTCCCTCAAGAGGGAGAGACTGCGAGTGCCCCCCTGTCTTTTGATGTACGATACCGCCGTCGTATTGTCCAATCTCATGAGGACTGAGGCTCCTGATGTCAGATGGAGGAAAGCCCGAAGGGCCTGGAAGGCAGCTCGAATCTCCAATATGTTCGAGACCACCCCTTGGGCAGGGAAATCCCACCTGCCCTGGGCTACCTCCGACCGACACAAAGCACCCCAACCTCTGCTGCTGGCATCTGTTGTTACCGTTATCCAGGAAACTGGAGCTATTGAATGGCAGTTGAGAAGATTCCTTCGCTGTAGCCACCAAGGGAGACTTTCCCGCATGGAGGGATTTATCCGAATCCAGTGATCCTGTAGACTTGGATCCCATTGTTGGAGGAATCCTTTCTGAAATTTGAATTTCAAATAGAAAACATTTGAATTCAAATAGAATAGAAAAGAATAGAATAGAATAAAAAATTAAATAATAGAATAGAAAATAATAGAATATAATAAACAACAGAAAAGAATAGAATAAAATAGAATAGAAAGAATATAACAAAATAACCATTTTCTAATAGAATAAATTAGAATTAGAACAGAATATAAAAGAATAGACTATAAAAAGCAAAGAAAATAACAGCATAGAAAATAAAAAAATAGAATCGAAAAAAGAATAGAATGCAATAGGAAGAATATAACCATCTTCCAAAAATCGGATTTTGAATAGAATAAACCTTGATATCGATTGGAATTCGACATGAATGCAATGCGAATGGAATTCAATTTGAATTAGAATGGAATTTAAAAAATTTGAATCGATTTCAATTTGAATAAACAAAGTAAACAAATGAAACAAATTAAACACATTTAGACAAATTTATGTAAATATCAAATCAAAACAAAATAAAACTATTTTTTCCGTTCTGCACACGTCTAGTTTGAGTCCCCCATTAGCTCATAGGTTGATAACCACTGTATTACAGCTTCCCAGTCCTTTGATGTGATTGGTGATTTTTTACTTTTCTTTTCTTATCACCTGGAAATCATGCCAGTAACCTGAAGTGAAAATACTCACTAAATTCTGACGAAGCAGTGCTGCTGCTCTAGGAGAAGACTGCAGAACACACCTCTCCTATTTTCTGTTACATGGAGGGGGAGGTGTTTTGTAGCTCACAGAAGATAGCTTGGAATACAGATAACATTGCTTGAGATTTCAGGTCAGTTCACAGGGAGTTACAAGGACAAAAGATTCCTGGTAGGGTAAATAGGTGTTTTTCTGTTTGAAGTTTCTCTCAATAAAATCCAGTATACACCCTGATTCACACTGATGCAAATCTGATGTGGATCTGATGTGCTCCAGAACACAAAGATTTGCATTTCAAGGGAAATAACTTGGCTTTCTATAGAGGTTATTCACACCTATGCGTTCCAAACGTGATGCGATTTCCAAAAGGCTCCTGTGTTTGGTCCAGTGTTTGGTGCGATGCGTTTTTGAGTCCCATGGAATGGAAGCAGCGGTGAAAGTGCATAGGTGTTCAAATGCAATGTGATTTCAGTGCGAGATAGACCTATTTCTAATGTCACAAAATTAGCCAGAAAAGAAATTTCTGCTGTGATAAGGCCCTGTCTGATCAGGTCTGCCTGTCAGTTTTTCAGACAGACCTGATCGGACCCTCCAGTCTCTCCTATGGAGCAGCGGATGTCAGTGGACACCCGCTGCCATCCGTTCTGATTATGCCCGCAAAAAACAGACGGATGGTGGTCATATTTTACATCCACCTGGCAGATCGGAAGGAAAGGACAGGTGGTCTGTTTCCATCTGATCGCCCTGTAGAGGAGAGTGGGACTGTGTCTGTGTTTGCTGTGCACAGCGGAGCGGACATGGACCTGTCATCTGCCTGCTCAGTGGGGATCAGTGGATCGATCCTCCGCTGAGCAAGCAGAATCCGCTACATGGAGGTGCCCATGTGAAAGGGGCCTTATATAACATCAGAATCACTGCAGAATCGCACTGCAACTGTTCCTGAAATTACACTGTAAAAAGCATAGAAATCCCACCACATCAGTGTGAGCCAGGGCTTAAAGATCAGAGGAAAGGAAAAAAAGACATTAAAAATGATGGATGACCCAGAAAGAAGTATGATAGTGTAAAATAGATAAACTAAGCCAATAAACAGTGCCCAAGGGATGCACAAACTGCTGCAACGGGTTGAATAGATTTAAGTAATGTAAAACAAAGAAGAAAACATTACAAAGTAACAAGGAAAGAAACGCAAAATATGATTCACAATTTTGTACTTTTTATTCCTGTTCTAGTGTACATACAGTGCCTTGAAAAAGTATTCATACCCCTTGAAATTTTACACAATCTGTCATGTTACAACCAAAAAGGTAAATGTATTTTATTGGGATTTTATGTGATAGACCAACACAAAGTGACACATAATTGTGAAGTGGAAGGAAAATTATAAATGTTTTTTACATTTTTTTACAAATAAATATGTGAAAAGTGTGGCGTGCTCTTGTATTCAGCCCCCCTGAGTCAATACTTTGAACAACCATCTTTTACTGCAATTACAGCTTCAAGTCTTTTTGGGGATGTCTCTACCAGCTTTACACATCTAGAGAGTGACATTTTTGCCCAATCTTCTTTGCAAAATAGCTCAAGCTCTCTCAGATTGGATGGCGAGTGTCTGTGAACAACAATTTTCAAGTCTTGCAACAGATTCTCAATTGGATTTAGGTCTGGGCTTTGACTGGTCCATTCTAACACATAAATATACTTTGATTGAAACCATTCCATTGTAGCTCTGGTTGTACGGTTAGGGTCGTTGTCCTGCTTGAAGGTGAACAGGTTTTCTTCTAAGGTTGCCCTGTATTTGGCACCATCCATCTTCTCATCAACTCTGATCATCTTCCCTGTCCATGCTGAAAAAAAAGCATCCCCACAACATGATGCTGCCACCACCAGGTTTCACAATGGGGATGGTGTGTTCAGGGTGACGTGCAGTGTTAGTTTTCCGCCACATGTGGTGGCAATATTTGTACCTCACTTAAATGATTAATGATACATAAAATAAGTGATTAAAACCTTTTGTCTATATAATAACGCAAGTTGCAGCTATTATGGATAGAATTAAAAACGAATGATAACTGTGAGAGAAGAATAACAATCAAATTTATTTATACAGAAAATAAATGTTAGAATAATCAGATATCACTAATGTAGTGATGTTACAAGTACAGTGTTACCAGTCTACAAAGATAATTAATGCAAAAAGGATATATGACTACAATGGACATAAAAACGCTAACAATGTAATAAGGCAAATCCTAGGACAGAAAAAGTTAGAGAAAATAAAAGAGAATAAGATAATACGGATATGTTACACAGACAACCTGACTTCCCAATGGTCTGGGCTCAAACAGAGCTTCCGAGAGATCCCCACCTATTTTTATATTCCTTCTCCAACCATCAACCAAATGGAATACTTTCATTGGTTCAGAGTTGCATCAAATTCTGACTGGCTGCACCTGAAGCCTCTTTGACTACCATACTCAAGAATCAGAACTTCCGGTGCCCCTCTGTCTACCATATGTTTATGGTTGTTAGGTAAGCAACCCTCTTTCATCATAACATAACCAGTTCCGACATTAGCATGTCAAGGACCCCTGACCAGGTGGTGACACAAAGTCTGATATGGCTCTCTACAAACAAAAGGGTAACTTCGTTATCACCTGAGTATTGAACATCAAACAGCTTTAAAGAAACAGGAAAAAAAAGTGTTTTAAGCCGGGCCTATATCTCATCATGATATCACAAAATATATTATGTACATCATCCTCCTGTAAAAACATTATATATATATATATATATATATACATACATACACACACACACACACATATATATATATATATATATATATATATATATATATATATATATATATACATATACACACATATATATATATACATCTAATGGGGCATGGTAATTTAATTAGAAAGTCCTCACAATGGTTCCCTTGAAACCCCTTGATATAAATATGAAGCTCAATATTTCCACATCAATCACATTGCGTTTCAATTTTGTTCTCACCTGACCAGAGCACTGCATTTTTGCTGTGTTCCCCACATGGCTTCTTGCAAACTGCAAACGGGACTTCTTATGGATTTCTTTCAACAATGGCTTTCTTCCTGCCACTCTTCTATAAAGGCCAGATTTGTGGAGTGCACAACTAATAGGTGTCCTGCAGCTCCTCCAGAGTTACCATGGGCTTCTTGGCTGCTTCTCTGATTAATGCTCTCCTTGCCCGGCTTGTCGGTTTGGGTGGACAGCCATGTCTTGGTAGGTTTGCAGTTGTGCCATACTCTTTCCATTTTCGGATGCTGGATTAAACTGTGCTCCGTGAGATGTTCAAAGCTTGGGATATTTTTTTTTATAACCTAACCCTACTTTAAACTTCTCCACAACTTTATCCCTGACCTGTCTGGTCAGAATTTGACCTTCATGATGCTGTTCACTAAGATGCTCTAACAAACCTCTGAAGGCTCCACAGAACAGCTGTATTTATACTGAGATTAAATTACACACAGGTGGACTCTATTTACTAATTAGGTGGCTTCTGAAGGCAATTGGTTCCACTAGATTTTAGTTAGGGGTATCGGAGTAAAGGGGGCTGAATACAAATGTACGTCACATTTTTTAGATATTTATTTGTAAAAAAAAAATTAGATTTTTTTTTTTTATTTTCCTTCCACTTCACAATTATGTGCCACTTTGAGTTGGTCTATCACATAAAATCCCAATAAAATACATTTAAGTTTTTGGTTGTAACATGACAAAATGTAGAAAATTTCAAGGAGTATGAATACTTTTTTAACCACTTCCCTACCGCCCATAGACATATGATGCCCACAAGGTGGATCTCCCATCCTGGGTGGGCGTCATATGACGTCCTACCATTCCCGGCTGCCTAGGGGGCGCACGCGCCCAGGGCGTCGCTCGGGACCCGGTGCGCGTGCCCCGGTGCGCGTGCCCTGCGGCCGCGATGTCCGCCAGGCACCCGCGATTGCCCGTTAAAACAGTGGGACCGTGCGGGACCGTGGAGCTGTGTGTGTAAACACACAGCTCCTCGTCCTGTCAGTGCAGAGGAGACCGATCATGTGTTCCCAGTACGGAGGAACACTGATCGGTCTCCTCCCCTTGTGAGTCCCCTCCCCCCACAGTTAGAATCACTACCTTAGGGAACACATTAACCCCTGCAGCGCCCCCCCTAGTGTTAACCCCTTCCCTGCCAGTCACATTTACACAGTAATCACTGCAATTTTATAGCAACGATCGCTGTGTAAATGTGAATGGTCCCAAAAATGTGTCAAAAGTGTCCGAAGTGTCCGCCGCAATGTCGCAGTCACGAAAAAAAAAGCAGATCGCCGCCATTACTAGTAAAAAAATAAATAAAAATGGCGCCATTACTAATAAAAAAAAAATGCAATAAATCTATCCCCTATTTTGTAGACGCTATAACTTTTGCGCAAACCGATCTATATACGCTTATTGCATTTTTTTTTACCAAAAATATGTAGAAGAATACGTATCGGCCTAAACTGAGTAAACAAAAATGTTATTTTTTTTAAAAATGGGATATTTATTATAGCAAATAGTAAAAAATATTGTATTTTTTTTTCAAAATTGTCGCTCTTCTTTTGTTCATAGCGCAAAAAATAAAAACCGCAGAGGTGATCAAATACCACCAAAAGAAAGCTCTATTTGTGGGAAAAAAAGGACGTCAATTTTGTTTGGGTGTAACGTTGCACGACCGTGCAATTGTTAGTTAAAGCGGCGCAGTGCCGAATCGCAAAAAATGCTCTGATAAGGAAGGGGGTAAAACAGGGGGGATTTACTAAAACTGGTGCACGTTGAATCTGGTGCAGCTGTGCATGGTAGCCAATCAGCTTCTAGCTTAAACTTGTTCAATTAAGTTTTGACAATAAAATTTGTAAGCTGATTGCACCAGATTTTGCATGCTCCAGCTTTAGTAAACCTCCCCTGAAGTGTCTGGAAACTTTTTTTACATTTATTTGAACTAGACAATAAAAAAAACAATAAAATGTAACAAAACAGAACCAAAATAAAATATACAAAAAATATATGACGGTTACGCCACAAGGGAGTATGGAGGAAGAATTTGGTGCTAACTATGGATGACAGGATTGAACTCCACACCAGAACTGATTTGCTTTTGATGTAAAAAGGGGGAGGACTATATTGGAGATTTACCACACCTTTTGGATTACTATCTTCATGTCCCTCAGGTGTCCCCTACTGGATTTCAGAATTCCCACCACAGAAAACTGTATGGAAACTTTTGATTTTGCATTGCTGCGTTTCCCTATACAGATATTGTTCACATGTGTCCCTGATGAAGATCTTTGAAGCATGTGAATTATGTTAAGTTAACATGTGGATATTAAATTGAAATAAGATTTGTGAACTTCACTTTGCAAACACTGGATATGGTGCTATATATACAATTTTTATCTTTGTATGCTAAACTTTATGATCTTATGAATTTACTTTGTGGTGCATTCTCTATATTCCCCGAAAATGTCGACTGCTACACAAAATACATTTCTTTACATGTTTTTAGCAGAGTTAGACCCCTTTCACATTGGCCACGTTAGCACTAAAGCGGGGCTCGCTTTAGCGGCGCTTTATCGCTGTTTAAGCGGTGCTTTTCGACTGCTAGCGGGGCAGCTTTAATCCCAAAGAAGGGGTTAAAAACACCCGTGTTGTGGTTCACCCGATCTCTGGAAGCTCTGCCCATTCATTTCAATGGGCAGGGTGTTTCGGGAGCGCCAAACCACCCCAGAGATGCTGCTTGCAGGACTTTTCCTGACATTCAGGCGCTATTTAGAGGCTATTTCTAGCGCTAAAACGCCTGAAAACCACCTAAGTGTGAAAGGGGTCTAAAGAAGGACATTAGATAACCTCAGCCACTGTCACAAATTGATGTTAATGGACTTCTGTGGAATAAACCCTGTTTGGTCAACATCGACAAAGGAGTGTATGATTTTGGTCTTGAAACCAGAATTTTTGTTAGGATTTTAAGACCTATGTTAATGAAACCTTATGGGTCGATATGAGAAATAAAACAGGGGATCTTTGCCTGGTTTAGCAAGTAATACCACATGCACCTCATGCATCAAATCTGGCAGGGAATGTGATGCTAAACAATTTACATAAAGGAATTTCACATTAGGTGCCAGAAGCTGGGAATGCAGCATTCCCCTGGAAATTTATCAGGACCAGGGAATTTGTTATTAGGAAAGGAATTTGTAGTTCCTTCCTGCCCACGCTATAGTCGAAAGATGGCTACAGCGCGGGCTTACTTTGGCGGGAGGATGTCCATGTACGATGTCCATGTACGCTCTCCTGGCAAAGTAAGCCCGCTCTGTAGCCGTCTTTCAGGCGGGTGTAGGTGTCACACTCTGTGATCTCTGAGTCCTTTGGCTTGTGTTAAAGGGACATCGGCACTGATAATCAGGGCACTGATTATCAATGTCCTGATTATCAGTGCAGTTCCAACAGTGCCCAACAGTGCTGCCAATCAGTGCCCATCAGTGCTGCCAATCAGTGCCTATCAGTGCCTCCCCATCAGTGTCACCTATCAGTGCCAACCAGTGTCACCTACCAGTGCACATCAATGCCACCTATCAGTGCCCATCAGTGCTACCTATCAGTGCCCATCTGGGCCACCGATCAGTGCTGCCTATAAGTTCCCTTCAGTGTTGCCTGTCAGAGCCCATAAGTGCCACCCATCAGTGTTCATCAGTGCCACCCATCATTGCCATCTATCAGTGCAGCCTCATCAGTTTCCACCAATGCTGCCCCATCAGTGCCCATCAGTGCTGCCTCATCAGCGCATATCAGTGAAGGAGAACAATTATCTGTTTGCAAAATTTTATTACAAACGTTTTTAAAAATATTCAGTCTTTTTTCGTTTATTTAGCAAAAAATAAAAAAAAAACATTGGTTATTAAATACCACCAAAAGAAAGCGATATTTGTGTGAAAAATTGATAAAAATGTCATATGGATACAGTTTTGCATGACCGCGCAAATGTCTTTCAACTGAAAGCTGAAAATTGACCCGGGCAGGAAGGGGATAAAAGTGCCCAGTAGACAAGTGGTTAAATTTCCATTACGGTAATATCTGCATCCATATATGCCAGATCAGCTGCAGATAAGCTTGGGATAGGCAGTACCTAGTATCTAGTACCTATTTATCAAAGAATAGGCATCACATGAAGAAAAAGGAGAACATTAGTCCTTACAGAAATCTAAAAACGTGACCAGATCAGTGACTGTATACTAGAGCAGGGGTCAGTATACAAGGAATATATTTTTGTGCAAATATTTATTTGGAGCAAATTGCACTACGCTTTAAAGTTTTTTTTTTTTTTTTTTGCCTTCCTCTGTAGGTATAAGATTCTCTATATGGGGCTTTTCTATTTATTCTATTCTATTTATTTTTCTCTATTAGTTGAACTAGATGGACTTGTATCTTATTTCATCCTAACTATGTGACTATGTAACTATATCGGTCTGCAGCCGGCAGCACCAACAGTTTACCATTTTAATCATACTATTCAAAAAATAGATTCATATTATTGCTTAAGAGAACAATGAATCATGCAGGTTAAATGAAGGTTGTGTTGGCACACAGATTCTAAAAAAATTATATATGATTCCTCTGTAGGGGAGGAAGCATGTGCATTTGCCTCTTGTAAATTGGCCTCTTGTAAATTGTGTTAAGATAACATTATGTTCAGTGCATGCAGATTGCAGATTTTATAGCAGAAATAAATTCCTTAAAAGTGTCCTACACATCCCCCTCAGAAGCAAAGTGTACTTTTTCAGGCCAAAAAAAACCTCTAACCTGGTACAAGGAGATCAGCAACCTTCTTTTCTAATTTTCATCCAGGGGCCAGCCTCCAGTATGTTCCAGAGGTCTGTAAAGGGAGATAAAAAGTGATGAACAAAGACGTAACATCTGAGAGGTCTGTTAGATATAAGGCGTCAGTCAACATCTGCAAAAAAGGTTAATTTGTCCCTTGCACACCACATTTGAAAGACAAGAAAACAGCAAAAGAAAGTGCTATGAGTTTAGAAAAGAGCATAATCCTTCCACTCCAACATGCAATAAGAAGAAGAAGAGACAGAGAACAAGCACAACATGTACCAATATTTTAAAGTGACGACTTACCTTGAGTAAGTCATTGTAGTAGAAGCCGGTTGTGCCTTAAAGCGGTTGTATACCCATTTAAAAAATTTTTTTTTTGTTAACTACCTGCAAGACAAAGTCATAATGAGCTAGTATGACTAGCATACTAGCTCATTATGCATCACTTACCTTAGAACGGGGCCCCCGACGCCGTGTTCTTCTCCCCCTCCGGCCGCATCCATCTCTAAACAGATACCCTTCCGGGTATCGCCGCTCGGGCCAATCACAGCGCCGCTGCGGCGCTGTGATTGGCCAGAGCTGCGAAGACGTCGCTCCGCGCATGCGCGCGGGACACTTCAAATGCGGTGAGCCGCAGTTGAAGATGGGGATTAACCCTGTAAATGCACCGTTGTCTACGGCGCGCATGCGCCGTAGACAACGTTGTAAAACGTTCTTTTCAAATATCTCCTAAACCGTGCAGGTTTAGGAGATATTTCTTGTACCTACAGGTAAGCCTTAATCTAGGCTTACCTGTAGGTGCAAGTTGAATTTTAGGGTATACAACCACTTTAAATTGGCAACTATAAATGTATTTAGTAGTCTTTTTTTCCCACTTATTCCATAAGCGCATTAATTTGTAGAAAGAGGTTTTTAGGGTATCTACAATTTCGTGGTTATTTTATGTACCAATATTGCTCATTTAATATAAATAGTGAAAAGGTGTACCTAACATAACTTGCATAAGGTACATAGAGCAATGAGAGAAAGCTAGCAGTAAAAATAAACCAACGTATAGGTACAATCATGCGTATTGTTAGTACAGTCGTAGAAAAAAGCATGAGGTGTTACAAAGTGATTACCATAGGCAGACCCCATTGTTTTGGGGTAATAGTGTACCCCTTTCTAAAGGAAGATCATTGCCCAGATGAGGGCCTTAAAGTGTTACTAAACCTAAAACAGTAAAATCAGTCTGTATATGCAGTAAAGCATGCTTGTCATACTCACTGTAGAACCTAAGGGGTTAATCTTCTGCATTGTGTATAAAGGCTGTTTGATCCTGTCTCTCTGATCTGCCGCTTTTCCCACTGACTCCAATCCATCTCCTGATAGAACGGAGCATTAGGGGACAAGCTGCACATGCTCAGTTTGGTGTGTATTGCTAGTGAGTTTTTTTTTTCTTGGGAGAGTGTATGTGATCAGCACAGGGCCAATCAGCACTGTCTAGACAGAGGGTCAGGGGTCCGGCATTCTCATAGGGCAGTGATGGCAAACCTATGGCACGCGTGCCACAGCTGGCACACCAAGCCCTCTCTGTGGGCACGCAGCACCCTGCCAGAATAAGGGGGGAATCCCCCAGCCAGGCAGTCACTTGTGCGACATTTAGGGGGGTGTAAATGTATTCCTCTGCCGTACTGAGGGTCTGTGCTGCAGCTTATTGCCTCCCCCTGACCCTTACACCTGCGGTGAGGCATTCGGGCATTTCCTCTCTGCGGCACCCTATTCCAGCTCCCCCTGCCCCAGGAGTACTTTGGTACAGCCCATACCTCTGGTAAATGCACTGCGACCTGACAGCGGAAGGGGAGGGGCGGTGCTCGGAGCAGATCATGGCCATGGGAGAGGTGCAGTGGCTGCTAGCTGACTTCTCAGCGATTGGGACACCAAGGAGTGGCTGGATGGTGGGGACTCCTGCAATACTGCCCAGTGCTAAGGAGAGCCCTGATGTGATGGATGATGAGGCCATGGAGAGGTAAGGAGGAGGATGGATCTTCTGATCTACATTGCACTGTGTGTGGGGGATGGGGGATGTGAGCAGTGCAGGAAGTATGTGTTAGGTAAGTCGGTGTATGTGTCAGGTAGGTCAGTGTATGTTGCAGAGTGCATTCTGAGCAAAGAGCATTCATGAACCCTGCATTCTGAGCACAGCGCATTCCTGCACCCTGCATTCTGAGCACAACGCATTCCTGCACCCTGCATTCTGAGCACAACGCATTCCTGCACCCTGCATTCTGAGCACAACGCATTCCTGCACCCTGCATTCTGAGCACAACGCATTCCTGCACCCTGCATTCTGAGCACAACGCATTCCTGCACCCTGCATTCTGAGCACAACACATTCCTGCACCCTGCATTCTGAGCACAACGCATTCCTAAACCCTGTATTCTGAGCGAATCTGGCAGAATCATATGTTTTTGGTCCCTCAGGGCTTATTCAGAGGGATGATCAGTCCCATCCTCTGTACAGAGCCCCTGATAGGTTTAATTTTGCGTTGGCACTTTAAAAAATAAATAAGTTGGTTTTGTGTCGCTGTTTGGGCACTCAGACTCAAAAAGGTTTGCCATCACTGTCATAGGGCTATCAGGGGAGAATGAAAACTCCTCCTACAAGCTTTAACCAGACACTGATAGAAGTCACAAGACTGATCTAACTGCAGAAAAAATATTTAGCAGTTTAGATTTACTAAAACTATTGCATTTCCATGTCCGGTGTACTGTGGGAGACCAGATATAGTGAATGCAGGGTCCTGGGTTTAGTAACACTTTAAGGCTTTTGCAGGCTTTTCCACAGTCCAACCACTTTTGCAGGTTTTTCCACTGTCCTATCAAGCATCAATCATTAGAAATCGTGGATCATGCTAACTGCGAAAGATAAAGTGCTACAGAAGATGGGTGGATGAGATATGCAGATAAAAACATAGAATACCAATATGAGAGCTATGTCTGTTCTATCACAGGTAAGAATTTTTAATCATTTTTTATAACTTACATCTAGCATTTTTTCATTTAAGGTCAGCTTTAACTACCTACAGGAATCAGAGTGCCAACGCACAAATTATTATTATTTAAGGTACTTATATAGCGCCATCAATTTACGCAGCGCTTTACATATATATTGCACATTCCCATCAGTCTTTACCGTCAAGGAGCTTACAATCTCAGGTCCCTAACTCACATTCATATACTAGGGCCAATTTAGACAGAAGCCAATTAACCTACAAACATGTCTTTGGAGTGTGGGAGGAAACCAGAGTACACGGAGGAAACCCACACAGGCACAGGGAGAACATGCAAACTCCAGGCAGGTAGTGTCATGGTTGGGATTCAAAACAGCGACCCTTTTTTACTGCTAGGCAAGAGTGCTACCCACTACACCATGTTTTCTTATTTATTATTTTTACATAAGGGTCATCTCTTTTCTAAGTGTTGTTTTATTTGATCCCTGATATTACTAATTTCCTGTCTTCTATCCTTTTGTTTCCTACTTTTTAATACACTTTCTTTGGTAAATTCTGGTCAACACACAACCCCCTTTTTGCAAACTACCTGAGCACTCAGAATGCCTTGCCTGGTATTTTTCATTTTGACTTGATTTAGCTCCAGAAAAATTCTGTTTTTCAACATAATTTTAATAATAAGATAATTTCTTTGATACTAGTTCATGTCTCTCTGACAATATTCCTATTGTCTGCCAGACATTTGGGTCGTTCTTCATATTTGAGTGTGGATAAAAGGTTGAATTTGCAATATTTTTTTCATTAGTAAATATTCTATTGCACCATATTGTAATATTAGATAAACATTTTGGCTTTTATTTGGTTTTCATAACAATTGCAGGTTTAAACCTCTTCTCACTTTTCTCTTTGTTATTAAAAATTGGTAGTAATCAATGAGGTGTTTTTTTGACTGACTTGTTGCTGAGTTAAAGCAGTAGTATAGTCACATTTTTTACTTTTACCTACAGGTAAGCCTATAATAAGGCTTACCTGTAGGTAAAAAAAATGTCTCCTAAACCCCTCACAAGCCGCTGACTGTAGCAGGGCATGCGCTCTGGAGATTCTCGGCTGAAAATCCGGCAGACCATGCCGGGAAGAAAACTCCCGCGCGCATTCGCGGGAGTGACGACATTGCGGCTCCGGACACTCACAGCCCCGGAGCCGTGATACACAGAAGACACGCTGAGGGAACATGTCAGATCCCTCAGCGTGGACCGAGTGAGATGCCGGCGCCTCGTTCTAAGGTAAGTGCATACTAGCTCATTAAGCTCATTATGCCTTTTCCCTTTCAGGTGTAAAAAAAAACTCCCGCTTTAAATATCACAGATGAAGAGGATCCACAGTGTAGGGACCAGCAGAAGGATCTACAGCACATGTGTCAAACACAAGTCACGAGGGCCAAATCCGGCCGCCAGGCCATTTAATGTGGCCCTTGCACCTTTTTTTGCAGCTGTGGCACCCCCCTTGTCTCCGTCCCCACCTTGTGTCAATGGTTGGCAGCAGAGAGGAGGATAGAACTCCTCTGCCAGATCCTGCACTTCTCCGTGCAGCTGTGGAGATGCTTGTCTCTGTCCCCCTCTCAGCAGAAAGCAACAGCGAGAAGGACAGAACCCTTCCTACAGATCCTGCATCTCTCTGTAAAGGCGCAGCATGCCCTCCTCTCTATATCCCCTGGTCTCATCATTCAGCAGACTCCAGCAGCTGAGTCCAGCCCTCCTCTGATCCTCCTCCAGACCCTGCACTTTCTGCCTCCCAGCTCTGCCAGCAGCTTCTTCTCAGCAGCAGCACATGGTAACGTGCTGTAGGGGAGTGTGGGGGACTCTTGACATCTGCTTATTATTATTATTAGAATAAATACAGTTCTATGCCAGTTGAAAAGTAGGTCGCACACTGCTGGTGTCATCCTGTCTGGAACCATGAATCAGACTGAGACAGAAAATGCAGTAAAAATCACACCTTTAATGTAATAGTAAAAATGTCACAGATCAGTAACATAGTCAAAACATAAGCCAGGATTTAGAAGCCAAAACAGATAATCAGATGAGCCGGTAATCAGGAAGCCAGGAATCAGCGTAGTAGGAAGCCAAAGATCAGGATCCGCAACCAGAAGGGACATCAGCTGGGCAAAGTCTTTAACAGGAACACAGCAGAGACACTTAAGATATGTTAACCAGGTGAAGGCCTCAAAGAAATGAGCAAGGTAACTTAAATAGCAAAAAGGGGCTGACTGTAGGCTGGACTGACAAGCAGGTAATGATAACCAGGTGAGCCACTGTGGAAACAAAGAGTGCCGACAATCATCCTACAGCTGAGCAACCCGAGCACAGAGAGGAGAACTGCTAAGAGCCCAGCCCTGACACATCCAAAAAAAACTTTATTGGAGACTGTTCAAACAGAACACCATGGCAGATACAACCGGCCCTTTGAGGGCAACCATAATGCTGATGCGGCTCACAGTGAAATTTAGTTTGACACCCCTGATCTACAGTGTAGAGACCAGCATAAGGACCTGCAGTGTACAGGCTTATAGAATGGTCTACAGTGTAGAGACCAGCATAAGGACCTGCAGTGTACAGGCTTATAGAATGGTCTACAGTGTAGAGACCAGCATAAGGACCTGCGGTGTACTGGCTTATAGAATGGTCTACAGTGTAGAGACCAGCATAAGGACCTGCGGTGTACAGGCTTATAGAATGGTCTACAGTGTAGGGACCAGCATAAGGATCCACAGTGCACAGTGGGAGGACCAATTATCCAACACACCCGGAAGTGTGCCAGATGCAAAGACAGTGAAGATCGGAAGGACAGGCCAAGGGACAGGTGAAAATAAAGCCTCTTCTTTTGCAGGTCCTGCTTTGTAAAAATGTTTTAACCCTGCGACAAAGCTGCAGTAAAACTAAACTCCATTCAAACAGATAAACACAGATTAAATACTTATATGGACACTGTTTTAACTGATATATGATCTGTATTTCTGTCTATTCAGTAATAAAATTCACCAGTGGCAGCTCGTGGTTTGTTGTTTGGGGGGGGCACCCCAAAGCCCCCCCGATCGATGTCTGCCGGTCGGTCTATTTACCCCATCTAGGCGGCAGGCATCGGGCAGCGGCGGGGACCAAGAAGCAGCTGGGATCGGAGCATCGGCGTACATTAGGCTGCGGTGGGCATCGGGTAGCGGTTCCTGTGTCTTCTCCTCTTCCCTCCTCCTTGCTTCCGCTGTGTATCTCATCCCCTCCTCCTAGGCATCTAATAGGATCGCCTGTCCTTTCATCCAATCAGGTGATGGGTATCAGACCCATTTCCCGATTGGCTGGGAGGAGAATCAGTGTTCCAACAGCGAATGTTCATTCGCTGTTGCAACACACCTGGGTGGGCTCCGAACGCAATGCTCTGGGCCCCGAGCCCACCCTATTTTGAAGTCTATTAGAGCCTCTGACTCTAATCAGTGCTTCAAAAAACACCCCTCGCCCATCCCCGCTATAGGAATTCATGCGTCCGGTGTCCTGAAAGGGTCCAGGCACATGGATAGGGAGGGCGGCAGCATGATTAGGGGGGTGGCGCCCGTGCACCCACAATGTACAGGCCCCTGAAATTCACAAAGCTCTGCCATTCAGTACAGCCCTGTCTGGCAGATCAGGAGACCTGATTTTCCTCTACTGCAGTTACGTAACACTTACAGATCTTGCCCCCCCCCCCCCCCCCCCAGACTGTGACCGGACAGTGAAAGTAGAAGCAGCACACTAATAATACATCTCTCTGTCACTTTGCTATTTCCTCCTATCAGTGTGCTTCTTGTTAGCAGTGCAGCTGATTGGCGCAGTGCAGCTGATTGGCTCTTTGTGCTGCTTCTCAATCCCCCTTGCAGAACTCTGCTGTACAGGTACTGAAAGAGGCTGATACCCAGTCAAATTTGGGTAACTATGCAGCTAGCATTTTAAAAAATACATTTAAAGAGGATCATTAGTCTTAAAAAAAGAAAATAAAAGTCAGCAGCTACAGTATTTGTATTTTTTTTTTTTAAAAAGGACACTTACCTGTCCAGGGATCCAGCACTGTCCTCAGTTGGGCCTCAGTTATTCATGTCCCGGTGCTGACAGGTTTACTTAGGGATGCCAGCTGTGACTCCTTCTGGTTTCATAGCCAGCTTACCACTGAGCATGCATGAGTTGGACTTCTCTGTATGAAGGGTCCCGCAGCTTCCTGAGACCTGTGGAAGTGGAGTGGAAGTGGGAGCGGGTGCCTGCTAAAATTTTAAACTACATTTTAAATTAAATAAAAAAAATTAGACATATACAAAAATCCCTTCTATATTATATTTATTTAGAAGTTTTGGCATCCCGGTTGATACAGTTTTATTTATTTCTTTTTGTTTTAGAGAGGTGTGTTTTAAGAGCTCTATCATATATATATTTTATATCTGCCTTGTGTTACAGACTCAAACTCAATTTTTAAATACAGTGGGAACGTGTGCCTGCTAAAATGTTTAATTACATTTTGAATTAAATTATATTTAAACAATTTGATTTAATAAAAAATAATTTTTTTTATTACATTTATTACATTTATTTTAAAGTCTGGACATTCTGGTTGATATAGTTTGATTTGCTTTCAAGATGTGTCCTGGAAGAGCTTTACCTCCTTTTTATATCTTTTAGATCTGCCTAGCATTCATATTTAAGAAAATCTGTTACAATGTTTAAAAAAAAATTTAAGAAAATCTGTTACAAACTTCGCAATTTCTGCATCCAACATTTAACCCTCTCACTGCCAGAGCCATTTTTGTGCTTTTTGCATGTTTAAAAAAAAATATTTTAGGCCTGAATATTACACCATAGAGAATAAAATAGTGGTAGTTCTAACTTTTAATATAACACAATATTAGGACAACTGTTTATGAAATGCAAAATGTATGCAAAAGTACATTTTCATATACAATATACAGTATTACCCATTTTTTTGGCAATATATAAAAAATGAGGTTACACCAAGTTAATACAGTAGATGCCCAGCATGTCAAGCCTTAAAATTGCACGTTCCTGTGAAACAGTCTACAGTAAAATACCCCTGATGTCTCCCCTGCCCTCCAGTGAGACATGTCGCTTTCAGGTCATTAATAGGACCCTGGCAGCACCCATGATGCTGATTCCAGGTGCACTGCTGTGAATCCCTGAAGTGCAGAGGACACTTTCATGCTTTGTACCTGTTTAATGGCGCTATGTGTCCTGGTCCTCCAGCACGCATGAGCTGAAAAGGTCAAATCATTGTATTTAATGCAGCTAGGTAATCCTAATATTTAAATTTGGTATAACGATAGAACATTAATCTACACACTGATTTAGAATGTATCTGTTTTGTGAACAGCTACATTGTTAAGCTTGCTTAAACCCTTTAAAGAGGAATATTGAAGATAAGGAGAACATATTTTCAAGTAGCTATGATGGTTATGACCTTTTAAAATGTGTACTTTTCCTGTATACCAAGTTCTATGTTCCTTTCATGGTGCAAACAATATGGCTTTTTTCATTGAGGTTTCTTCCATGTATCCTGCCACCAACCTGAACTCTACCTAAACTCTTTAGAAAAAATATCACACATTTATCTTGCTCTTCGCCTCCTTTACTGACAAATATTGTCAACATCAACCTAATTTGTGATTCAAGTGGGCATGCAAAGGATGAAGGAAATTTAAAGTGTCACTCTAATTTTGCGGAGAAAAAAAATCTCAACTAGGTGAACTACATACATTCCAAGGATTTTATCCCCCCAAAAAAATCAGATTCATGCATCTCCGTAACTGACTGAAAATCAGATCCTCTATTAAAGCATATAGCCAAGATTACTATTTAATTAGCTATTTCATGAAATTGGAACATATCTGTAATCTTTGCTGCATGCTTATAAGGACAACTCTTGTATGAGCATCAACTGTATATCCGTGATTCTCTTAGTGTTGGACTTTTTAATCAATTGTTTTGTAAAAAAAAAATTGTATTTTAATTGATATGTTGTATGAGCTGTCCATGATGTTAACAAGAAAATCCATATTCCTTACAAAATTTTGATAAATTCTAGGATGGGGTACCTTAGTTGTTTTTTTGGCACTTATTCTATAGACATTCTGCTCTTTGCCTGATCATACCCTTTTTCAAACTCAATTTTAAATTGGAAATTCAGCCTTCCTTTACAATAGAGAAGAACTTTTAGTATTGGAAAGAGGTTTGAAATATGCTGCAGAATTATTTTTTTTAATAAATTCAGTACATAGGTTATATATTCATAAGTATATTAAGAAATTGAATGTTAAAAAATATTTTCAGGTTCAGCCAATTGCCAACAATAAAATAACAAAGATGTTCAATCAAGTGGTTTGTCAACTAGATCTACTTTTAGCCCCCTGGTTAATTAGAATAAATATATTAAGGTGCACAAGACGATGGGTTGGATGATTTATTTTGGATGAACTGGAAATTAAACAGTGTTATGATCATTTAGCTACACAAAAAGGAATATTCTCACTAGAAGAAAATAAAAAACATTGTGATCAGGCCAGCTGATAAAGGAAGGGTAGAGTCAGTAGTGTTTGAGAAAGAAGCCTACCAGATAGAAATGGGAAGACTAATATTTAACAAGGATTCATATATAATTCTTAAGAAAGATTCTACTTGTGAATTAAAGAATGAACTACAAAAGTTTGTAAAAGTAGGAGCTCTGAAAGCTATTTTGGACAACAAGGAAGAAAATGATCACACTCCTTCTATGTATGTGCAAGATACCTATCATTTTGTAGCTACCTAAGTTCCAGAAAGATTATTTGAACCTCCCTGGTAGATCTATAGAAAATATAGTAGACTCTTTAATGTGCAGAGTGGGAGAGTACGTGGAAGTCTTTTTGTCAACCACTAGGATAATCAATGGACACCTACCTGAGAGGTAGATAAACATTTGCTACAGATATTAGATAGCATGCAATACATAGGTTGCTTCTTAGTTACAGCGGATGTGAGCTCCCTCTATACTAATATTAACTAATGGGAAGCCATATAAGGAGTGAGATGGACAATGGGACAAAATAGTATTGTAAATGTGATGCAAAAGGTGTTCTTTGTTAATGCTTTGAGTTTCTGCTTGTAACACAGTTATTTTTGGGAGATTTTTTACAAACAGAATACAGGTGTTGAGATGGATGCTAATTTTGCTTCAAGTTTTGCAAATATTTATATGGGCAGATGGGAACAGGACACTTTTTAAAATAAAAATCCACAATGTAATATTTAAGAGGTATAAGGATGATATTCAAATGGTGTGGAAGAGCAATGAGGAATCCTAAAACTGGCCATATATGGATCAAAATTCAACCAGTTGAGCATGGACTTACCGATTTTAAATCCATATATGGTCACTGTGGTTGAACAGATATTGGTCTACTGATTGACTTCTGTTCAACCACCCTGCCAGATTTTAGCTGCTATAGCCTGCAGCGATAATCTGTGAATTCTCATGGTGGGGAAGTCTCCCCACTGTCAGAATACAGATACAGTGGGGAGGATTCCCACATCCACCTTGAATGTGTGCATGGGGGAATCGAGTCAGTTTTTTTCTTACAGTTAAATGAAAAAAACAGACTTATCTATGGCCAGCTTTGACTTTTCGAAATTTCTGCAATAACCAACAAGTATCCAACTTATTGATCTTCTAATTAAATAGAAAATGCATTACAAACTAATCCTACTTTAAGGAGATGGGTCACAATAGTTACATTCCATTGACAAGTTGTCACCAACCTGTGTGGTTAAAGAACAGCTCACTCATATGAGAATGAATTGCATAAAGGTAGCTTACTTTAAATCACACTCTTATATATTGTAAAATCGTTTTTTACACAAATAAACAGTGAATGTCTACCAACTTTAAAGTGATACTAAAGTCTTGTTTTTTTTTTCTCTAAAAATAACAAATATGTTATACTTACCTGGTCTGTACAGTGGTTTTGCATAGAGCAGCCCAGATCCTCCTCTTCTCAGGTCCCACGCTGGCGCTCCTGGCTCCTCCCTCCTGGGGGGGCACCCAAGCAGGCATGCTCCCATTGACGCCGTCTCCTGATTGACTCACTGGCTCGCAAAAGCCAATTAGGAGTGCGAGTCCTGGGAGAGGCAAGGCTCTCGTGGACATCGCTGGATCGAGAAGGGGCTCAGGTAAGTATTGGGGGGGGGGGGGGCTGCTGCACACAGAAGGTTTTTTTACCTTCATCCATAATTAATTCATTAATGCATAAAGGTAAAAAACCTTATGCCTGTACAACCGCTTTAACCCTTTTTACATTATGTTTGAATTCATTTGAATTCATTTGATATGTTTTTACCTTTTGAAAGGGCTTATATTCACAGTTGGGTTTAGATATGTGCTATACAAGTAGCCATCCTGAGGAAGGGCAACCACTCTCTTAATCATTCATTGAAAATCATGATAACTTCTACAACTGACACATTTGAAAGTATATGGAATTCCACTAACAAAAATCCCATAGAAGGTTTAACATATTAATGCAATTTCAAAAGTATATTTTTATATATTTGAATCTGTAACTTTCATTAAAATCTTACCTATTATAGGTTGACAACACCCTGTCCCTTTCTCCCAATGATACTTCCGTGTTGTCACCCTGTCACACAGGCTAAAGGATGCTAAAGTTGGCTCTTTTAACACACTTTACATGGTTCTAGGCAACTATTGTCTTTAAAAGAAAACCCACTCTAAGGAAGGCCATGGAGCCATCTCTGGAGTGCATGTAGACAGGAATTGTCTGCAGAAGACCAGCAGCTCTGAGATGCAGCAAAGAATAAAAAATTGTTAAAATAAGTATTTTAGTTTAAAATGGCAATTGATTATGATGCACATGCTTCAGCAATCTAAATATAATTTAATTTGGGTTAACATCTATTTTAATAACCCTTTACCTGTCATTGCACTACAACTGATAGGGGCAGCAGTTATTCTTAGGTAAGGTTCACAGCTGTGCAGGATGGGAACCCATACAAAATGACACACGTTCCCAACCGTAAGGAAAAATGTGCTGCTCTTTAGCAGACGCATAGAGGGTGTCATTATTTCTTAATAGCACCTCCATGCATTGGAAAATGCGTTGCGTATTTGGGTGTGCAAAACTCTATGCTGCGATTTAAAAAAAAGGTTGGGGACGTTTTCCTTGTGCTTGCAGCAGGTACTTGCACTAACACGGCATGCAAGACCCACACAAGTGTGAACACACCGGAACGAACGGCTTTTATATTGCTGTTTTACCTGTCCTTAGTGTATGGGCTTATTAGCCCTAACACTTATACATATACTTTTAGTTGTATCATATTTAAAATAAATAGATTTTTTATATGGATTCACACTATGAGGCTCATCCTTTTGTATGTAAAATTCTCTGCTGCTGGTGCCTTTTAACCCTTGCTGAGACGAACACAGCGTTTGGAACCTGATAACCATCTGGATAGAGGATACCTTCCACTTCCCAATAGGAGAAACGCGGTCATCTGGGATTTGTAGTACTACGCCTGTTACCCCTGCAGGGGTGAGGCGCTCTGGTGAGTGCAAGCACATAAGGGGAATTGAATGAAGGAGGGGAGCACAGGATAACCACCCTTGGTTTCACCTATTGCTACATTTTTGCACAGATTTTTGCCTTATCACAGACTTTTGTGTTGTTTTGGATTGAATTATTTAAATTTTTTACTATTTTTTATTGGGAAAAAAAAAATTCTATCACCATTTGGACAATTACTTTGAATTTTCACTTATTGGATTTTGTTTGGAAGTTCGCGGTTCCTATTATTAATTACTATTCATTCATATATTTTTTATTATTTATTATTTATTGCTTGGAGTGTTTCATACATATTTATACCTTTGTATACCACCCATACCACTATTTCCTAATTCTTTTTATTATTCCCTCTGAAAACATATTTATTTTTCTGATTGTCACTTATCACTTTATTTTTCACCTCTGACCTGTGCATTTATCATTAGTATCATATTTATTATACCTCTATATCTATCATTTTATGACGCACATTTGCACTTTATTGGATTTCTAGTATTTGATGTACATACATATACACCTATATATATTTCATATTTTTTATATATTAATTTCCAAACAGAACAGTGCCACCATCCCTTTTCTAGTGTATTGAACAAGTGTGAACCTAGCCTAAGTGGACATTTTAAAATAGCCATTTGCTTTCTGTTGGTACTGATGCCTACTATCTTTAGCATTTATGTATACAGATAAGTTACTTACAAATATTGAGAGTGTAGAATAGTAGGCAGCAATAAGGGGAGAGTTCACAACACTTCTGCCACTACCCATGGTACTGTCTTTCCCCACACTGTTTCAGGATGTGTTTAGTGATGGTAAAGTACCTGTGCTATCAGACCAAAGTACAAAGAATTGTAATGGCGAGTATGCTCCCTATGCTCCTTATCAAAGACCATAAACTGTATACAATTATGCTATGGGCAGTGACAGGGGAGTTGAGCAGTGTTGTAGAATTGTTGGCAGTGTCAATGACAAGGGAGCTCTCAACTCCTCTGTCACGGCCTGAAGAAGCATCTCTCCCTGCCCAAGTTTTGGCACATCAAAGGAGAAGAATGGGACATCTGGAAACTGGGTAAGCAGCAGACACTATGACATTGAGTCATAAGTCTGCCCTATAGGGAGCAAATATCAGCGCACAGGGGCACAAAACAAATGCACACTATTAAGACAAGAGACATATTTATGATAGCAGAAGAATAGCAGAATAGCAGAAATCACCAGGACCAGATGGCTTGCACCCGAGAGTACCTAGGGAACTCAGTCAAGTAATTGCCAGACCATTGTTCCTAATTTTTATTGACAGTCTACTGACCGGAATGGTACCAGCTATTTAAAAAGGGCCCAAAATACATCCCAAGAATTACAGACCAGTTAGCCTAACATCAATAGTATGTAAACTCTTGTAGGGGATGATAAGGGACTATATGCAAGATTTTAGTAATGAAAACAGTATCATTAGCAGTAATCAGTAGACATGTGCACACTGAAATATTTTGTTTTGGAATTTCGTTTTCATCCGAAAAATACATTTATTTAGTTACTCTCGAAATTCGTTTTTATTTTTTTCGTTTGGTTAAAAAATGCATTTGTCCAAAAATCTGAAATAATTAAGGTCGAATCTGTCATTGAAGGCTTAAGGTGTCTGTCGAATGTTCTAGAAAGATTCGACGGAGCAGCTAAACTGTACGACGCAGCAATCGTACATTTCCGATCGAATGTTCCGCCTACAAGCTATAATAGAATTCTAATGTTGCATGACACTAGTAATAATTATATTTATTCATTATTATTACTAGTCAACCAACATTAGAATTCTTCTATAGCCTACGGGCAGAGCATTTTACCATAAATGTTTGCTTGCGCCGACTGCTTCGTAGAATCTTCATGTCAAATCTTTTCTCTCTATGTCGAATAATCTTGGACTAATAGAGTTAGGTTAGGCACATTCAACCTTTTTTGCTATTGTCTCTATAATGTCTAATTTTTTCTCTCTATGACAATTTTTTTCTCTCTGTGTCGAATAATCTTGGACTAATAGAGCTAAGGTTAGGCACATTCGACCACAGGTTCGATGGACACAGATCTATATTGTCAGCGTCATGTCGAATCTCTAATCTATGTCGAACTGTAGCCACAACGAAATCGAAAATAAAGCATTTGTTTATGTCGGATCTTTCGGTTTTTGGATTCTGTACGTTCGTTATCGTTTGTTAAAACGATAGCGAAAATACCTGAAATGTCGAAAATGCATTCGGACAAAAACGAATGCACATGTCTAGTAATCAGCATGGATTCATGAAGAATCATTCTCGCCAAACCAATCTATTAACCTTCTATGAGGAGGTGAGTTGCCATCTAGATAAAGGAAGGCCCGTAGACGTGGTGTATCTGGAATTTGCAAAAGCATTTGACACAGTTCCCCATAAACGTTTACTGTACAAAATAGGGTCCGTTGGCATGGACCATAGGGTGAGTACATGGATTGAAAACTGGCTACAAGGCGAGTTCACAGGGTGGTGATAAATGGGGAGTACTCAGAATGGTCAGGGGTGGGTAGTGGGGTCCCCCAGGGTTTTGTGCTGGGACCAATCCTGTTTAATTTGTTCATAAATGACCTGGAGGATGCGGTAAACAGTTTATTCTCTGTATTTGCGGAAGATACTAAGCTATGCAGGGCAATAACTTCTCTGCAGGATGTGGAAACCTTGCAAAAAGATCTGAACAGATTAATGGTGTGGGCAACTACATGACAAATGAGGTTCAATGCAGAAAAAATTAAAATAATGCATTTGGGCAGCAAAAATATGAATGCACTCTATACACTGGGGGGAGAATCTCTGGGGGAATCTAGTATGGAAAAGGACCTGGGGGTCCTAGTAGATGATAGGCTCAGCAATGGCATGCAATGCCAAGCTGCTGCTAACAAAACAATCAGAATAATGGCATGCATTAAAAAGGGGATTAATTGCAGAGATAAAACGATAATTCTCCCGCTCTACATGACTCTGGTCCGGCTGCACCTAGAGTATGCTGTCTAGTTCTGGGCACCAGTCCTCAGGAAGGATGTACTGGAAATGGAGCGAGTACAAAGAAGGGCAACAAAGGTAATGACCCCACAATAGAGATAAAACTTTTTTGCGGAAGGGAGTTTAACAAGACTCGGCCACTCATTAATTAGAAGAAAAGAGGTTTAACCTTAACCACTTCCCTACCCGCCCATAGTCATATGACGCCCACAAGGTGGATCTCCCATCCTGGGTGGGCGTCATATGACGTCCTCCCATTCCCGGCGTCGCTCGGGACCCGGTGCGAGTGCCCGGCGGCCACGATGTCCGCCGGGCACCCGCGATTGCCCGTTAAAACAACGGGACCGTGCGGGACCGTGGAGCTGTGTGTGTAAACACACAGCTCCACGTCCTGTCAGCGGAGAGGAGACCGATCATGTGATCCCAGTACGGAGGAACACATGATCGATCTCCTCCCCTTAAGTCTCCTCTACCCACAGTTAGAATCACTCCTATAGGGAACACATTAACCCCTGCAGCGCCCCCCTAGTGTTAACCCCTTCCCTGACAGTCACATTTACACAGTAATCAATGCAATTTTATAGCAACGATCGCTGTGTAAATGTGAATGGTTCCAAAAATGTGTCAAAAGTGTCCGAAGTGTCCGCCGCAATGTCGCAGTCACGAAAAAAAAAATCGCAGATCGCCGCCATTACTAGTAAAAAAAATAAATAAAAATGGAATAAATCTATCCCCTATTTTGTAGATGCTATAACTTTTGCGCAAACCGATCAATATACGCTTATTGCGATTTTTTTTACCAAAAATATGTAGAAGAATACGTATCGGCCTAAACTGAGTAAAAAAATTGTTTTTTTTTTAAAAATGGGATATTTATTATAGCAAAAAGTAAAAAATATTGTGTTTTTTTTTTCAAAATTGTTGCTTTTCTTTTGTTTATAGCGCAAAAAATAAAAACCGCAGGGGCGATCAAATACCACCAAAAGAAAGCTCTATTTATGGGAAAAAAAGGACGTCAATTTTGTTTGGATGTAACGTCGCACGACCGCGCAATTGTTAGTTAAAGCGACGCAGTGCCGAATCGCAAAAAGTGCTCTGGTAAGGAATGGTGTAAAATGGCCTGGTGCTGAAGTGGTTAAACTACATAGAGGGTTCATTACTGTAAGAGCTGGAAGGATGTGGAATTACCTTCCACAGGCGGTGGTCTCACCGGGGAGCATCACTAGATTCAAGAAACTATTAGATAAGCACCTGAACGACTACAACATACAGGGATATACACGGTAATACTGATATATAATCACACACATAGGTTGGACTTGATGGACTTATGTCTTTTTTTGACCTCACCTACTATGTAACTATGTACAGTATCTCACAAAAGTGAGTACACCCCTCACATTTTTGTAAATATTTTATTATATCTTTTCATGTGACAACACTGAATAAATTACACTTTGCTTCAATGTAAAGTAGTGAGTGTACAGCTTGTATAACAGTCTAAATTTGCTGTCCCCTCAAAATAACTTAACACAGCTATTAATGTCTAAACCTCTGGCAACAAAAGTGAGTACACCCCTAAGTAAAAATATCCACATTGGGCCCAATTAGCCATTTTCCATCCCCAGTGTCATGTGACTCGAGCAGGTGTGTTCAATTTGGTGTTATTGCTCTCACTCTCTCATACTGGTCACTGGAAGTTCAACATGGCACCTCATGGCAAGAACTCTCTGAGGATCTGAAAAAAAGAATTGTTTCTCTACATAAAGATGGCCTAGGCTATAGGAAGATTGGCAAGACCCTGAAACTGAGCTGCAGCATGGTGGCCAAGACCATACAGTGGTTTAACAGGACAGGTTCCACTTAGAACAGGCCTCACCATGGTCGACCAAAGAAGTTGAGTGCACATGCTCAGCGTCATATCCAGAGGTTGTCTTTGGGAAATAGACGTATGAGTGCTGCCAGAACTGCTGCAGAGGTTGAAGGGGTGGGGGGGTCAGCCTGTCAGTGCTTAGACCATACACCGCACACTGTATCAAATTGGTTCCGATGGCTGTTGTCCCAAAAGGAAGCCTCTTCTAAAGATGATGCACAAGAAATCCCACAAACAGTTTGCTGAAGACAAGCAGACTTAGGACATGGATTACTGGAACCATGTCCTGTGGTCTGATGAGACCAAGATAAACCTATTTGGCTCAGATGGTGCCAAGCGTGTGTGGAGTACAAGGACAAGTGTGTCTTGCTTACAGTCAAGCATGGTGGTGGGAGTGTCATGGTCTGGGGCTGCATGAGTGCTGCCGGCACTGGGGAGCTACATTTCATTGAGGGAACCATGAATGCCAACATGTACTGTGACATACTGAAGCAGAGCATGATCCCCTCCCTTCGGAGACTGGACCGCAGGGCAGTATTCCAACATGATAACGACCCCAAACACCTCCAAGACGACCACTGCCTTGCTAAAGAAGCTGAGGGTAAAGGTGATGGGCTGACCAAGCATGTCTCCAGACCTAAACCCTATTGAGCATCTGTGGGGCATCCCTAAACGGATGGTGGAGGAGCGCAAGGTCTCTAACATCCACCAGCTCTGTGATGTCGTCATGGAGGAGTGGAAGAGGACTCCAGTGGCCACCTGTGAAGCTCTGGTGAATTCCATGCCCAAAAGGGTTAAGGCAGTTCTGGAAAATAATGGTGGTCACACAAAATATTGGGCCCAATTTGGACATTTTCACTTAGGGGTGTACTCACTTTTTGTTGCCAGTGGTTTAGACATTAATGGTTGTGTGTTGAGTTATTTTGAGGGGACAGCAAGTTTACACTGTATCTCACTTTTGTGAGATACTGTAACTATGTAATTAGAAAACTGGACTTTAGAAAGAAACAGAATACCCTGTATCATCTACAAAAGAGGCTATTTTCTTTTAACCTATGGTTACCAGATATCCATTTCTCTGAAACAACAGGTGCACTTTACTCACATCCAAATCCCATTGACCTTTTTCTGGGGGTTCTTACAAATTTGGAAACAATTAAATGTGATTTTGACGAATGCCTTAACCTTTTGCATGATAAGTGCAATTTTAGTTTTATACATTTTATAACAATAAGTACTTTCTTAATCTACTATTCAAATGACCTAATCATTTTTAGGAACCTTTGAGCCATCTGGTTTAGAACAATTTGTTTCAACAATTAAAGACAAAGTGAGTATCGTTCTGTACCCTAGTTAATTACATTAAGTGATATGAAATAATAGAATAAGCAGTCCCATTTCTCATTAGTCTTATCACTCTGTGATCACTGTGTAATTTCATTAATACTGGAAATAATAGTTATAATCTAATATTTTTTATATGCGATAGATGTTGAATTAGAAGGAAACCCAATAATATCTTATTCAGCATATGCTCTCCTTACGGTATAAATTAATTATCATTGCAGATGAGGCATTGTTTCATGTCGACCACAACGTTGCCAAAGGCAATTGTGATATTGTAAGTTCTGTTGAAATATTATCAGAATGTTCACTATATTACATAAAAGTCCAAAATAATTTGGCACAAAGGGGCAGAGGAGACAATGAAGATTTGCAGGACACAGATTAGCCTCCACCTAACCCCAGAAGAGATCATGGAAGGCTAAGCACAGAACATGCAGAGGTGCAGAAAGGAACTCCTAGGCCATTCTTCCATTTTGCCTGAAACGCTGCTTCTTTCATGACTGGAGACTTCCTAGAGCTTTTATGCTTATGTGTCATTAATATTGACATCCCTGTGCATGTGAAGAGACTGACCACAGAGAACAAGACCAAGAGACATACGAAAGGGTGTGAGGGCCTAATGGATTCAGTGTGGAACATATGTTGTCTTTACTATTGAATATGTTGGGACCTGCTACCCAGTGGTATACCTAGCATATCTTCCACATTATTGTGCCACGAATAAAAGTCTAATAGACATGTACAAACCTGAGCACACTAACTTTTTAAAAACAAAACTGTTTTGCCGCGTACACACGGTCGGAATTCTCGTCGGAAAAAGCTCTGATGGTTTTCCCGTCGGAATTCCGACGGAATTTCGCTCAAACTGTCTTGCCTACACATGGTCACACCAAATTCCGGCGGTCTGTAACACAGCGGCATAAAACACGTTCAACAGCACTATAGAAGGGAAGTTAAATGCTTCCGAGCATGCGTCGAATTGTTTCTGAGCATGCGTTGGAATTTTACGTGTCAGAATTGCATACACACGATCGGAAAATCCGATAGAAAGGTTTTCCGTCTGAAAAATTTAGAACAGGTTCTCAATCCAAAGTCCGTCGGAAATTACGACAGAAAAAGACCGATGGGCATAAACACGGTCGGAAAATCCGTTGAAAGGCTCCCATCGGACTGTTTCCATCGGAAATTCCGACCGTGTGTACGCCGCATAAAACTGTTTAATTACATATACTTTTCTACACACAGACTACCTGAAATGTACAACATAGTGTCTATAGTGCAGGGCTCAGGAGTGCATAAGGCACAAAGAATGCAGGGTTCAGTGATGCGTAATGCACAGGGTGCATGGCTCAAAAGTGCATTACACCGAGAATTCAGCACACAGGAGTGTGTATCGCGTAGAATGCAGAGTAACAGTGTGCGTGACACAGACAATGCAAGGTACAGGTGTGTGTAATGCAGAGTGTGGGGGTCAGAAGTGGGTAACACAGAAATTATAGAGGTCAGGAGTGTGTATCACACTGAATGCAGAGGTTTGGGTGGATAATACCACTGTACAGAATAAAGCCAAAAATGACCACCTTCTTCCAATACAAATTCCCCCCAAGCCCATATGGCTCACAGTACAGTAAAGATCTCCACTAATACTCTAAATCACCCATCTCAGTCCACCCCCTATGTACAGACCCCTTCACCACCCTAATCCTCAGTAAAGTCCCCAGACTAACTTACAGTACACACACACCTACCAGCCTATACCCCAGTACAGACTCCCCCCCAAAAGTATACCCCAGTTCAGACACCCCTCCCCAATACAACCCTCCTCTCAGCCTAACCCCCAGTACAGACCCTCTTTCTCCCAGCCTCCCCTTAGTACAAATCCCATCTCCTAGCTTAACCCCAGTACAAACTCCTCTCCTCAGTACAGCCGCCCCTTCCAGCCAGTGTCAGATTTAGACCTTAGGGGTGCCAGGGCACATCAAGTTCGGGGCCCCTCAACATAGAAATTAAATTATATGACAAATAAAAAAGTGAACTGAAATGAATGATAAACCACATTTGTTCTAAAAAAATATAAGCTAGGTTCCGAAGAAGACACTGGTCTGATTTTCTTTCTCAATTTTATTGACTGTAAGGATACATAGGTAATGGCAAGTTATACATCACAGTTATGCATCTCACTACACTACACACTACAATGTTTACAAAAAAATTTTTTTCCTGCACTTAGCATCTGCAAAATCTATTACCTAACTCACCAAACTGTATCATCTTGAGGAGACTGCTCTTGACAGCTAGTAGGCACAGAGCACTTAAGTCTTTCATGGGTCATCGTGGTTTTCAGAAAATTCTTTATTAGTACCAATTTGCTGAATGACTTTTCTCTCAAACAACTAATGACCATCATGCTCAAATATATTCTAGAAGCTACATTAACACCTGGAAAGGTATCAGCAATGCCTTCATCTTGTAATAAAACTGCCTGTTGAGATGGAATGAGATATGACCAGAGCTTGGCAAAGGCTGAAAACTAGACAATTTCCTCAACAAACACATTACTGAAGTATCAAGGAAAAACACTACTAAGTTTTCTTCTTTGTCTCAGTTTTTATCTCTGCATAGAGACTACATAAGTCAACTATTTGAACCTGTTTTACACTGATTGGTATACTATACTGCGCTCTTGTAAGGCAACAGACAACTGATCTAAAATAACATTGAAAGTTTCACATCTGAAATTTTCTCTGGGAGAAAAAACTTTTTTCTCCGAGATTGATGTTGGATTTGCATCATATTGCTTGTTTCTCTTAGTTGAAACGACAGTAGTTGATTTGTAGTCTGCATTGCCACAGAAGTTCATGACATCCAGTTCCAGCTCTTCATACCTGTGATTCCAGAAACTTTTCCAGAGAATCATTTAGATTCATCACCTTTTTGAGGTCAATGCCCTGGAAAGCTTTACCTGTACTGTTGAACCGTACAAGAATTATGTTCCAGATCTTATCCATTCAGAGCAGTTTCAAGACAGTCCATTTTGTCTCCAAATGCCCGAGCTTCATGTCTTGCTTGAGGTGTTTGCTCCAAGTTACTTTTAATATCTCTGAGGGAATTATCTCTGAGGGAGTAGTAGCATCAGCTATTGCTGACTTGCTAAAGTTGAAATGTAAAACATCTGCCAGAAGCCCTCATCCCTTTCTTTGCCTCTGAAGTCAGGCTTAACTGTTCCATATCCTGACACACAGACACTTTGTTAATTGACATATTAAATAATAATACTAACTTTATAACTATTACATTAGTCTGGGGCCCCCTCTGTCAGGGGGCCTGGGGAAATTTCACTGCTTCCAGCCTAACCCCCAGTTCAGACCCCACCCTCCCAGGCTAACCCCAATACAAAACCTCTCCCCAGTATAAGTCCCCCTCTCAACTTAACCCTAAATACAGACAACCTACTCCCTAAAGACCCCTTCTTCCAGCCTAACTCACAGTACAGACCCCCCGCCCCCTCTACCAGCCTAACCACCAGCACAGACTCTTCTCCCCAGTACAGCCTTCCCTTCCAAACCCCAAGTACAGACCCTCCCTCCCAGCTTAACCCCTAGTACAGACCCTCCCTATCAGCCTAACCACCAGTACAGGCCTCCTTCCCCTGGCCTGAGCCCAAGTACACCCCCTTTCCCTATTATAGACCCCTCTCCCTGTTACAGACCCCTGCTCCCACACAGACTCCCGAGCATAGGTCCCCCTTCTGAACAGATCTCTCCTCACATTTCTTGTTGCAGTTTGTCACATTTTGGAGTGAAGGGAGGTCTTCCACTCAGCTGTAGCATGTGATTGGAACCAAAGAAGAAACTCCCTCTGCTCTGAATAGTAGCTGACAGATGGGGAAAAGTGGTGCTGTAGTGCTAATACATTAGCCACTGCAGCATAGTATAAAAAAAAAAAAATCAGATGGCTGCAATACCACTAAAATGTCGACACCCGGTGCAGACCACACCCACCTACCTAAACCTGCTGGAATCTGTAGTCCTCCATCTAACTTCCTTATGCTAAGTATTGTGTATAGAAAAAGATCTTAGTGTATACAGGAATATGAGCACAGTGTTTTTCCATACAAGCTAGTTTATCTGGGAAGACAGTGACACTCAACCTGACATTTAAATTCTTTGTTGGATTCCCACCTGTAATGAAATAGGGTTTCATGCCACAAGTTTTAGAATTAACTGTGCTAATAATTTTATGTGTACTCTGACTCTGCTGAACTGAAATCACAAGCAGTGTTATCAGTCTAGACCAAATCATCTCTGTGGGTTATAGATCCCCCCCACAATGTTATGTAATCTACGAGAGGGTAAGGTGTTCTGTAGTCCAAATCAGGAGAGGAGCCTAGAGTAACATGCTGCTTCTTCATAGACACAGTAATGGGAATAAGCATTGTTACCATAGGACAGGAAGTGTGTTACTGGCAGGTTCACCAGGTGACAATAAAGGGAAAAAAACTAAACAAAGAAAATTAGTACAACTACCACATCTAAGGACTCGTAAGATGCGGATATATTGCATTTTTTATCTTTAGTTTAGGTTAAGAAATATTTAGATTGCCAAGGCAGATGTTGCTTGCCCACAGTCAACATCTGCCTCGACAAGTACATAGTAGTTACATGATGATAATAATTTGTGTGGTTACAAAGCAGTAAGACCACTGTGATGCCACATCCATAATATAGACCAAACTTAAACCAAAAAGAAAACTTTGGAGTTTGGTATACCTGTGTGGATAGAATGCCAGCCCTTAGCACTAAGGAAGCTATTTGGATAAATTGTAAAACATCTTTAACATTACAGAACACCATTACTACTGCTAGTCAACCCATACCTTCCTTATAATTAAATTTTAATATTGAAAATCTAGGCAAACAACAAAATACAAAGATCAAGTTGGTTATGCTTTGCCTGGCTTTTGGTTACACTTTAGCTTAATTTTTGCAGTGCAGATATGTTCTGCAATGCTCTGCCTCGGAAGTTTATGGTCTACCGTCCGTACCGTTCTCGATCATACACGTCCAACTGAAGGGAATTTGGATGAAAGCTCTCTGATTGTGAAATGTATCATTTTCATTACCTTCTACTTTAAGATGGCTTTACTTTAGCTTCATTTTTGCAGTGCAGATATGTTCTGCAATGCTCCACGGAGAACACTGAACCATTTTCTTCAGTCTGCCTCTGAAGGTTTATGATCTACCTTCCATACCGTTCTCGGTCATACATGTCCAACAGGAGGGAATTTGGATAAAAACTCTCTGATTATGAAATATAGCATTTTCATTACCTTCTACTTTAAGACAGCTTTACTGTGCTAGACATTAATTCGATTTGAGGATTTTTTGATTCCCTTAGTTCCTTCTCACCATAACCTGTATGGAAATACTGACATGAAATTATGCGTGTCATTTTTTGATATTGAGATCATGGTACATCTGTACAAGACAGTGAAATGTGGACATATCAAATTTTCAGGACAAGGTTCATATAACCAGAGCTATGGTCTATGACAGTGAGAGTTGGAATAGTGGGATAAGAAAATTATGTGGTGTTGGAGAAAAGTGTTGAAAGTTTCTTGGAACGACTGAAGAACAAATTAGTGAATACTCAAGGAGCAATCCCAGACTGCTTACTGGAAAGATTGACACTTAAACCAAAGCTCAAATATTTTGGCCACATTATGTGTTAAGACAAGACTTACTGCTGAGAAATATCTGATGCTGCAGAAGATGAAAGGTAAAAGGAAATGGAGATGACAGAAAATAAGGTAGAGATGGGGCATTGCTAAAGCAATGTACATGAGGTTTATAAGAGTCAGGGGAGCACTTGGCAGACAGGTCTGGTGTGTCAGAGCACCTAAGCTCAAGAAGAGTCAAACACCCCTACGGATTGTTGGAGGAAACTGAAGCAAGCAAATGAGTTCCAAAGGGTTTGTGCACTTAGTGGGATATGAACGCAGCAACCTAGCACAGCAAGGGCACACTGCTAAGCCCTATACTATTGAGTAACAGCTCAATAGTATGTATAACTTGTATCAATTTAAGGGTTTCATTGATTATATCCTTCTATTTCTGAACAATGTCCCTGTTTATCCCTTTTTACCTCACATCCATTAAGGAGTCTTCTTTATACCAGCGTCTCTATGGTATGTGATTACACCCTCACATATTTTTTTAGTAAAGGACATATTGTTTTAAGGGCTTTATGACCCTTGAGCTGCGTTGACCTACATCACCCATGCAGGTGCATTGTTATGTCTACATTTTTATGCTGGACACCACATCTCATACATGTCACTGCACTACAGTGTCTTCTGTGAATGGATAAGGGGAGAACCTGTTGCTTAACTGCCTCTCCGCTTGTCCTTTTACAGAACACCTTGTATTCTGCTCACAGAATACAAGAAGTTTTGTCAAGGAACAAGGGAAGAGGAAAGGGAGGGATGATTGAAGAGACGCAGTGCCAGAAGAAGAAGCCTGGCTGTACTTTCAAGCATCAATAGAGCTAGGATTCTTACAATACACAGCAGTGATCAAGACCTAGGATTATCACCATTAGTAGTAACTTGTTTGTACAGAGCACAATATTTTTTTCCCCATAGTTCCACTTTAAAGACCATATTCCTGATCAGACAGATAAAAGACTGTTACAGACTGTTACAGACTGTTACAAAGCACTTGCACCAATGACCCACACGCACCCTTTTTGACACTATTAATGCTGGTTACCAGACTTGGTTCTTAAACTCCAACATGGCCATTATCTGGAAAGTAAAGGTTCATAAAGGTTTATGTAAACCCAATCACTAATATTTCATGTAAGTTTAAACATCGTAATGTCATTTCTAACTTATTAAAGTATTTCTTGGTGATCCTGCCATTAGGGTTTAGGAACGTTCCTGCCTCCCGACTGTGTTCCTGTATTGTCAGTCTGTCAAATGGGCTTCTAATGGAGGCTGACCATTTCAAACACAAGTTACGCAGACACTGTTGTCACAATCAGGAAATCTTCCTTGGGAAATGCCAAGCAGGCAATACTGGAGTGCATGTAGACCGGAGGCAGCTTGAAAAAAGGCCGCAGGAGATTAGCAACACTGAAACAAGTATAAAAATTGCAATTGTTCATGATACATAGTGATTTGGAAAAAGAGATGTCACCAAGTTAGACTTTATGTTTACTTTAATTTTTTATATAAACCTTTACAGTCAGATACATTAAACAGGGTAATATAGTTGACACATTCCCTTTTGGTCAAACACTGGGTTTTCAAAAAGTCTTGAAGTTTTATTTTTATATACTGTATATGCTATTGTTAATTGTTTACCTTTTTTTTTTTTTTTTTTTTTTTTTTTTAGCAGTGGCCAACTATTTGCTAAAGGTTTTATTTCACTGCTAAGTCCAACGTTTCCCAGCTCTGGTGCATCCCAAGGGCCGTCAGTCTTTGGCAATGAGATTGCAGTGCCTATGACATTGCCGTCTTTTATAAACACTTAGGAAGATTCATGAAGTACCATTTATATTAAAATATTTCCGCATTCTCTGAGTAAGCAGGATTTTGTATGTGTTACGAAGAGTTATAAAGATAAAAGATGAAGTGTTTGCTACCAATGAGGCAACACATATGTTGTACATATGTTTATAAAAAGGCAGGTCTTTTAGATGTAATAAATGAGGTACATATAAATATATATATATACAAGACAGTCAGAGAGGGCCTCGTGACTTGATTGTGAACACAAGTGACTGAGAGTCAACTTTCTATTTCAAGGAACAAGTGTAATAGATTACTCATATGACATGTAGTATGGGTTTCCAGCCAAAGGACTAGTGAAGCTTGAAACAAAATTCTATGAAACAAATGAAACAAAATTCTATCGCCTTGACTTTTTACAGGGTGGGGGAAAAATAGCAAAAACACCTAATAAAATATTAATACCAAAATCTAAAGAAAACTAAGAACTTTTAGCTACTAAACAGCATCCATTCTTCTTGCACTGCTGTCATACAGGTACTCAATGGTGTGTAGTGGGATTTTACATTGTTCTTTGATTCTCCACTTGCTAGGTGATCAAGTAGGTGAAAAATGACTTTATATCATGTACTCCATAATAATAATAATAATGCACTTATGCTTCTTGCTTCGCCTTTCTCCCCCTTCATGATTTGCCTCCCTGGCCATACCTGCTCCGTCGACAACATAGACTTTTATGCAAGCCTCCTGGAATCCTTTGGATTGCGCTTTTGCTGGTCCCGAACTCAAAAAAAGAGAAGGTTCGGGGGGCATCTGAAAATGTTCATTGTGCTTATGATTTACCTTTTATCTTAAAGCGGGGCTAAACTTTTGCTTCAATGGTCCCTATCCCTCAATTGGTGCCAGCATGTTCCTCTGTGTGCTGATCTTCAGCTGTCTTCATCAGCCCTCGTGGGATGACGTCACTCCAGCACATGTGCAAGAGTTAGTTGTCCCTGCACACAGGGACCATGCCAGTGATGTAAACTGAGCTGTGTATGTGCAGCTCAGTTTATATGCCAGAGAAGACAGTGAGCAGGCAGGGAAATGTATGTTATTGCTGTGGATATATTGCATGCTCTTTTGCAATAAAGAGTCTCCCTGCTTGCAGTTTGAGACAGTAACATTTTAGTTCCACATGTGGGTAGGTGCAGCGTGATGCAGTGGGCAAAAAACACACAGAGTCCAGCTACAGTAACAGGAATATATTGTAACAGAAGTCCAGCAATACACAACAAAAACCCGGCGGGAAGGCAACCTGACCGGGAACAAGTTGTAACAGCAAAGGGACAATAAACTGAAGACTCAGAGGTGCTGACACAGTCTGCCATTAGAAGCAGAATGTGGCCTGGCTGGTTCATACCCAAAGGGTAAACTTTCCAGAGATTTGGAGTGATCCCTGCACTTTCCCTACTCCTCTGGAACCTTTCCCTGACTCTGTGCACTGTCCCTGACAGATAGTTGACCTGTCCCTATGCTAGCCACTCGCAAAATGTGTGCCAAACCCAGGAGCCAGTCTTAAATAGACTCTGCCTGACCCAAGATGACTGCCAAAGTTACATCCCTGTGAATGAGGAACCATAGAGGAACTAGATTCCCCTCAACTTCCTCTCCCATCTGTATTGCCGCAGTGGAGGAGCCCCACCTGCAGTGGTGCACATTCATCCTGAAAAGTAGCAGTGCACTTCCAGTTATGTAAATATACCTAGCAAACATATGAGCCTACAGCCCCAGAGCTATAAATCTGTAGTGCGAGATCTAAGGCACTGCTGCCTCTGACTGCTAGTTTGAGTAGATTTGGAGTGAGATTTGGTCTCCAAACTGTATTGCTTACTGGAGAGAAATCTTTACCTGAGGATGTTCACTGCATGCATCTCCCAGCTTTTTCTTCTGATATTCTGTGGATTTGTGATTCATCCACCCTTTTTGATCATTCCCCACCAGTTATCAGATCACCAGTCATTGGGGGGCAACTTTGAGATGAGGAAGCAAAATCCTGCTTCTACCATTTGGCCATCTCCACACAGAGACACAGTGCAGAACAAGGCATGGTAAATCAGTAATAAGGTAATATTGTGACTAGCCTGTTGCTTGTGTTTTTGAGCACAGCTTCCACGGTTCAGGTCCTTTTCAATTTCAATACATTCATAAAGAAGTATACAGATTCCAGATGCTGTAAAACAGTAACAGTTGAAGACCGGGACCACAACTTTTGAACCGTTAGGTAGATGTACTCATAAAATTTGTGTCCCGCTACTGAGGGAAGTAACGTAGGCGATAGCGTGTAGGCACGTGTGTCACATGACTAGTCAGTCAAAATAGCAGCATCTGCAGTGGAGAAGGCATTTTGTGTTCTTGGATTGAGCAAAACAGAATCTATAACTGTTGTGGAACGGTATCTTCAATCACGATTCGGGAAAGAACTTCCAACCAGAAAATCTACCTACGATTGGCAAAAATTATTTGAAACTATGGGCTGTTTGTGCAAACGTAAAAGTCCTGGACGACTGTGTATATTGGAAGAAGTTGTTGATTGTGTTTGGCGAAGCCTTGGAAAATCAATGCGGAGGGTGAGTCGTGAAGTGCAGATTTCACAGCCCACTGTCTAGAGAATTTTGAGAAAGAGGCTGAAAATGATTCCATATAAAGTACAGATGTTGCAAAATCTCACTGACCGTGACAAGACAAAGCGCTTTGAATTCTGTGCCAAAATGCAGCACAGTTTTGAAAATGACGATTTTGCCGATCACTAAGTTTTCACAGGTGAAGCTACATTTCACGTGAGTTGTCAGGTAAACAAGCAAAACGTTTGCTTTTGGGGAATCCCAGATTTACAGTGCAACACGTGCGAGATTCCTCTAAGGTAAATGTCTTCTGTGCTGTGTCCAAAAATAAATTTTACGGCCCCTTCTTTTTTCATGAGAAAACTGTCATGGGAGGGCCTTTTCTGGATATTTTAAGTCTTTGGCTGATGCCACAGTTGCAGGACGACAGTGACAACTTTATTCTCCAATTGGATGCTGGTCAGACGACATGCGATATTACTTTGATGAACATCTTCCTCACCGATGGATTGGATGAGCTGCGGACTACAACATGCTACTGACCCAATGGCCACCCAGAAGTCCTGACTTAACACCTTGTGTCTTTTTCCAGTGGAGGTATGTAAAGGACAAGGTATTCACCCCTCACCTTCCTGTTGATCTAGCGGAGCTGAAACAGCGTATCACAGCCACTAGTAAAAAAATATTCCTGCGCCAACTCAAATGAATAAGAACAAATACTGCGGCATACACTGGGGGGAAATGTCTGAACCCAGAGAAAAGAATATAAAGAAAGGTAGTGATGTGCTGTATAAATAAATATGGTGCAAAAGTGCAGTGATTGCGGCACAAAGGTGGAAAGAGGCAAGTAATAAAATATCCTGGTATAGGTTAACCACAAGGTATCTAGTAATTCTTGTCCAGTAGCGTAAAATCAAGTGTGGCTAAAAAGACCCAAGTTGAGGTGATAATAGTAGTAGATACACGATCAAAACTAAGCCGATCATAAGAAGTATAAGTATACAGAGCTATAAATGACTGATAAAGTGGTATTATTACTTGCCTCTTTCCCCCTTTGTGCCGCAATCACTGCACTTTTGCACCACATTTATTTATACAGCGCATCACTACCTTTCTTTGTATCACAGCCACTATCACTGCACTCAGTGCCGGGACAAGGTCATTTGGTGCCCAGGGCGAGGTACGCAAACTGCGCCCCCCCCCCCCACACACACACACACACAACATACGCACACAATATTTTCGGGCCAGCAGCATAGCATTGGAGCTCATTGTGGCAGTCAATAATTGCTTAACCTGCTATCCTCTAGCCTGCAGAGGCAGTATTGGGCTAGAGGATAGAAGGTTAGGCAGTTCCTAATGGCTCAGTCCCTAGGATCAGTAAAGGATAATGGCCTATAGGCCCTCTTACCAGACCCAGCGAAACTGCCGCAGTGATCCCTCCAGCTAGAGGTTTTCTCACTCTGTGTTGCCCCGGGCGACTTTGGTCAGTAGTGTAGAATGTCTGTACCCCGGTAGTGGCTCAGCGTGGCTCTCTCTGGTGACTCTGGTTAGCAGCGTGGCTCTCTGGTGGCTCTGGTTGGAAGCAGGGCTCTCTTTGGTGGTGCTGGTTAGAAGCGTGGCTCTCTCTGATGGCGCTGGTTAGCAGTATGGCTCTCTGGCGGTGCTGGTTAGCAGCGTGACTCTCTCTGGTGGCTCTGATTAGCAGTGTGGCTCTCTCGGGTGGCGCTGGTTAGCAGCGTGGCTCTCTCTGGTTAGCAGCGTGGCTCTCTCTGGTGGCGCTGGTTAGCAGCTTGGCTCTCTCTGGTTAGCAGCGTGGCTCTCTCTGGTGGCGCTGGTTAGCAGCGTGGCTCTCTCTGGTGGCGCTGGTTAGCAGCGTGGCTCTCTCTGGTGGCGCTGGTTAGCAGCGTGGCTCTCTCTGGTGGCGCTGGTTAGCAGCGTGGCTCTCTCTGGTGGTGCTGGTTAGCAGCGTGGCTCTCTCTGGTGGCGCTGGTTAGCAGCGTGGCTCTCTCTGGTCGCGCTGGTTAGCAGCGTGGCTCTCTCTGGTGGCGCTGGTTAGCAGCGTGGCTCTCTCTGGTGGTGCTGGTTAGCAGCGTGACTCTCTCTGGTGGCTCTGATTAGCAGCGTGGCTCTCTCGGGTGGCGCTGGTTAGCAGCGTGGCTCTCTCTGGTTAGCAGCGTGACTCTCTCTGGTGGCACTGATTAGCAGCGTGGCTCTCTCTGGTGGCGCTGGTTAGCAGCGTGGCTCTCTCTGGTTAGCAGCGTGGCTCTCTCTGGTGGCGCTGGTTAGCAGCGTGGCTCTCTCTGGTTAGCAGCGTGGCTCTCTCTGGTGGCGCTGGTTAGCAGCGTGGCTCTCTCTGGTGGCGCTGGTTAGCAGCGTGGCTCTCTCTGGTGGCGCTGGTTAGCAGCGTGGCTCTCTCTGGTGGCGCTGGTTAGCAGCGTGGCTCTCTCTGGTGGCGCTGGTTAGCAGCGTGGCTCTCTCTGGTGGCGCTGGTTAGCAGTGTGGCTCTCACTTTGGCTTCCCCCAAGTACACTCCTCTCTTTCTGTTTCTGTCTTTTGGAGCACTTAAAGTATGTCACTCATTCCCCCAGCTTGTTTCTAGGTTCCCGGGCTCTCTCTCTCTTTTTTCCCCAGTAAAGTGCATGCTGGGAGCTGTAGTCTCTACCCTGTGGAGAGCAATGGGTCGCCGATCTTATGGGACTACATGTCCCATGATGCTCCACTAGTCTGCTGTGATTGGCCCTGTGTTGTGACAAATGGGGAGGGAAAAAGAGTGGGCAGTAATCTAGGCGGCGAACATAATGAATGAGCTGACAGGAGAAAGGGGGGCGAGTGGGGGAAACATTCTGACATCCCGCAGCTCACCTCTCCCCTGTCACACCGCCGCTCTCACAGCTTCACTGATGGGGGTGGAGGGAGGGGGGCTTGACAGATCCCACTACAACTGTCTGCCAGCTTTCTTTATGGTGTCACCCAGGTCGGTGCGGTCCGCCCCCATAGCAATGTCACTGCTCCCATCCTGCCTCTGGCCAGCCTCTCAGTGTGTGTGAGACGCTGGGCAGGGAATACCAAGTACCTGTAAGGGGGGTGTATCTCCACTGACAGGGGAGGGAATAAGTGAAGCGCTGGTCTGTTGCAGGAGCGCCCTCAGCACATCGTTGCAGGCAGGTGTAGGTATTAGCGGCTGGTGTGTCAGACAGTTTTAGAAGCACACAGCCAGCACTTCACATGCGCCCCCTTTCCTCCAGTAAATAGTATCGCCCAGGGCATCCGCCCCTTCCCCCCCCCCCCTTGTACCGGCCCTGCACTTGATTCAGATATCTTAACTCGCGTTTGGGCAGAAATGGATTACCGGCTCGATGTGAGTCATGTAACTATGGGTGCACATAGAACATCTGTGACTGTCTTTAAAAAACTTGAAACATTCCCCTACAATTCTGTTACAGGTAACATAAAATATCTTACATTGTTCTTGTTTTATAGTATGTTGAAACTGTATAATATATACTTATTT
Organism: Lithobates sylvaticus; assembly: GCA_028564925.1. Lineage (NCBI taxonomy): Eukaryota > Metazoa > Chordata > Amphibia > Anura > Ranidae > Lithobates > Lithobates sylvaticus. Next base: position 83,571,215 of record CM053026.1, read on the forward strand.
ATGAATCACACTGTATATAGTAATTCTAAACTGCTCAATTTCAGTAAAGTGAACTCTAAACTAAAAACTAAGAGAAACATTTTTTTTATAAACAATATAGTCTACAATATGGAAAGTGAAAATAATAATTTGTGTCTAACTGTGTTCAAGAAAGAAGACACAGACACAGAATGTGAAGATATTGGTTGAGGTGCAATCCAGACAATTTCTAAAAGTTCTGCTCATTGCATATGCAAGGGATCATGGGAACCTTATATAAAACTTGATGATTATGATTGTTGTGGCAGTTTTTCCTGTATAATATTAGTAAATCAGTTAAAGCGGTTCTGCACTGTGTTGTTTTTTTTTTTTTGGAATACAATGCTAAGGATTAGGAGGTAAATTGGGGGACTCACCTGTTCCATCTTCATAATTGATTGCTGACGGTTTTCCTCCTATAAAATAATTTATATAACTCTTTCCTGCTGCAGCACATCTGCCGACATCTCGCGAGATTTCGAAAGATGTGTCCGAAATCTCGCGAGATTTCGGAAGATGTGTCCGAAATCTCGCGAGATTTCGGAAGATGTCCGCACTGACTCCTGGGATCAATGACACCAGATCCCAGGAGACAGTGCGGTGTGACGACGATCGACGCAGAGACCCCGCCCACCGCCGCAGAGACAGAGGAAAGGAAGTCAGCGATTACAAGGTAAGTGGGAAAAAAAATGAAAACACACTTCATTTAGTACTCTTTGCCTGATTTGGAAGGCAAAGAGATTTACTAAATGAAATGTGTGCAGAACCGCTTTAATGATTTCATCTGGAGTTGTTCCATAAATGTATACTTAAAGCGGTGTTCCGGCCGAAATTATACTTTTTAAATAAAAATACCCCTATAATACACAAGCTTAATGTATTCTAGTAAAGTTAGTCTGTAAACTAAGGTCTGTTTTGTTAGTTTTTAGCAGTAGTTTGTTATTTTATAAACTTGCAGCAGGCCGTGGCCATCTTAAGTGTGGGCATCTGAAGCCAGACTTTATTTTTTCCTGGATCTCATCCTTGCAGATCTCGTACATGCTCAGTGCAGCATAAGCAGTGTAATAGGTTTCAGGTCAGGTTTCCATAGCAACGGCAGTTTGAGAGGAAGTCGCTGCCCCTTCCCAGGAGGCATTGCAAACAGGAAATGATGCGATGGGCCGCGGCCAGGGAGGAGGAAGTGAAAAATGAATACAGCAGATATACAGTCTGTGCTGAAAAAAAAATAAAAAAAATATCCAATTTGTTTACAGTGCACAGTTTAGTGAGGGATGCTGAAGAGTTGTAAAAGTGGGTGGAACTCCACTTTAAGAAAAAAAAACGTTTCATACGGCACATAACTCCCAGGGTATGTAAAACATTATAAACCTGTGAAATGTGAGGTGACATGAGTAAAATTCCTCCTATACAGAATCAACTTTTTATTTATTTTTTGCATCTGCTTTATATGTTCAGATAATTCTTTTTCTTCAAAATTGCAGAGTAACAGAGACAACCTTTACAAGAAGTGATATTGTAAAGAACCTTACAAATGCATTTGACAATATGACAGGTCAAATGGGTTGTAAACCCTCATGTTTTTTCACCTTAATGCATCCTGTGCATTAAGGTGAAGAAACTTCTGACAGTGACCGGCCCCCCAGATCCCCCGTTTTACTTACCTGAGCCCCGTAATTCCCTCGGCGGAGAGGCACTCTCCCTCTCTGCACAGGGTCCCAACTCTTGTTTGGATAGATTGATAGCAGCGCAGCCATTGGCTCCCGCTGCTGTCAATCAAATCCAAAGACGCGGGTGCCGGGGGGCAGGGCTTTGTCCGGCATTCGTGTCTATTATGGATGCAAATGCTGGACTTGGGAGTGTGCCCGCACGGTAACCCCCCCCCCCCGGGAGAGCGCTTCTCCTAGGGGGTTATCTGATGCGAGGAGGAGCTGCGAGAGCCATCGAGGGACCCCAGGAGAGGATGAACAGGGCCACTCTGTGCAAAACGAGCTACACAGTAGAGGTAAGTATGCCATGTTTGTTATTTTAAAAAAAAAATTTAAAATAGGAAGGTTTTCAATCACTTTAAGCCAGCATTCTAATCTGTAAATATCAGAGCTACGGGTTTATGAGGTGTTAATGAGATAATATAACAGGTTGTACCCTTGTATATCATCTTCCTACTGATTCAATGTTACAATCAGTACAGACAGAAGAGTTTTCTTAACCACAAGAATAAATTGTTTCATCCCTTCCAGTCAAGGCCATTTTTCAGATTTGACTCTGAAAATGCAACACTTTACCCAAATTAATTTTATATAATTTTATGAGACATATAGAGCTTTCTTTTGATGGTATTTAATCACCCCTGTTTTTTTTTTCTCTTAGTTTCTATTATAAAATGTGCAAATAAATAATCTTGCTTCATAAATTTAGGCCAAAAAGGTATTCTGATACATTTATTTGATAAAAAGAAAAAACAAAAACTGTAAGTGTAAAGTATTTAGCCTGTGTAAAGGTTATAGAATTTACAAACTATATTTGATAATTGATCAGTCGTTATGTTCTGACCGCCTATATTATTTCTTGAGGCTCTAAAATGTAAGGTCAGTACAAATTTCCCCAAAGATCTATGGAAAATTATGTAAATAAATAAAAAATTTTTTCACAAAGTTGTTATTTTATCAAGTTAAATCTCACACATAGCATAGGCATACATACAATTACACCCAAATACACAATCTGCTACCCCTCTTGATTATGGCTATACTGCATGTGTGAGACTTTTTCATAGCTTAGCCACATAGAGAGGCCCAAAATCCAAAGAGCACCTTAAGTTGTAAAGTTGTATTTTTTTAATACGTTTTCAATTAAGAAGATATTTCTAACACACAGCATAGAAATACTTAGAATTACACCTTAAAACACATTCTGCTACTCCTCCTTTGCTTTTTTGCAGCCTAGCCACATAGAGAGGCCCAACAGAAACCAAAGAATTGGTTACTGAACTACTGCTCTCCTCTGGGTTATATACAGAATCTGAATCTGACAGTGAGAGCTCCCCTATACTCTCATCAGTCATGCTCAGAAGTTGGAATGTTTCCTCACTTGTGTACACGTTTTTTGGAGATAGTGTTCAGGTTCTGGTAAACTGTACTGTTGGCACTGGTGTGACGGTGATCAGGACATTGGTGCTGGTGTATACTGGTCTAGGGTCACTGTAATCAGGGACACTGGCTCTGTTTACACTGGTATGGTGGTGAACAGAACACTGATGCTGGTGTATACTGGTCTGGCGTCACTGCTGTAAGGGGCACTGGTTCAGTTGTAGCGGTGATCAAGATACTGGTGCTGCTGTATAGCAGTCTTGCATCACTGCAATTAGGAACACTAGTCTCTGTCGATACTGGTACTAGTATGGTGGTGAACAGAACACTGGTGCTGGCGTATATTGGTCTGGCATCACTGCAATCAGGGACACTGGCAGGCACCACTGGACTGGTGACATGGACTGGTGTCACTAACGATTAGGTCCACTGTTCCCAGCAGGACTCATGGGACTACGACTGGGGACAAGTGACTGGCTGCAGTTTATTTACACTACACTGTTGGGCAGTGATCATGGATAATGCTAGCTGGCTGACTGTGAGTTTTATGTGTGATAAACTGTGTAAAAGCTGTAGATGTCTCATGGTACTGGTAAAAACTCACTCTTCTCTCACAAACAATCTCTCTGTAAGGAGAGAGAGCCTATGGCTTCATCATGCAGCCTTTGTTTACATTTAGTGATGACCTGTACTCAGTCAGGTACGCATTCTAGGAGCTGTGCACGAGCCACCGATTGTGGAGGATATGCGGGTACGTCCACCTGCATCGGAAGAGCTTCTGTCCTGTAAGTTTGTACATGGGTCGGACTGGGAGCGGTTAAAGTGGCCACACACGTATCACTTTTGGGCCATATTATCCCTATTATGGACTTGAGCTCCCCCATTTTCATTTGTATATTTAATAAATGATGGATTGCTTGTACGAAAATGGATCACAAACTGCAATGTGTAACCTTTAGTTAGTGTACATGAGCATTTTGTAGTATACTGGCATTGCCCAACTGAAGGACTGTTTTAATTATTTTTTTGTGTATTGTTTGATATGTTTTAGAACATTTGTGTGCTGACTATGAAAAATAGCAGAACATTTCTTTAAAACAGATCTAAACCTAATCACTATAACCTCATATAAGCTTTAACATTTTAATATAACTTTAAAATTGATTTAAATCTTTTTAAAGCTTTCATTAAACCCTGGGGATCTGGTGATTCTGTCATGAAGGTGTTTGTTGTGGTAATTCCTGGTATGAGCTAGATTCAGTGCCGGAAACACAGTGTATGCTCTTTGATAAGGACCCCTCTTTTGGTTAAATCTTTTAAAAAGTTTATCAAGAAGGACGCTGGAGGAAAAATTTTCCTTTTTGTCCAAAGAAAGTTCCTGTTTTTTTTCCCAGGCCTCCAAGTTCAAAGCAAAGCCTGAAACGCTATCCAGCCTTAAGATGTTTTGGATATTTGAATACAAGCTAGAATGCTGTCTCCACCTCCACTTCGCTTCATGTTGTCAATCTTGTTCCCACATAGGCTCACAGACCTCCATGCCTTTGTTCTAGACAAAGTGAAGGGACTGGGTTTCTATTCAAATCTGATCATTGTTTCCAAGGCAAAAGGATCTGAATGTCTTCAAAACTTTCCTCTGGGTACAAAAGTTCTGCATGGAAAACACCAGGTCATTTCTTCCCTCCATCCAGGGGACTTTCTTGCCTCTGTGGACATGGATGATGCTTACTTGCATGTCCCTATTTTCCCAGTGCATCAGCAATACTTGCATTTTGTTGTGGGCTCACAACATTACTAACATTGTCTTCTCTTTGGTCTGTCCACTGTGACTTGGTTCTTCATCAAGTTGCTAGCCCCTCTCCTTGTCTCACTTCTTTGTTTGATGCATCAGTGGGATATCTAGAAAATCTTCAGCTGAGAAAACAGACCAATTGCACATCCAGACTCTGCGGATTGTTGAGTGAATCCAGAACATGGAGCTAGAACCATCTCACCGCTTGGAGTATCAGAGCCTGATCCTGGATATGGCCCTGCACAATATTTTCCTCCACCAGGACAAACCCCATACCCCCCACTCCCATGTTTGGATTCTGCAGTCCAGAAGCTGACTAACGCTCCACTTTAGCATGAAGATTCTGGGATCCATAATTGCCCCTTTGAGGCAGTTCCATATGTCCAATTTCACTCTAGAGTGCTATAGCTCAACTTTCTAGCTGCGTGGAAAAGGAGGGTTCCGTCCCTGGACTGTTATATGTGCTTACCCAGCCACAGTATGCTTGACCTGGCATGGTGGGTCTCTAGTCTGACGCTGGACCTGACTAATCTTTCTGTGTCTCATAAGAAACCTACTGTAAAATAATTTTCTTGGAGTACATTATGGGATACTGGGCTGAATTACACTTTTGCAATGTGGTGCTAAAATAAAAAAAATATTGTATTTTTTTTCCGTTGCAGAAGATGGGACAAATACATTTGCTGGTTAAAGTCTACAGCTGCTGGCAGATGGGCTGCTAGGACCTGGGACACCCTGTAATATACCATCATCCCTGTCAGTGGAGGCTGCTGAGGGGTAATGACTCAGTATAGCAGGGGCAGACTGAAGTGGGTAAGGAGGAGGAGGAGGAGGAGAGGGGACAGATTTGTGGCCCTTTTGTGTGGCTTTTAGGTGCTCTTGCCAACGGGCTAAGTGGTTGGACCTTAAATGCCTTGTTAAGCATGTGGTACCCAAATGGTTCGTGTTTTTGCCACGTTTGATGTGCCTGAGACAGTTTGCAGATAGCAACAGTGCGATCTGCTGCAGATGTGCTGAAAAAGGCCCAAACAGCTAAGCTTTGGGGAGTGGGCTGGGAGATAACAGCGGCAGAATGTGATGAAATAGGGTGGCTGCTCTCTACTCTTTCTTGATGTCGGCCTCCTTGGGGTTGTGCCGCCTCACCTTGAGTTTCCTCCTCTACTCTATCTGGCACCCAAGTCGCATCAGTGACCTCATCATCTCCATCTCCTCCATCTTCATCATTACCACTGGAGACATCTTGGCAATACGCTGCGGCTTGGGGAACTTGAATGACAATTTGTCTACCGGACCTGTGCTCTTCCCTCGCTCTAGGCTCATGTTCCTGTCATCCTCAACCTCAGAACCAACATCTGAATCCAGTAATGGCTGGGCATCATCAAGGCTCAAGTGGCTGATGCTGTGGTCAAATAACTCAGCTGACTCCTCAATGGCTGATGTTGGGGCTATGGCAGGAATAGATGCGGACAAGGAGGCAGGTTTATTCACTCTGGCAACTGCAGGGGATTGCACACTTGTCTCTGCTTGCATGACAGAGGATGAGGAGGATGAGGAAGGTTTAGTAAGCCAGTCCACCACCTCATCTGCATGCTGTGGCTGGATAGCACGGGCAAACTCACTAAACAGAGGAAATAATGCCCTGCCTGAGGTCTGACCAATACATCCACCTTTTCCTGTGGACACATTTGTTGCTGGCCCCCTTAGAGTGCCAAGGGAAAGTCCCCTGATGAAGTCACTAGTGCGTGACGTAACCGGTAGGGATTAATCTGATTGGAGGATACCGGAAACGGCGTGAGACTGGCGCTAGTCGCCTGTTTATGCTGTTTACCTTTATTTTAAATGTAAGGATGCACTTTGTTTTCTAATAAAAGAGAGTTTACCCAAACATACTTCACTATTGGGCTTCCCCCTTCCTTTCTTGTCCTCTACCCCCATTCCCGGTGAGGTCTGTCCCGCCGGATAGTGTTTTTTTGGAGGATTTCTAGGTACATGGGAGGACGTTTGGGAGGAGAGATTTAGTACCAGTGGACACAGTGGAGGAGAGGAGCCAGGACAGAGCCTAACCATTTGACCAATATCTTTGGGAGACAGTGGAGGAGAGAAGTTCGGACACAGTTTGACCTTACCCAATGCTCTGTGACAACTGCCCTAAGGTGAGAGGCTAGTGAGCACAAATCTAGGATTAGATCCACCTGCACCCACCTCCCCTTTCACGTGAAGAATACTGGTGTGGCCACAGCCACTCAGGGGTGGTGCAAGGGTTTTTGACACCCTAGGCAAAACCTAATTTTTTCACCACCATCGGCTCCACCCCCCTTTACACTGTCCATGTGACAGAAGGCGGCGCTATACAGAAAGCATTGGCTCTGCTTCCTCTAGCGCTGGCTCCAGTGCTGCGCTTCTAATTACACTACCGGTCAGATTTAGTTAGTTGTATTCTGCAGCCTGCAGAGCATGCAGACGCGGAGGGAAACCAGTGGCCGAGCGCCCCTAGGCAGCAGTGCGCCCTAGGCGGCTGCCTAGTTTGCCTAGTGGTAGCACCGGCCCTGCAGCCACTTGTCTTTATCGTGCTTGGCCACTAAAGACTGTTTTTGGGATAAATGGACATTGTACAATATTTTCTTCATTAATTTACTGTATGGGCAATATTATTCACTTTATTGTATGGGCATCACCATTAATTTATTTGCAGGACATTATTTATTAGATTTATTCATCCATTTCTGATATTCACGTATTGGTCGAGTTTATTTTTATACACCCATTTATCACTATGGGAATGTAACTATAATTTTAATATTTATGTATTTTATGTGTATTATTAGTCATTGTGCATTTACACTGTACATATATTAATTCACTATTATATTATTTATATATACATCTAGATCAATTATTATTTATATGAGTGTCACTTTTAGTGCGAAATCATTTATTTTTCATTCATTTTGTGGTTTAGTGTTCACTGTTTACATTAGATTTTGCGGCTATACACAAGAATTTTATTCTGGTATTAGTCACTGTTTTTGCACTTTTTAGAGTTTTTTACACTTTTCATCACGTGCTCCTTTTTCTATTTTTTAGAGCGCGAAGGTCACTTTACTATTTTCCAAGGGAAAGTCTGCCTCTCCTTGTTGTCCTCCCAGACATTATTGGGAGGGAGGGGGCGGTGCTTAGAAGTAAATGTACAGACAAGGTTGAAATCTGTACGTAGATGCACTTTAATCAATGTAAAGAGGTGTTTGGTGCACTTTAATTTGAGTACACAGACACACTCCACGGATACACTTTAATATACTGCATTATAATGGCCAAACATACAGTGACGCACAGAACTATATGGCGTTAAACTGGCAGTAACACACACAAAACGATATGGCGTTAAACTGGCAGTAACGCACACAGAACTATATGGTATTAAACTGGCAGTAATGCACACAGAACTATATGCGTTAAACTGGCAGTGACGCACACAGAACTATATGGTGTTAAACTGGCAGTAAGGGATCCTAGAAGACCAGGTGGCACAGATTCACCCCAATACAATGTACATAGGTTTTTACCTTTAAGAGAGAAAACACCAAAACGTCAGGATCAACAAAATTACTATCCACAACAGGCATCTGGCAGTGGGTATGCACATCAAGGGGAACATGTTGAGTCACAATCACAATAAGCGTATATTGATTGGTTTGCGCAAAAGTTATAGCGTCTACAAAATAGGGGAAAGATTTATAGCATTTTTATTATTATTTTTTTTACTAGTAATGGCGGCGATCTGCAATTTTTATCATGACTGCGATATTGCATCGGACATTTTTGACACATTTTTGGGACCATTCACATTTATACAGCGATCCTTGCTATAAAAATGCATTAATTACTGTATAAATTTGACTGGCAGGGAAGGGGTTAACACTAGGGGGTGGTTGAGGGTTTAAATGTCTGCCCTAAGGAGTGACTCTAATTGTGGGGGGGGGGGACTGACTGGGGGAGGTGACCGATTGGTGTCCCCATACTGGTTAAAGAGGTGGACAAAATTGGGTATATCTCTACCCAAAGTTGCCATCATCCAGGATGGATTAAAACGATACCAAAAGGCCAATTCGTCCGGATCAGGAGAAATTGTGATCTGGACGTAGACTACTGGGTTCAATCAGAGGTACTCATGAATAGATTTTTGGAGAAAGGATATAACCCTTATGATCTTTAGAAGATCAGGATGGATGGCTGTAACAGCAACAGGGAAGACCTAACAGGGAAGAAGAAAGACAAGGAGAAAAAATTTGATCTGGCATTTGCTTTTAATTTGGATTATAAGAAGGTGGAGAAGTCTTTGAAAAAGTTTTGGCCTATAATTCTGATAGATAACACATTGAATAAAATACTCCCAAGTAAACCATCTTTTATCTACAGGAAGGCCCCTGGACTTAGAAACATGATTGCAAAAAATGTAGTGGACCCCCCAAAAATTAGTGAGAAGACTTTTTTGGATACTATTGGTTTTTATAGGTGTGGGAGATGTAAATCGTGTAGGACAACCGCGGATAAAAAAGAAAAACAGAGTTGTTCGTTGGGAGCAATGGAAAGGAATGCAGGATTGACAAATTCATCTCTTGTAACACCAGATATGTTGTGTATCTCCTCACCTGCCCATGTGGATTGTTTTATGTGGGGAGGACCACAAGATGCCTATACAAAAGAATTAATGAACATGTGGCAAATATAAAAAATGGTTTTAGGAAACAGTGTTTTAAACCATTTTAGAACCCACCACCAGCAGAATCCAGCTCTTAAAATCTTATGGAATAGACAAGGTATTGCGACATTGGAGGGGTAGTGACACTAGTGTCTCACAAACTGAAACTCGTTGGATTTTTGAGTTAGGGTGCCTCATGTCTGCAGGCTTGAATATGGAGATAGATCTAAATCGTTTTTTGACAGATTTTTGATCTGGATATATCTCGATATCTGACACCTACATTTTATTTGAACACAGTAAATGGCCTTTGGGATTGTTAATATAAGCTGAAACTAGTATATAGGATACGGCTAAAAGATACCCTATTTGGGGGTATTAGTTTAAGATGTTTTAACAGTTGCCACTATTGGTATAGGGGTTAACAAGTAATCTTCTTGATTTTTTCTGATTAAGAGATTTTTTTCTGATCAAGATGTTTTTTATCCATATTTTTTTAATTTGATTAATGGAGTAGTCCGTATACGGTTACACCACTAGGGGGTGGCACCGTAGAATGGGTATACTATTCCATTTTACCTCCCTATACAACTTGGGGGTATAATATTTGGGGGTATTAGTTTAGGATAACGCACACAGAACTATATGGCGTTAAACTGTCAGTAACGAACACAGAAGTAAATGGTGTTAAACTGGCAGTAACGCAATCAAATAGACGGTGTTCAACCATCACTACACTGATGCTATCTGAACTGTCCCTACTCTAGCTATACACTAATGTAAAGATTACTGACAGGGTCTCACTACACTACACTGAAACTATATGAGCTGTCCCTACTCTACACTAATGTATGTATGAATGACACAGTCTCACTACACTACAGTGAAACTATCTGAGCTGTCCCTACTCTAGCTGCACACTAAGCAAAGCTGAATGATGGTCCTCCTCACTACACTCACACTATCCCTAGACTGACACTAAACTAATATTCTACACCGACAATTGAAGCAAAATAGCACAACTGAAGCAAAATAGCTGCCATTGAAAGAATACTTTTATACTGTGGGGCAGGAATGATTGGATAAAGTCATGATGACAGTGTCCAATCATGACTCTGACAGTGCTCTGTGCCCTGATAAGCTTTCACTGCTTTAGCCAATCAGGGCTTGCAATGCACTGTTTAGTGCCACAATGCATTGTGGTCAGTTCGGGGGGCAGAACAAACGGTCGAACGACCCATTTGTTCGGATGTTTGCCGAACGACCAAACAACGAAAGTTCTGCCCGAACTTATGGTCGGGCCGAACCATTCGCCCATCCCTAGCTCCGATACACATGCATTACAGAGCATTGAGATTCACGGTAATGAACTCCTGTGTGTTGTGCTGTTCTGTGTCATAAAAATTGATGCATGTACATTTTTAGTAGCACAATGCTCATCAAGGGCAAAGCATGAATAATTGACCAGTACTAGTAGAACCAGAAGATTGTTAGCTAATTTTTAGTGCCTATGCTCCTCCCCAGGACTTCTGTTGCAATATAATCCATAATATTTAAAACAATGCACACAGGTGAAAGAAGTGACCTTCGCGCTCTTAAAACTAGAAAAAAAGTGACACGTGTAAACACAGTGTAAAATCTCTAAAAAATGATGCTCCAAAGTGCCAAAAAAACTGAATAAATTCCTGTGCAAAAGCAGCAAAATCTAATGGTGCACACTGAACCACAAACAATAATACAAAAATTGAATTTTTGTCCTTTAATAATTATAAATAAATAATCATAAATAAACGCATTATCGTGCTGAACCAGCCAAGATTCAAACGTTTTGTATGTCACAACCAGATAAAGGTGAATGGTGGAAACAGAGATTAAAGTAGGTACTCTCAAATAGTCCTCCAGTCTCCTCTCCTCCACTGTATCTACATACTGGGTACATTTAGCCTGCCCATTAGAGGTTTGAATTTTGTCCTTTTCCTGCTGAACCAGCCAAGATTCAAACTGGAAGTAATTATGTAGCGCCCTGCCCTATTTAGGCTAAATTTAATTTTTAGCTCTGCTTTACTCAGTGGAGTGGTGAATTGGTTTTTGGTTGGGTCAGGTATGCCTAAGCTTAGTTGTTGATTACTTCTGCCTGTCTCCGGAAGAAGCTTCCAGAGAATAGAGTAGGAGGGTCAGCCACTGAAGTTACGCAAATATATCTGCTCTCAGCCAATTCTTGGTAGGGGCACCCAGAAGGTGGCTGAGGGAGAAGATACATGTTTGGAGGGCCTGTTCAGAGTGTTCTTGCCTTGGGGCTGCTGCACCTAGGATGCAGCCTATGCACTGGAGTTTCTGTTTGGGCAACAGCATGTGCTTGGCTGAGGGCTTGAAGGAGATCTGATTGAGAGACATTTGTTGGAGGGTATTACCTGTAGAGATTAGTCTGGAGAAGGACCCTTTCTTCCTCACTGGAGAGTGTTACATGGAGGCTAGGTGGCAGACAGCTGTCCTTAGACTTTGAGAGTAATGCCCCGTACACACGATCCGCCAACAAAACTGTGGATTTTTGTTTGAAGGTTGTTGGCTCAAACTTGTCTTGCATACACACGGTCACACAAATGTTGGCCAAAAATTCAGAATGTGAGAACGCAGTGATGTACAACACATACAACGAGCATATAAAAAGGAAGTTCAATAGCCAGTGCGCCACCCTTTGGGCTCCTTCTGCTAATCTTGTGTTTATCGCATGTAAGTAGAAGTTTGGTGAGAGACGATAACACGGGGGGGGGGGGGGTTGTCTGGGTAGGTAAGCTAATGTAAGGTGGTGACAGATAGGTAAGCTAAGGTGTACAGATAAATGTTTTAAAGTTTTGTTCTCCTATTATTTTGATAGGTAATTGCAGAATTTAAAAATGTGCTTCAATTTGGACAGTGTGTATTCATATTTTTGGATTATGACACTTCTTACCTGTCCAGTGGGCTACCAATAGTGTAAGTAAGGAGGGGCTGGCCAAAGTAACACACATAATTTATGCATCTCAATGAAGTGGAGAGGGTAACCAGTCCAAAACATTTCCCCTCACCCTAACATTTTTACAATGGGCCCTCAGAGGGGAGAGGAATCTGATAAGTGGACCTTATACTTTTGTCTGTAAATACTCATTTAAATAAATGGTATACTTACTTTTTTTTTCTTGTTTGACGGTTTCCTTCCAATCCACAGGAATGGTAGACTGTGGCCTCCCAGTTTGCCCAACAGTGAGACTTTCCCAACTGCCCCTAAATACCCCCCATTGTCCCTGTAACTACACCAACTTACTCCAAAAATGGTATTGAGCTTTTAAAGAAGAAGCCACACATTGCTGAGTATAAAACATTTTACTCCAAGCACATTCACATGTGCGTTATAAAAGGGTTTTTAACCACTTACCCACTGGGAAGTTAAACCACCTTCCTAACCAGACCAATTTTCAGCTTTCGGTGCTCTCACATTTTGAATGACAATTTAGCCCCATACACACGGTCGGATTTTCCGATGGATTCTGTCCTATCGGACAATGTTGTCGGAAATTCCGACCGTGTGTAGGCACCATCGGACATTTTCCATCGGATTGTCCGACGGACAAAGTTGTATCTCCTGCTCTAAAAATTTTCCGACAACAAAGTCCGATCACACCAATTCCGATCGTGTGTAGCGAATTCCGACGGACAAAGTGCCACGCATGCTCAGATGACATTACAAGACCAAAGCTATTGGCTACTAGCCTCTACGTAGTCCCGTCGTAGGCAACAAACGTCACCACGTTCAGAATGATCGGATTTTCCGACAACTTTGTCCGACCGTGTGTATGCAACACCAGTGTCGGACTAAATCCATCGGACCAAATCCGATGGATTTGGTGGTCGGATTTTCTGACTGTGTGTATGGGGCTTTACTCAGTCATGCAACACTGTACCCAAATGAATTTTGTGTCCTTTTTTTCACACAAATAGAGCTTTCTTTTGGTGGTATTTAATCATCGCTGGGTTTTTTATTTTTTTGCGCTAAAAATCAAAAAATACTGAAAATTCTGTAAAAAAAAAAAATTATAATTCTTTGTTTCTATTAAAAATTATTGCAGAGTATTGGCGAGTATTGGCAGAGTATTGGCGAGTATTGGCAGAGTATTGGCAAGTATTGGCCGAGTATTGCAGTGTATTGCACAGTATTGGTGGCAGAGCATTGCACAGTGGTTGCAGAGCATTGCACAGTGGTGGCAGAGCATTGCACAGTGGTTGCAGAGCATTGCACAGTGGCTGCAGAGCATTGCACAGTGGTTGCAGAGTATTGCACAGTGGTTGCAGAGCACTGCACAGTGGTTGCAGAGCATTGCACAGTTGTGGCAGAGCATTGCACAGTGGTTGCAGAGTATTGCACAGTGGTGGCAGAGTATTGCAGGCACTGACCAGCGCTGTGGGCACTACACATCCAGCCCACAGCGCTGGTCCCGTCTCTCCCCCTTTCCGCTTCTCCCCTCTCACTGTACCGACCGGTACAGAGAGGGGAGGGAGGAACCGGCGGCATAACGTGACGCCGGTTTGTGTACATGTGATCGCTGCGTCATTTGACGGAGCGATCACGTGGTAAACGGCCGCTAACAGCGGCTGTTTACCGTGATCCGTGATGCCGTGATCCGTGAGGACCCGGCGGTCACGGATGTTCCCGAGTGCGCGCCCCAGGGGGCGCGCGGGAGCAAGTTTCTGGGAGGACGTCCGTAGGACGTCCACTTAGAACAAGCCGACCGCGCTGTAGATGTCTTTCGGCTATTGTGCGGTCGGCATGTGGTTAAACAAGCCAACATCTTTGGTGTATAACATGTATGTTTGACAGTAGATATAGCCTTTTTTGTGGCTAAACAGGCATGTTTAAAAACATAACACACACATCCACAACTCAGGAACTTACAAATTTCAACTTTGATAAAGTGAAGGCCATATGACACATTAGTATGTCAAAACTGTGTTGATTTTGCCTTCATCAGGTGGGGTGATCTCACCCCTGTAAAAGCCAAATTTTGAAGATTCACACAAATGGGGACTCAAAATGTGGATTTCCATCATGATCCCATGTCTAAAATGTGTGTCTTTTCCCTACATCTATTTTGATAAAGGCACAAAACACACAGTGTGTCAACATGTGCTATCTGCTGCCTGCTATCTTGGTGTGGTCTGGCAAAAGATGCAGGCTGTTGTAAGACCACAGCCTTGGGACATATATGTCATCTGCTGCAGCTCCCGATCTCTCGGAGTCCTGGACCGTATTGTGCTCCCTATTAAATGGACTCCTCAGGTTACCAATTTTGGCAGTCAAATAATTGATGTCTGCTCTGGGGTACAAAGGCTTCACCAATTCCAACTGTTTCTCCAGCGTTGCCTTCCTCTTTATTTTGTTACGACCCCTATTAAATTCCCTTATTTCTTATTGATTTTTTATGTGTTTTACTTCAAAAAGGACAGTTTGTTTGTGAGTAGGCAGGTACATTTCAAAAATAAAAAATTTTCAAATTAACAAGGGACACCAACATAATTGTATCTCTTTGAGGTTAAAAAATACAATATAATAATGGTGTTGTAGTAACTTGACACACAAAACGACAAATAATATTATGGAGTTCAATAGAAAAACAAAAATATTATTCAGGAGATCACGAGAAAAAAACAAAGATTATTCATGAGATCACAAGAAATAATAAAAAATCTGTTTGTCAGAACTCTGTGAATATCAGCAGCAATGCAAAAATTCATTATTCTAGCATTATAAAGAAGAAGAGAATGCACTGCATTGAGAGATTTCAAAATTTTCCGCGTGATGAACGTGCTATCTCCATTACGAACGCTAGCCTTTCAAGACCAAGCGCTTCCAGCTCGTACTTGATTCCGTAAACTTTTGTGCGCCGACTTGTGTACACACGATCTGACTTTCCGACAACAACGCTTTGTTGGCGGAAAATTTGAGAACCTGCTATCAAACATTTGTTGGCGGAAAGTCGGATAGCAAATGTTCGATGGAGCATACACACGGTCAGACTTTCCAAAAACAAGCTCACATCGAACATTTCCTGTCGGAAAATCCGACCGAGTGTACGCGGCATAAGATTTATGGATTATGTATCACATGTGTGCATGGGGATGTAAGTGCCATAGGTTACTGTAAGGACTGGGATGGCTCACACAGAGTTCCAGATTAACTGGCCATTCCCTCCTACCCCCAGCCATTGCTGTTACAGGAGGATTTTGCCTAAGCTTGTCCTCATCCTAATTACTCCTGATGTTTTGAAGTATCCTGCACCTGCACTCTTCTCCTATTCAAGTTTTCTGTATTAAAGTCATATAAAGACATCTCCTAGACCAGGGGTCTCAAAGTGTTGGTCCTCCAGCTGTTGCAAAACTACGAAAAGTCCCATGAGGCATTGCAAGGCTGACAGTTACAAGACATGACGGGACTTGTAGTTTTGCAACAGCTGGGGGGCCACCAGTTTGAGACCCCTGTCCTAGACTGAGCCTATATTTGCCTGTGTGCTTGGAACTGTGTCTGGCACCCTCTGTGCTAGCAAGGGAGACAGAGATCAATTCACAGCAGCACCTTTGGGGGAGAGGACTACAATTATTTTTGAAATGAATGCCTTTGTAGAAGTGACACTATTAAAGTGGTTGCAAAATTTTGTGCTACGGGTAAGCCTATAATAAGGCTTACCTGTAGCTGCCCAGGATATCTCCTAAACCTGCACGGTTTAGGAGATATCCCCAATGTCATCGGCACATGCGCACTGACACAAACTGAAGCAATGGCATGTATGTGGCGTTGCTTCAGTGAGTGTGCCATTACTGCATGCATGTGCGGGAGTGACGTAATCGCGGCTCCGGCCAATCACAGCGCTGGAGCTGCTATACCCAGAAGTAACCCCCGGGAGTGACGTCGGCCGCGGGAGCGGTGTACTGGCACCAGAGCGAGGGCTTCGATCTCAGGAGAGTATAACATAATGAGCTAGTATGCTATGCATACTAGCTCATTATGCCTTTGTCTTACATAGTTACATAGTTACATAGTCTTGCAGGTGTTAGTTTTTATTTTTTTTTTTTTTCGTAAAGTGGGTTTACAACCACTTTAAGAACTACCTGAATCTGCCACACATGTCAGGAAAGTTACCAAATAGAGTGACAGGGATTTTTTGATCTGGCACAAGCCATTTTAAAGAACGACAGCGCTAGAAAACTGTCGGTAGGGATTTATTGCATTCTACACATTGTGCATTGTGTGCATTAGTTTTTATTCTGTTTCTGTGCTGAAAGAATATGCTGTCTCAATGCAATGTACATTAATACCAAAATACTGCACTTTAACATACACAGTGTGGACGGGTCCTTTGTGATGAAAGAACATGAAGACATCAGACACATTGAGCATGTGTTTACTTAGCAGTCCGTGAAATAACAATTATTTTGTCTGTTTTGTTTGTCATTATTTTTTGCCATGTAGAAAATGTAACAAAAATAGTAATAATAATAAAAAGCAATAAAACGGACCTCAAACTGACCAGGATGTTCTTTTTTTTCTGTTTGTACAGCTGTGATTGAAACCTTCTGTGAAGAACTTGCCTGTGCGTGATAGGCTCAGACAAAAATTAATAGACGGCAGTATGCTGATCTACTAAACAAAAAAAGCACAACAAGGAAATAACTACAAACAGACGTTATTACTTCACGGCCTATTTTAAACTCAATCTGGTGGTGTCTCATGGCTTTACGTTCATCCCTTTTCTAGAATGAATCAAATGAAAGAAATATGTAGGTTACCATTCCAGAATTTCCTTCTGAAAATGCTGGTTGACTGAAACTTGTGCAGATCCAGGGATTTCTGACTAGGGGTGAAAGTTGGGAGATTTTAGGAAAATGTCACTATTCCCGTGAAATATATTAAAGTCCATGGGAAGGTGAAACTAAAGTACTGTATATCTAAACCAAAAAATAAAAATGTAATATTTCACCAGTCCTTAGAAGTGGAGGCTGTATTAGTTTCCATTTTTAAGCCTTTATGTTCACCCAGTGACAGCCAGTAATATGCTTCCTATCCAAGGGTGGCAAATTCTCACTCACTGTACTATGTATTTTGGGGTAGCAGCACGATTTCAATAAATGCTCACTCACTGTACTATGTGGAGAAGAAAAGCTGTTACCCTAGACCAGTGGTTCTTAACCTCAGTCCTCATTACCCCCCACCAGGCCATGTTTTGGGAATTTCCCTTAGATAAAATAGCTGTCCAAAATACCAAGCCATTGACTTAGATTTAAAGCACCTGTGCAAGGGAAAAGGAAAGCCTGCAAACATGGCCTGGTGGGGGGTAATGAGGACTGAGGTTAAGAACCACTGCCCTAGACTGATCTTCTGATTTGTACTACAAACAACTCACCCTCTTATCATCTCCATTATATAGGGAGGAGGTGTTTTGTAATTCAATGAAGATAGCTGCAAAGGTTGTTTAAGATTTATATTCATTGCAAAAGAAGGACACTGGACTTCTGGTAGGATCAACAGGAATTTTCTGTACTTGCAGAAATTGTACTTAGCGTGAAAATAGAAAACACACAGCAATATCTAAGAACCAGTAAGCTGCAAAAGATTACGCTTTTGTTTTTGGATTTACTTTAAATGACTCATGAGGGTTATGTAAGCTCCTTTCAACTGTCCTGAACCGATTTTGTGCCAGAAAGCTGCCTCTCATTAGCAAAGCATATTGTGACAAAAAAGTTAAATAAAAAATGTATAGTTATAGTTCACAAATAATCAACTACACAAAAGAAAAGAAAAAAACACAAATACAAAGAACACTATATAAAAATCAAGAAACGTACCTTTGACGTAAACAGCCATTAAAAAAGGATTTTTTTTCTCAAGGAAATTTAACCTAAACAGCTCAATAAGTGAAACTGAGAGTTTGTGTTTCTGCTAAATGTCTCTGATGGCGAAAACAGACATTTTGTGGTAAAATCAATTTTGCCAAAATCCTCCCACTCAATTCTATTTCAAACTCACTTACCTAAACCCAGTGTTTGCCATAACAGTTAGGGCTTGTTCACACTACTACTATAAATACTGATTACGGCTGTACTTTGGTTTTGGCAAGATCCTGACATCATATGATGTAGGTAAGGGGTGTCACTTTTTTCAGTTTTTTGATTGGTGGAGAGCACTGTGACCACTTCAATAATGGGCACTTTCACCCCCTTCCTGCCCAGGCCAATTTTCAGATTTCAGCGCTGTTGCACTTTGAATGACAAATGCGCGGTCATGTAACGCTGTACCCCAATGGAATTTTTTGCATTTTTTTCACACAAATAGAGCTTTCTCTTGATGGTATTTAATCACCACTGGGATTTTTATTTTTTGCAAAATAAACAAAAAAAGACAGAACAAGGATTTCTTAGTTTCTGTTAGATAATGTTGTAAATAAGTAATTTTTCTCTTTCACTGATGTGCGCTGATGAGGCTGCAGGGATGAGCACTGATAGGCTGCATTGATGGGCACTGATGAGATGAAACTGAAGGGAACTGATGAGGTGGCACTGATGAGGATGCATTAATATGCAGCACTGATGGGCACTGATGGGAACCACTGATATACAGCATTGATAAGCACTGATAGGCGGCACTAATGGGCACTGAGAGGTGGCACTGATGAGCAGGCACTGATGGGAAAAGAAAGGCAGCACTGTCTGGCATCAATGATGGGCAATGATTGGAATCACTGATGGGCACTGACTGGCATCACTGCTGGGCACTGACTGGCACTGTTGGGGCTGCACTGATAATCAGGGCACTCAGCCACATGCTGAAAGGATGATCAGTGCCCTAATTATCTGTACAGGTCTCCCCTGTGAGGAAATGCCGCTGATAGGCTCTCTTCTCCTCACACGCTGTCAGTGTGAGGAAAGGAAAGCCGATAACTGGAATTTCCTTGTTTACATGCAGTGATTGGACACAGCTGATCACATGGGTAAAGAGCCTCATCATTGGCTCTTTACCGAGATCGGGGATGCGCTGTGTCCCAGGGACACAGCACGCCACAGATCACCGTGCTTGCGCACTCGCAGACTGGCACGTCGTCATGTGACGTTGTCCTAGAATGAGAGACCCCCCCAGCCACCATCAATTGTCTATATGGCGGACGGGAGGTGGTTAAATACTGCTGCACTGCTGCACACATTCATCACATGCCTGAGGAAGGGGTCCTGCTGTGCTCCAAAATGTTGCAATATGTCTTCTGTGATGTGATCATTCTTCAATAAAGATTTGGACGTAATTAACGATCTGTGGTGTGCTGGCAAATATGTGCATTTGATCTATGATGTTTACAGTTCCAGCTGGTTGTAGCTGCAACATGCATTACTCCCAAAGTCTTATCCATTAAAGTGTGTGATGGGAATATCAATTCTACTCATTCAAACTAGCTTGCATACTAAAATGCATGCACATAGCCCTGCACTGTGGAACTGTGAGTCTTTTTATGATTTATTGAAAGGTTACTAAAAAAGGCACCTTATTTAACTTTATGCACTGCAGCTTGTTATGACACAATGCGGTGCAGTGAGTTGTGCTGCGTAAAAATGCATACATACTGAATTTTTATGCAGTACACACCACCACACATGTATATGCACAGCTCAACAGACATTGATAGGAGCGGGTTTAGTTCCACTTTGAAGGAAAAGTGTGGGATTACTAAGAAACAAAGATATACTGCATTTTCACATCCATGCTGCAGTATCCACGTAAAACTGCAGCTGTCCTACGCCGCCTGTAAGACCTGAGTGATCACATAGCTGCTGATCAGCCAGCCTTCTGCTCTGCTCCTCCAGTGCCCACTGGGGCACAAGGCTGGAGAGGAGGTAGGTGTAGATGGCTATGGCTCTCTGCTACATGCCGAAAAGCAGAGCCAGCTGTCAATCAGGCAGCTGTGTGGATGTGTACAGGGCTCTGAGGATCTGTCTTGGACAGGTACTAGGTTTTGGGTTGTGGTCCCTTTAATGGGGATGATTTTTGTGCAGTTGGTGTACTCAGGGGTTCACACTTGTGGAGGGTAGGGTTCCTGGACAGTCCATTTAGAGAGGAGAAGACTGACTTATGCCTCGTACACATGATCGGACATTGATCGGACATTCCGACAACAAAATCCATGGATTTTTTCCGACTGATGTTGGCTCAAACTTGTCTTGCATACACACGGTCACACAAAGTTGGTCGGAAATTGCGAATGTCAAGAACGCGGTGACGTACAACACGTGCGACGAGCCGAGAAAAATTAAGTTAAGTTCAATAGCCAGTGCGGCTCTTCTGCTTGATTCCGAGCATGCATGGAACTTTGTGCGTCGGAATTGTGTACACACGATCGGAATTTCCGACTGAACGGATTTTGTTGTTGGAAAATTTGAGAACCAGATCTCAAATGTTGTGCAATGGAAATTCCGATTGGAAAATGTCCGATGGAGCCTACACACGGTCGGAATTCAATTCCTTTCCATTGATAGACTCCACTCTCCTTCACTTGGAAAGCCTCCAGAAACTTTATAGTAACTCCTTATCCACATATGGTATCATAAAATTCAGACCAGAAAAACCATCATAGCGCAATAAGTTTTATTAATGAAATCCCTAAAACATGAAAAGTAATTCACTCACATGTGTAAATATGTGCACCCACCCGGAATGACCAGCCAGTAATGGGGTTGATTTACTAAAACTGGAGAATGCAAAATATGGTGCAGCTCTGCATAAAAATCAGCTTCCAAGTTTTTTTTTTTTTGTCAAAGCTTAATTAACCATCTCAATACAGTGCATTTTCACCCCCTTCCTGCCCAAGACATTTTTCAGCTTTCATCGCTTTCACACTTTGAATGACAATTGCGCGGTCATACAACACTGTACTCAGATGAAATTGTTATCATTTTGTCCCCACAAATAGAGCTTTCTTTTGGTGGTATTTGATCACCTCTGTGGTTTTTATTTTTTGCGCTATAAACAAAAGAAAAGTGACAAGTTTAAAAAAAAAAACAATATTTTTTACTTTTTGCTATACTAAATATCCCCCAAAAATATATAAAAAAACTTTTTTTTTTCCTCAGTTTAGGCCAATACGTATTCTTCTACATATTTTTGGTTAAAAAAATCGCAATAAGCATATATTGATTGGTTTGCACAAAAGTTATAGCGCCTACAAAATAGAGGATAGATTTATAGCATTTTAATGATTTTATTTTTTTAACTAGTAATGGCGGCGATCTGCGATTTTTATCGTGACTGCTATATTGCGGCGGACATATCGGACACTTTTGACACATTTTTGGGACCATTCACATTTATACAGCAATCCGTGCTATAAAAATGCATTGATTACTGTATAAATGTGACTGTCAGGGAAGGGGTTAACACTAGGGGGCACTGAAGGGGTTAATATGTTCCCTGGGAGTGATTCTAACTGTAGGGGGAGGGGACTCACAAGGGGAGGAGACCGATCGGTGTTTCTCTGTAATGAGAACACACCATCGGTCTCCTCTCCTCTGACAGGACCGTGGATCTGTGTGTTTACATACACAGATCCACGGTCCTGCTGTGTTATCGGGCAATCGTGGGTGCCCGGCGGACATCGCGGCCGCCGGGCACGCGCATCGGGTGCCCAGTGACACGGCGGGCGCGTGCGCGTTCCCTGGAGGATCAGGAAGGGGAGGGCATCATATGATGCCCTCCCGCCACGACAGCTGCGCCACCTGCCCATCAATTGACAGTAGTAGTTAAACAAGCTGAAGTTAGAAGCTGCTTGGCTACCATGCACAGCTGCACCTGATTTTGCACTCTGCAGTTTTTGTAAATCAACCCTATTTTGTTATGAAAACACTGTTGCTCCATACCGCTGTGGAGCAAGCGTGTGCTCAAAATAACAGAAATAATGTCACAACTGGAAGTCCTGCTTCTACACATTTCGTCACTTCAATATACTTCTGATCTGACAAAACGTGTGGAAGTCAGTACATCACTTTCGCCATTTGGAGGGCATGCTGGCTACATAGCAGTATGGAGCAGTGGTGTTTTCATAATACAGTATCAGATCACCCATCTAAGAATAGTGCATCTATGTGAAATGATACGTATATATCCAAACATATAAAAAATAATATCAAAAATATTGATGTGCAACTCAATATGCCACTCAAAAACTTGTGACAAAACAATCGTGACAACACGGTTTGTGTAGACTTATAGAGAAGTAGCCACAAAGTAACAAATGGTTATATGAATAACAAAACCATATATAT
This sequence comes from Lithobates sylvaticus, assembly GCA_028564925.1. NCBI lineage: Eukaryota > Metazoa > Chordata > Amphibia > Anura > Ranidae > Lithobates > Lithobates sylvaticus. Next base: position 83,594,133 of record CM053026.1, read on the forward strand.
ATTATAAGATGGAGGTATATATGAACCTATATATGGAGAGTATAGACGTTACATATAAATATCCAATATTTCAGTGGGTCCACCTTACATGGTAAGCGTACCTGATTATTTCATACACCTTAGAGTGCAAGATGCCGTTCGAATGAGAGAGGACACAGCATTTGAATATCACTTGATCACATGTGGAGATTTGTGCATTTGTTTGACACATATGAACTTTTTAGATACTATGGACAGTTATGTTTCCATAATGAGATTATGATATAATCATTTATTGAATTGTGTCTAGATTAAACTCAAACGTGTAATGTAATGAAGTGTTTGACAATAATCATTTATTACAGCTTCCTTGATTGCTTCACAGCTTCACATGAGTGTCTAAATGTATTTTGAAACATACTGTGTTACTGGATATTTATATGTAACGTCTATACTCTCCATATATAGGTTCATATATACCTCCATCTTATAATATATATATGGTTTTGTTATTCATATAACCATTTGTTACTTTGTGGCTACTCCTCTATAAGTCTACACAAACCGTGTTGTCACAATTTTTTTGTCACAAGTTTTTGAGTAGCATATTGAGTTGCACATCAATATTTTTGATATTATTTTTTATATGTTTGGATATATACGTATCATTTCACATAGATGCACCATTCTTAGATGGGTGATCTGACCGGTCACTCTATTCACATTCTTTACACAATTTAAAAAAAAATTTAATTTAATTCTGAACATTAACGTGTGTACACAGAACCTCATTCTGTTGTACTGTTACTGTACAGAGACACTTTGAGCGCTACACTTTTTATATTTTTATTTCACTGCACAATTAGTCTGATTGTAGTGTTGGCAGCTTACCTCAAGGGAGGCGCAGCAACATCCTCTATATATCACATAATACAGTATCGGCTGGTAACTCCAGGTTCCAGGGGGGTACATATTTAAGTGAGTGCATTACTTTTCATTTTTCTGGTGATTTTATTAATAAAACTTGTTGCGCTATTATGGTTTACCTGGTCTGTCTTTTATGATACCATATGTGGATACAGAGTTACCATATTCCTGTAAAGTGTCTGGAGGCTATCCAAGTGAAGGAGAGTGGAGTCTTTCAGTGGAAAGAAATGTATTATTGCTTCAAATTGACGGGCTCTGTGGCTTACGCATGTATTTGCAAATGTGTGCAAACTAAACCCCTGTTTTTAACGCGTACTGTTATGCCTCGTACACATGATCGGACTTTCTGACAACAAAACCGTGGAATTTTGTCTGAAGGGAGTTGGCCCAAATTTGTCTTGCATACACACGGCCAACAATTACGAACGTAGTGACGTACTATACGTACTACATGGTTTTTCATCTCTTTAGCGCCACCCTTTGGGCTCCTTCTGCTAATTTCGTGTTAGTAGAAGTTTGGCGAGTGTTGATTTGCGCTTTTCATTTTGCACTTTTCATTTTGCGCTTTTCATTTTGGACTTTTCACTTCGCACTTTTCATTTCTCGCTTTTCATTTCACACTTTTCATCTTGCACTTTTCATTTTGCGCTTTTCATTTTGCACTTTTCATTTTGCGCTTTTCACTTTGCACTTTTCATTTCTCGCTTTTCACTTCGCACTTTTCATTTCTCGCTTTTCACTTCGCACTTTTCATTTCTCGCTTTTCATTTCGCACTTTTTATTTTGCACTTTTCATTTAGCGCAGTTCATTTCACACTTTTCATTTCGCATTTTTCATTGTGCACTTTTCATTTTGTGCAGTTCATTTCGCACTTTTCATTTAGCGCTTTTCAGTTTGTTTCTGAATGGCCATTCGTCAAACAGACATGTTGCGGAATCGGAGGAGATAACTTATTATTGGCCTTGGAGTTATTGCTTTGACATAATTTTTTTGTTGGATAATGATTTGATTTGGTATATTTCCTATATTTTTGGATGCATATAATGCACTTTTTGGTTAAGTTCTATTGGCAGATGTCAAATTTTATTTGTTTCCTTTTTTTAATGCACAATAAAAAAAATGTGGAGAATAATACTTGACTATGTTACATAGTTACATAGTTAGTAAGGTTGAATAAAGACACCAGTCCATCCAGTTCAACCTGAGTGAGAGTAATTATCCCTATTTATTTAAGGTACCCATTTAGCGCCATCAATTTTACACAGCGCTCCACACATACATCGCATGCTCACATCAGTCCCTACCCTCAAGGATCCCACAGTCCAAGGTCCCCAACTCACATTCATATACTAGGGCCAATTTTGGACAGAAGCCAATTAACCTACCAGCATGTCTTCAGAGTCTTATGTGTTTTACTTCAAATGACAGTTTGGGAGTAGGCAGTTACATTTTAAAAATGACAATGTAAAATTAACAAGGGACACCAACATAGTTGTATCTTTGATCTTAAAAACTACGGGATAATGGTGTTATGTTAACTTGCCCAAATAAAAAAAAAAAGCATAATAATATTATTCTTGATATCACTAGAAAAAAAAAGCCTTTGAAAATTTGTTTGCCATAACTCCATCAGTATCACCAGCAAAGCAGCTTCATTATTATCCCATTAAAGAAGAAGAGAATATGCGCTGAATTTCGAGATTTCATAATTTGCCACATCACGAGTGTTAATTCTGCTTTACAAACGCTAGTTTACAAGACCGACCGCTTCTGGCTCATCCTTGCTTCTGAGCATGAGTGTTTGTACTTTGGACTTTTGTCCGACAGCCTTGTGTAAACACGCTCGGAAAATCCGACAACACACATTTGTGCGTGGAAAATTTGAAAACCTGCTAGCCAACATTTTTTGGCAGAAAGTCCGACAACAATTGTCCAATGGAGCATACACACCGACACTGATTTACCGACAACAGCCTGACATCGAACATTTCTTGTCGGAAAGTCTGATCGTGTGTACGGGGCTTCAGACAGGACAATTTGGCTGGTTAGCAGGCTGGTCGGAAAGATGAGCCAGGAATTTCTTTGGTTTTGTTTCGCATGTGTTGCCCTTTCATGTGCTCCTTGCTGTAAAGGCCAGTTATAGGTAAGGGCAATGAGCAGTTTTTTTGTACTGTTGGATTATTGGTGAGGGGGCCTTTGCAGTCATTGTGCTGGGTGTCCAGTGGGCCCCTGTGCCTTTAAGGAGGGGTGGGCTCACTCGCCCTCGCCCTCTTCCTATCCATATAATGCATGTGTTTCCACTGTGGAGGCTCTTAAAGTTTAGAGTTAGGTCTACAGATACTGGGGTGCCTTGACGGGGCTCTGTGGCTTACACACATATTTGTAAATTTGTGAAAACCAAACCTCTGCTTTTTTATTGCATGCTGTTAAACAGGATTATTCGGTTGGTCGCAGGCTGTTCGGTAAGTTGAGCTGGGAATTTCTTTGGTTTTGTTTCGCATTTGTTGCCCTTTCATGTGCTCCTTGGCCTTGCTGCAACAGCCAGTTATAGGTGAGGGCAGTGGCCAGTTTTTTTGTATTGCTACACATTGACCTACAGTACTAGGAAATTGCCAAAAGGGTTAGGCCCATCTCCAGGAAAAAACACTAAAAGTGACTGTAAATAATCACCTTGTAAAACAACCCATTCTGTTTAAAAAAGAAATGAACGGGAAAACATTTGTGTATAGATATAAAAAAATATATATAAATACCTTTTTAATACAATATTGTTGGACCATAGCCCGTTATCTGCTGACTCTGGATCACAGGAGTACAATAGTAAATATACTCCTGTAAATATAAAGAAAAGTACAGCCAAAAAAAGGTTTGACCATACTTCTCTTTAAGGTAGCAAAATCAGGACTTTCTGACTATACTTTCTACATGCTTGTTCCAAACCACTGGCTCAGAAAACCAAAAATGTCGCCACTGGAACATTGTGACAGTCAAGCATCCAGCATTTTCAGAAGAATGTGTGCACTGCTGCAGTTAACAGTCAATGAAAGAGAGGGGAAGCGTGTCCAACTTAAAATGATAGACGTTTATTGGTCCTTTTCATCCTCAATGGAGTTCCTCTTCTAGAGTTCTAAAAATGTTTAGACATTTCCACCTGGAGGGAGCTTTCCCAGCCAAATAAAACAAAAATCCTTTTTGTCTGAAGGCGTTACAAGGGCTAGAACTCAGAATCCTTTCATCATTAAATGAAGGCTAAGCCTGGGGAAGAGTATCGTACAGTGGCAGTACTAGGTCTGGGGAAGGAAACCCACATATAACTACAAATGGCATGGACATGTGCAAACCATTTACAACAACAGAAAGTGTAATTGTGACTCACTGTCCTCTTCCAAGTGCTTATTATAGCTGCCAAATGATCTACTATTCTGAAGAGTAAATTAGAAAGAATGCTTATTTACTGATTGAGTCCTTTCATTGTTTAATGAGCTGGATGGATTGCACAGTTTAAAACTGAAATAGGAAGTTTGCAATGTTTGGGAGAAGCTTGAGGAGGATCTAGATAGATGTACACTATTTTTATATTTCCTTATACATAAAGCCCTACTATAAAGTTGATCATCTTTACAGTACAGATTTCCATTGGTTTAGGTTCCTCCTAAAAAACGTTCAAGCTTAGATCCAGTGAAAGTCAACTGTGCATCCATTGCCAATTTTACACACACAGGAGTAGAAAAGATTTAGGCTGGCCATACTTGGTTCCGTTTTTTTGCTTAGCCAGCAGGTTGAACGACAAATAACTGACCCGATACCCCCATCTACACATTTGATGTGGATGTGGGAATCCTCCCCGGTGTTTTATTGTATTCTGACAGTGGGATTTTTCGACAGGACTGTTCATGAGAAGTCATTTGATAGACTGACTTCTCATAAACAGGCACGTTCATAGATGGATCAAAATTCGGCTGGTTCCTCCTGAGCCAGCTGAATTTCAATCCATGTACGGCCAGCTTTAGGGTCATAAACTGGCCTCTTCTTCAAAAGAAAAAAAAAATAATGGTAGGAAGGCAAAGCAGAGTGACAAATCACTGTGCTGATTCTCCTTTTACTGTTCAGTTACAAATTGGGGTGGCTCCAGCCTTGACAAGACAGTGTGTCTTTCACATATATTTATTCACATATATTTGCAGACGTTGTGCAATTAAAATCTGTCTATTTTAGGACATACTTCAGGTTTCTTCTCTTGTCTCCTCCAAACCTTGATCATACTGAAACTCCTTTAGATCTCCTCCTAATCTCTGTCAGTCCTATTCCAGCCATTTTTCCATGCCCTCCTTTTTAACCTTTTTTCCCCTCCTCCTTCCCTCTCAGCCATCTTTATCCTCTCTCCTTTTTATCCATCCTTCTTGTGTGTCTCCTTCTGTCCTTCTCAGTGTTCTTTTGCATTTCAACCAGCCCTGTCCTCCCTCTGTCTCATCCTTCTCCTGTTCCTTCCTCTGTCCTTCCCAACTGTTCTTCTTTCTTTTCAGCCATCCTTACCCTTCCTCCTTATTAGCCATCCTTATGCCCCGTACACACGTTCGGACTTTGTCCGCCGGACCCGGAGTCCGGCGAGAAGACCCCCAAGACGGAAGAAGACCCCCGGAGCAGTGCAATAAAATATTTTTTCAAAATTGTGTGTTTTTTTACTTTACATTTTACACCTTAGGTGAATGGGTAGGGGTACATCGTACCCCATACTCATTCACATAGGGTGGAGGGCCGGGATCTGGGGGCCCCCTTATAAAAGGGGGCTCCCAGATTCCGATAAGCCCCCCACCCGCAGATCCCGACAACCAATGGCCAGGGTTGTCGGGAAGAGGCCCTTGTCCTCATCAACATGGGGACAAGGTGCTTTGGGGTGGGGGGCCGCACGGCCCCCCTTTCCCCAGGGCACCCCCCATGTTGAGGGCACGCGGCCTGGTATGGCTCAGGAGGGGGGGGGGGGCGCTCGCTCGTCCCCACCCCTTTCCTGGCCTGCCGGGCTGCGTGCTCGGATAAGGGTCTGAGATGGATTTGGGGGGGACCCCCACTCCGTTTTTCGTCGTGGGGAGTCCCTTTAAATCCATGCCAGGTGACGGAGCTAGCGTGGCGGCATTCACTGCCTACGCTAGCTACGTATACCTGAAGTCACGTGCTAAATGAACGGACTTTACTATGAGCGGCAAGTCCGTTCATTTCAAAAGTCCGGCGGACTAGCCTACTAACGGCGGGATTGTCCGCCTGTCCGCCGGACTGCCAAGTCCAGCGGACTAGGTTTTAAAACAAAACTTAAAACCTAGTCCCCCGGACTTTTGGCGCCAAAAAGTCCGCCGGCGCGGGATAATCCCTTCGTGTGTACGCGGCATAATCCTCACTCATTCTCACCCATCCTTCTCCTTAAGGGCCATCTTTCTCTTCACTTCTCATTCATGCTTATCCTCCCTGCTTGACTATCTTTTATTCTCCTCACTCCTTTTCAGCCATCCTTGTCAGACATATTTCTCTGATGTCCTTCTCAGCCAACCTTCTCCTTCATCCTTCTTAGCCATACTTCTCCTTCCTCCTTTAAAGCCAATCTTCTTTTCAATCCATCTGTTCCCTCCTTTGCAGCTTTTATTTTCTCCCCTCTTCTTCTCAACCACCCCTTTTGTCCCTCCTTTTCATGTGTCCTTCTCCATCATTATAAGCCATCCTTTAGCTATTTCCTTTTTAATCATCCCTGTCATCCATTCTTTTCATCCATGACTGTGCTGTCTTCTTTTTACCCACCCTTCTTATCCCCCCTTTTTGATTGTCCTCCTCTTCTTCTCAGCCACCCTTCTCCTCTTTCTTTTTAACCATCATTGTTGTCCTTCCTTCTTATCCATCTTTGTCCTCCCTTTTTATCTTATCCTTTTTTCCTATCCTTCTCCTCTCCCCTTCTCAGTTATCCTACTTCACACTCCTTTTTAATCACTCTTCTTTCTTTTTGCTCCTTCTCTATGCCATCCTTCCCCTTTGTCCTTCTTAGCCATCCTTCTTGTTGTCTGTCTTTGTCCTATCATTTACTTTATGGATATTGATTTATTTAAAATTAATATTTCCTCCCCACCCACTTCCCTAGGGGTTGTGGAAGCAAGGTTTGAAGGAGCTGTTGTGGACATATGCCCTAAGATAAGAGACCATATGGAGGACCTCACCCAACCTCTTCATTCTGCAGGTTCCTAGACCATAAAAGTCACGCCTTTGCAATTTATCATAGGTCTTGGACATACCACAGACCTATAACTCAAAAAATAAACAGAATAAAAAAAGTACAACTATTATCTATGCACTATTGAGTAATTGAGCCCAAGAAATCTAAGAAGCACTAGGGAGAAGAAAAGAACAAAAAAAAAAGTAAATGGGAGCAAGAATCCAACAAAAGAATGTGCTTGATAGGAGGGGCGACGATAAAAACTTTACATCCAAATAAAAATGTTTACTATTTGCCAACTAAATATTACTTACCAGAACAACAATTTTACATGACTTTGTAAAACCACATTGAAGTAGTTTAAATACATAGTAGAGTATTTTATATGCTCTATATACAGATATTGTGTAAAAACAATGAGATAATATCATTGCTGTCATTCATTTACTTTCATGCATCCATTGTTTATATTATTGTACTATATAATAAAGCTACAGACAGAAAGACTTTTCGGAGACTTTCCATGTTTCGGTGCTTGTGTAGTGCAATGTTACCTTCCTTATGATTAGATTTTTTATTAAACACATTGATTTGGTATGCAACATAAAGAAAGCCCTTGTACTTGACTTTGTACCATATAGCTATGTACAAAGTACATTAATCATGGACTATAGTCACTTGGGATTAGCAATCAATGGATTGACTAAGCAGACGTCAGTGTGAAATATTGCAGCATGTACTCTAAAATTAAACAAATAGATTCCATATTTTGTTAATGGAACACTGTTCCAAAGCTTACTTCATGAAGGAGCTCTCTAGGTTAAAATGCAGTGCCACCCAAGTATGAAATGTCCGTGTTGGGTGGTTCTTGGCCCATTAAAGTACATGCTGGCTTTGTATCTCCATCTCTTCGTATCTCTTAAGTAATTTTCTCAGTTCAAGATCTGCTCAATGGCCACTGCCACAACAAAGTAAACTGATGGTGTAAAACTCTGCTAATGGTTTTCCTAGGGTGCAAAACAAAAGAAGATAAATGGGAAGTGCATCTGAAAAATATGGACACCTGGTTAAAATGGCTTTATGGGAGAGGCAGGATATACAGATTATTATGGGTACATTTTGCCATTTGCTCCTTTACAAACTTAGACACCCAAGGCTGATACAACTCATTGGTTCTCAGCTAAAACCAATTTACCCAGTATATGCAAAATAGTAACAACACAAACAATCTAATATACCAGTAATATACCAATATGAATGAAGGCAGGATCACCAGGTATTATTTTAGTAAGAGCAATGGATTTAAAAAGATTGAAAATAGCTTTTGAAATGACATTATTTTGTTTTGATATGAGAATTTAGTGATTGGGCTTTAATCCACATTATTGTTTTTTTAAGACATCTGGTTGTTCCCTTCTGGATAGGATGAGAATTAAGACACACAGCTGCCACCAAGTGTCCCTTCTTTTTAAAATCCTAAATGACATAATGATGTTGCTGAGATTGTGTTTTCTTAGAACCCAAGAACTCTAGAAATCACGGTCTGGTTAAAAGACATCTAAGTAATTGAAGCACTGTTGAGACAGGAGTTTTTTTCACCTAGTCAACCAGTCAGAAGCAGGGTGTAATAATGTTATTGGTGCTTTTTTAGAAACCTATTTTTTTCTCTGCAATTAGATTCTGTAAGTAAGGAGCTACTGTACACAGAAGAAAACCTTAATTGTTTAGGAGAAAAGTTTTTTTCGTATACCTAAATAACATGTGTTAGATACAGCAGACCAACTAAAGCCGGCCATAGATCGTTCGAATCTCGGCTGGTTCAGCAGGGACCGGCCAAGATTCAAACCATGTATGGGCAGGCTGAATGTACCCAAGTTGATTGATTGATCAACTTGGGTACAACCAGCCTGTCAGATTTGAAATGTGATTATTGTTAGCGGCTACTGTATTATAGCTTCTAGCAGTAATCATTGTGTTCTCCCGGTGAATGTCACTCTATTCAGCTGCTAGCAATGGTAAGGCTTTTCTATGTGGGCTGTAGTTGTTTTAGAAAGAAAATGACCTATAAGAGATTGCATGCCTTTTGTTTTGACGTACCTGTACTGTGTTTAGCTGTTTTAAACTGGTTCAGTTGGGTTTTAAATAACAGTATCCAGTCTGCTACTATGGCAGGCCTAAAAAAAGATTGCCAAAAACACACGGTGTATAATAGTAGAAGTCAACGTACCAGATTCTGTTAGTCTAGAGGTGGCTGTCTCTGTAATGATCAATTTATTGACAGAGGTTCTGCTTTTGCTTATTGTTCCTAGCGGATCTTCCCTGCCAACAAACTGTCACCAACCTTAAGGGTAATATGGGATAAGCCACCCAGAGTAGTGGAATATATAATGATGGACAGCTCTGCATTGAAGAAAATGAATATCCTATAATGAAAACCAAGATCAATATTTCCTATAGTAAAAAAAAAAAAAATAGGACCTTTCTACAGTATACTGAAAAAAGGCCAATGCATCTGGTCTGACTTAACCTGATTACCAACTCTGGCTTTGTAATATATTTAAAATGTTTGTGTACATAATGAAAATCACTTATTATAAATCATAAAAATGTTTTATGTCATGGTAAAATAGGATTACTTGAAAAATAATACTGGATCATGTTGAGTAACACCGCAATATTAGTGGGGCAGCACAGCCAAGTTTACTGTGGTTCAGGAGGATGACAAAATATATTACTTTAATTTGCGTTTCTCTAGACTAGAAAAATGTATAATCACTTTGGGCTCTGTAGTGTTTGTTCTTATTTAACAAAGCATTTGTACAAACTCTTGTTTGGAATTTCATTTATTTTTTCGTTTGATTTTCTACCAGTTGGCTGAGAGATCCAAGGTAAATTAAAGAGTAACTCCGGGCATGGAAAAATCAATAACTGAACTGTTAATGCTATCTGGGAAACATTCTTTGCCAATGTTCACAGACACTGATGCAAAATGTTAAATATCTAGGTTATAAACCCCTCACCAGAGCAAAGCCAGTGAACAAATACTCTGTATTGAAACCCAGTTATTCCCTCTTTGGGCACCGCTATTTTAAATGGTCATTGATCTGCTTAGTTCCAATTAACATCAGCATATGGAGGCACATTATCACAGGCCACTAATGCAAGGGGGTGCTTCTACAAAAATGGAGGCACTTTGCTGGCCGCTGTGCACAATAAATATCCCAGGCATACTCCTGACCCTTGCACTCTGTAAGCTGTGAGGTATGTTAAATATGCCTTACCACCATAGGTGTGTGCACAGGGTGTGCCAGGTGTGCCACCTGCTGCTTGGCTGCAGAGAAAGGGACTGGGGAATCAGTCCATAGTCCCTTTCTCTGTCTCAAAAGTGAGGCATCAGGGGTCTGTTTAGACCTCTGTTATTTCACCGAAGCCCCCAACAGGGTTCCTAAAAAATTGAGTAAAAAAAAAATAATAAAAAATTATTTTAAACAAATATTGAAAATAAAAAATAAAAAAGTTAAATAGTAAGTAATAATATTAAAAATAAACTACTGACACCAATCTCTGCTCTTCCACTGCTTTACTGACACCAACCTCTACCCTACTGACATCATCCACTGCTCTACTAACACTGTCCATTGCCCTACTGCTATATATATATATATATATATATATATATATATATATACATATATATATATATATATATATATATATATACACACACAGTATCTCACAAAAGTGAGTACACCTCTTACAGTTTTGTAAATATTGTATTATATCTTTTCATGTGACAACACTGAAGAAATGACACTTTGCTACAATGTAAATAGTGAGTCTACAGCTTGTATAACAGTGTAAATTTTCTGTCCCCTTAAAATAACTCAACACAAAGTGAGTACACCCCTAAGTGAAAATGTCCAAATTGGGCCCAATTAGTAATTTTCCCTCCCACTGTCATGTGACGCGTTAGTGTAACAAGGTCACAGGTGTGAATGGGGAGCAGGTGTGTTAAATTTGGTGTTATCGCTCTCACTCTTTCATACTGGTCACTGGAAGTTCAACATGGCACCTCATGGCAAAGAACTCTCTGAGGATCTGAACAAAATGAATTGTTGCTCTACATGAAGGTGGCCTAGGCTATAAGAAGATTGCAAAGACCTTGAAATGGAGCTGCAGCACGGTGGCCAAGATCATACAGCAGTTTAATGAGACAGGTTCCACACAGAACAGGCCTCGCCATGGTTGACCAAAGAAGTTGTGTGCACGTGCTCAGCATCATATCCAGAGGTTGTCTTTGGCAAATAGACGTATGAGTGCAGCCAGCATTGCTGCAGAGGTTGGAGGGGGGGGGCAGCCTGTCAGTGCTCAGACCATACGCCGCACACTGCATCAAATTGGTCTGCATGGCTGTCGTCCCAGAAGGAAGCCTCTTCTAAAAAAGATGCACATGAAAGCCTGCAAACAGTTTGCTGAAGACAAGCAGACTAAGGACATGGATTACTGGAACCATGTCCTGTGGTCTGATGAGACCAAGATAAACTTATTTGGTGCAGGTGGTGTTAAGCGTGTGTGGCAGCAACCAGTGAGGAGTACAAAGACAAGTGTGTCTTACCTACAGTCAAGCATGGTGGTGGGAGTGTCATGGTCTGGGACTGCATGAGTTTTTCCGGCACTGGGGAGCTACAGTTCATTGAGGGAACCATGAATGCCAACATGTACTGTGACATACTGAAGCAGAGCATGATCCCCTCCCTTCGGAAGATTGGGCCTCAGGGCAGTATTCCAACATGATAACGACCCCAACACACACCTCCAAGATGACCACTGCCTTGCTAAAGAATCTGAGGGTAAAGGTGATGGACTGGCCAAGCATGTCTCCAGACCTTAACCCTATTGAGCATCTGTGGGACATCTTCAAACAGAAGGTGGAGGAGAGCAAGATCTCTAACATCCACCAGCTCCGTGATGTCGTCATGGAGGAGTGGAAGAGGAATCCAGTGGCAACCTGTGAAGCTCTGGTGAACTCCATGCCCAAGAGGGTTAATGCAGTGCTGGAAAATAATGGTGGCCACACAAAATATTGACACTTTGGGCCCAATTTGGACATTTTCACTTAGGGGTGTACTCACTTTTGTTGCCAGTGGTTTAGAAATTAATGGCTGTGTGTTGAGTTATTTTGAGGGGACAGCAAATTTACACTGTTATACAAGCTGTACACTACTTCACTACTTTACACTGTAGCAAAATGTAATTTCTTCTGTTTTAAGTTCTCCTGCAAAATGTCTCGATAAACTTGGGAATTCATTTTTCCTTCGATGATAGCAATCTGTCCAGGCCCTGACGCAGCAAAGCAGACCCAAACCATGATGCCCCCACCACCATACTTCACAGTTGGCATGAGGTTTTGATGTTTGTGTGCTGTGCCTCTTTTTCTCCACACATAGTGTGTTTCTTCCAACCAACAGGTGCTCTTGTGCAAACTGTAAGCATGCAGAAATATTTGTTTTTTTTGGACAGCAGTGGCTTCCTCTGTGGTATCCTCCCATGAAATCCATTCTTGTTTAGTGTTTTACGTATCGTAGATTCACTAACAGGGATGTTACTGTTAGCATATGCCAGAGACTTTTGTAAGTCTTTAGCTGACACTCTCGGATTCTTCTTCACCTCATTGAGCAGTCTACGCTGTGCTGTTGCAGGCATCTTTACAGGACACCCACTCCTAGGGAGAGTAGCAGCAGTGCTGAACTTTCTCCATTTATAGACAATTTGTCTTACCATGGACTGATGAACAGCAAGCCTTTTGGAGATACTTTTATAACCCTTTCCAGCTTTATGCAAGTCAACAATTCTTAATCGTAGGTCTTCTGAGAGATCTTTTGTGCCAGGCATCATTCACATCCGACAATGCTTCTTGTGAAAAGCAAACCCAGAACTGGTGTGTGTTTTTATAGGGCAGGGCAGCTGTAACCAACACCTCCAATCTCATCTCATCGATTGGACTCCAGTTGGCTGACACCTCACTCCAATTAGCTCTTGGAGATCTCATTAGTCTAGGGGTTCACATACTTTTTCCACCTGCACTGTGAATGTTTACATGGTGTGTTCAATAAAAACATGGTAACATTTGATTATTTGCGTGTTATTAGTTTACGCAGACTGTGATTGTCTATTGTTGTGACTTAGATGAAGATCAGATCACATTTTATGACCAATTTGTGCAGAAATCCATATCATTCCAAAAGGGTTCACATACTTTTTTTTGCAACTCTATATATACGCACACACATACATCCCATATGGATAAGCCAATACTCGCTGACAGGAAGACTCAATGAACTACCACAGCACCATGGTAGTTCATTGAGGACCATCAGCCTATAGCCGCTAAAAAAGTCGGGGCTTGTAGCTCATTCGGACACACAAAGCTGTGTGTATGAATGATGCAGCAGTGTGGAGGGGTTGGGGGGGGGGGGGGGGGGGGGAGCGGTGACTGAAGGACTGGGAACATGTTACATGTTCCAGCCTAAAATCGGGTAGTACATGTAACATGTTCCCAAAGGTGAACTTATCCTTTAAGATGGTTTTAACCAATTGTTCATGGTTTTAGGAATTGTAAAAAATATGATAAACGTTATATTTAATGTATATTTTTCTGTGTATTTTGTCCAGCACCTGAAAAATCCCATCTTCTGCGCATAGTTTTTTTTTATGTATTTTAATGTAGATCTTCTTTAACCACTTCAATACAGGGCATTTTCGCCCCCTCCCTACCCAGGCCAATTTTTAGCTTTCAGCGCTGTAACAGTTTGAATGACAATTGCGCGGTTGTGCAACAATGTACCCATATGAAATTTGGATAATTTTTTTTCCCACAAATAGAGCTTTCTTTTGGTTTTATTTGATCACCTCTTTGGTTTTTATTTTTTATGCTATAAACAAAAAAAGAGCGACAATTTTGAAAAACAACATATATTTAACAATATTTTTTACTTTTTGCCATAATAAATATCCCAATTTAAAAAAACAAAAACACATTTCTTCCTCGGTTTAGGCCAATATGTATTCTTCTACATATTTTTGGCAAAAAAAATTCCAATAAGTGTATATTGATTGGTTTGCGCAAAAGTTATAGCGTCTACAAAATAGGGCATAGGTTAATGGCATTTTTATTATTTATTATTTTTTTTACTAGTAATGGTGGCGATCTGCAATTTTTGTTCAGGACTGTGATATTGCGGCAGACAGATCAGACACTTTGACACTATTTTGGGACCATTGACAATTATACAGCGATCAGTGCTATAAATATGCACTGATTACTGTATAAATGTCACTGGCAGGAAAGGGGTTAACACTAGGGGGAGATCAAGGGCTGAAATGTGTTACCTAGGGAGTGATTTTAACTGTGGGGGGAGGGGACTGACTGGGGGAGGTGACCGATCGGTGTTCCTATATACAAGGAACACACGATCTGTCTCCTCTCCCCTGACAGGACGTGGATCTGTGTGTTTACATTAAATCTACAGTCACTTACTTTTCTTGTGCTCATCCATGTTTCCAGATATTTCCATTAGTAATGTCTGTCTTCCTGATCAGACTAGAGGTCATGACACAGGAAGGAGTTGACCAGCTGACCTCATTAGCACACACCCTGCATCATCTACCCACCCACTCCTAGCTGCACGTTTTTTAAATGAAATGCAATCAATCAGTGATCACCCTTCTCACTAAATACACAATATACAATCAGATTGCATAGTGTATGGCCATCTTTATAAGTACATAGGAGGGAGTGGACAGAAACACTCAGCTATCAAGCCCCGTTCACAACTTTGCATAGCAGTAACTCCCATTTCCTTTAAAAAAACGTGCACCTGGGAATGGGAGGGTGGATGATGCAGGGTGTGTGCTAATGAGGTCAGCTGGTCAAGTCCTTCCTGTGTCATGACCTACTGTCTGATCAGGAAGTAAGACATTACTAATGGAAAAGTCTGGATACATGGATGAGCACAAGAAAAGTAAATGACTGTAGATTTAATGGAAAGCATTGATATTTTTGCAAAAAAAGTACATGAGTGCTATATTGGTGCATAGGGGAGCTGGAATTTAGAAGAAAAAAGAAGTGTACAAAGGTGAACTTACCCTTTAAGGTAGGCTCAGACAAAGTGTTAATTCTGTGTATATTTTCTTTGTTCGGAAAAGCATACAAGAGTTTTTTTTTTTTTTTTTTTTTAGATAATCCTTTAACTTGAGGTTTATGAGTATCTGGGAGACTTGTGTTTGTGGCACAATAATCATGCTGTATTTTGTGGGTGCATATATATATATATATATGCAGGCTCAGGTTTTATATTCCAAGTTTAACCGCGCACTGAAAATAGCCAGCTCCTTTATTCCATAAATAAGGACAACATCCACAGTACAAGAAACAAGAAAATTATATTGTACTTCATGCTGCTGTGCATATAATCATAGCTTGTTGCTATGATTGAGTGCACTGCAGGGTGAAATGCGTTAGTTTTTTTTTCTCCTGTAATGTCATCCTTATTTATGGAATAAAGAAGCTGGCTATTTTCAGTGTGCGGTTATCCTCTGAATATTTTGTGCAGTATCTGGACCTATTTGTGGTAGATTAGCCAGAAACTGACCTGGAGTGGTGTTTCATTTTACATAGGCTCAAGTTCTAGTTAACAATGCTCAAAGGTTTCACCCCCTTCATGACTAGGCCATTTTTTACGATACGGCACTGCTTTATTTTAACTGACAATTGCGTGGTCGTGCGATACTGTACCCAAATAAAAATGTTGTCATTTTTTTTCCCACAAATAGAGCTTTCTTTTGGTGGTAATTTATCACCTCTGTGGTTTTTATTTTTTGCGCAATAAACAAAAAAAGACAGACAATTAAAAAAAAAAACACAACAATATTTTTTACTTTCTGCTAAAAAACATTCAATAAAAAAAATTAAAAAAATCTAATTTCTTCATTCATTTAAGCCAATATGTATTCTTCTACATATTTTTGGTAAACAAAATCCCAATAAGCGTACATTGATTGGTTTACGCAAAAGTAATAGTGCCTGCAAAATATGGGATATTATTTTTTTTTACTAGTAATGTGTGAATCAGCGACTTATATACTATCATACTTATACACTGGGATATTTCGGCGGACAAATCGGACACCTAACAGACACTTTTTGTGATACAGTGATCAGTGCTAAAAAATATGCACTGTCACTTTACTAATGGCACTGACTGGGAGGAGGTTAACATCAGGAGCAATCAAAGAGTTAACTGTGTGCCTAGGTTGTGCTTACTCACTGTGCGGGAGGTGATTTGATTATTGGAAGGCAAGGATTTGTGTTCCTGCTTAGCAGGAACATGGATCAATGCCTTCCCTTCAGACAGAACGACAATCTGCCTTGTTTACATAGGCAGATTGACATTCTGCTTGTGCCCGGTGTAATAGGTGGGTACTGGTGGACATTTAGTCCATGGTACCCACTGCTGGGCTCCCGCGCGCATGTAGCCCAGACCCGAAAGTGTGAGATCACGTACTAGGTATGTGATTTGGCACAGAGCAGCCTCCCTGCCACAGTAAATGTACAGTGGATGATCCACAAGTGGTTAAGTTTACCTGTCAGCATGAGGTCATCTATATACAATCATATACCTGCTAAAAATAGACACTATATTACCCTTCTAAACATAATTGTTTTGCTGCTTGCTGGATTCTGCAACACTTTCAGGTGCATGGAATAGCTAAGCAGGAACACGGATCAATGAATTCCACTCAGACAGAATGACACTCTGCCTTGTTTACATTGGCTGATTGATGTTCTGTCTGTGCCCGATGTAATAGGCGGGTGCTGGTGGACATTGAGTCCATGGTACCCGCTGCTGTGCTCCCGCTGTGTAGAATCAGTGGGACTCCAGCGGCGTGCGTGCATGTGCCCCAGACCCGGAAGTGTCAGATCACGTACTGGGTATGTGATCTGGCACAGTGTGGCCTTCCTGCCGCAGTAAATGTTCAGTGGATGGTCCGCAAGCGGTTAAATTGACCTGTTTTAACTGTTGACATGTTAAAAGTAGTCACTATATTACCCTTCTGATCATCATTTCTTTGCTGCTTGCTGGATGCTGCAACACTTTCAGGTGCGTGGAATAGCTGCTTGTCAACTGCATACTGTGGTATCTCCAGCTGGCTTAAACGTCGCTACAGGACATACAAGCTGGAGGGAGGAAACACAGCATGCAGCAGAGGAAGAAGGCTTTAAACATATGCAAACAGTCCAGTGCTTGCAGAAGACGGCAAACAATGAAGAGGTGGCGTTACAAAAAAAAAGTAATTATACCCCTTGAAATTTTCCAAATTTTGGCATGTTACAACCAAAAAGTTTTCCGCCACACATAACATTTTGTTTTTAGGCCAAAAAGTTCAATGTTTGTCTCATCTGACCAGAGTACCTTCTTCCACATTTGGTGTGTCCCCCACGTGGCTTCCCGTAAACTACAAACTGGACTTCTTATGCCTTTCTTTAACCACTTAAGCCCCGGACCAATTTGCAGCCAAAGGACGTTTTTTTTTTTTTCGCTATAAACAAAAATAGAGCGACAATTTTGAAAAAAATTCAATATTTTTTACTTTTTGCTATAATAAATATCCCCAAAAAATATATATAAAAAAGTTGTTTTCCTCAGTTTAGGCCGATACGTATTCTTCTACATATTTTTGGTAAAAAAAATCGCAATTAGCGATTTTTGATTGGTTTGCGCAAAAGTTATAGCGTTTACAAAATAGGTGATTGTTTTATAGCATTTTTATTAATATTTTTTTTTTACTAGTAATGGCGGCAATCAGCGATTTTCATTGTGACTGCGACATTATGGCGGACACATCGGACATTTTTGGGACCATTGTCATTTATACAGAAATCGGTGCTATTTAAATGCACTGATTCCTATGTAATTGTCACTGGCAGTGATGGAGTTAACCACTAGGGGACGGGGAGGGGTTAGTGTGACGTGTTTGTTTTTTTTACAGTAGGGGGCGTGACTTTACGTCTGACGTCACTGATCGGCTTTCCCGATGACAGGGAACAGCCGATCAGTGACAGGCAGTGTAGGAAGTACAGGGAGAGGTTTGTTTACACAGACCTCTCCCTGTTCTTCAGCTCTGTGACCCGATCGCGGGACACCAGCAGCGATTGGGTCCGCTGGTCCCACGGTCACAGAGCTCAGGACCATGGCTGGGCTCTTAAAGGGCCACGTACAGGTACGTGGTTTTGCCCAGCCATGCCATTCTGCCGACGTATATGTGCAGGAGGCGGTCCTTAAGCGGTTAAAGCGGAGTTCCCCCCCGTACTAGCTGCTAACTTTTAATATTAGGAAACTTACCTGTCCTGGAATCCAGCGATGTCGGCACCCCAGCCGATGTTTCAATTGGCTCTCAGGTGCTGCCGCCGCCATCGCCTGTAAGGGAATCCAGCAGTGAAGCCTTGCAGCTTCACAGCCGGTTCCCTTCTGTGCATGCACGAAACGCACTGCGCTTTTCTGAATGGCCCGGCGGCGGGGGAAGGAGGAGGGGAGCCGAACTTCTGAGCGATCTCGCTTCGGTGAGATCTCATGGAAGTGGGAACAGGTTATCTGTTTAAAATAGGTACCCGCTCCCCCCAAAAGGTGCCCAATATAGCACCGGAAGGTGGGGAGGAGGCAAATAAGCAGAGCTTCCACTTTTGGGTGGAACTCGGTTTTAACAATGGCTTTCTTCTTGCCACTCTTTCGTAAAGGCCAGATTTGTGGAGCACATGCCTAATAGTTGCCCTGAGGACAGATTCTCCTACCTGAGCTGTGGACCTCAGCAGCTCCTCCAGAGTTACCATGGGCCTCTTGGCTGCTTCTTTGATTTATGCTCTCCTTGCCCGGTCTGTCAGTTTAGGTGGATGGCTAAGTCACTGTAGGTTGGCAGTTGTGCCATACTCATTCCATTTTCGGATGATGTATTTAACAGTGCTCCGTGAGATGTTCAAAGCTTGGGACCTAACTCTGCTTGAAGACTTCTCCACATCTTTATCCCTGACCTGTCTGGTGTGTTCCTTGGTCTTCATGATTCTGTTTTTTCACTAAGGTTCTGTGACAAACCTCTGAGGGCTTCACAGAACAGCTGTATTTATACTGAGTTTGAATTACACACAGGTGAACTCTATTTACTAATTAGGTGACTTCTGAAGGCAATTGGTTCCACTAGATTTTAGTTAGGGGTATCAGAGTAAAGGTGGCTGAATACAAATGCATGTCACACTTTTCAGATATTTATTTGTAAAAAAAATTGAAAACAATTTAATCTTTTTCTTTCCACTTTACAATTATGTGCCACTTTGTGTAGGTCTATCGCATAAAATCACAATAACTAACAGCGAGCCAACACCTATACCCCTTACTCTACCCCTCTCTACTCTTTCTTCCTTTTACCCCCTGCAAAGCAGACTATGGTGTCCTTTTATGAAAGTGCGGTAAAATACCGCTATTTAGTTCTCAGGCATTCTCAGAGGAGATCGCTCTCCTCTGAGTGCCTGTTTATGATGGTCTGTAGATCGCTTCTCATGTTGAGTTGAGAAGCGATCTACAAACGCCGGGAACTCCTCAGAATTTCTCCTCACACTGTAATCTCGCGAGATGTAGCAGGATTACAGTGTGAGGAGATTTAAAATACAAAAGTTGTACACTAATCACCACACATTATTCCCCAACATATTAATAAAATAATAAAGTTAAATTCCCCCTACACAATATACATTAACCTAATTATTATAAAACATTGTTTTTATCAATATTTAAATATCATACATGTGCCTATTTAAATGTGAATGGTGTATAGTAAATTAATGTAATCCACATATGTAATGCAGCTATACACCATTCATATAAATGTAAAATACATTTATAATCATTAAAAAATAATTTTAATAAAGTATACAAGTATAAATATTTATTAATAAATTAAAATAAAATATATTTCATAATTGATAAACCCCTGTATAAGACCCCTTTCACACTGGGGCGGGAGCGGCGTCGGCGGTAAAGCAGCGCTTTATTTATTTATTTTATTTATTTTTCGGCCGCTAGCAGTGCAGTTTTAACCCCCGCTAATGGCTGAAAAAGGGGTAAAACTGCCAGCAAAGCGCCTCTGCAGCAGCGCAGTCTGAAAGGGGCCTTACTGTCTGTTTTAAATATAGCTTTCACACTGGAGCAGTGCATTTGCAGGATGCTGAAAAATGTCCTGCAAGCCGCATCTTTGGAGCGCTGTAGGAGCTGTGTATTTACCGCTCCTAAAACGCCCCTTCCCATTGAAAACAATGGGGCAGCGCTCCAAACCCCCCTGCAAAGCGCCGCTGCAGTGGCGCTTTGCGGGCGGTTTTAACCCTTTTTCAGTCATTAGCGGGGGTAAAACTGCCCCGCTAGCGTTCGAAAAGTGCCGATATAACGACGGTAAAGTGCCGCTAAATATAGCCTAATGGAACATGCCATCGGTAAAACCATATTTCAGGGTTTACAAAATGTTATTTACTAATAAATTAAAAATGATATAAAAATGACATTAATAATAGCATTTAAATGCAGGTAGAATAATATATATACATATATATATATATATATATATATATATATATATATATATTTTTATATCTATCTATATATATATACATATATATATATATATATATATATCATAGCATATAGCATATATATATGTGTGTGCGTGTGTGTTTATTTCAATGTGTATGTGTATATCTATCTATCTATTTATATATATCTTTATATATACAGTGCCTTGCGAAAGTATTCGGCCCCCTTGAACAGTTCAACCTTTTGCCACATTTCAGGCTTCAAACATAAAGATATAACATTTTAATTTTTTGTGAAGAATCACCAACAAGTGGGACACAATTGTGAAGTGGAACGAAATCTATTGGATATTTTAAACTTTTTTAGCAAATAAAAAACTGAAAAGTGGTGCGTGCAAAATTATTCGGCCCCTTTACTTTCAGGGCAGCAAACTCACTCCAGAAGTTCAGCGAGGATCTCTGAATGATCCAATGTTGTCCTAAATGACTGATGGTGATAAATAGAATCCACCTGTGTGTAATCAAGTCTCTGTATAAATGCACCTGCTCTGTGATAGTCTCAGGATTCTGTTGAAAGCCCAGAGAGCATCATGAAGACCAAGGAACACACCAGGCAGGTCCGTAATACTGTTGTGGAGAAGTTTAAAGCCGGATTTGGATACAAAAAGATTTACCAAGCTTTAAACATCCCAAGGAGCACTGTGCAAGCAATCATTTTGAAATGGAAGGAGTATCAGACCACTGCAAATCTACCA
Source organism: Lithobates sylvaticus (assembly GCA_028564925.1). NCBI lineage: Eukaryota > Metazoa > Chordata > Amphibia > Anura > Ranidae > Lithobates > Lithobates sylvaticus. The sequence continues at coordinate 83,615,615 of CM053026.1, forward strand.
AGACCTGGCTGTCCCTCTAAACTTTCAGCTCAGACAAGGAGAAGACTGATCAGAGATGCAGCCAAGAGGCCCATGATCACTCTGGATGAACTGCAGAGAACTACAGCTGAGGTGGGAGAGTCTGTCCATAGGACAACAATCAGTCGTACACTGCACAAATCTGGCCTTTATGGAAGAGTGGCAAGAAGAAAGCCATTTATCAAAGATATCCATAAAAAGTCTCGTCTAAAGTTTGCCACAAGCCACCTGGGAGACACATCAAACATGTGGAAGAAGGTGCTCTGGTCCGATGAAACCAAAATCGAACTTTTTGGCCACAATGCAAAACGATATGTTTGGCGTAAAAGCAACACAGCTCATCACCCTCAACACACCATCCCCACTGTCAAACATGGTGGTGGCAGCATCATGGTTTGGGCCTGCTTTTCTTCAGCAGGGACAGGGAAGATGGTTAAAATTGAGGGGAAGATGAATGCAGCCAAATACAGGACCATTCTGGATGAAAACCTGTTGGAGTCTGCAAAAGACCTGAAAGTGGGACGGAGATTTATCTTCCAACAAGACAATGATCCCAAACATACAGCAAAAAAAGGAATGGTTCACAAATAAAAGTATCCAGGTGTTAGAATGGCCAAGTCAAAGTCCAGACCTGAATCCAATCGAGAATCTGTGGAAAGAGCTGAAAACTGCTGTTCACAAACGCTCTCCATCCAACCTCACTGAGCTCGAGCTGTTTTGCAAGGAAGAATGGGCAAGAATTTCCGTCTCTCGATGTGCAAAACTGATAGAGACATACCCCAAGCGACTGATAGAGACATACCCCAAGTGACTTGCAGCTGTAATCGCAGCAAAAGGTGGCTCTACAAAGTATTAACGCAAGGGGGCCGAATAATTTTGCACGCCCAACTTTTCATTTTTTTATTAGTTAAAAAAGTTTCAACAATCCAATAGATTTTGTTCCACTTCACAATTGTGTCCCACTTGTTGGTGATTCTTCACAAAAAATAAAAATGTTATATCTTTATGTTTGAAGCCTGAAATGTGGCAAAAGGTTGAAAAGTTCAAGGGGGCCGAATACTTTCGCAAGGCACTGTATATATATATATATAGATATATATATATATATATATATATATATATATATATATATATATATATACACACACACTTTAGATTGCTAACCTGCTCTTTTTGGGGTGTGTAATGGTGGGGAAGATGTGCTCTCACTGTATGGCTGCTCCTGAGTGAAAGAAGGAAGTCAAAATATTTCCTGCTTTCTCCAGAATACTCAGCCAGCTTCGCGCTTCTCTCTCTGACTCTCCACCTCTGAGATGGTGAATCAGAAAGTGAGAATCCTGTCACAGATCGCCAGTGAGGTGCTGAGATCGCACCTTCATACACTGGCCGTTTCTGTGACAGTCAGTTACAGATTCTCACTGTGCTGAGATAATCAGTGGAGAACATGTTCTCATCTGATTACCTCAGTTTCATACACTGGTAAAGACCTGAGATCAGCTGTGAGACTTGGGATCGCAGCTGATCTCAGTTTCATAAAAGGACACCTATATCTGCACAAGTTATATATATATGTAGATTCACACTTTTCATGCTGAGTGTTAAGATGTGCATTACTAACCAGACAAAGTATGAAAACTAGACTAGAACTCATCAGTGAACTTATAAATTCACGAATAGCATGTTGTATAGCTATTGCCTTTGAGATTATTGACTTGTCTGCCTCTATGTAATGTCATTTATATTGAAGTGAATAATAAAACCGTTAATTGAAAAAAAAAATCCCAATAAAATACATTTACGTTTTTGGTTGTAACGACAAAATGTGGAAAATTTCAAGGGATATAAATACTTTTTCAAGGCACTGTATTTAAACCTAATCCCTACCTTCAGAATAATAAGGGCTGGAGATGATAACACAGATCTTAGTGGAATTGGACCTGCTCTGGATAACCCAATACATGAAGACAAGAGGTGTACCAGAAACCCAAAACTATTATTATATTTGGGGGCTGCCTAATCATCCATCCTCAGCAAAGACAACATTACAATTGCAAAAGAGTTAATTTAATAACATTTTCGCTGGCTCTCCAGCAGAAAATCTAAGTACAGTTAAAAAGAAAATGGCCAAGACAAAATATTTTGTAAATCTTGGCCTGTTTATTTATTTCATTATAGTGCCCATAGACATTGTAGATAAACAAACGTTTTCAGTTTCAAGGAAATCCAAATTGTATATATGGAGTTTCTGAAGCATCGTTACCAGGAAAACAAAATATTTTTTCTGTTTTGATTTTTACTTTATTGTGCTTTTTTAAATGACATAACTCAAATACTTCGGGGAGTATCTATGGACTGCGGATAGATAATACTATTATATTTTTTGAGCATTCAGCATAAAAATAAGCCAGTGCCCGAGATAATATATCAAAAGATAATAAATTATAATGTTTAGTTATCGCTCTCGGAATGTTTACACTCCATTGCATGCAAGCTTTTTAAAGAGTATAATATACTCAATATGTGCCATATCAACCTTGTTTTATATGACAGACCACCAAGTAAAGTACACAAGGCAAGATACAATGCCAGCCCCTGAAATGATCGCTTATCAATTTCTAAATGAATTTGTCAAAGCTGGATTTGGTTCCAGAATCAGTGTGCCTGTTCTTGTAAGTTAAGCTATTCAGATGAGCCAGCGTTCTAGGGTTGGGGTCAGTGAAGGTACAATGATTACCTTTTCCAGACATTGCTTATGTATTTTATACAATGCCTATGCAATGCTGCCATGGCTGTAAAATAATTTCCATCAAGCAATGGCTGTAATGGCTGCTGTTGTTGCTACTGGATTGCAAAGCAAAAATTTGGCTGGATTTTAATTGTTTTTATTTTGCTGTAACCTCTTGGCAACTACATTATTGAATAAACGCAGCGTCAAGAAGAGTGGACTTTAATGCCCTGTACACACGATCGGACTTTCCGGCAGACTTGGTCCGGCGGACCGGAATCCGTCGGACAATTTGATCGTGTGTGGACTCCAGCGGACTTTTCTTTCCCAAAAGTCAGACGGACCTAGAAATAAAACATGTTTCAAATCTTTCCGACGGACTCGAGTGCGGTCGAAAAATCCGGTCGTCTGTGTGCTAGTCCGACGGACGAAAAACGACGCTAGGGCAGCTATTGGCTACAGGCCATGAACTTCCTTATTCTAGTCTGGTCGTACGTCATCACGTTCGAATCCATCAGACTTTTGGAGTGATCGTGTGTGGGCAAGTCCATTTGTTTGAAATTCCGGCATTGGGTTATCCAGAGCAGGTCCAATTCCGCCGAAAAGTCCGATCGTGTGTACGCGGCATAACACCCAGCCACCACACATATATGTACACAGCAGCCTAATGTTGTGCACTCCCATGCACTTCCAGCACACTGACCGAGTTGCAACCAAGAGCTACCGGTCATGGCTTCTTTTGGGAACCTAGCCCTATCCCTGATGAAGTGTGGATGTCAAGGAGGACCGATGCAAAATAAAAAGGCATGACCCCCCCCCCCCCCTATTTTATATACCCTTGGCTCTGGTATGAATTTTAAGAGGGACTCCAGAAAACAAGAAAAAAAAAGTGTGGGGTCACCTCCAATTTTTTTTCCAGACCCTTATTCGAAAATGCAGCCTGACAGACAAGAAAATAGGGGTACAAGCACGTGGCTGTACTCTTCTGAATCATACCAGGCCACATGCTCTCAACATGGGGGGTACCTTTCTGGGGGAGGGGGGGAGGAGCCCTCTGGCATAGCACCTTGTCTCCATGTTGGAAAGATAAGGACATATTTTCCACAACCCTGGTTCGGTGTTTGTGGGGGTCTGCGATCCTATTAGAATTTTGAAACTCCCCTAAAGAAGGCAAGTGGGCCCTCAGATACAGGCCCCCCCTATATAAATGCTTAAACAAAAAAAATGACAAGAAAAAAAAAACGTACTGTTACAGTTTTAATAAGTCCTTTATTTATAAAATAAAACCCCAAAAATTCCTACGGTGTAAATTCATCACCAATAATATTATCTAGCAATGCAGATTCACATCAATCACAATTAATGCTGCCCAATGACCACCGAGAAAATCCCACTGACAGATATGTCTGCTCTTATCGCTGACTGCACCTGAAAGACAGTTCCCAGTCCCTGCAACATCATTGCTAAAATATGGCCATGCCCATATTTGGTCACTGTCATTGCCCAAATATGGCCACTTGGTCATATTTGGTCAGTGATATCATGCTATCCCCACCCCTTAGTTTACATAGCCATGAATTCCTGGCCAGTAAATGAATGGGGCCAGGTGATATCACTGGTTGCTAAGGAAGCTGTCATGTATAGTAATGTTACAAATAACCACTACTGATGTTTGGCTCCAGTCAAATGAGTAAGGGGTCAGGCATTCAGATGAACATCTGAACAGCCAAATTTTGGTCCAAACTTGTGTTTGTATCGAACTTTGAACTCATCCCTAGTCCTCAACTATTTTAATGAAGTTCTCTTTGAAGGTAGGTGTAAGCTAAATGGCTATATTGTGTGTGTAGAAAAAGAATACATCATGGAAAAATTCATTAAAAAGAGATCCCTGTTTTGTGGTGTATGTGACTGTCTATGAAGGTTCTAATTTTTTTTTGGGGGGGGGGGTGGAAGTTGGTGGTGTGGAGTTGTGGCCCTGGGTGGGGTTGTGGTGGTTCTCATTTAAACTAGGGCTGTGAAAATTAAAGATTAATTCCTCGATTAATCTTAAATTTTTTTGAGTGATCAAAATTCTTTTGATTGATCAAAGTTATCTTGATCTGTACTCACCTCTCCGCCGACTTCCGGGCCTTCAGGGAGTTCCGTCAGAAATCCGGTGACGTCACGGACATCAACGTCACTGGACTCCTCCCCCCTTCCCCAAGTGCCTCCGTCTGCTAACGAAGGGAAGGGGGAGGAGTCCGGTGACGTTGAAGTTCTGATTGAACGTAACGCGTATGGGGGAGGAGCTACGCAGGACGTCACCCGCTGCTGCCCTACGGAACAAACACGATTGTCGGCTTTACATGCTGTCTTATTATCATCTTTATGTGAGTGAGTAGTGAGAGTACAAAAATGTAATCTTATACTTAAAGTGGAAGTGAACCCTCCTATCGTTTTCAGCCAAGGAAGCTGCCATCTTTGTCTCTGTTTAATCTTCAACTGCCACGGTGCTGCACATGTGATCCGTTACGACACCAGCCATTGGATGATTTGACTGTTTGGTTGAGAGCACAGCCAATGTGCAGTTAGCATTCACGGCATGCCTTTTTTTTTTAAACTGTTAAATCGATGGGTTTACTTCCGCTTTAAGCGAGCACTTAGATCTTTTCTTTCTACCCATGACCTGGCGTCCTTGCTGAGATCTAAGGAGACGTGAGAGAAGTTTATGGTCCGTGTTAACCCTTTTGATACCCGCTTGCATGGCCACCTGTTTGTACAGGGGTCCATGCCATAAGGTGAGAGTGATTAGTTAGACCGGATGTGGAGGGATTGTCACGCTACTGTGGGAAAAAAGCACTTACGTCAGTGCTACAGTTTGAATTTAAAACGTATTTGTGTGAACTGTGAAGTTAAGTCATGGATTGTGGAAACTAACTAGTGTCGGGTGATTGTATATAGTGTATACCACATTTACCACTGACTAATGCAGAGTTGCAATGCAAGGAGATCAGCTAAAAGTAGTTGGATCTGTATGTGCGTTATAATTAATCGAAATTAGTCTTAGATTAATCGATTTAAAAAAAAGCGATTAATCGAACATGAAAATTTTAATCAGTAACAGCCCTAATTTAAACGGGTCAGGATATAGCTATTAGTAGTTTGTCCTTTAGTTGGGTTTTTTCTGCAATTTTAAAGGTTTTTAAAGGTTTTGAGGTTATCCAAGAATCTTCTTCAGCTTTAATGATTGGCAGGGGAAATCTCTGTAACGGAGTCCTGGACACCAGTGAAATCGAATGGGCTTTTAATCTTTCCCCACGCTATCCAAAACCTTAAAAAAAATGTTGGCTTTAATTTCACTTTAATCCAAACACCATGAAATGTGTCAAAGCAGATGATGATTGTTGAAGAACATGATAGGAAGTATGAAAATTTGTGAAATCACCAAGTTCTAAATACATAATCCAACCCAATGCTGCCACAAAGTCTGGAACAGGTTTAAATGGTTCAAATTACTTGGCTGAAAATTACAATTTCAGTTAAATCGCCATGGTTGGGATGTTCAAACCACATTAAATGTGAATAACAATTTCTAAACCCTGTTTTCCTTGGTGCCTACAAATCTATATAACAGAAAAAAATCCTTTTATATGATAAACAACAAGAAATATTGTTGATCAGGGGAAACAGTTTCCTTAAAAGAAAAATCTGTAAGGTGAACTTACACAGGGACCCCCTCCTCACCCCCCTGTCCCGCTGACCTGCAGCGTGGTAATCTCCCGTTCTGAGCCCTGCTATAGCCACCTCACGGGTCCAGGACTTAGAAATCCCCTCTGCATTCAAGCGTCTTTTTCCTCCGATGAGAGGATGGGTTATGCAGATTATGATTTGTTGGCGCCGCCCATGTGATGGCACCAACTAATTAGAAGGCTCCTAAACGTCCCTCCTGATGGGGTATATTTAGGAGATTAAGCTGCAGGGATTTCCAAGTCCCAGACCTGTGAGGCGGGTATAGCAAGGCTCAGAATGGGAGATTGCCACGCTGCAGGACTGGGGGGGGGGGGGGGGTCATGTGTAAGTTCACCTTACAGATTTTTCTGTGAAGGTGAACTTATCCTTTAAAGTTTTATTAAACCCACAAACAGTAAAATCAGTCTGTATATGCAGTAAAGCATGTTTGTTATACTCACTGTGGAACCTAAGGGTTTAATAATGCGCATTGTGTAAAAAGGCTGTTTGATCCTGTCTTCTCTGATCCTCCCCTTCTTTCACAGTCCCCAATCCATCTCCTGATAGTACAGAGCCTTGGGGGCACTCTTCACATGCTCCGTTTGGTGTGTGTTGCTAGAGATTTTTTTTGGGAGGGTACATGTGATCAGCACAGGGCCAATCAGCACTGTCCAGATAAAGGGGTAAGGCAGCCTCATAGGACAGTCAGAGGAGAATGAAAGCTCCTCCTACAAGCTTTAACCAGTACTCGGCCAGAGTAGCAGGCACAAGACTGCTATATACTGCTAATTAGAAAAGGTATATAGCAGTTTATATTTACTAAAATGATTGCATTTCCATGTTCTGTGTACTGTGGGAGACCAGATACAGTATCTCACAAAAGTTTTCGTAAATATAATATATTATCTTTTCATGTGACAACACTGAATAAATGTCACTTTGCTACAATGTAAAGTAGTGAGTGTATAGCTTGTATAACAGTGTAAATTTGCTGTCCCCTCAAAATAACTCAGCACACAGCCATTAATGTCTAAACTGCTGGCAAAAGAAGTGCGTACACCCCTAAGTCAAAATTGAGCCCAATTAGCCATTTTCCCTCCCCGGTGTCATGTGACTCGATAGTGTTACAAGGTCTCAGGTGTGTTAAATTTGGTGTTATCTCTCTCTCTCTCTCTCATACTGGTGACTGAAAATTCAACATGACACCTCATGGCAAAGAACTTTCTGAGGATCTGAAAAAAAAAAATTATTGCTCTACATAAAGATGGTCTAGGATATAAGAAGATTACCAAGACCCTGAAACTGAGCTGCAGCACAGTGGCCAAGACCATACAGTGGTTTAAAAGGACAGGTTCCACTCAGAATAAGCCTTACCATGGTGGACCAAAGAAGTTGAGTGCACGTGCTCAGTGTCATATCCAGAGGTTGTCTTTGGTAAATAGACATATGAGTGCTGCCAGCATTACTGCAGAGGTTGGGGGGTCAGTCTGTCAGTGCTCAGACCATACGCCGCACACTGCATCAAATTGGTCTGCATGGCTGTCGTCCCAGAAGGAAGCCTCTTCTAAAGATGATGCGCAAGAAAGCCCACAAACAGTTTGCTGAAGACAAGCAGACTAAGGACATGGATTACTGGAACCATGTCCTGTGGTCTGATGAGACCAAGATAAACTTATTTGGTTCAGATGGTGTCAAGCATGTGTGGCAGCAACCAGGTGAGGAGTACAAAGACAAGTGTGTCTTGCCTACAGTCAATCATGGTGGTGGGAGTGTCATGGTCTGGGGCTGCATAAGTGCTGCCGACACTGGGGAGATACAGTTCATTGAGGGAACCATGAATGCCAACATGTACTGTGACATACTGAAGCAGAGCATGATCCCTTCCCTTCGGAGACTGGGCCGCAGGGCAATATTCCAACATGATAGCGACCCCAAACACACCTCCAAGATGACCACTGCCTAGCTAAAGAAGCTGAGGGTAAAGGTGATGGACTGGCCAAGCATGTCTCCAGACCTAAACCCTATTGAGCATCTGTGAGGCATCCTCAAATGGAAGGTGGAGGAGCGCAAGGTCTCTAACATCCACCAGCTCCGTGATGTCATCATGGAGGAGTGGAAGAGGACTCCATTGGCAACCTATGAAGCTCTGGTGAACTCCATGCCCAAGAGGGTTAAAGCAGTGCTGGAAAATAATGGTGGCCACACAAAATATTAACACTTTGGGCCAAATTTGGACATTTTCACTTAGGGGTGTACTCACTTTTGTTGCCAGCGGTCTAGACATTAATGGCTGTGTGTTGAGTTATTTTGAGGGGACAGAAAATTTACACTGTTATACAAGCTGTACACTCACTACTTTACATTGTAGCAAAGTGTCATTTCTTCAGTGTTGTCACATGAAAAGATATAATAAAATATTTACAAAAATGTGAGGGGTGTACTCACTTTTGTGAGACACTGCATAAGCTAGAAAATCTCTACAGAAATTCATACCCAAAGGAGCAAGGCATAGATAAACCCTTTCTAACCAGTGTTTATTGTCTTTATAAATAAGCAAACACATTTATATTTATTTTCCTCGCAACACACAAAAATAACTGCATATATACCGAAGAGGAAAAATACAAAGAAATGAAGAAACATGTTTTAATTCTGATTAAATTAAAGCACACGTGTGAGACACATTTGCCAGCTATAGCAATAAAAAGCATCCTACTCACAGTATAAACCCACGTTGGCAAAAGCAACTTAAAAAAAAACTCCCCTTTTGTATAGTAAACTGAAAACACTGCAAACACATGGTAGATGAATAATTCTCTTATTGTATCCCCACCAGTGGTCTCTGGTAACAAGGTGGATGGTCCCTTAGTGGTGACAGCTTCCCCTCTACCTCCGACCACAACTGGTTCCCCGGCCGGCGGAACCATTACTTCTGGTTGGACTACATGCCCGCAGTCCCAACCCTACGCTGCTCTCCTGCTTCTGGATAGGCCCCCAGACAGCCTAGCAGCCAGATGTCCCCTGGATAGGCCTCACCACCCAAATAAATAGGCTCTCCCAGCAGGCCAAGGGACCCAAGAAAATCTCTGCCCAATGCCTAAGACATCCAATTCATTCCTAATCTGCCCTTGCTACGCCCTTGTCTTATCTAATGTCACCAGCTACAGTACCATCTAGTGACAGAACAGAAAAGTGCAGCAAGTCCAGAATTAGGGGGAAATCAATTGATCAACTAACAATTGGCCAGGGCAACTAATTTTAATATCAGCCCTGCTTAAACATTAGGATGCTACATCGGTATCATTAGACGGAATTGCGCCCCATCGTTGCTGTCAGTGGGAGGAATGTGCCCATTGTTGGTATCAATGGAAGACATTGTGGCCCATCGTTGGTGTCAGTGGGTCGAATTCTGCCCCACCTTTGGTGTCAGTGGGAGGAATTCTGCCCCATTGTTGGTATCAATGAAAGGAATTGTACCCCATCCTTGATGTCAGTGGTAGGAATTGTGCCCCGTCCCTGGTATCAATGGAAGGAATATTGCCACATTGTTGGTGTCAGTTGGGGGAATATTGCCCCTTCATTGGTGTCAGTGGGAGAAATAGTGTCCCATTGCTGGTGTCAGCGACAGGAATTATGCTCCATTGTTGGTGTCAGTGGATGTATTAGTGCCCCAATAGCCAAATAAAGGCAAGCAAAGGGCCACATCCAACCTCCGGGTTGCAGTTTGGAGACCACTGATATAGAATATTGGTTTAATACTTGTAAACATAAAAAAAAAAAAAAACTGATGAAAGTAATACAGCAAACAGTAAAATCTTTGGTAATATTATTTAACTTTAAAACAAAATGAAATTGTTTTTGTAACAATAGCACATAAAATGTTTTGTGGTTTGATTAAATCAATCCCCTGACTAATTTTGTTCCTTAAAACAAACTGTTCTGATGCAATCTCTTGCAACTGGAGGAAAATACATTTATGTATAAGTGAACTTTTAGAACTGATTGTAGTAGAAATAATTAACCCTTTCCCACTGTAATAAAAAAATGGCTTTGTTTTTGTCTGTGTTCCAGTTGGAGAGATTTCTCATAACTTCCTCTCAGGTCAGGAAATAATAAGAAATTTGCCACATAGGGCCACAGAGAGTCTTTAACCCCTGCCTGCCGAGCGTACGCAGATATTCGTACTCGGCTTTCGGGGGTTCGGTGATCGGCTTTACAGGTATAACAACCGATGCGGCTAAAAGCCGCTCGGCTGTTGCACCCCTCCCGCTGCCTCGCGCCGCTCTTACCGGGCCTCCCGTTCCATCGGGAGGCCCGATCGCATATCCGCCGCTTCCCGCGGCTAGTGAGGGACTGGAACAAAGCCGGAAATGGCTTGGTTCCAGTCTCCTTGATGTAAACACGGAAGCGACGTCACAACGTCACTTCCTGTTTACTCAGCTGCCAATGGCGCCGAATTTAAAAAAGTACACAGTATTCAGATACACCGTTTTCAGTGATCTGAATACTTTGAAGTGCAAAGGAGGGATATGGGGTCTTTTAGACCCCCAATCCCTCCATAAAGAGTACCTGTCACCACCTATTACTGTCACAAGGGATGTTTACATTCCTTATGACAGCAATAAAAGTCATCAATTTTTTTTTAAAAAAACACAATTGAATTATCTAAAATTAAATAAAATAAATAAGCAAAAAAAAAACGCCCCCTTCCCCGCGAGCTCACGCAGCAAAGAAAACGCATATGGAAGTCGCGCCCGCATATGTAAACGGTGTTCAAATCACACATGTGAGGTATTGCCGCGATCGTCAGAGCGAGAGCAATAATTATAGCACTAGACCTCCTCCGTAACTCTAACCTGGTAACCGTAAAACATTTTTAAAGCGGCGCCTATGGAGATTTTTAGGTACCGTAGTTTGTCGCCATTCCACGAGTGCGTGCAATTATAAAGCGTGACATGTTTGGTATCTATTTACTTGGCGTAACATCATCTTTCACATTATACAAAAAAATTGGGCTAATTTTACTGTTTCGTTTTTTTAAAATTCATGAAAATATATTTTTCCCAAAAAGTTGCGCTTAAAACATCGCTGCACAAATACCGTGTGACATTAAATATTGCAAAAATCGCTGTTTTATTCTCTAGAGTCTCTGCTAAAAACATATATATAATGTTTGGGGGTTCTAAGTCATTTTCTTGCAAAAAATACGGATTTTAACTTGTAAACACCAAATGTCAGAAATAGGCTTAGTCATGAAAGGGATAAGTAATATGGCTTGAGTCTGAGCACATGACTACTGGCATTTCTGAAGATAGTAGAATGTTCTTCTAGAGATTTTACAGATTCCTACTAGGAGTTAGGTAAGACTTTTTTTGGGCAGTTAAAGTCAAACTATATCTTATCATTAATAACAATATGTGCAGCAGTACTTCATTATAAGTTCATCTGACTTACAGTCAGATTTCTAAGTTCCCCTTAGCCCATACATACCAGTTGATCTTTCCGGTGAAGTCCACCTAATGTGGCTTTCACTGCGCGCGCCGGTCAGGACCTCCATGAGTCCGATCGTCTCACGGGGAGGAAGAAGGGTGAGATGCTAAAGTAAACAAGCATCTCCCCGTTCTGCCTAGCAACAGTGTCACTGATCTCTGCTCCCTGTGATTGGAGCAGAGATCAGGGATGTGTATAACACAGCCACGCTCCCCACAGTTAGCAACACGCCCCTAGGACACACTTAACCCCTACACTGCCACCTAGTGGTTAACCCCTTCACTGCCAGTGTCATTTACACAGGAATCAGTGCATTTGTATATTTGCTGATTGCTGTATAAATGACAATAGTCCCAAAAATGTGTCAAAAATGTCTGATGTGTCCGCCATAATGTCGCAGTCACAATAAAAATTGCTGATCGCCGCCATTACTGGTAAAAAAAAAAATTATTAATAAAAATGCCATAAAACTATCCCCTATTTTGTAAACGCTATAACTTTTGCGCAAACCAATCACTTATTGCGATTTTTTTTACCAAAAATATGTAGAAGAATACGTATCAGCCTAAACTGAGGAAAAAAAATGTTTTTTTATACATTTTTGGGGGGTATTTATTATAGCAAAAAGTAAAAAATAATGTGTTTTTTTCAAAATATTTTTGTTTGTAGCGCAAAAAATAAAAAAACCGCAGGGGTGATCAAATACCACCAAAAGAAAGCTCTATTTGTGGGAAAAAAAGGACGTAAATTTTGTTTGGGAGCCACTTTGCACGACCGCGCAATTGTCAGTTAGTTAAAGCGACGCAGTGACGAATCGCAAAAAGTGGTCTGGTCTTAAAGCGGTTCTGCACTCGTTTTTTTTTTTTGGGGCTATATGCCAAGGGCATATAGCTCAATTGGGGGACTTACCTGTTCCATCTTCCATCTCGATCGCCGCCGGTTTTCATCTTCATCTTCTTCTTGTGTTCTTCTTGTCTGCTGGGGTCCATCTTGCCTGTGGGCATGTGAAACTCCACAGGCACTTTAGATGGCCCAGCATGCACCGCCGTTACTCGCGCGTGCGCAGTAACGGCACATCTGCCGACATCTCACGACATCTCACGAGGGATTTCGGAAGATGTGGCCAAAATCTCGCGAGATTTCGGAAGATGCCCGCACTAACTCCTGGGATCAATGACACCAGATCCCAGGAGACAGTGCGGCGTGACGAGGATCCCCGCAAGACCCCGCCCACCCCCGAAGAGACAGAAGACAGGAAGTCCTCGATTACAAGGTAAGTAAAAAAAAAAAAAACACATTTCATTTAGTACTCTTTGCCTGATTTGGAAGGCAAAGAGATTTACTAAATGAAATGGGTGCAGAACCGCTTTAAGCCAGCAAAATGGTCCGGTCTGAAAGTGGTTAAGCAAGCGCAGTGCCATACGCTGGTGGGCTCTTTCACGCGGGCGATCCTGCTGGCAGAATCCACTTGGCTCATCGGGGGGATTGATCTGCTGATCCCCACTGAGTTGGCAAATGACAGGTCTGTCTCCGCTCACTGTGCAGGGACAGACCTGTCAGGGCCCCGCTCTCAATTTTCATCCGATCCGATCCACCAGACAAATGGAAAATAGGGTCACCATAGATCTGGATTTCACGGACAGGATCGGATCGCATAGCGGCGGGTGTCAGCAGACATGTCACCGCTAACATCCACTGCTCCATAGAGGTTAATGGAGGCTCCTATCAGGTCCACCTGAAAACCTGACAGGCGGACCTGATCAGAAAGCCTGTGCGAAAGGGGCTTTAGTGTTCGGGTTTGGCTTGAAGTAAAGCCAAATCTGTAAGAGCATTTGCTCCAGAGCTTTGTAAATTAGCAGAAGCACTGCCGACTTCCATCATCCAATCATATGCAAGCAAAATGCATTTTTTTTCCTTGCATGTGATTGGGTATTCTTTGCAAAGTGAAGCTTTACTAATCTCTGGCGCAACTGCCCTTTGCAAAGTGCATAGTCAATTTGCATTTAGTAAATCAACCCCACTGTGAGATGCAGTGTCTGGGATGGGGAGCATGTGAGGTACAATTAAAGGAGGATTTGGTTAAAGCCGTATTAAACCCAAAACCAAAAAATGTAATACTATATATTGTAGCTTACCAATCATTAGATGAGGTGGCTGCATTCATTTTCTTTTTTTAGGCTTTTTTCACTTGATGATCTTGTCAGTAACACACCTCCTGTATTAGAGTGCCTCCACTTTGGATAAAGGAGCAGAAGGGCCCCTTTGGACAGCAGCATTGTCAGTTAGTGGGAGGGGAGTGTTAGATGTATGACCGTGCAATTGTCATTCAAAGTGTGACAGCGCTGAAAGCTGAAAAATGGCTTGGTCAGGAAGGGGGTGAAAATGCACTGTATTGAGGTGGTTAAGTATGATGCTACAAGCTTGGCACACCTACTTTTGGGCAGCTTCTCCCATTCTCAAGCTCCAACAGGTTGGATGGGGAGCGTCAGTGCACAGCCATTTTCAGATCTCTCCAGAGATGTTCAATCGGGTTCAAGTCTGGGCTCTGGCTGGGCCACTCAAGGACATTCACAGAGTTGTCCTGTAGCCACTCCTTTGTTATCTTGGCTGTGTGCTTAGGGCTGTTGTCCTGTTGGAAGATGAACCTTCGTCCCAGTCTGAGGTCCAGAGTGCTCTGGAGCAGGTTTTCCTCAAGCATGTCTCTGTACATTACTGCATTTATCTTTCCCTCGATTCTGACTAGTCTCTAAGTTCCTGCCGCTGAAATACATCCCCACAGCATGATGCTGCCACCACCATGCTTCTCTGTAGGGAAGGTACAATAAAAACATAGGTATTGCCTTTTGGGACTTTATATGAGGTGTGCACAATTGATCGATGAAATTGACAAATATAAATACAATAAATCTAGAACATCTAGAACATCCGACGCGTTTTGCGAGATATGACTCGCTCTTCAGGGGTGGATGCATGTAGGATATATCTGGAAATGAAAAATAAAAAATGCAGCGCTGAAAAAAACTGATTAAAGTGATATATCCAAATAAATGCATATAATAAACCAGTAATAAAAAATAGGTGAAAAAGAAAAACACTTGCCCAATGCCTCTCACAGCATAGGACAGTGAATCATAAGTAAAAAGTGTCCTCTGTGTGCTAATAATGAAGTCCACTTCAACACAATGAAAGTGAAAAAAAATGCACGTGATAAGCACAATAGACCATAAACATACACACAAAGTCCGTATAACAGTGATGTGGATGTAGAACTATATAGTTCAATGCCAGTTCCCAATAAATAGCATGGTAAATCTGGCCAGCAGGCTATGTACCCGACATGTTTCGCACGAGAGTACATCAACTGCCCCAGTTGATGTACTCTCGTACGAAACATGTCGGGTACATAGCCTGCTGGCCAGATTTACCATGCTTTTTATTGTCTGCATACATCTTTTTTGATGTTTTGTACCATTTTTTATTGCTTATTCTATTTTAAATAATTTTTTTACCGGAGTGACCTGCTCTATGTGGAGGCTTTTTTTTTCTCCTTTTTTCTCCATGAAACATGTCATATGTTAATGAGTATACCCCCTTCTGAATCGGTATTTGGATGTGGCTATCGCATATGTGACATCTTGATACATGCACCGTGGCCATATCATCTGATGCCATGTCACCTTAAAGGGAAGAACGGCTGTTGTGGATTACTCTTTATGCCTGATTGACTCACCGCTACGGTGTGTGGGTCCACACCATTTGGTAAGAGTACCCATTTCTTTCATTTTAAAGTTTGTTTACCTTTCTACTGCGTGCTGGAAGAGGAGGTATATGCATCCCTAAGGCATTTTATATATTTGGGTCTCCATGCATGAAACCAGGTGACCCCCTGTGGTGAAATTCCCATACTGCTTTGGGAACTGGCATTGAACTATATAGTTCTAAATCCACATCACTGTTATACGGCCTTGTGTGTATGTTTATGTTCTATTGTGTTTATCACGTGCAATTCTTTTCACTTTCATTGTGTTGAAGTGGACTTCATTATTAGCACACAGAGGACACTTTTTACTTATGATTCACTGTCCTATGCTGTGAGAGGCATTGGGCAAGTGTTTTTCTTTTTCACCTATTTTTTATTACTGGTTTATTATATGCATTTATTTGGATATATCACTTTAATCAGTTTTTTTCAGCGCTGCATTTTTTATTTTTCATTTATTGTCACAATTGTATCATTGTTGATGCCGGTTGCTTTGTTTCACTTTTGATTTGCAAGTAGCGCAACTATATATTGTTTTTTCCTTATATATCTGGAAATGAATGACCAAAAACGTAATGTAACACATTAATAAATAATGGACAAATGGTAAGAGGGGCCTTGCAGAAAAAGAAAAGACCCCCATACTCACCTATTGGCAAGGCCTAGGTGCTCGTGTTCACCGAGGATGGCAGCAATATATGCTTGGCCAGTTAATTAGTGGTGCCTGGTTTCCTCCAGACATGACGCTTGCCATTCAGTCCAAAGAGTTCAATCTTTGTTTCATTAGACCAGAACATTTTGTTTCTCATTGTATGAGAGTCCTTCAGGTGCCTTTTGGCAAACTTCAGGCAGGCTGTCATGTGCCTTTTACTGAGTATTGGCTTCCGTCTGGCCACTCTACTATACAGGCCTGATTGGTGGAGTGTTGCAGAGATGGTTGTTCTTCTGGAAGGTTCCCCTCTCTCCACAGAGAAACGCTGGAGCTCTGTTACAGTGACCATCGGGTTCTTGGTCACCTCCCTGACTAAGACCCTTCTCCCCTGATCACTCAGTTTGGCCGGGCAACCCGCTCTAGGTAGAGTCCTGGTGGGTCCAAACTTCTTACATTTATGGATGATGGAGGCCACTGTGCTCATTGGGACCTTCAATGCTCTAGAAATTTTTCTGTACCCATCCCCAGATCTGTGCCTCGACACAATCCTGTCTTGGACGTCTACAGACAATTCCTTGGACTTCATGGCTTGGTTGGGCTCTGACATGCACATGTTACCTGTGGGACCTTATATAGACAGGTGTGTGCTTTTCCAGATCATGTCCAATCAACTGAATTTACCACAGGTGGACTCCAATCAAGTTGTAGAAACATCTCAGTGGATGCACCTGAGCTCAATTTTGAGTGTCATGGCAAAGGCTGTGAATACTTATGTACATGTGATTTTTTTTTATTTTTTTATTTTTCATAAATTTGCAAAGATTTCAAACAAACTTCTTTCATGTTGTCATTATGGGGTATTGTTTGTGGAATTTTGAGGAAAAAAATGAATTTAATCCATTTGGGAATAAGGCTGTAACATAACAAAATGTGGAAAAAGTGAAGCGCTGTGAATACTTTCTGGATGCACTGTATACCATAGTTTGTGGACTTTATAACTTTCCTACAGACTAAATAATTTACACAGATTTTGGTTATTTTCACCAAAGAAATGTAGTAGAATACATTTTGGCCTAAATATATGAAGAAAGATTATTTACTTAAGTTTATTATTAAAACTTGTTATTTAAGTTTTTAAAATTTGTTTAGCAAAAAAAAAAATGCAGTGGTGATTAAATACCACCAAAAGAAAGCTCTATTTGTGTAAACCAAATTATAGAAATCTAGTTTTTGGTACAGTGTTGCATGACTGCACAATTGTCGTTCAAAGTGCGACAGCGCTGAAAGTTGAAAATTGGCCTGGGCAGGGAAGGGGTAAAAGTGGCAAAATAGGAAATGGGGGTCCCAAGCCCACAGTTGGGCTTTAACTATGCAAGGGAAGAAAAGCGCCTCAAAGTGCGGTATGCAAAATTTTATAAAGTGCACTAAGAGTTAAAAGCACTTACAAGATCGTTGAGTGTTAAAAGCATAGTAAAATAAGGAGTCCTCATCAAAAAAACATTTTTAAAACGTCCGTTTTTTCAGGAGCAGTGATTTTAATAATGCTTAATGTGAAACAATAAAAGTGTAATATTCCTTTAAATTTCGTACCTGGGGGGTGTCTATAGTATGCCTGTGAAGGGGCGCATGTTTCCCGTGCTTAGAACTGTCCCTGCACAAAGTGTCATTTTTGCAGGAAAAAAAGCTATTTAAAATCACTCGCGGCTAATGAATTGACGGCTCCTGTAACACAGAGAACAGTCATTCATTGAAAGTCATTGATAAAAAAAAGTCATTGATAAAAAGGCCCTTCAGGTCTGCTATGGATATTAAGGGGAACCCTGCGTCAATTTTTTTTTTTTTAATTACGTAGGGGTCCCCCTAAATATCCATACCAGACCCTTTAGGTCTGGGATGGATTTTAATGGTGAACCCCGGCCAAAAAAAAAAAAAATGGCGTGGGGCCCCCCTCAAAATCCATACCAGACCCTTATCCGAGCACGCAACCTGGCAGGCCGTGGGAAAAGAGGGGGGACGAGAGCACCCCCCCTCCCTCCTGAACCATACCAGGCCACATGCCCTCAACATTGGGAGGGTGCTTTGGGGGTCTGTGGCCCCTCAAAGCACCTTGTCCCCATGTTGATGAGGACAAGGGCCTCTTCCCCACAACCCTGGCCATTGGTTGTGGGGGTCTGCGGGCTGGGGGCTTATTGGAATCTGGAAGCCCCCTTTAACAAGGGAACCCCCAGATCCTGCCCCCCCCCCTCTGTGAAATAGTAAGGGGTTAAAAAAGTACCCCTACCATTTCACCAAAAAAGTGACAAAAATTTTAAAAATGACAGGAGACGGTCTTTGACAATTCCTTTAATAAAATCTTCTTTCATCTTCTTTCTTCCTTCTTTCTTTCTTCATCCTTCGGCTTCTTCATCTTCTCCTTCCGGCATCTTCTTCCATCTTCTTCTTTCTCCGATCCGCTTCTTCTTGCTCTGGTCTTCTCGTCCGGCATCTTCTTTCATGGCGTCGGCGTCTCTTCTTGGGCCGCTCCGCACAATGGGAGGCTCCCGCTGTGTGAGGCTTCGCTGCATCTGACAGGTCTTTTATAAAGGAGGCCGGGCGGGAAGTGGTTAACCCCTATAGCAAAATGATGGCGGCAAAGTGGTTCCAATATCCAAAATCAGTGACCAGACGTCATATGGCGTCTTCAGGATATTGAGCCGCTGCGCACCACCAGGGGCGCGCATCGTGGCGATCAGTGTCAGTCTGACACCCCGCAACACCGATCTAGGTAAAGAGTCTCTGATGGAGATTCTTTACCCTTGTGATCAGCCGTGTCCAATCACGGCTGATCACAGTGTAAACAGGAAGAGCCGGTGATCGGCTTTTCCTCACTCACAGTAGAGGAGAGCCGATCGGCTGCTCTTCTGACGGGCGGTCTGTGCTGATCGATTATCAGCGCTGCCCCCCGATGATGACCACACTGGACCACCAGGGACACCACTAGGACCACCAGGGACACCACTAGGACCACCAGGGATGTCACCACCAGGTATACCACCCTAGATCACCAGGGATGCCAATCAGTGCCCACAATGGATGCCAATCAGTGCCCACAATGGGCATCACTGATTGGCAGGCATTATTGTTTGGCACTGATTGGCATCCATCAGTGACATACATTAGAGTATATCAGTGCCACCTATCAGTGCCCATCCATGCCCATCTGTGCCGCCTATCAGTGCCCATCCGTGCCGCCTATCAGCGCCCATCAGTGCCGCCTATCAGTTTATTCAATAGCTCAAGGTGAAATTTACACCCAGGGGAGTGATCACTTATCAATCAGCTCCATCTGACATTTCAATTAGAGTGAGCCAAAAAGCAGGGAGCTTCTCCTTTGCCGTCTGTTTCGATAACTCAATCATTTTTGTTAGTAATGTTTAAATGTTTATTTTTCAAATGAAAATCATATGTCTATACTATGAATATACTGCACAGCATCAGTTTAAAAACATATACGTTTAAAAAAATATATATTAGAATAAATTAAACTGAAAACCATTAGCTCTCCTTTAAAGTACACACGCCACAACTATGTCTGCAAACATGAATATCATTTCCAATCTCACATGGGAACCTTTACTTTGAAGCTGGTTTTCAGGAAACCAACACATATTTATGTGGCTTTTCCTAACAATTTCAGTGGTTTGAGGCATCTGAGCTGCACGTAATTTAAAGGTTTTTGAGTTCTTGTTGAAAAACCGGTGATTGACCACATAATGGGGAACTTCCAAATCTTTATCCTTTGGCTGGAACCGTTGTGTGTGGGGAAGAGGTATTCAATTAGCAAAAGCACTTCCGCTCTAGAATGAGGCCAGTGCAGCGTACATACATACAGCTGGCATGCTTGTACATTTTTCATTGATTTGCCGTACATTAGTCACTTTTTTATGAAACTTCCTAAGTCAAAGACAATAATGAATAATCCAATAAAATTGAAAATATTTATTTGCTTCTTTTCGAGTAAGATCAGTCACACTTCCTGGCTTGGTGCATTTAACTATTTCAGAGCTAGCAGGAGGAAACTTAAAGTCATTGTAAAGGATCATTTTTTATTTTTTTTAAATAACAAACATATCATACTTACACAGTGGTGTATTTTGGTTTTGTGCTGCCCTAGGCCAAATAAAATTGGGTGCCCCCTCCCCCTGCTATGTATTTGCTCCACCTCTGGGAGGGTGGGTGAGGGTGAGAGAGAGAGGGGGGTATGAGAGAGAGAGGGGGGGATGAGAGAGAAAGAGGGGTGATGAGAAAGAGAGAGGGTGTATGAGAGAGAGAGGGGGGATGAGACAGAGAGAGGGGGGATGAGACAGAGAGAGGGGGGATGAGACAGAGAGATGGGGGATGAGAGAGAGAAAGAGGGTGATGAGAGACAGAGAGGGGGGATGAGAATAAGAGAGGGGGGATGAGAGAAAGAGAGGATGAGAGAGGTGATGAGAGAGAGAGGAGGAGGGGGGATGAGAGAGAGAGGGGGGTGAGAGAGAGAGAGAGGAGGTGAGAGAGAGAGGGGATGAGAGAGAGAGAGAGAGAGAGAGAGGATGAGAGAGATAGGGGATGAAAGAGAGGGGATGAGAGAAAGGGGGTGGGAGAGAGAGGGTATGAGAGAGAGAGAGAGAGGGGGGAATGAGAGATAGAGAGAGAGAGGGGAGAGATGGGATGAGAGAGAGAGAGAAGAGACAAGAGAGAGAGAGAGAGAGAGGGGGGTGAGAGAGAGGGGGATGAGAGACAGAGGGGATGAGAGAGCAAGGGGGATGAGAGAAAGCGGGGTGGGAGAGAGATAGGGGAATGGGAGGGGGTAAGAGAGAGGGGGGATGAGAGAAAGGGGGTGGGAGAGAGGGAGGGGGGTTGAGAGAGGGGATGAGAGAGAGAGAGGGGGGATGAGAGAGAGGGTAATGAGAGAAAGGGGGTGGGAGAGAGAGAGGGGTTTGAGAGAGAGAGGGGGGATGAGAAAGAGAGAGAGGGGGTGGGTAAGAGGGGGGTTGGGAGAGAGAGAGGGGGTGGGAGTCCCTCCTGTGCCCCTTGTCTGTGGGTAGACGTGTGTTATGCACCTACCTTCTGCCAGGGAGTCACGGCCGTGATGTCACTGGTTGCTATATGCCAGGCGCCTCTAGCAACCAGTGCTCAATAGAGTCTCAGTTGCCACCCCCCTGCAAAGTGCCGCCCTAGGCCTGGGCCTTGTCGGCCTAGGCCAAAATACAGCCCTGTACTTACCTCCACTGTGCAGCTCGTTTTGCACAGAGTGTCCCCGAACATCCTCGCCTGGGGTCCCCCGACGGCTCTTGCGGCTCCTCTCTGCATTAGATAACCCCCTAGGAGGGTTAACACGAGGGTTTACAACCCCTTTAAAATGATTGTACACTTTCAAATGTTTTTGTTGTTTTAACTGCTTGCTGACTGCTGACTGTATACTGTAGATATACAGCAGCAGGGCGGCTCTCCTGCGCAGGATTATGTACCTTATACGTGATCCAGCACTTCTGAGTTTGGGTCGTGTGCGCCCATGACAGCCTGCTCCCACTGTGATTAGACACAGCGGGAGCTGATTGGCAGGTACGGCGGGCTCGATGTCCGCTGGCACCAAGTACACTAACAGAACGGCAGTCTGCTTATGTAAACTAGGCAGATCGCCGTTCTGTCCCTACAAAAGACGTAGATCCTGTGTCTCTGCTCAACAGAGGCACCAATCCATACCTTCTCCTAGTACAAACACCTCCCCCACAGTAGTAAAGCACAATTCAGGGACCAATGTAACCCTTTGATCGCCCCTGATGTTAACTTCTTCCCTAATGTTAACTGCCAGTGTCATTAGTACAGTGAGAGTGCAATTTTTTTTAGCACTGATCACTGTATTAGTGTCACTGGTCCCCAAAAAGTGTCAAAAGTATCAGTTTGTGTCCCGGCTGTCCACTGCAATATTGCAGTCCCGCTATAGGTCGCTAAAAAAAAATAGTAAAAAAAAAATCCCATAGTTTGTAGACGCTTTAACTTTTGTGCAAACCAATCAATGTACGCTTATTGGGATTTTTTTTTACCAAAAATATGTAGCAGAATACATATTGGCCTAAATTGATGAATACATTCGATTTTTTACACTTTTTTTTTTTATTGGATGTGTTTTATAGCAGAAAGTAAAAAATATCGTTTTTTTTTTAAAATTGTCTGTTTTCTTTTATTTATAGCGCAAAACATAAAAACCGCAGAGGTGATCAAATACCACCAAAAGAAAGCTGTATTTGCAGGGAAAAAAAGGACATACATTTTGTTAAGGTACATCGTTGCATAACCACGCAATTTTTAGTTAAAGTAACGCAGTGCTGTATCGCAAAAAATATCCTGGTCATGAAGGGGGTTAAACCTGAGCTGAAGTGGTTAACTAGGTATTAGTGTACTGACAGTTTATTCCCTGTTTTGTTTGTCCGCCTTACCTTGTTAACATGGGCTTGCATGTTTCAGCTGCAGTTTGTAGTTGTAGTCATGGCTGATCAGTTGTATTCATTTACCTAGCATGTCCCTATTTGCTAAATGGACAGGTAACTTCATGTTCTGGGTCACGTAGCATCCAATCTATGCCATTTCTCTGTGTTGAATCACAAATGTGGGATTGCAAATGTGATGATGTAGGTTTTCCTCCATTCAGTAGGTGGCACTGTGACATTGTAGAGATGGAGTGGAGTCTACAGAGGGAATTGTCTCCTCCTGGACATTTGTGTCTCAGATGTAGCAGCTGTCTGATTGGATGTTGCAACTTCTAGTGAGCTCCGACAGCCATCTTGGCATGGGACCTTATAAATTAGGGTGCCCGTGTCATTTGGGCATGCCTGGAGTGAGTGGTAGGTCAGGGACAGAGACCCTGCTTTTTAGGAAGAGTGAATAGCGCAAGGAAAAGTTTCTGGCGAGTAGGGTCAGCTCAGGGATAATGGCTGTGCAGAAGGAACATTCCGGTATCCAGACTAGTTAGGTGGGGCCCTTACCAGCAGCAACATTTAGTCCTAAGGTTTACACAACTCTACCACACAACCCAGCCCAATATAGCAGGGAGGGGAATCTGATCTTTCTCTGTTGCAGTTCCACTTTTATGTACTCATTGAAATTAATGGGCTGCTCTACATGTGACTCGCACCCCAGTGGTGTGAATGGAGCCTTTCATTGTATGCAAGGATGCCAAAGGCCCGTCCCAGAAGCGTGGCTAAAGGCTGGCAGCTAGGGGAGGGAGTAATAAGGTAAGTACATTACTCCTTATCCTAATAACTCTAGACTCTGATGTCAAGTATGACAAAACACGTAGGGTAGCACTTGAACGCACGCACGTCACCATGCATGCTGGATATTGGAAGGTTATCTATTCACAGTGCTGTTTTATTATAAGAATATATGTGAGTTTATTACAATAGTTTTAATAAAGTGGGTTTCACAATTTGGAATGTTTTCTCTTCTTTCTGCCCTGGTCTTTTATGCTAAGTGTGCACCAAGTGGTGTATGGAGAAGGAGTTGGTGCGATCACTGTGAAGGTGCCCATAGACACACTCCTAAACCTTGTGGACAGCCTTCCCAGAAGAGTTGAAGCTGTTATAGCTGCAAAGGGTGGGCCAATGCAATATTGAACCCTACGGACTAATGCCCAGTACACACGGTCGGAAATTCCGACCACAAAATCCGTCTGATTTTTTCCGACAGATATTGTCCGACACTGGTGTTGCATACACACGGTCGGACAAAGTTGTCGGAAAATCCGATCATTCTGAACGTGGTGACGTTCGTTGCGTATGACGGAACTACGTAGAGGCTAGTAGCCAATAGCTTTGGTCTCATAAGTGATCTGAGCATGCGTGGCCCTTTGTCCGTCGGAATTCTCTACACACGATTGGAAAAAGTCCGATCGGACTTTGTTGTCGGAAAATTTGAGAGCAGGAAAGTCCGATGGAGCCCACACACGGCCGGATTTTCCGACAACATGGTCTGATCGGAATTTCTGACCGTGTGTACGGGGCATTAGACTGGTATCTTTACCACTACATTGATATATGTGGACTTGTTTGATTTTTTATATGCAGCTGTAGCGGTGTAGTTGCCACTAGTAACAAACATCCACCATATCACCCCGCTGCCGGTTTCCCATATATCACTTGCAGAGACAATGAATAGTAATTTTCTGGTTTTGTTTTTGTTTATTGGGGGTACAACTTGGTTGGGGGAAAGGGGTATATGGGATGCCCATAGAATAGTTTACTTAGCTATTATATTTAGAGGTTTAGCACATAGTTTGAGCCTGAAGGAATGATGTGCATATGTAACAGCTACAGTCTTTTCCCAGCATCACCATGCAGACTATTGCTCCTCCTCTGCGTAACTCCTCCAGACTATTGCTTCAAGAACTTCCTCATCCATGACCGTGTAAGGATGAGGACATCACCCTTGACCGTGTAAGGGTGATTGTCCCAAAAATCCTCTCCTCCTGCACAAACTTATAGTGTAGTTATTCATTTCTTGTCACATCTTCTTCTGTAAGAAAAAGAACCCACTCTAAACAGTTTCTCATGCTGACTCTGGTTGCTTGCTGCTACTAGGCCAAAGGCTTGCAGTACCTCTCCCCGGAAGCCTAGTAGTTTAAAAGCATGTTCTGAACGGTGGACTACTGTTCCCAGCTAGCCCAGCTTGCAAACCCTGTGTCCTCAGGCCACATCAATTTAAAAATTTCCCCACAGTCTCTGCTCTGATCCAGGACTCCTCATCAATGACTGTGTAATGATGAGGACTTCACCAATGACCATGTAAAAGTGAAGTTCCCTCACAGACTTCCTGGCACATCCAGTCCTCCACTGTGGTACACTCACCGACCTTTCTCTGCCCTGAGTCCTTGATGGAGAACTTAACCCGAACCGTACGTTCTGACAGCTTCACCTGCCCCTCTGCTCCAGGAGTTTCTCATCAATGACCATGTAATGACAAGGACATCACCAATGACCATGTAATGATGAGAATTTCACGAAGGACCGTGTAAAAGTGAAGTTCCCTCACAGTTCTCACCGGGCCTCCTCCTGCAATCGGCCCAGCCCCCTCCCCTCAGATGGGGGTGCCCTCCTGCTGCTGTCTAGTACTGCATTCTCCACTTCACCCAGCCGAAAACTCCTCCCAGTAGCATGTTACCTCAGCTTATATAGGAGGCCCGCACCTTGCCAATTCCAGTTGGGGATTGGTCAGGGCTCCCACATGAGCTGCCTGCCACTCCAGTTCTAGTCCCTGCCCTTCCTCCAGAACATTCTCCCTGGAAGCAGGGGAGGGGCCTCAGAACTAAAGTACAGGTGGTCACACCCACTGTTAAACTGACCACTCCCAGCCCCCAGATCAAAACAGACAGGCCTAGCTCAAAGCATAGGCCTGCCTAAATTTACCTGTGCTGACAGTCTCCCTAGCAAAAAATCCTATGCTAGCACCTACCCATTGGTAGAGGGTGCTACACAACGTTATTTGGTTTCACCAGTTGTACATGGTTATCAGCACTGGAAGTGGCACTTTCATGTAATAGCAAAAGGGTTGCTGGTTTGAATCCTGACCACGACACTACCTGCCTGGAGTTTACATGTTCTCCCTGTGCCTGCGTGGGTTTCCTCCGGGCACTTTGGTTTCCTCACACACTCCAAAGACATGCTGGTAGGTTAATTGGTTCCTGTATAAATTGGCCCCAGTTTGTTTATGTATGTGAGTTAGCAACCTTAGATTGTAAGCTCCTTGAGAGCAGGGACTGATGTGAATGTACAATGTACAGTATATGTAAAGCGCTGCGTAAGTTGATGGCGGTATATAAGTACCTGAAAAAATAATAATAAATAAATAATTGTGCAACATTTTGTATATACTTAGTACTTTTAAACATCTGTGAGGTATTTGTAGCATGGTGTTATTATAATTATATTTTATTACTTTATTTTTAAATATTTTTCACCTTTTCACACGTGTTTTTTGGGAAACTATGTTATTGCCACACTTTTGAAACTTTATTGATGAAGGTTCTTGGTATTAGGGTACTGTGTTATGCCGCTTTACCTAAGAGCAGACTTCTTATAGTACAAAAGAAGAATTTAACTCTTTCAGTGTTGCAGAGGGGGGAAGGCGATGCAAGGTTAACTTTTCAACTAACCTGGAGTTTATCTTAAAGTTACTGTATAGATTTTAACAAGATTATGTGCAGTAATGAAGAATATTTTCTATGGGTTAGCTATTGTAGTTAGTTATCATGATGATGTTATAAAATTCCTTTCATTCTCAAACATTTTCTTTTTCTCTTTTACTTATCATTTATATCTTGTTTCTTTTCTTTTATTGCCAAAAAGCAGAGCTAATAACTCGCTCTCTGCTGGCTGACTGACTGTCATGAAATCATGGTTCCATCCTCACTCGGGAGGCTTCTGCTTTTGAGTTGTGCCAGTGGCAGTGCAGCTATTGAACGCCCAGCTCCCATCTTTATTTTGTTGTCATCATCCATGAATTAAACTCATTGTTTTGTCTTTTATGCTTTTTCTTACATGTTAATGCTTCTTGGACTTTTTTACTGTCAAAGAATGCTCTGCTTATAAAGGAGCAGCACATCTAAAACAGAAGATGCCATCAAAAGGAACTAGTAAATAACATAGTACATGGAAATTTTATATAAATGTACCTACATATCACTTGCACAGAAGTTTGATTTTCTAACTTACCTATGGGTTTACCTTCTTCCAAACCCTGGTGGTCCCATTTCATATAGAAGTCATGGTCTGCTGCTAAGAAGTGGTAAGCTTTAACCATGCTGTACCTCTTGCACTGGGGTTTGACTTACTGAAGGGAAATAGGCTGTTCATTTTTCAAAGTAATGGCGCAAACACACGATCGGAAATTCGGACAGCAAAAGACCGATGAGAGCTTTTAGTCGGAAAATGCAACCGTGTGTAGATATGCATTAAAGTTATAATTACTAAATATATTTATTTAGAAAACACCCTTCTCTATATATTCTGAGCAACAAGACCACACAAAAAAAAAAAATGTTTGCTGGCCGAATTTCCGCCAGCAAAAGATTGAGAGCAGGTTCTCAATTTTTCGGTCGAAAAAGTTTCGATTGGAAATTCCGATTGTCTATAGCAATTCCGACACACAAAATTCCTTGGAGCCAGATGAATCTTGGCGATCATCTGGAGTCAGGACTGTCGAGGATACACCGTACGTAGAAGGCCCCCGGCTGTTTGCTGTCTCTCCTGCGCCTCTTTCTTATAGGACCGGCATGCCCGGCCGTTGCTGTGTGGCTCTTTTTCACCCCCCGCTATTGGGAGGGACCCTGCTGCTTTGACTAGTACCGGAAGTCTTTTGCTCTGCCCGGATCTGGGGGTGATGGGGCCTCCAGCCGCTCTGTTTGACTGGCCGTGACCTGTGATGCGACTCCTCCCGCGCTGAGCCTCCACTCCCGTAGCGACACTCACCTGGGGGGCGGCCGCACCCCCACAATTTGTCCTCCTCACCGGGACCGGGGACGGTGAAGGACTGTGTCCCCGTCCCACAGAGCTACACCCCCGATGGGAATTCCTCCCGGCACCCGCACCTGAGCTAGCCTGGGGAGACTGAGCTGGCTGGGCTGGAGGGTCTGATACCGGACTCCCTGAATGGCGCTGAGCTTGCAGGGATTGTGAGGGGCTAAATCACTCCAGGGGCGTGCCCGCCGAGCGCGTCTCCCCTGCGTACTGGCTGGAGATGTGGGAGTTGTCCCCTGCATGGCTGCACGCTGGCTCTGCAGCCAGTAGGTCCCCATGTAATCAGCCATAGCGCGGAGCTGCTCTGCCAGCCTGGATTCTGACATAACGGAGCCACAAAGGAAGAAATGGAATGCTTCTCCTCCTCGTGTGTTTACCGGTTTCCCCTTCCTCTCTCACTCTCATCTTACTGCAGTACCTCCCCCACACTGACTGGCCAATTTAAAACTGGCCACAGAGAGTAGACGTGTTAAAATTTTACATAATTTTGTTTTGGCGAAAAGTTGACCATACAGACAGCACCAGACAAATTATTTTGTGCCAACCATAAACAGTGTTTTATTGTTTGAATTGTATTCCCCCCTATGTTTGGAGGGGGGTTCTGTTCCACAATATTTTAAACTTGTATAATAAAATGATGTTACATTTTAACATCCTCTCTGTGGCCGCCATAGCCTGCTATTGTAGGGTACAGGGGGTTGCACCCCGGTACATACGTCATTTTTGCTTGTATTCTATTGGATGAGACCCAAGTCCAAATGTGTCTGTCCAAGCTGCCGAACATAACTAATGCATGTCTATGGGGCCAACCAGCCCCATCCAGCAACTGCGTGCAATTACCATGATTGCGGGAGGGCATTGTGGCATTTATACAGTTAAATCAGGCGGTGAGTAGGCAACATGTCGCCACCTCACTGTCTATCAAATGCCTTCAGAAAAACGATCCACTGTGGATTCCGCAATAGAGGCCACCGCTCGTGTGAATGAGCTCTAAAACTGAGCGAAAAAGGGAAGTTCAATGTTAGGAGTTACCTACACTTCATCTGGTAGACAGGGGTCATTTTAGCTGCTTGAACAAACTTTTTTAGACCAACATGTCTCTTTAATGGAGTGTATTAAAGCATGAAAGACTCATCATGACTTTTCACATTGTGCAATTCTATTCCCTTATCTGTTTCTGATCGTATTAAAAAATAACAAGCTGTATCTATCTCAGATTGCTCTAAAAAATAACATTCTGGAGCAATACTCCGAGGTTATTAATCATATTGGACCTGGGCTTCTTTCATCCAGTAATGTACATTATGCAGCGAGATTTATGTGCTTCTAATTAGCTTTGTGTGGGATTGGAGTCAAACTAGCCGGGTGTGTGGTTCTCTCTGTTCCTCTGTGTCATAGACGTTATTACAGTGGACTTTAAACATAATTTATAATATGGGGTTGAAGGAAGTTTAGAAAATCCAACGTAACAAATTACCTAACCTTATTAAGGTGAAAAAGAGCAAAGGAATGGTATGTTTCTGTGTCAGTAAAACATAAAACCAGGTGTCAGGAGACAGAGCTGTAAACTCTGTGGAGCTGGTTGTGTTACTTAAAGTCATAACTTATAGTTACATGTGCTTTACTTTCAAACTAGAAGCGACCATGCGATACTATCAACAAAACAGGCAATAAAGAGCCAAATAGAGGGTAGGCACAGGTTGGAGGAGTATGCAGGGAGTTCTTTAGAGGTAATTTGACATTGTTGTGGCAGTTATGTGTAATAATGAATAGTCAGTAAACACAAGAAGATGCTTGTAAAAACATTTGTGACACCGCTTTATGCACTATTGCATTACATCTACCAGGTGGCTACCGTACAACCACAAAAAACAATAGTAAACAGTTATTTTAATAGAGAAAGTGAGAATAACCATGAAGTTTTTTTATGGATATTAGGGGTATTCATGACCACATAAAAGCCGAAGGGGTGCAGGCCAAGGTGCCTTTTTCTAGGTCATTGAACTCCCGTTGGTGTGCCTGACACTATTATATTTCTATTTGAAGCATGTACATTCACTGTATGGGGATTACTTTAGAATATATTAGCACAAGAAGCTCCAACCGGCAGTAACTGCTGATCTCAGGCCCATAGAAGAAATATGTGATGGCAGAAGGCCTCCCTTGCATTTGCAATGCATTAAGTATCTTACATAAGGAGCATTACCCTGCTACTTTATAAATGTTCAGAGTATATATGGAATTGCAAATACCGCTACAAAGAACCATGGTATTCTTCCAACAATAAATGTATAAACATAGCAAGGCCATGCGAAGTCTCTCTGGGATCTCTCTGAAAGATTTTTTCAGAATGCTTCTGTTGTGTATAGGTTCTCGTGAGATTCTCCAAAGACTGCTGAAATGCTCAGAAGTAGGTAAGAGTAGTAATCATATATCTATAGATTATTTAAAGGTTGTCATACATAAAATACATTCCTTTCATTTAATTTAATTCAAGAAGCATACAAAAAAGATGTCCTAATGTTGTTAATGGATCGTTATCCAAGCATACAAAAACGATGTCTTAATATTGTTAATGGATCATTATGTAAATGTAGGTCTTCTCATTTGGGATGATGCAGAAAGACCCTCTAAGTGGTGTTGCGGGCTGATAAGCCAAAATCCACACAATTTAGTTTTCTTTCCTCTTCCTCTCAAACCAGGTTGCCATTCTGCTGTGCCCTCTGGAATGCCCGCTCTGTCTGCAACAAACTGACATCTGTTTATGACCTCTTTGTCACTAACTCCTTTAACCTACTTGCTGTCATGAAATCTGGCTTCATAAATCCAACACTGCTCCTCCTGCTTTCCTCTCCCATGGTGGCCTTCTCTGGACTCACTCCCCTAGACCTAGTGGACACAAGGGAGGTGGAGTGGGAATCCTCCTATCCCCACAAAGCACCTTCTAGGTTCTTCACTTTTCTCCCTCTCTGTCCCTCTCATCATTTGAAGCTGAATGTATACGTCTATTTTCTCCAATTTCCTTAAGAATTGTTGTGATCTACTGGTCTGCTGGGCTGATACAACTTTCCTTGATGACTTCTCTGCCTGGCTACCCTACTTTCTCTCTTCTGAAATTCCCACAATCATTCTCGGCAACTCCAACATCCCTGTTGAAACTTGCACTCCTGCTACTTCTAAACTTCTTAGTTTAACCTCCTCATTTGACCTGAAGCAATGGGTATTAGACATGGGCCGAATAACCCCAGTTCGGTTCGCAGCAGAACTTTGGAACACAATAACGATCCCCAAGTCTATGGGACCCAAACTGGAAAAATCTAAAGTGCTAATTTTGAAGGCTTCTATGCAAGTAAATGGGCATACAGAGTGTATAGGGGTCCGGTTACTGCCTTTGGGGACATGTATCAATGAAAACAAAGTTTGTAAAGAACATAATTTTTGAATGAGCAGTGATTTACTGATTTAAAATTCCTTTAAATATAGTGCCTGGGGGGTCCCCTTGGTCTGCCTGTAAAGTGGCACATCTGTACCATGTAAAGAACCTGCTGCAGAAATAATGACATTTATAAAGCCAAAAAAATGACATTTTCCCTGAAAGCTTTCTTTATTTTGTAAACAACAGCTTGGGGAGCTGGTCTGTATGATGAAGCCATAATTTAGTGCACTTGGAAATAGATTAGAAATTTCTTGGATACATTCTGGTGTCTCTTTTGCAGACTTTGTATAGAAATAACAGGTGCAGAAGATTGGGCTATAGTATAGAGGCACTCTTGATGAATGCAAGAATTGGCCTTGCTCTCAAAAATTTAAATGATATGCACCTGTAGCGCCAGGCTCCTAATGAGCATGCGCTATATGTTTTGTAAATTTAAATGTTCCTAAAACCATAGTTGGGTTTTGGGGTTAATTGTTCTAAATTATGGTCTCAGTATCAGTTTGGCTGGATTGCACTGTGTTCTGCTTGGCCATAGGTGTCGGTGTCACCTCTGGCAAGCACAAGAATGTGGTCCGGTTGGATGCATTGGGTGCCAATCTCTCTCTGAACCAACCAGTGAGTGTGTTGCCTCACTGTGCATTCTGGGAGGGGGTACTTAAGGTACTGAGGTCACATGCTTCTGGGTTCCGGTCCAGAAGGTCTTTTGGTCTGTTTGGTCCTGGTCCTCCTGACCAGCCCTCAGGGGCCCTCATGGCCTGGGGTGCGGATCCATCCATTTCCCAGTCTCGGGGCTGGCTAGCCCAAGGCACAGTAACTGGAAGGAGGATTCTAAGGTGGTCCGGTGCCGTCTCGGTTTTGGAGAGGCCCAGCAACTGCGAACGCAACCAGGGGAGGACTCTTCGGAAGAGGGCCATGCAAAAGGATGGCTGCTCGGCAAAAGCCTGGAAGCTAAGTTGAAAGACACCAGGTGAATCCACACTTGTATGGATCGCCGGACCGGCTGCAAGATACTGGTACCGTATGAGGGTTCTCTAACTTCATATATCCTTCAGTTATACCCAAGTCTGTGGCAGAGACTATTCCTTTACAAGTTCTACAACCAAGTCTGTGGCAGAGACTTTACTTTATCTGAATCACCTATCGGCTGCTAATTCTGCTGAGAGGAAATTTATCCAATAGCTGTAATATCCAGTTGCGAATGGCTATTCCCTGGATTCCATAGTGAGAGACATTCAGTCTTAAGCAGTTCCAAGAGTACCTGAACTTCCTACCTAAACCCTTTGTCCTTTATTGAGAGACTGTGTTTTGTCTACCATTTTGCAAATAAAAATCCCTAAAGTGGATCCAGTGTCAGTCTCTACAGTTCTTTGGGCCATCTACCTTGGGAAACCCCTAGACGCATACGAGGTCAAGAAGGTAATGGTAAGCCCAAATTTAACCAGCAGCTCCTTCGGGGGTCAGTTCTACACACCTATATTGAATTATTTTGTAAGGCACTGCACAAACTGTTGGTGCTATATAAACCCTGTATACTACTACTACTAATAATAATAATACTGTTCAGATCCCCAGATGAAAATAGAAGAAGCAATGTCTAAAGAAAACGAATGCAGCCATCACATCTAAGAATTGATAAGCTGCAAATGATTGCTTTTGGGTTTAGGTTCTTTGGCCTGCAGCACATGCACAAGGCTGAAGCAAGGCCCCAGTGAACTTCACAGTCAGAAGCAATCAATCTATTTCAGGGAAATCTGCAGAGCCTAGAAAAAGATAAACAACAGCCTGGCAACAGCACTTACTAAATTGAATTAGGGAATCAACAGCATAGTGTAGGGTCCCCACATAAACATTCTGAGAGATTCCATAACAGAAGATATGTACAGTGAAGGGGATTTGGTGGCTATAATTTTGTCCAAGACATAACTTTCTTTCTACCCAGTAGGGCAATTGAAACAGGAGACTTCACTTTTGGAATCCTGATTAGGGATGGGCCGAACGGACCCCTGTTTGGTTCGCACCAGAACTTTCGAACACAGCGAAAGTTCGGACCCGAATAACGAACCCCATTAAAGTCAATGGGAATCGAACGTCAAAAATCAAAAGTGCCCATTTTGAAGGCTTATATGCAAGTAATTGGGCATACAATGGGGTCCGGGTCCTGCCCTGGGGTACATGTATCAATAAAAAAAAAGTTTGTGAAAAACGTAATTTTTTGATTTTTAAAGTGAAAGCATAAAAATGAAAAATTCCTTCCAATATAGTGCCTAGGGGTCCCCTTAGTCTACCTGTAAAGTTGCCGATCTGATATGTCTAGAATCTGCTGCAGCAATAATTGCATTTATAAAGCCAAAAAAAATGAATTTTCCCTGCAAGCTGCCTTTTTTTTGCTCAGCAACACCTGGGGACCCAGTGTGTATATTGAGGCCACAATGTAGTGCACTGGGAACAAGATTAGAGATTTTTTGGATACATTTTGGTGTCACTTTGGCTTTGGACAGAAGTAACGGGTGCGTAAAAATTGGTCTTTCGGTGTCGGTGGCGCCTTCCCACCGTAACCCTATAGAGGTACTCTTGATGAAAGCAAGAATTGGCCTTGCTGTAAAAAACTGCAATGATATGCACCTGTCAAACAAGTGCAGAAAAATTACTCTTTGGGTGTCGGGGGACCTTCCCACCATAACCCTATAGAGGTGCTCTTGATGAAGGCATAAAAAATTGCAATGATATGCACCTGTTTAACAGGTGCTGAAAAAATGGTCTTTGGGTGTTAATTGTGCCCATGAAACATATACCAAAAACATTTCCCAGATGAAATGATTGAACACCCTCAAAGCTAGGCAGTCAAAGTCCTGCAGAGATTCTACATCCCAAAAAGACCTATCAGTGACATCGGCATCAGGGGCTTCATAGCTGGTAATTCAGGACTGATTCATTTTTATAAAAGTCAAATGGTCCACGGAGTCTGCGGACAGACATGTTCTATGATCAGTAATGAAACCTCCTGCAGCACTGAATGTCTGTTCTGAAAGCACGCTGGATGCAGGGCAGCCCAACAGCTCAAAAGCATACTGGGCAAGTTCTGGCAAGTGGTCTATTTTCATGTCATAGTAAGTCAGTGGATCATCAACTGGAAAGCTTGCCATCTCTGTTTAGGCCCCGAGGTAATCGTCCACCATGTGATGCAGACGCTGCCAATGGGATGTGGAAGCTGACAGCCCTGGGCGACGAGGACTAAAAAAATTCCAAAATGCCTCACTTGACCAACGGAAGACTCACAACTATGTTTTCTATGACACTGTAGCCTACTGGAGTCAGGAAAAATGTTCAATAAAATCCTCTTTAACGTGTCCTCAAGAGATTTTATCTTCTGCACTCTCTGTGGGGACGGGATGAGTTCTGAGACCTTCCCCTTATAACGGTGGTCAAGGAGGGTTGCCAACCAGTAATCAACCTTCTCCTTTATGCCACGTATTCTTGGGTCCTTTCGATGGCTTTGAAGCATGAGGTTGCCCATGTGCCTCAGATTTGCAGAGCCTTGAGAAGCAGACTCCTCTGAGTCACTCAGGATGACAGCATCTGGAACTACCTCCCCCCAGCCACGTACTACTCCTAAGGGTCCTGGGGTTGGAAAGCCATCGCTTACAGATTGACACATGTCTTCCTCTTCTTCGAAGCCTATGAAAGTGCCAGAATTCTCCTCCTCCTCCCCTCTCTCCTCCTGTGTGTTCCAGGACATAGGAATGATGGTATCTGGATAAAGTGGCCTCCTCTTCCTCCTGCTGCTCTGCCTCCAGTGCCCTGTCCATATTGCCACCCAGAGTCTGCTCCAGCAGGAACACAACAGAGATTGTGTCACTGATGCATGCTGTCAAGTCCTAGATGCGAGGCTGATTGCTGAGAGGGCGTCCCATGCGGCTAAGTGCAGCACATCCCTGGGAATGAGACAGGGAGTATGGTGCCCAAAGGTGCACAGGTTGCCAAGTGCTTTTGCTGGGTAGCTGGGTATAAGAGAGCAGCTGGGGTGTGCTGGATAAGCTGATTGGGCAACCGTGCAAGGAGAAATCCCAGGCATGGAGCAGTAGCTTAACCAGGAACAGAGTGAAGCCAGGCCAGTGGTCATAAACAGCAGGAATCAGTCTGAGATGAGGTACAGCAGGATAACCAGGAACGGAATCAGTAGCCAGGCCAGGGGTCAAACACCATGCGGACAATCAAGGTACAGGTGCTGAAACTGGAGAATAGTCCGGTCCAAGCTGGGGGTCGATGCAGGTGAAGAGCAGGAGAAGTCAGGCAAGCCGGGTAGTAACAGGAAGCAGATACAGATGTTCCTGTCATCCTCAACCTCAAAGCCATCTAAATCCAGTAATGACTGGTCATCATTGAGGAGCAAGTGGCTGAAGCTGACGCCACCATGGCTGATGTTGGGGGTATGGCAGGAATAGATGTGGACAAGGAGGGAACTGCACACTTGTCTCTGCTTGCGTGACAGGGGAATAGGAGGAGGATGAGGAAGGTTTAGTAAGCCAGTCCACCACCTCCTCTGCATGCTGTGGCTGGTGACATCATTTCCTCTTCTGGTTCAAGCTGGACAGCATAGAGCTGGTTTTCCTGAATGTACAGCTATTCCGCACAATATCACACCAGAACCTTTCCCAGCTAGCCGGATCATGCGAGGAGCCTGTGGGGCTGCCAGGACTACATACTTATGACGAGCATGACGCCTACTTATATCTTGTAAGTGTTTTTAATCTTGTGCAATAAATTATACTGTTTTAATACCACACCACCCCCCCCCCCCCCCTTCTTGTTTCTTTTATAGGAAGCAAGCCAAGGTCAGGGCAGGCCGAAGGCAAGCACAGACGGTAGATGAAGCCGGGGTCAGTACACGGAAAGTCAGACACAGAATACACGCAATAGCAAGGAAACAGGAGCTCAGAGAACTGTTGTTCAAGCAACGTGGGTTGCAATGAGCACATGTAAATTAAGGGGTGGGCCAGGAAGTGATGGAAGGGAAAGGAAATATAAACCCACAGAATAGCAGGCGATGCTCATAGGTGAGCACAGAAGCCAAACAACATATGTAAAAGTGATCAGAGGACTAGGAGAAACACTGCAGCAAGGAGTTACACAAAGGTTTAGTGTTATAGGGAGGGTTAGTGTTAGCATTTGTGTTAGGGTCACAAGGAGAGTTAGTGTTATAGAGACAGTTAGTGTTAAGGTTGCAGGAAGAATTTGTGTTTTTTTGTTAGAGTCATATCACTTGGGTGATCTTGATGGTGGTGACAAATTGCTGCTATCAGGATCACTAAGAAGCCTCCTGCAAGTCTTTATGGAAGCCCTCCATTGCTACTGGGGCCAGTCACTCTCTCACTACCCTGTCCCTATTAGGCAAGATTTAGCATCATTCAAAACTACTACTCATCCATATATTCTTTAAAACAATGCCCCTTTAAAACAAATGCAGAATCTCAGCACTTCTGATTGCACTTGCATAATGACATCACTTCCGATAGACACCTCTCCTCACATGACTTCCACAGAATCCTTACTCAGGATTATTACTAGGGTGACTTCCTCAGGATTATAATTATTGTTTATGCATAAAAAGGGTTATGCCGTGTACACACGACCGGGCTTTTCGACGGGCTGAATTCCATCGGACTTTTCGATGAACTTCCGTCGAATCGGACTTGTCTACACACAATCACACCAAAGTCAGACGGATTCGACCGTGATGATGTGCGACCGGACTAGAATAAAGTTCATAGCCAGTAGCCAATAGCTGCCCTAGTGTCAGTTTTTGTCCGTCGGACTAGCATACAGACGAACGGATTTTTCAACCGGACTCGAGTCCGTCGGAAAGATGAAACATGTTTTAAATCTAAAGTCCATCTGATTTTTCGACAGCAAAGGTCCGATGAAGCCCACACACGGTCGCATTGTCTGACGGATTCGTTCCCGTCGGACCTTTGCTGTCAAAGTCTGGCCGTGTGTACACGGTATTAGTGTGAGGGTTTGTGTTAGAGCTATAGAAAGAGTTAATGTCAGTAGGGGCATTGGGACATGTGTACTGCCATTGCTGACCAAATTCTACTTAAACACAGACTCAAACCAGTTCTACAGTTTGGCGGTTCTGCCTGTTCTAGTTGCATACTTCTTCTAGATCTGTGACTAAATAAACAGTGAGACTGGAGGGTCAGCATGACAGCCCTTAAAGTGTTACTAAACCCACAACATAAAATCAGTCAAAATAAATAATAATAAAATGCAGTAAAGCATGCTTGTTATACTTACTTTGGAACCTAAGGGGTTAATCCTCTGCATTGTGTAAAAAGGCATTGTGTCTTCTCTGATCCTCCCCTTCTTCCACAGTCCCCAACCCATCCCCTGATAAGATAGGCCTTTGGAGTCACCCTGCACATGCTCAGTTTGGTGTGTACTGCTAGAGAGGTTTTTTTTTTTCATGGGAGGGTGCATGTGATCAGCACAGGGCCAATCAGCACTTTTCAGACAGAGGGTCATGCAGCCTCATAGGAAAGTCAGAGTAGAGTGAAAACTCCTCCTACAAGCTCTAACCAGACACTGATAGAAGTCACAAGACTTCTATATACTGCTGATGAGAAAAGATATTTAGTAGTTTATATTAACTAAAAAAATTGCATTTCCATTTTGTTCTGTGTACTGTGGGAGACCAGATATAGTGAATGAATGCATGGGGCTGGGTTTAGTAATACTTTAAAGGCCATATCAGTAAGACAAACAAGTTCATTCTATGTGAATTTTTTTACATTTCACATTTTTTTTACTAAGGTAGAATACATTATCAGACTAGAATGGTTGTTTATGTATATATGTTTTGCCTTAAATTACACACATTTCATCAATAGCTTTTATTGAGGTGGCACAGTGGTGTAGTGGATAGCACTTTCACCTAACAGCAAGAAGGGTTGCTGGTTCAAATCCCAACCATGACACTACCCGCCTGGAGTTTGCATGTTCTCCTTGTGCCTGCATGGGTTTCCTTTCTGCTTGTAGGTTAATTGGATTCTGTCTAACTTGTCCCTAGTATGTATGAATGTGAGTTAGGAACCTTAGTGTAAGTTCGTTGAGGTTAGGGACTGATCAGTGTTGCCAATCATGAGTATTTTAAGTAAAAAATGGGCACTTTTTTCCTGCCAGTAAATGCCAGCGACAGGAAAAGGTTTCCAGTAAAAAATATGGCTGTGACGCTTGGCCCGGCCAAGACCATTTGAATGCCTTCTACAGTGTGTTCGGGCAGTGCTGGCGAGGGGGGGGGGGGGGCGGATCTGGTGGAAGCAGTGCCTGAATATTTTGTGTGATGTCATAGTGCAAGGGAGCCGAGCAGAGCGCCCAGAACCTTGTGTGAGCAAGCTGGGAGCGGCACTGTCAGTGCTAAGTGGACTGAAGGGACCATCTGGTGAATAGGGATGGGCCCGGTGCTCGATGCGAACCCACGTTCGCATCGAGCACCGGGCGTTCGCTCGCTCGGCGAGCCCAGAACTATTTTGGCCGCTCGCATCACGTTCGTGTGATGCGAGCGGCCCCGCAATGCATTGCGGCCGGCGCGGCCGGCGCAGTGCATTGCTGGCTGATGATTGGCCAAGCATGCACTGTGACCCCGCATGCTTGGCCAATCACAGCCCCGGAAACTCGAAGAGCCATAATTGGCTACAGGCAGGACGCCTGTAGCCAATTACAGCTCAGGGGCTGTAGTACACGCCCCCCCCTATAAAAGGCCGCCACGCCGTCTGCGCCGGTCACATGCTGTTCCGGCGCAGATTGAGCAGGCTGATTCTGTGACACTCTGCTGGATTTAGTTAGGTAGAGAGATTCACTTACAGAGATTGAGTTAGATAGATTCAGTTACAAAGATTGATTGAGAAAGAGGGGCTTGTAGTGTGTTCGTGGCAGGCAGGCAGAGCTCCTATATTTTGTTACCAGAAGCACCTATAGGACTTGTAGTGTGTTCGTGGCAGGCAGGCAGAGCTCCTATATTTTGTTACCAGAAGCACCTATAGGACTTGTAGTGTGTTCGTGGCAGGCAGGCAGAGCTCCTATATTTTGTTACCAGAAGCACCTATAGGACTTGTAGTGTGTTCGTGGCAGGCAGGCAGAGCTCCTATATTTTGTTACCAGAAGCACCTATAGGACTTGTAGTGTGTTCGTGGCAGGCAGGCAGAGCTCCTATATTTTGTTACCAGAAGCACCTATAGGACTTGTAGTGTGTTCGTGGCAGGCAGGCAGAGCTCCTATATTTTGTTACCAGAAGCACCTATAGGACTTGTAGTGTGTTCGTGGCAGGCAGGCAGAGCTCCTATATTTTGTTCCCAGAAGCACCTATAGGACTTGTAGTGTGTTCGTGGCAGGCAGGCAGAGCTCCTATATTTTGTTCCCAGAAGCACCTATAGGACTTGTAGTGTGTTAGTCCCATCACACACACAGAGCTATATTTTGTTCCCAGAAGCACCTATAGGACTTGAAGTGTGTTAGTCCCATCACACACACAGAGCTATATTTTGTTCCCAGAAGCACCTATAGGACTTGAAGTGTGTTAGTCCCATCACACACACAGAGCTATATTTTCTTCCCAGAGGCACCTATAGGACTTGAAGTGTGTTAGTCCCATCACACACACAGAGCTATATTTTGTTCCCAGAGGCACCTATAGGACTTGAAGTGTGTTAGTCCCATCACACACACAGAGCTATATTTTGTTCCCAGAAGCACCTATAGGACTTGAAGTGTGTTAGTCCCATCACACACACAGAGCTATATTTTGTTCCCAGAAGCACCTATAGGACTTGAAGTGTGTTAGTCCCATCACACACACAGAGCTATATTTTGTTCCCAGAAGCACCTATAGGACTTGAAGTGTGTTAGTCCCATCACACACACAGACCTTTATTTTCTTTCCAGAAGCACCTATAGGACTTGAAGTGTGTTAGTCCCATCACACACACAGAGCTATATTTTGTTCCCAGAAGCACCTATAGGACTTGAAGTGTGTTAGTCCCATCACACAGACCTTTATTTCCTTCCCAGAAGCACCTATAGGACTTGAAGTGTGTTAGTCCCATCACACACACAGAGCTATATTTTGTTCCCAGAAGCACCTATAGGACTTGAAGTGTGTTAGTCCCATCACACACACAGAGCTATATTTTGTTCCCAGAAGCACCTATAGGACTTGAAGTGTGTTAGTCCCATCACACAGACCTTTATTTCCTTCCCAGAAGCACCTATAGGACTTGAAGTGTGTTAGTCCCATCACACACACAGAGCTATATTTTGTTCCCAGAAGCACCTATAGGACTTGAAGTGTGTTAGTCCCATCACACACACAGAGCTATATTTTCTTCCCAGAAGCACCTATAGGACTTGAAGTGTGTTAGTCCCATCACACACACAGAGCTATATTTTGTTCCCAGAGGCACCTATAGGACTTGAAGTGTGTTAGTCCCATTACACACACAGAGCTATATTTTCTTCCCAGAAGCACCTATAGGACTTGAAGTGTGTTAGTCCCATCACACACACAGAGCTATATTTTGTTCCCAGAAGCACCTATAGGACTTGAAGTGTGTTAGTCCCATCACACACACAGAGCTATATTTTGTTCCCAGAAGCACCTATAGGACTTGAAGTGTGTTAGTCCCATCACACAGACCTTTATTTCCTTCCCAGAAGCACCTATAGGACTTGAAGTGTGTTAGTCCCATCACACACACAGAGCTATATTTTGTTCCCAGAAGCACCTATAGGACTTGAAGTGTGTTAGTCCCATCACACACACAGAGCTATATTTTGTTCCCAGAAGCACCTATAGGACTTGAAGTGTGTTAGTCCCATCACACAGACCTTTATTTCCTTCCCAGAAGCACCTATAGGACTTGAAGTGTGTTAGTCCCATCACACACACAGAGCTATATTTTGTTCCCAGAAGCACCTATAGGACTTGAAGTGTGTTAGTCCCATCACACACACAGAGCTATATTTTCTTCCCAGAAGCACCTATAGGACTTGAAGTGTGTTAGTCCCATCACACACACAGAGCTATATTTTGTTCCCAGAGGCACCTATAGGACTTGAAGTGTGTTAGTCCCATTACACACACAGAGCTATATTTCCTTCCCAGAAGCACCTATAGGACTTGAAGTGTGTTAGTCCCATCACACACACAGAGCTATATTTTGTTCCCAGAAGCACCTATAGGACTTGAAGTGTGTTAGTCCCATCACACAGACCTTTATTTCCTTCCCAGAAGCACCTATAGGACTTGAAGTGTGTTAGTCCCATCACACACACAGAGCTATATTTTGTTCCCAGAAGCACCTATAGGACTTGAAGTGTGTTAGTCCCATCACACACACAGAGCTATATTTTGTTCCCAGAAGAACCTATAGGACTTGAAGTGTGTTAGTCCCATCACACACACAGAGCTATATTTTGTTCCCAGAAGCACCTATAGGACTTGAAGTGTGTTAGTCCCATCACACACACAGAGCTATATTTTGTTCCCAGAAGCACCTATAGGACTTGAAGTGTGTTAGTCCCATCACACACACAGAGCTATATTTTCTTCCCAGAAGCACCTATAGGACTTGAAGTGTGTTAGTCCCATCACACACACAGAGCTATATTTTGTTCCCAGAGGCACCTATAGGACTTGAAGTGTGTTAGTCCCATTACACACACAGAGCTATATTTCCTTCCCAGAAGCACCTATAGGACTTGAAGTGTGTTAGTCCCATCACACACACAGAGCTATATTTTGTTCCCAGAAGCACCTATAGGACTTGAAGTGTGTTAGTCCCATCACACAGACCTTTATTTCCTTCCCAGAAGCACCTATAGGACTTGAAGTGTGTTAGTCCCATCACACACACAGAGCTATATTTTCTTCCCAGAAGCACCTATAGGACTTGAAGTGTGTTAGTCCCATCACACACACAGAGCTATATTTTGTTCCCAGAAGCACCTATAGGACTTGAAGTGTGTTAGTCCCATCACACACACAGAGCTATATTTTGTTCCCAGAAGCACCTATAGGACTTGAAGTGTGTTAGTCCCATCACACACACAGAGCTATATTTTGTTCCCAGAAGCACCTATAGGACTTGAAGTGTGTTAGTCCCATCACACACACAGAGCTATATTTTGTTCCCAGAAGCACCTATAGGACTTGAAGTGTGTTAGTCCCATCACACACACAGAGCTATATTTTGTTCCCAGAAGCACCTATAGGACTTGAAGTGTGTTAGTCCCATCACACACACAGAGCTATATTTTGTTCCCAGAAGAACCTATAGGACTTGAAGTGTGTTAGTCCCATCACACACACAGAGCTATATTTTGTTCCCAGAAGCACCTATAGGACTTGAAGTATGTTAGTCCCATCACACACACAGAGCTATATTTTGTTCCCAGAAGCACCTATAGGACTTGAAGTGTGTTAGTCCCATCAAACACACAGAGCTATATTTTGTTCCCAGAAGAACCTATAGGACTTGAAGTGTGTTAGTCCCATCACACACACAGAGCTATATTTTGTTCCCAGAAGCACCTATAGGACTTGAAGTGTGTTAGTCCCATCACACACACAGAGCTATATTTTGTTCCCAGAAGAACCTATAGGACTTGAAGTGTGTTAGTCCCATCACACACACAGAGCTATATTTTGTTCCCAGAAGCACCTATAGGACTTGAAGTGTGTTAGTCCCATCACACACACAGAGCTATATTTTGTTCCCAGAAGCACCTATAGGACTTGAAGTGTGT
The DNA here is from genome assembly GCA_028564925.1 of Lithobates sylvaticus. Classification (NCBI taxonomy): domain Eukaryota; kingdom Metazoa; phylum Chordata; class Amphibia; order Anura; family Ranidae; genus Lithobates; species Lithobates sylvaticus. The sequence goes on from CM053026.1 coordinate 83,658,734, forward strand.
TAGTCCCATCACACACACAGAGCTATATTTTGTTCCCAGAAGAACCTATAGGACTTGAAGTGTGTTAGTCCCATCACACACACAGAGCTATATTTTGTTCCCAGAAGCACCTATAGGACTTGAAGTGTGTTAGTCCCATCACACAGACCTTTATTTCCTTCCCAGAAGCACCTATAGGACTTGAAGTGTGTTAGTCCCATCACACACACAGAGCTATATTTTGTTCCCAGAAGCACCTATAGGACTTGAAGTGTGTTAGTCCCATCACACACACAGAGCTATATTTTGTTCCCAGAAGCACCTATAGGACTTGAAGTGTGTTAGTCCCATCACACAGACCTTTATTTCCTTCCCAGAAGCACCTATAGGACTTGAAGTGTGTTAGTCCCATCACACACACAGAGCTATATTTTGTTCCCAGAAGCACCTATAGGACTTGAAGTGTGTTAGTCCCATCACACACACAGAGCTATATTTTCTTCCCAGAAGCACCTATAGGACTTGAAGTGTGTTAGTCCCATCACACACACAGAGCTATATTTTGTTCCCAGAGGCACCTATAGGACTTGAAGTGTGTTAGTCCCATTACACACACAGAGCTATATTTCCTTCCCAGAAGCACCTATAGGACTTGAAGTGTGTTAGTCCCATCACACACACAGAGCTATATTTTGTTCCCAGAAGCACCTATAGGACTTGAAGTGTGTTAGTCCCATCACACAGACCTTTATTTCCTTCCCAGAAGCACCTATAGGACTTGAAGTGTGTTAGTCCCATCACACACACAGAGCTATATTTTGTTCCCAGAAGCACCTATAGGACTTGAAGTGTGTTAGTCCCATCACACACACAGAGCTATATTTTGTTCCCAGAAGAACCTATAGGACTTGAAGTGTGTTAGTCCCATCACACACACAGAGCTATATTTTGTTCCCAGAAGCACCTATAGGACTTGAAGTGTGTTAGTCCCATCACACACACAGAGCTATATTTTGTTCCCAGAAGCACCTATAGGACTTGAAGTGTGTTAGTCCCATCACACACACAGAGCTATATTTTCTTCCCAGAAGCACCTATAGGACTTGAAGTGTGTTAGTCCCATCACACACACAGAGCTATATTTTGTTCCCAGAGGCACCTATAGGACTTGAAGTGTGTTAGTCCCATTACACACACAGAGCTATATTTCCTTCCCAGAAGCACCTATAGGACTTGAAGTGTGTTAGTCCCATCACACACACAGAGCTATATTTTGTTCCCAGAAGCACCTATAGGACTTGAAGTGTGTTAGTCCCATCACACAGACCTTTATTTCCTTCCCAGAAGCACCTATAGGACTTGAAGTGTGTTAGTCCCATCACACACACAGAGCTATATTTTGTTCCCAGAAGCACCTATAGGACTTGAAGTGTGTTAGTCCCATCACACACACAGAGCTATATTTTGTTCCCAGAAGAACCTATAGGACTTGAAGTGTGTTAGTCCCATCACACACACAGAGCTATATTTTGTTCCCAGAAGCACCTATAGGACTTGAAGTGTGTTAGTCCCATCACACACACAGAGCTATATTTTGTTCCCAGAAGCACCTATAGGACTTGAAGTGTGTTAGTCCCATCACACACACAGAGCTATATTTTGTTCCCAGAAGAACCTATAGGACTTGAAGTGTGTTAGTCCCATCACACACACAGAGCTATATTTTGTTCCCAGAAGCACCTATAGGACTTGAAGTGTGTTAGTCCCATCACACACACAGAGCTATATTTTGTTCCCAGAAGCACCTATAGGACTTGAAGTGTGTTAGTCCCATCACACACACAGAGCTATATTTTGTTCCCAGAAGAACCTATAGGACTTGAAGTGTGTTAGTCCCATCACACACACAGAGCTATATTTTGTTCCCAGAAGCACCTATAGGACTTGAAGTGTGTTAGTCCCATCACACACACAGAGCTATATTTTGTTCCCAGAAGCACCTATAGGACTTGAAGTGTGTTAGTCCCATCAAACACACAGAGCTATATTTTGTTCCCAGAAGAACCTATAGGACTTGAAGTGTGTTAGTCCCATCACACACACAGATCTATATTTTGTTCCCAGAAGCACCTATAGGACTTGAAGTATGTTAGTCCCATCACACACACAGAGCTATATTTTGTTCCCAGAAGAACCTATAGGACTTGAAGTGTGTTAGTCCCATCACACACACAGAGCTATATTTTGTTCCCAGAAGCACCTATAGGACTTGAAGTGTGTTAGTCCCATCACACACACAGAGCTATATTTTGTTCCCAGAAGCACCTATAGGACTTGAAGTGTGTTAGTCCCATCACACACACAGAGCTATATTTTGTTCCCAGAAGAACCTATAGGACTTGAAGTGTGTTAGTCCCATCACACACACAGAGCTATATTTTGTTCCCAGAAGCACCTATAGGACTTGAAGTGTGTTAGTCCCATCACACACACAGAGCTATATTTTGTTCCCAGAAGCACCTATAGGACTTGAAGTGTGTTAGTCCCATCACACACACAGAGCTATATATTTTGTTCCCAGAAGAACCTATAGGACTTGAAGTGTGTTAGTCCCATCACACACACAGAGCTATATTTTGTTCCCAGAAGCACCTATAGGACTTGAAGTGTTTTAGTCCCATCACACACACAGACCTTTATTTTCTTCCCAGAAGCACCTATAGGACTTGAAGTGTGTTTAGTCCCATCACACAGAGCTCCTCTATTTTCTTTGCAGAAGCACCCATAGGACTTCTAGTGTGTTAGTGGCATCACACAGAGCTCCTATATTTTCTTCTCAGCAGCACCCACAGGACTTCTAGTGTGTTAGTGGCATCACACAGAGCTCCTCTATTTTCTTTGCATAAGCACCCACAGGACTTCTAGTGTGTTAGTGGCATCACACAGAGCTCCTCTATTTTCTTTCATAAGCACCCATAGGACTTCTAGTGTGTTAGTGGCATCACACAGAGCTCCTATATTTTCTTTTCAGCAGCACCCACAGGACTTCTAGTGTGTTAGTGGCATCACACAGAGCTCCTCTATTTTCTTTGCATAAGCACCCACAAGACTTCTAGTGTGTTAGTGGCATCACACAGAGCTCCTCTATTTTCTTTGCATAAGCACCCACAGGACTTCTAGTGTGTTAGTGGCATCACACAGAGCTCCTCTATATTCTTCTCAGCAGCACCCACAGGACTTCTAGTGTGTTAGTGGCATCACACAGAGCTCCTCTATTTTCTTTGCATAAGCACCCACAGGACTTCTAGTGTGTTAGTGGCATCACACAGAGCTCCTCTATTTTCTTTGCAGAAGCACCCATAGGACTTCTAGTGTGTTAGTGGCATCACACAGAGCTCCTATATATTCTTCTCAGCAGCACCCACAGGACTTCTAGTGTGTTAGTGGCATCACACAGAGCTCCTCTATTTTCTTTGCAGAAGCACCCACAGGACTTCTAGTGTGTTAGTGGCATCACACAGAGCTCCTCTATTTTCTTAGCAGAAGCACCCATAGGACTTCTAGTGTGTTAGTGGCATCACACAGAGCTCCTCTATTTTCTTTGCAGAAGCACCCATAGGACTTCTAGTGTGTTAGTGGCATCACACAGAGCTCCTATATATTCTTCTCAGCAGCACCCACAGGACTACCGACTACAATGGCTGGAAGACCGCCAAGGGGAGGCAGAGCGTGCAGAGCCAAGAACACAGGGCAGGCAGGCTCTGTTTCTAGTGGACGTGGCCGTGGACGTGGACGTGGTCGTGCATCGTCATCAGCACGTGGCCATGGGACACGCGCGTCTTTGTTTTCGGCAGCTGGACATGTGGAGCCGCATCATGCTGAAGGCTTGGTAGAATGGATGACCAAGCCCTCCTCATCCTCCTCATCCTCTCTCACCCAGGCTCAGGGTACTGACAGAGCATCATCAGCCACCCCTTCCCTAGACCCACCATGTCCTCCTGAGGAGTCCCCCGAACTCTTTGAGCACAGTGTTGGGTACATGCTCCAGGAGGATGCCCAACGATTCGAAGGCTCGGATGACGATACCCAGCTTGAGGAATCTGGCAGTACTGTTCCACCAGCTGCAGCTTACTGCCAGGTTTGCTCTAGTGGTGAAGAGGGAGGGGATGATGAGGTCACTGACTCCACGTGGGTGCCTCAAGGGAGAGAGGATGAGGAGGAGGACGAGGAGGAGGAGGATGCGGCGTCACATGTCCAACGAGGCAGGATGCCCCCTGGAGGCCAGGTAGAGGCCAGCACAGCAACTGTACAACACCGCAGAGCTCCGCCTGTGCAGGGCGCTGCCTCTGCACGTTATCAGAAAAGTTCTTTGGTGTGGGCCTTTTTTGAGACGAGTGCAGCAGATCGCACCACTGCTATTTGCAATATTTGTCTCAAGCGTATCTCGCGTGGCCAAAACATCAGCCGCTTGGGCACGACAAGCATGACCAGACATATGGCGACCTGCCATGCAGCTCGTTGGCAGGCACACATAAAAGACCCACACCAAAGAACTAAGCGGACCTCTCCTTGCTCCTCCTCAGCTGGGATCTCCATCCCCACTACACCTTCAGTCCTCTCTGAAAGCTGCTCTGAGAGGACTGAAGGTGTAGAATTAGGTGTGTCACAACCAAGTACTTGCAGTACACCGACGTCCGATTGCAGCAGGCAAATTTCCCTGCCCCAGCTGCTGGACCGTAGAAAGAAGTACACTCCCAGCCATCCACATGCCCAGCGGTTGAATGCTAGCCTTGCTAAATTGCTAGCACTTCAACTGCTGCCTTTTCAGTTGGTAGACTCGGCCCCCTTCCGTGAGTTTGTTCAATGTGCGGTTCCTCAGTGGCAGGTTCCCAAACGCCACTTTTTCTCGCGGAAGGCGATTCCGTCTCTCTACCGGCATGTGGAGGGCAATGTCCATGCCTCGCTGGACAGGGCGGTCAGCGGTAAGGTGCATATTACCGCTGACTCATGGTCCAGCAGGCATGGACAGGGACGGTACCTTTCTTTCACGGCCCATTGGGTCACTCTATTGGCAGCTGGGAGGGATGCAGGACAAGGTGCAGTAGTGTTGGAGGTTGTTCCGCCACCACGCCTCCAAAACGCGACTACTGCTACTGGTTGTGACACACCTCTCTCCTCCACCCCCTCCTCTTCTTCTTCCTCCAGTGCTCTGTCCTTGGAACCAGCGGTGCTCCGTAGGCGTACAAGGGGCTACGCAAGTACGCAGGCAAAAAGATGCCATGCCGTGCTTGCGCTGGTGTGTTTGGGGGACAGGAGCCACACTGGGCCAGAGGTTCTGGCAGCTCTGCAGGGGCAGGCCGAGAGGTGGTTGACGCCACGTCAGCTTAAGCCAGGAATGGTCGTTTCTGACAATGGCACCAACCTCCTCTCCGCCCTGCGACAGGGCAGCTCACCCATGTGCCCTGCATGGCTCACGTCCTCAACCTGGTGGTGCAGCGGTTCTTGGGCAGGTTCCCAGGCTTACAGGATGTCCTGAGGCAGGCCAGGAAAGTCTGTGTGCATTTCCGCCGATCTTATAATGCCAGTGCTCGGCTGACTGAGCTGCAAAAGGAGCTGAACCTGCCCAAGAACCGCCTAATATGTGACATGCCCACCAGGTGGAACTCAACGTTGGCCATGCTGCAGCGACTGCACACGCAGCAGAGGGCCATCAATGAGTACCTTTGCGACTACGGCACCAGGACAGGGTCAGGGGAGCTTGTTTTTTTTTTCCCACGTCAGTGGAGCATGATCAGGGATGCATGCACTGTCCTCTCACCATTTGAGGAGGCCACGAGGATGGTGAGCAGTGACAGTGCATGCATCAGTGACACTGTCCCTCTTGTCCACCTGTTGGAGCATACGCTGCGTGGGATAATGGACAGGGCACTTGAGGCAGAACAGAAGCAGGAAGAGGAGGACTTCCTTGCCTCTCAAGGCCCCCTTTATCCGGACAGTGTTCCTTCTGTCCCACCCATCACACAGGAAGAGGATGAGGAGGAGGAGGAGGAGGAGGAGGATTGTGTGAGCATGGAGGTGGAGCCTGGCACTCAGCATCAGCAGCAGCAGTCTTTTAGGGATGATGTACAGTCCCAACAAACCAGTGGACTTGTACGTGGCTGGGAGGAGGTGGCTGGCGATCATGTCATCCTCAGTGACCCAGAAGACTCCGGACCGAATGCCTCAGCTAACCTACGCTGCATGGCCTCCCTGATCCTGCAAAGCCTGCGGAAGGATCCTCGTGTTCTTCGGATCAAGGAGAGGGACCATTACTGGCTGGCCACTCTCCTTGATCCGCGGTACAAGGGTAAGGTTGCGGACCTTATCTTGCCGTCGCAGAGGGAGCAGAGGATGAGACATCTCAGGGAGGCCTTGCAGAAAGGTCTGTGCAACGCGTTCCCAGAAACTGGGAGGCTACAAACTCCTGGTCCTGGGCGACGAGTTGCTGAGGCTTCGGTCAGTGGCAGAAGGAGCGGTGGGGAAGGTGGACGTCTGACCGATGCGTTCAGACAATTTTTTAGTCCGCAGCCCCAAGGTATGATCGGTTCCAGCAACCATCGCCAGCGTCTGATATACATGGTGCAGGAATACCTTGGGGCAAGGTCAGACTTGGACACCTTTCCCACCGAAAATCCTCTGGCTTACTGGGTCCTGAGGATGGATCACTGGCCAGAGCTTGCACAGTATGCAATTGAGCTACTGGCCTGTCCTGCCTCCAGCGTTCTTTCCGAACGCACATTCAGTGCTGCTGGAGGATTTGTGACTGATCATAGGGTGCGCCTGTCCACCGCCTCGGTTGATCGACTGACATTCATCAAAATGAATCAGTCTTGGATCACCACCAGCTACCAGGCACCTGAGGCGGATATAACCGAATAATTTTTAATGTCACATCCCTTCAAGACTGCCTATGCTGATGCTGAGTGACTGTCCTCTCATGTTCACTGATTATCCTCTTCCTCCTCCTCAATGATCCATGCCACCACACCAGTGCCTAAGGCACAATTTTTCAGCCCCTGTTTAACAGGGGCGTGTACTTCCAATTTTTTAAAAAAATGCTTCGCAACACGTGTGACTGCTGTGCTCCAAGTACAGTCTCTGTGAGGGGTTGCAGTGTTGTGGCACCAGCACCAGTGCCTAAGGCACAATTTTTCAGCCCCTGTTTAACAGGGGCGGGTACTTACACTTACAATTTTTTAAAAAAATGCTTCGCAACACGTGTGACTGCTGTGCTCCAAGTACAGTATCTGTGAGGGCCGGGTTGCAGTGTTGTGGCACCAGCACCAGTGCCTAAGGCACAATTTTTCAGCCCCTGTTTAACAGGGGCGGGTACTTACAATTTTTTAAAAAAAATGCTTCGCAACACGTGTGACTGCTGTGCTCCAAGTACAGTATCTGTGAGGGCCGGGTTGCAGTGTTGTGGCACCAGCACCAGTGCCTAAGGCACAATTTTTTCAGCCCCTGTTTAACAGGGGCGGGTACTTACAATTTTTTAAAAAAATGCTTTGCAACACGTGTGACTGCTGTGCTCCAAGTACAGTATCTGTGAGGGCCGGGTTGCAGTGTTGTGGCACCAGCACCAGTGCCTAAGGCACAATTTTTCAGCCCCTGTTTAACAGGGGCGGGTACTTACAATTTTTTAAAAAAAATGCTTCGCAACACGTGTGACTGCTGTGCTCCAAGTACAGTATCTGTGAGGGCCGGGTTGCAGTGTTGTGGCACCAGCACCAGTGCCTAAGGCACAATTTTTCAGCCCCTGTTTAACAGGGGCGGGTACTTACAATTTTTTAAAAAAATGCTTCGCAACACGTGTGACTGCTGTGTTCCAAGTACAGTATCTGTGAGGGCCGGGTTGCAGTGTTGTGGCACCAGCACCAGTGCCTAAGGCACAATTTTTCAGCCCCTGTTTAACAGGGGCGGGTACTTACAATTTTTTAAAAAAATGCTTCGCAACACGTGTGACTGCTGTGCTCCAAGTACAGTATCTGTGAGGGCCGGGTTGCAGTGTTGTGGCACCAGCACCAGTGCCTAAGGCACAATTTTTCAGCCCCTGTTTAACAGGGGCGGGTACTTACAATTTTTTAAAAAAATGCTTCGCAACACGTGTGACTGCTGTGCTCCAAGTACAGTATCTGTGAGGGCCGGGTTGCAGTGTTGTGGCACCAGCACCAGTGCCTAAGGCACAATTTTTCAGCCCCTGTTTAACAGGGGCGGGTACTTACAATTTTTTAAAAAAATGCTTTGCAACACGTGTGACTGCTGTGCTCCAAGTACAGTATCTGTGAGGGCCGGGTTGCAGTGTTGTGGCACCAGCACCAGTGCCTAAGGCACAATTTTTCAGCCCCTGTTTAACAGGGGCGGGTACTTACAATTTTTTAAAAAATGCTTCGCAACACGTGTGACTGCTGTGCTCCAAGTACAGTATCTGTGAGGGCCGGGTTGCAGTGTTGTGGCACCAGCACCAGTGCCTAATGCACAATTTTTCAGCCCCTGTTTAACAGGGGCGGGTACTTACAATTTTTTAAAAAAATGCTTCGCAACACGTGTGACTGCTGTGTTCCAAGTACAGTATCTGTGAGGGCCGGGTTGCAGTGTTGTGGCACCAGCACCAGTGCCTAAGGCACAATTTTTCAGCCCCTGTTTAACAGGGGCGGGTACTTACAATTTTTTAAAAAAAATGCTTCGCAACACGTGTGACTGCTGTGCTCCAAGTACAGTATCTGTGAGGGCCGGGTTGCAGTGTTGTGGCACCAGCACCAGTGCCTAAGGCACAATTTTTCAGCCCCTGTTTAACAGGGGCGGGTACTTACAATTTTTTAAAAAAAATGCTTCGCAACACGTGTGACTGCTGTGCTCCAAGTACAGTCTCTGTGAGGGGTTGCAGTGTTGTGGCACCAGCACCAGTGCCTAAGGCACAATTTTTCAGCCCCTGTTTAACAGGGGCGGGTAATTACAAATCTTGATCTAATAGTTCACAGCAGGGCCCATTCCTGCGCCCACCAAGAGTAACTATGAGGGCCTGCAGTCTTGTGGCAACACCGTCCACCACCACCGCCAAAGGCCCAATTTTTCTGCCCTGTTCATCAGGTGCTTGCAATTACAAATCTTGATCTAATAACTCACAGCAGGGCCCATTCCTGCGCCCACCAAGAGTAACTATGAGGGCCTACAGTCTTGTGGCAACACCGTCCACCACCACCGCCAAAGGCCCAATTTTTCTGCCCTGTTCATCAGGTGCTTGCAATTACAAATCTTGATCTAATAACTCACAGCAGGGCCCATTCCTGCGCCCACCAAGAGTAACTGTGAGAGCTTACAGTCTTGTGGCAACACCGTCCACCACCACCACCACCCCCAATTTTTCTGCCCTGTTCAACAGGTGCATGCAATTACAAATCTTGATCTATTAACTCATAGCAGGGCCCATTCCTGTGCCCACCAGTCTTGTGGCTACACCAACATCTAATAGGGCAAATTTCTGCAGAGTATATACGCCAGGCCCCTACTTTCAAACATCCAACTTACAAACGACTCCTACTTGCAAATGGAAAGAGAAAACAGGAAGTGAGAGGAAATCTACCCCTAGAAGGGAAATTCTATCCTGATTTAATTTGGGAAAAAGGTATCTCCTCTAATACTTTATCACCAATCCTTGTTTCAATTAAAACCCCACTTTTCCAAAAGCATTTGTCATTGGGACGGAAAGTGAGGTGACATGTTCTGAACAGATGTGCAAAGACAGCAAATGTTACAGGGGTGATAACCCCTCCCTATGTTCTCCAAAAAGCTTAAAAATTAGATTTTTTTGGGATGGAGCTACACTTCATAATGTACCTGTTCAGATTCTACTTAAGAACAAACCTAAAGCCGCAAGTGGTTTTAAATGGCTTCTTTTTTTCCTTTACAAATGTCATTTTGTGCAAGGACAGTTCTAAACACGGGAAACACATGCCACAGGCATACTTTAGACACCCCCAGGTACCATATTTAAAGGAAAATTTCACTTTTTTTTTTCACTTTATGCATCATTATATAACCCTAATTTTGGGCGCTGGGGCCCCGTATACAAAGGTTTTAAACCATTCAGTGAATGAGGGGTCCAAATCCAAATTCCCTTAAACCAAACGCCATAGGTATTCCCAGTTCCTAAGCTATCAATAGCTTTGACCACATCTAGGGCCATAACCACTCCTTGCCCTGTATCTCTCTGTTGAATCTGCATTGAGAAACAGCCTCGCTGACTATTTATACTGGTGGGATCACATGGGATAAATCCTGTTTGGTCCGGATGTATAAGTCTAGCAAATAATTTTATTTAGTCTGATTTGCCATAACGTTTCGCAAGTATTTTAGCCAATCCGCACAGAGCACAGGAAATAAGGACATTAAGACTTAGAGCACTAACGGGACCTTCCCCTCCTTAATGTAAAACTATTAGTGTTGCTTCCGTTCATTGAACGAAGGCAACCTCCCCTCCTCTTTCGCCCAAGTTACTTTAAGAAGCACTGGCAATAGTACTTTCCCATATTGGTTTATAGGTTACATGCTGGGAGGCCGTCTTGTCCCTGGGTGATTTCTGAATAGACCATTACTATCACAAGCGCCAGTTGGATTTCCCTCCGAAGATTTAGCGGTGCCTCCAATACTCCCTCTTTCTTCATCAGTGAGTAACAGGAATTTCCAACGATTTTTGAAGAATATGTCCATTCCCCTTCCTCCCCCGTCCCACGCGATCTATACAGTTTTTCATAATATAAGCTAAAAGTTTCTGTAATTACTGACTTTTTGGATGATATCTCACCTTTTTCAGGTCATGATCACAGGGTACGTCTGGAGGTAGGAGAATTTGGTATCTCACTAAAAGTTGCCAGCATTTTCCAACATTCACCCCCTCTCCGTAAGCTACCTGTTTCTGAACAATCACTTATTCTCTGATTTCTTAATTGACTACGTCCTTTAGTATTCCAGATTGTATTAATTAGCCCATAGACGCTTTGTGTATCCGGTGTGGGGTTAATGAAGAAATCTCCCCACTTGCTTTCATCAACACAACTCACTCTTAATCCTACTCTCCCATTCCCCTTGTGATCTTTGTTTTAAATTTTTTTATTTTTTAATTTTTGATACTGATTGAGAATCCCTCTTAAATAACGCTTCAAATGCATCGCCACAAAAAAAAAAATTAATACCTCTTGATTCGCAGACTCATTATTAAATTTTATAAATTCTTCCAGTTTTAATAACACCTCCTTTGGGTCCCCTATTTAGTTTCGAACCAAATAGTGGGGTTCATTTTTTTTCCATACTGCAGGGGATCATTTCCCTCCTAAATTTTATTGAGGAATACAACCAGTAGTTGATCAGATACTCCTCTAGGGTTATAAATCTATTATTGAAGAGCGTGTGGAATAGGAGCTTGAATAACATTAGAATTGCAGAACAGCCCTGGAATGCGCCCTCCACAAGACCAAAGAGCCCCTGCATTCCTGTAAAACATGATATAATCTGACTCTCTACTAAAAAACCGTTTGGGTAGGGGGGGTGGATGGGTGTGTGTTTCTGCCATGTACAACCCAGTGATGAACCTATCAAGTTTTCTATGATGAACCCACGTTAAAGGTCCCCAATCTGCTATAATACCGGTACCCCAACTATGCTGTTATAAGAATTCCAATAGCCTATACATTACATCAATTTTGAACGGAGGGGGTATATAATTAATTTCAGACCATATCACTCCGAAGGGAAATTCTATCCTGTTAGATTTAATTTGGGAAAAAGGTATCTCCTCTCTACTGATACTTTATCACCAATCCTTGTTTCAATTAAAACCCCACTTTTCCAAAAGCATTTGTCATTGGGACGGAAAGTGAGGTGACATGTTCTGAACAGATGTGCAAAGACAGCAAATGTTACAGGGGTGATAACCCCTCCCTATGTTCTCCAAAAAGCTAAAAATAGATTTTTTTGGGATGGAGCTACACTTCATAATGTACCTGTTCAGATTCTACTTAAGAACAAACCTAAAGCCGCAAGTGGTTTAAATGGCTTCTTTTTTTCACTTTATGCATCATTAAAATGACTGCTCCCGAAAAATAACGTTAGTTTTTAAAAGTTCTTTTTGCATTGATATATGTCCCCTGGGGCAGGACCCGGGTCCCCAAACCTGTTTTATGACATTAACATGCATATTGGCCGTTGTAATTAGCACTTTTGATTTCGAACGTTCGCGTCCATTATAACGTATAGGGTTCGAAAATTCGCGCGAACTTTCGGTCCGTTCGAAGGTTCTGGTTCGAACCGAACCCGGGGGTGTTCGGCTCATCCCTACTGGTGAATATAGAAACTGTCACTGTGACTCAGGAGGGGACGTGTCATGTCGGTGTCATCATCATCTGTGCTGCTGCACACTGATGACAGTGTCACCGGGAGAGTCAATTTTACGTGTGTGTGCACCTGCCCATTTTCACTTCTTGTCCTCCTGAGTCCTGTCCCTGAGCTACTTACTGTACTTACTAGTAAATCTATCGTATTTACTATCATAAATAAAATAAGAATTTTTTGCCTTAATATTTACCTTAAGGGCCCTTTCACACGGACGTGTCCGTGTACGGAGCCGGCTCTGCACAGCGGGGGATCGCTCCGACAACCCCCCGCTGTGCAGGAAGATGACAGGTCTGTCTCTGCACTCTGTGCAGGGATGGATCTGTCAGAGCGCTGCTCGCCCCTATGGGAGATCGGATGACGACGGACCGTAGAGTCCGTCGTCACCCGATCCGATCCGCAGATGGATGGAAAAATAGCTTTTTCCTCCGTCACACTTTTTCGGATCAGAGTGGGTCGGATGTCAGCGGACATGTCACCGCTGACATCTGTCCCTCCATAAAGGTCTATGGAGGGTCTGTTCAGGTCGGCCAAAAAAACTGACAGGTGGACCTGAACGGACCGCCCGTGTGAAAGGGGCCTTAATGACATTGCTAATTGCATATTGTATTTGTTTGTAGCCTAAATACTAAAATGTGTGCTTAAAACTGTAATTTTGTAACTTTTGGAAATGCCAGTAAAAACTTGGCTGTGCATGTAAATGTTGGGTGTTGTGTCAGTAAATTTTAATCTGGAAGGTTGACAACACTGGGGCTGATGTGAATGTACAATGTACAATATATATGTAAAGCGCTGCGTAAATTGACGGCGCTATATAAGTACCTGAAATAAATTAAAAGTTTATGGCACAGCAGACTTCCAGTTAAACGTTTGTAGAAGACATATAGACACATAGAAGACATATATTCCATATATTTTATTTTTTGACATTATCTCGCTCACATTGGTCTGAAAAAATTCCATCTTTTTTATTTATAGAGAGTTTCTACAATTTGATCTTGTGTAACTGTTTTACAAGTGTATGGACATGCCAAAAACAGTATTTATACACAATATATAGAGCCGGTTCACACATGGGCAACCTGGGATTCGACTTTAGGTCGCCCCAAGTCACGTGGTTGAGAAAATCAATGGAAGTGAATGGAGCTGTCTTAATGTACACTACTGCAGTCGCTCCGACTTCAGAAAAGGTTCCTGTACGACTTCAATCCGACTTCTAGGCGACTTTTAATGGAAGTCGCCTCCAAGTCGGATCTCCATCTATATTGGAGCGACAATGTTGCCTCTCTAATAATAAAAACCGGCATGGGTTCCCCTCCAAGGGCAAACTAGGCCCTTAGATCTGGTATGGATTTTAAGGGGAACCCCTACAACGAAAGAGCGTCGTGGGGGTCCCCCCAAAATCCATACCAGACCCCTATCCGAGCACGCAGCCCGGCCGGTCAGAAAAGGGGTGGGGACGAGCGAGCGCCCCCCTCCTGAACTGTACCAGGCCGCATGCCCTCAACGTGGGGGGTTAGGTGCTTTTGGGAAGGGGGCGCCCTACGTCCCCCCCACCCCAAAGCACCTTGTCCCCATGACAAGGGCCTCTTCCCGACAACCCTGGCTGTTGGTTGTCGGGGTCTGCGGGCGGGGGTCTTATCGGAATCCGGGAGCCCCCTTTAATAAGGGGGCCCCCAGATCCTGGCCCCCCCACCCTATGTGAATGAGTATGGGGTAAAAAAAAGTGTCAATAAAAGAACACACTAGACAGGTTTTTAAAGTAATTTATTAGGCAGCTCCGAAGGTCTTCTTCCGACTTCGGGGGTCTCTTCCGACTCCTCTGCTCTCTTCTCCCGGTCTCTGGTTTTTCTCCCGCTCTCCTGTTCTTCTGCCGGGTTTCTCCGCTATCTTGTTCCAGCTCTTTTACTATTGTTGATCTGGTCTTCTCCGTCCTTCTTCCCTCTTCTCTCTTCTTCCAATGTTGACACAACACTCTCTCCCGCTGTAATGCTGTGTGGACATGCGCAACAAATGATATAGGCATGGGGCGCGGTCGCTGGGTGATGTCACACGGTGACCCCGCCCCTTATGCTGTCAAAGTCCCAGCATGCCCCGGGACTTGTCCTAGGGTGACAATGTGACAATGCTCATTTACTTAAATGTATCTATGGAGGAAGTCATATCTGCTACACAGACAGGGCTTCAAACATGTCCCTCTTTTCAACACTGTATTATGGATGCAGGGGGGATGAAATTAGTAGTTCACAAAAGGAAGACAGTTCAGCTCACAGGGCACTCTGAGACATGGACATGTCTGGCAAAGAATTTCATCTAAAGACTGTAAAGCCCCATACACACGGTCGGACTTTTTCATCAATTTGGTCCGATCGGACAAGGTTGTTGAAAAATCAGACCGTGTGTATGCACCATCGGACAGTGTTCGTCGGTTTGTCCGTCGGACAAAGTCTTATCTCCTGCTGGAAAGATTTGCCGTCAACCCGGTCCGATCACACCAAATCCGAGCGTGTGTACGCTTGTCCGACGGACAAAGTGCTACGCATGCTCAGAAGAAATTCTGTGACGGAAGCGCTCGGTCAGGTAAAACTACCTTTCCTAATCGACACAGCACATTCGTCACGCTGCAATGTTAAAATGTCTTTAATGCAGCGCATTCTCTTTTTCTTTACAATGCAACAAGAATGACATCTTTTAGCTGCTCCTATTCACCCGCACTTCTCACAAACTTACTTCTTTATTACTTTGCAGCATTTATACACTACATGTTTATTTTTACTCTGAACGGAAAAGAATCTTTGTTATTTTTTTACCATGATTTGTCTTTTTTTTTTTTTTTTTTGGGGAATACATATTTGAATGTTTTTTTTTGTTTTTTTTGGAGGGGGGGTTGTGTGTCTCAAATTACCAAAAACACATTATTTACATTTGTATTTCTTGCTTAAATTTACTAGGAGGTTGTTTGTTGTTGTTGCCCCTTGTTAATTCTACTTTAGGATTAGTGAAATGTACCAGCCTACTCAAAGAAAAACTGTCATTGTAGCAAAGTAAAACACAATAGTCAATGATTATTTCAAATCAAAAAAACCTTTATTTAGGTCACACCAACAAACCAAAGAGGAACGCAGCCATGGTGAAACTTGGGGAATTTGCAAAGTCTTGGCCCCCCACGGCAACCATCATTGTCCAAGCGTAGAAAATTGGGGGCCTGAGGAGTACGTATATTAAGGGGAGTGCAATCTGGTCGTGAAGTCCAAAGTATCCGGAACTGCAGCAGATGCCATCTAGGTCCCCAGGCTCTGGTACTACAAGAGGCTCCATCTTCTCTCACACCAGACTGATTGCAGGTCGTCACTCTCAGGTCTTCCTTCCACGCTTCCTTCCACGCTGTGGCTGTCATGCTGGTGGGGTGGCAGAAAGAGGAGGAGGAGGAGGAGGAGGCGGAGCATGGTAACTATGGCAAACATGTGTGACTGGGGTCATCTCCCCAGCCCTACCCTTATTTAGGACATGGAGGATGAGCCCCTCACACATGTTGCGTTGCCCCACCTCCATACCCATCATTTTTGTGACAACCACCGAGCCAAAGGTCTCCTCGTCGGCGGGTGTGGCATGTAGGGAGTCTGAAGCCTCTCTGATCATCCGGAGCGCTGACTGTGCCGCATAACCCCCCCTTCTCGCCCTTTTGTACGGAGGGCGGAGGGGAGGGGTTTGGGTGTCAGTCAGGCTCCGAGGCCTAGCCCCCTCTTGGCTGCCACTACCCAGCTGGTGGCTGCCACTAACCCCTGCCTCCTCCTGACTGCCACCTTCCACAGCCACCTCCTGGCTGAGGTCTTCCTGTGTAGGAAAAAGGGACATAGTTTCAGTTATTTGTTCATCAAACACACACAATTCTCATCTAGTGACTGGTGCAAAATGTTTACAAATAGAAAACCATACAATTCTCAGCCCTGCAGTTTAGATTCTGGCCCCAAATGTCTCCCACACCACTGTCTGTTGATATGTCAAACACGTTAGGAACTAAGCAATTGGCGATCCTGAATTAAGTGAACATCATTCATTATTCCCATAAATGGTAACAAAACTACTATACCTGGAACAAGCTGGGCTCCTCCACCTCTTCCAGACTGCGCATGCTTCAAACTCCGCCCGCCCCTGACGATCTTTCTCGTCTATTCCCCACCCCTTCTCTTTACGGCGTAGTGGGGAGAGCACATGGCGGGGACACAGCAGGTGCGCCACAAATATCCCACCAACGAGGAGGAGGACGAGGAAAGTCCGGAGGCAGAAACGTCCCGATCCCGGAGCCTGAAATTCAAGGCCTCCAATATGTCATTTGGAGAAATGTTGGAGATGGTGGACATATTAAAGAGGAGCGACTATGATGGGAAGTATGGGCCTTACCTCAACCCCAATGTCCGCAAGGCCAAGATCATGTCTAAAGTTGTGAGAAGGCTGTACAATAATTTTGGGGTACAACGATCCAAGGAGCAACTCAGGAAACGCTGGTCAGACCTGAAACTGAGGGAGGCCAGTACAGAAAGATCAAGAGAATTCTTCAAAAAAGTAAGTAGTTGTGTTTTGTGTTTGATTTCTTGCTTGCATACTGCTCCATTGTGTTTTGATTTTTACCAAGTTGTACATTCCAAAATGGCCACTTTCAGGTTCGTCTGTGCATTCGATCGTACTCAGCCTCGATCTTTCTGCCACTGTCATGGTCGTGTGTGTGTGCATTCGATCGTACGCAACCTCGATCGTTCGGCCACTTATAATACGATGTTTGGTGTTTTTTTGGGGGAAAGGAAGTTTGTTCTCCCTAGAAATGTCATCCAGAATGTAAAGCCAATTTATTCAATGTAAAGGAGAGGTCACCCAGTAGCTGTTTACCCATCTGGACTCGAGAGCACTAGTGCTGGGACACCCAAACCCCCTTTTTATTAGCCTTTTCCACACATGTGCTCCAGTGGATACTAGAGGGGGGTCTCCATCACACAAACTTCTACCAAAAAGCTAGTCAGTTTAGCACCTTTACAAAGTGACTACATTCATGTAGTTGACATTTGTAACTGGCCAAACTAAAATAGTGTCCGTCACTTTCAAGCAATGTTTGTCATTTCCTATTTCTGCCCTCAATAGTTTGTGTTGCTAAATCTTCCTTTTGGACATTCTCATAGGGGAGCGAAAACTTGGGCCGTCTGAGGAAACCCCCAAACCAACACCTCCCAAAAAAGGGGAAAGAGCAGAAGCAGAGGAGGAGGAGGAGGAGGAGGAAGGAGAGATCATCGAACTTGGAGAAATTGTCACCACAACAGGTGAGTGTGGGAGAACACAGCTACTGGTAAGCTAATCCATGTATGGCTGCCTCATTTCCAACACCCCATTTTTGTTTGTTTGTGGTTTTTAGGTGACGTGGATGTTGTGGAAGAAAAATCGCACTTTACCACAGAGAGTGCCCACGTACTCATCGGAGAGATAATGGTCTGCAATCGAGATCTAGATTACATAAAGCAAAACATCAATGATGTTCAACAAAAATTGAAGAACATCATTGATGTTTTAGGAAAAATATGAAAACGCACCAAGTAATTAACACACATTTGTGCCTGCTTCTGAACACATTTGCAACTTAAAAACTGTCTGAAATTTGGAACATGCACACATTGTGTCCACATGTGCTAGCTCCCACCATGGTGGATGAATGGCAACGTTTTTTTGGGGGTGCAAACACTTTACGAACTACGAAAGTGGTTGTGGTGAAGGGGTTGCACCCCCAAAAAACGTCCATTCATCCCCATGATGGAAAATGGCACTTTTGAAGCTTCTAGGCATGTGTTTTCCCATCTAATGACCATTTTCAGACCCAAATTGTGTGCATGTTCCAAATTTCCACTTTTCGGGGGTGACCCCCCCATGTGATGAAGGCAAGATCAAACACACTTTGAACATATAGTCATGTCTGATCTTGTCTTCACTCAGTTTTGGCGTGAAGATTGTAAACGCACTTGGGAATGTTTTCCTAGTAAACTTTTATTTTTCTAAATGTGTGGCTTCCTTATTTAAAAAACACAATGCATTATGTATGTAAAATGAAAAGGATATGGGGGGCAATGGGTGTTATTTACTAAAGGCAAATCCACTTTGCACTCCAATTTTCTTTCCCTGTGAACTTTTTCAATGCACTTGTAGAGCATAGCGGATTTGACTTATGTAAATGACACCCACAGTGCTTTGTACGAAAACACGGAGCACAGCATTTTGGAGAATACACACATGTCAGACCTGGTGATGAAAAGGAGTATTTTGGGTGTCAGTTAAGCAGTACAAACCTTCTCTAGACCAAAGATTAGGTAGCAAACACACAACATGAGAATAATCTTTTTGGGAAGAAGAGACTGTTACCTCCTTTTGCCCAGAAAGTGCATTCCCACTGTCGAAGGCAAAGGGAAAAAATGTCAAAGTAAAATAAGCTAAAAAGAAGACTGAAATGACAAGAAATCATAGGTTGGTTAAAATATCAGATTTATTAAAAAATGCCTCTCACACATCGTCAGGCAGAGCAATGGCCCCCCTACCCACAAAGTACTCCATATATTGGTCCCGGACAACACGGGCATTTAGAGGGGGCAAGCCTGGACGTGCCACTCGAAGGGCTGTGAGTTCGGCATTTGGAGGGCCCTCCACATCTGGGCCAACGGGCACCACATAGTTCCTGTTATGTCTTTTGAGGAAGTTGTGCAATATGCAACAGGCAAGAACTATGTGGTTGAGTTTGTATTCCGCCAAGTTAAATGCCGTCAGGAACAGGCGGAAGCGGCTGGCCAGGATGCCAAAAGCGTTCTCCACAACTCTTCTGGCTCTGGACAGCCTGTAGTTGAAGACCCTCTGGTCCGGGGTGAGGGTCCTCATCGGGAACGGCCTCATCACATGGGGAGTCAACGCAAACGCTTCATCTGCGACAAAGACGAAGGGGAGTCCTTCGGCATTCTCCTCTGGAGGTGGCAAGCACAGACTGCCACTTTGGAGACGCCAGTAGAACTCCGTGTGCGTAATGGCCCCACCATCCGATATCCGGCCGTTCATCCCCACGTCCACATACATAAACTCGTATGTTGCCGACACCACCGCCAACATCACTACACTATTAAACCCTTTATAATTATAATAGTAGGACCCCGAGTTGGGCGGTGGGACGATGCGGACGTGTTTCCCATCAATCGCCCCTCCGCAGTTAGGAAAGTCCCAACGGCTGGCAAAGTGGGAGGCCACAGTCTGCCATTCCTGTGGCGTGGAAGGGAACTGTGGAGTGAAACAAGAAAAAAAAATTAGTCACTTTGCACCTAAACATTGCAAGCAGATTAGACAATCAACATCTTGGAACAAGAGCATTGTATAAAATTGGAGGCTGGAAAGTATTTGCACAGAAAAGTAGAGGCTCCCCTTCACAGATTACTCACCCCCCCATCAATCCCCCCACTTCTGATGGGACATTGGCAATAACTAGGGTTTTGGGGGGGGGGGTGGTGGACAGCTAACCCTCTGCACTTCATTGATTGGCAAATGGCTCAATAATGTGGGCTAGTTTGGCCAGACCCTCTGTACTTAACACTATTGGCAGGCCACAGGAAAGATCAAATAACATTACAACCCCCCCCCCCCCCCCCCAAAAAAAGGCAGGCACAGTGTGACATTATTAAATTGCCAAGCAAGCTAATAGGAGGGAAAGAAGACAAAAAAATAGGAAATGGAATGTATGGAGGCAGCCCCTTGCACTACATGCTTTGCTGAATTCATCCCTAAAGATGCGCACTATAAAGAGGTAGGTATATAGTGTGTATGGACCTTGGGAAAGCCAGCAGATAAAGGATTGGTACCATCTGACCGAGCAGTTGGGGGAGGGGGTTCCTAATGAGTTTGCCCCCCCCCCCCACCAAAAGAAAAAAAAAAGGGGGCTCTACATGAAGTCAACCACACAGCAAACATTTGTGCATATTTTAGGGGGTGTTTTGGGGCAAACAATACTATGCAGCAGACAAAAGACATTGCTTAAGTGACTAGGCCATAGGTGTCTATTGGGGCAGAAGAGCATGCTGGTGAGGTAAGTGAAGGGAAAAATGCATGAAGGAGAAAAGGGGCACAGCATATTAGAACATATTGCAATCATGGTAATTAGGGAAGGAGGTCAAAAATACAAGTCATTAGCAAACAGAGCATACATAGAAGGGAATAGTAAAGTATAAATGTTACCTTAATATAGTCCTCCTGCAGGACCTGAATGATGGCAGAACAGGTCTCTGGAATAATGATTCCCAGGGCCTGGGGAGAGATACCTGAAGAGAACTTCAAATCCTGAAGACTTCTCCCTGTCGCCAAGTACCTCAACGTAGCAACAAGCCTCTGCTCCGGAGTAATGGCTTGTCTCATGCAGGTATCCTGCCGGCTGATAAAGGGGGTCAGCAAAGCCAAAAGACGGTGAAAATCGGGGTCCGTCATCCTGAGAAAGTTCCTGAAATCATCAGGATTATTCTCCCGGATCTCACGAAGCAAAGGCATGTGCGAGAACTGGTCACGCTGAAGCAACCAATTCTTGGTCCACATACTCCTCGTCACTATGTTCATGGACGGGTCTTGGGTCAAAGCTAAAAGCCCGACACCAATTCCGCGTACAGCACGAACTCGGCGACGAGTACGCACGGGAAACATCGCTCAGAAGGTCACAAAAGGTCGGCTGGTCAGAACGGACAAACAGAAAGCACCGATAAACAGCAAGGCCTGAAAGAACGAAATGAATACCAGCAACGAGCAGACAATAAGCAGTGCAAATCAAAGCGTCCTATATCAAGATATAGGCCGCAATGACCAACAAATGCGAACTGACTACACGCACTAGTAAACAGATACGCACGACAAGCACAAACTGAAGAGCAGTAACGATCTGAGTCAGAAAACTGAGAAGCGCGAATCTTAAGTCACCAAACTTCGACTAACTCTCGATAAACACGGGATCAGCAGAAGGAGCCCAACGGGTGCCTGACGTGGTGCTGAACTTCCCTTTTGTAATCTCGTGGACGACGACTTACGTCACGACGTTCTTCCAGACCGGATATTCCGACAACGTAGTCCGACCGTGTGTACGCAACACCAACATCGGACAAAGTACGTCGGACAAAGTCCGACCGACCTGGTCCGCGGATTGTCCGAGCGTGTGTATGGGGCTTAAAAGTGGTTGTACACCCTGTACAACCACTTTTAACTACAGGTACGCCTACATTAAGGTTTACCTGTAGGTGCTGGAAATATCTCCTAAACCTCCATGGTTTAGGAGATATTTAAAAAAAAGACGAGTGCCGATGTCATTGGCGCATGCGCACTTTAGAAAGGACACATCGTGTCGTTTCTAATATGGGTAATGCCGTGACTGGCGGCTCGCGCGCGCATGCGCAGGAGTGACGTCACGCGGCTCCGGCCAGTCACAGAGCTGGACTTCGCGACTCCGGAAGGAAGAGGGGCGAAGATGGACGCTCCCTGCCAATCGGGACAACGGAGACATCACGGGCTTCGGTGTTAGGTAAGTGACACATAATGGGCTACTATGCGATGCATAGTAGTCCATTATGTTTTACCTTTGCAGGGAAATAAAGAGGAAGTAAAACCCACCAGGGTTTACTTCCTCTTTAAGCGGTAATGTACTACATTTTTGTTCTTGAGTTTAGATGTCCTTTAAATAATATGTTTTATCACAGAGTTTTATGCATAAGGCTATAAAGGGGAACAACAGAAGAGGAAAAAGGCATAGAATGATGTTCCAAAAATAGCACAGGTGGGAAGGGAAGGGACAGATGGAAGTTATGTTAAAACTCTCTTCCCTTGCCACTGAAGTAGAAAGTGAGGCAGAACACAATTATTTTAAGTTGTCAGCAGAGCAAAATGTGAGGGAAAATTTTCCAGTGATGAATCATGTTTCTATAACAAATCTCTAAAATACAAAGTCTACTTTGGAGAGATTTCCGCTTACCGGTATATTCTGTTGTGCCTCCAGGACAGGAATTGAAGAGAGATCTTCCCAGTGAGCCACATGCAGCAAAAAAACAAAACCAAAAAAACCTGAGAGGGGTTTTAACCATTCCCTACTCTACCAAAAACTGAAATAAAAATGGATTTACATGCATTTTGGGTGTAGTCTCCATCAACTGGAGCATCACTCCAGTTTAAACTCTTCTACCACCGAGGGTCACAAAGAAGTAATGAAGGGACCATGTGTAACAAAAACTACAAGTTTGACATGCTTGGCTTAAAGGGAGAACAAAGTACTGAAATAATATTTGCAAAGCTTGTTCGTTCAATGCCCTGCTTTATAAGCTACAGTAAAACTCCAGAGGTTGCAGTTGCGGAGGAGGCACAACTTCTACATAGAAGGTTTTATGGGCTTGGGGAATCTACAGTTGAACCATCTTCTGAAAAGGGGTCATTAATATCCATCCTATGTAAAGATATATGCGAGTAGGCTCTCATAATCAAAATATAAATATATGCTATGCATGAATCTATTCATTAACCATATAGGGGGTTAGCGTGGATAGAGGAGGCAGTGTCCGTGTGCCCTTAATGGACGGGCTGCTCCTGCCATGTACTCTGCCTTACATACTACTGACCCCTGTACTCTGCCTTATATGATACTACTGACCCATGTACTCTGCCTTACATACTACTGACCCCTGTACTCTGCCTTACATGATACTACTGACCCATGTACTCTGCCTCACATACTACTGATACCTGTACATTGGTCCACATACTACTGACCATTGTACTTTGCCTATATAATACTACTTCTCCTTAGGGCAAGCACCCCCTCCCCCCAAATACATTTTATACGTTCTTCTGTGTAGATAGCTTATTTGGAGCCAACTTTTGCCTAGTCCTGCTGTTCTTTTAACCTTTTTTTCCTGTGGGATGGTGGTGGGCAGATGTGGCATGGTTGAATGATGTGCCATGGTTTTCTGGAAAATCTGAGATAATTTGATGACGTAGAGGTATGTCCTTGATGCCCTGGGTTGAATGATTTTGTGCCTTATCCAACTCAGAAGAGGATCATTGGCTGGCACCATAGGAGGACACGGAGGGCAATGCTGGAGCATAGAGACAGTAAGTACTGCTTTAGGACCTTTTTAATATGTAGGTTGATTGGTAAATGATTGGGCTTCAATACAGTAACAACATATGTTAAAGCAAGCATGTAAAAAGTAAAAGAATTACAACTAACATTGCAAAATACAATATACTTTCCATTTAATGCAACCATTTTAATTATTCAGTTTATTACAGCACTTTGAATTATGTCTCAGGAATTCCAATAAATAATGTTGTATAAAGTCAGCCCATTTTGCCATGATGTAGGCATTTTATACACACATTTTGTAGGAATATATAAATTTCCATCTGTCTACATTGTATGTTTACATGTAAAACTCAACAATTGGAAGTGCAGAAAAAATATGGTAAAAATAGACCTCAGTCTTTGATCAATAAAGGCTTTTGTGTGTGTAATTAGTCAAGACTCAGGAGCTATTATCAAAAGCTTTCATCTGTGCAAAAAAATCCTGTGTTTACGGGACTAAACAGACTGTACTTTACAGGCTAAAGCAAATGAGCTAAACAAATTAACATTATGGGTAACTTGTGTTAATCCCTCATTTACTGTAACTCGATGTCTAATAATGATGGCAGGTCTGTTCATATTTTGTGATCCATTTTCCTATACTTTGGGAATTTTGAACGTGGTTGAAAACAACCTATCAAAGGAAATCCCTGGGAATCAAAGAGGTTTTTACGTCCACATGTTCAAAGTTCTTTAAATACAGACAAATCACCCAGTTGCCCTTGGCAAGCAAGTTCAGACTTAAATAGGCTGAGATACTAGTGGTGCCTGTTAAATGCAAGCATATGAGACATGCAAGCAAATGTTTAGAAAGAGTAAACTCATCTAATTGTGGGAGAGTAATGACATTAAACAGAAGGAATCAGGTGATTTATAAATCGACGGTGTCATAAAATCATCTATTTTAAGTAATGTGAATTTTTAGTAGCCATAAAAATAACATTATCCTTCAGGTTCAATCAGTGATCAGGAGACTGATGGGGTAACACAGACCTCAGTAGACACCCATGGCAGACCTCACTTAGAAAGAGAATGTTACTGACTATGTAAAATTATTACAGCTGTTATTCTTCCATTCAGCTTATAGTTTCCATATATCAGTGATGTTGCAATATTTGTGTAAGCCTGGATGTCTATCTATTTTGTTGATAAGAGCATTTGTAAATGTCCTGTTATTATTAACTGATTGGTCCCATTTGAAATATTTTTTTCATAAACCAATTTTGTGCTAGGTATGACATTTCTTGACATTCATTTTTTTTCCAGAAAATAACTATCCTTACTCTTAGCTAAGAGCCTACTACCATAGCACATCCTTTCTAAATCATTCCTCCTTCATGCCTCTGTTCTCATCATCCATCCTTCTAACCCCCTAATCTCTCCAACCAAAGCCATCTCCTTCCTTGTTACATGCTTTAAAGCAGAAGTCTAAAACCTCCCCTTTCGTAAGCCGCCCATACGGTTTGGAAAAACATCTAACATACATATCTCCTGGCTGGTCTGTCACAGATCATTTCTATTCTGCTCTGGCAGTCGCAGTGGGTGGTCTTTCCTCCTGCACACATGAATGGACATGTGAATGACATGTAGTGCAGTAATACTTTGGACCCCGGCTGTGGAATGATTCCACCCCGGTGGGAAGATCCATGACAGCTTGTGCTTAGAGGAAGTTTGATGAATGAGGCTGACCATCATTCAACCAAGAAGACCAGTGGCATCTAGTAATGGACCAGATCTCCTAAAAAGCGGATGGGTTTCTGTAGCTGAAAGTGTTCTCCAAGTCCTCTGGCAATGTAACTCTTTTTAAACTGCTATGAGTTTTCTGAAACAGGAGACTAATACTAATGAGCATAGCCTTTTTTTCCCCAGAAAACGCAAGAGGTTCCAACCCAAGATCAGATGGTACCATTGCCTAACCCACAACAATTTGTTTTTATTTGCCAGCAGAACACTCCTGTAAAACATGTATAGTAATCTCTGCATACAGAAACACAAGCAATGAGATCCACTAGGACTGATTGGAAGCCTACGCTGTAAGAGATAGCTGTTTCTTGGAAATAAACTGGTTTGAAAGCATGGTGAAAAGAATAAAGTATAAAATAAAACAGAGCACAAACCCATGTGTGGCCCAACTTCATACCCAAATTAGATTAAAATTTGCACAAAAATATTACACTATGATGATGATGAAGATGATGAAGTTGCCTAGGCCTTTCAGATACACCTTGGGAGATTAATGTCATCAAGCCTTCTCTACCTTTGGATTATATAGAGAGAAGAATCTGATGACATCAATGTGCCAAAGTAAAAAAAAAAAACTACATATTTGGCTTTGCTTTTTGCCTCTAATTGAATCTGGATGTGATGTACTATCATTTGGTGTTTGCCTTTCTCAAACATACAGATAACATATTCATTGAATAGGAAAGGTATGAGGGGACATTCAATTGCCCCAAACTCTTCCTTTGAACTTGAAAACGAAATAAAACAAAAGAAAAACCTATGAAGCTCCAGTGTCCAGCAACACCCACATATCTAAAAAGTGTCACTTACTGCAGGGCAACTGGCTTAGGAGACTGCATGTATATGAAACGTATTGAGCACAAGCATTCATTTCAATTTCCAGAGCATTTATGAGCAGTATTTGAACATTTTGGTCAAAGAAAAAGATGGGATCCCTTTAAAAGCAGATGGCCGGGGGGGGGGGTTAATATATTTCTGTGGGCTTCAGATCTTCCTGTTGGTAGCTCAATGTCAGCCAGCACCATGGACAGGGCAAGGAAGATAAATTCAATTAATCTAGTACAGATAAGATATGGAAAACAACTACCACATTGGCTGCTACAGACAACAGTCCAATTTCTCCCAGTATGTAACTCAAACTAAAAGAAACACAGAAACTGCCACTGTTTACCTGCTTCTGAATATGCCACCTACCTGGCTTCAACATTTACCTACAGCTGGCATGCAAAGCAGAATAATCTGAGTAAAGACTACTAATTGGAAAAAAAATTCTGAGTCAATAACTTAAAGAAATTGGATCAACATGACAGCAAAGAGAACAAGGGATTTTAGAAGGTGGAGTTCAGCCATAGCTCCATCGATGTTTCTCATAACCAAAACCTGTTGACGGCACAATAAAGGTGCAGCAGCACACTATTGAAACCTTATTTTAGCTCACTCTGTTCTTTTCTCCTGTTAGAATGTTCCTTCCCATCTTTTTTTGTGCATGTGACAGAAAATTATTAGCAACTATTGCTGCCATTCCACCCTCCTTCTATTTGATCACTAAATTCATGAAAAAAAGAACCTAAATGCCCACCATACTTACCTAAATCTGTGGTCAAGTAAAATGCAGGGTCTGGAGTCTTTTTGCTTCTTCAATGCAAAGTGTGAGGGTTCTTCTTTGGGTGCCTATGTCACTGAAGGCTAAAAAAGTGCAGCGGTACCCCCGTAGGGGCTGCTGGATATTACGGTCCCACCTGTCACTTCTGCCCAGCCCGACATTGACTTCCCATTCACCTTAGAGACAATGAACAGTCCGTATGTTTGTTTTGTATTTTATTGAAGGATTTTGAACTTGGATAGGGTAAGAGAAATTATGGGATGCTCAGAATCAATAGTAGAATCAATTGGACGATCAGTTGGATCCTCTATTTACTCTTCTAGAGCTCCAGCCTTCTCCAGCACAACGCTTGTTTGTAGACTGTTTCTCTCTCTCCTGTACAATACTTGGTTCCAGGCACAGCTAGCACATGGTAGGCACAACTCTAACTCTGTCAGGCCTTAGCAACTGCCATTTGCAGGCAGGGACGGTGACCCCCTTTAGTGTAGCAACAAATAGTGAAAGAAAAGTCTTTTAATGCTAGCTGTCCTATGGTGGACTACTGCTCCCAGTCAGTCCTCTTCAGGCCCTGCCAGCCCCCCTGACTGCAGCTGCCCGACTCCACTGCCCATGACATCACAGTCTTTCCTGTTGGCTCTACATTTATCTCCGACTGCACTTTCCCAGTCAGCCTTTCCAGCTCTCCCAACTGTGCTTGTCACTCACCAGCCCTCCTGGCTGCACTCCAGTGGATCCCTCCTGGACACTTGCCTGGCAACACTAGCCCCCATTGTCCTTCTCGGTCCCTTTCTGTGCCTCCTGTCCAGATCCTTCTTTGTTTCTCAGAAAGGCTCCGACTTGCACCCGAACCCCACAGGCCCAAGGTCACCCCCCAGACCGGGGAGTGCTCCCAAGGCCCCAAAAACCTAGTGCTCCATCTTAAGATTCTTCCACCATCAACTTCTCCCCAGCAGGGCTGATTCTAGGTATTTAAGGAGGCCTGCCCCCTGCCAATCCAAGTTGGGGATTGGTCAGGGCTCCTTAGAACACCCCAGGCAGCTCCACCTCTCTTCCCCTCCTCTCTTCCCCTCCTCTCTTCTAGAATCCTCTAAAGACCAGTGGGAGGTAGCCGAGAAGTGATGCTGCATGTGAGTCACCTGCTGCTACTCTAGGCCACTTCCAGCCCACACAGATCAAAACAAACAAGTCTAGCTTTCAGCTAGGCCTGATTAAATTTACCTGCACTCACAAAAATCCTACTTCTAGCACCTACCTAAAGTAGATGGTGCTACACTCACCCTCCACCAGAAACCAGCTGGTCCCTCAGCTGGGAAATTTACAAAAATGGCTCCTGGGCCCAGGAGCAAGGGCATCCCATAAGATCAAATGGAAAGGGGAAAAGGGAGACAACTTGGATGGGGAATTGTACAAATAAATTATGTACAAAAATATATGTGCACATTTCTGATAAGTATTTACATCTGTACAGAATGGATAAGGCACTCCTGACTACAGGTCCCTGCAGATAACAGTATGTACAATCTGAGCCAGAGCATCTCTTCCTCGAGAAAGACACTCTGCCCGAAATTAGATTCTTGTCATGGCTGGGCTCAGCCCTTCCTTCTCTGAGCTGGCTGCTCAGCTGTCGGCTAATTGCCAGCTCCCATCTCTCTCCACAGTTACTCAGCTGTTGTTGATATCCTGCTCATCAGTACTGCCTACTTAAGCCGTCCAGTCCAGAGGAGCTCTGCCTTCACCTTGGTCAACATCACAAGAAACATCTCCTGTGTTCCTGTTTAAAGACTGGCTTTGCTGACATCCCTTCTGGCTCCGGATCCTGTTTGCTGTTCCACTACTTTGATCCCTGACTTCTGGCTTGGCTGACTATCCGTTCCGGTTACTGAACTTTGGCTATGTTTTGACTACATTTGTTCTTTTTACTTTTATTATTAAACAAGTGTGATTTAACTGTACTTCTGTCTCGATCTGATTTCATGGTTTCTGACAATTCTTGACTCCAGCCGGAAGGGATGGATAGCTGTCCCATCCCAGAAGATCCTAAGAGAAGACAAAACAAAAACATCCTATACTTTGGATCTAAATTTACACTGTACACAATTTCTGTCGGGAGGTTGTTAGCATCCTGCCAACAGAAATATAAAACAAAAGCACACACATTTCTTTTTTTTTTTCCTTTTTCTGTCAGAAGGGGATTATAACCTGCTAACAGAACAATAGGGAAGGAAAAAACATATATACAGAGGTGAACAGTCCTCTTCTGGAATTCCTGATGGGAGGGACCCTCCCTGAACAAACAGACCCTCCCTGAACAAACAGGCTCCTTAAAGAGTTAATATGGGAACAAACCTCACCCACATGTCCTTGCGACAGGAAAGTCTCTTCCATTGGGCACAGGGTGGCAGGCTGGTCTTGTCAGATAAGTGTACTCACCGAGGCCGAGATGCTGAGAGCGGTAACCTCTTGCGAATAAGCACACTCCACTCCTGGAGATGGTACAGGGGGTGAAGGGCACAGAGAGGCACGAGTCACCGGGCAGGCAGGGCAGGTCTTGCGTGAAGGTCACCGGGAAGAAGATGGGTCTAGTCTCTTGAGTAACGGGTCCTGAACAAGGTAGAGACCCATCAGCCAGGTGGACCTGGAGGCTTTGTTTCTTGTTCAAGAGAGGAATGCGTAGTCTTTGAGCCAGAGATGCATCTAGGAAACAACTGCAAGCCACCAAATCAATTATGGCCAGTAGCCAGATTCCCTCTTCTGTCACATGTAAGGAGACAGGGAGGATGACATACGTTTGAGCAGGACCAGTGACCTGATAGTTCATGGTAAACTGAAAGTGTGACTTACTGGGTCTCACGGGCAGTTGCGTAGGAAGTGTCCTGGACCCCTACAATACAGGCACAAATTGGCTTGCCATCTCCGTTGTCTTTCATCTGGAGTGAGAGGAGATTGGACCAGTCCTAATTGCATGGGCTCACTTTCCAGAGCGGGAACAGCAGAAGGAGTCGGGAATGGAGGATGAACTGGAGAAGGCTTGGGTAGCATCCAGGTAGGTCGGGAAGACTGAAAACGCTCGGAGCGCCATTCACTTATGCGCCTGTCTAGCTTGATGGCCAGTTGGATTAATTCTTCCAGAGTAGTTGGAGTCTCAACCCGATCCAGCTCATCCTTAAGAGCCTTAGAAAGACACTGACGGTATTGGTATTTGAGGGTGGCTTCGTTCCATGCTGTATCAGCTGACCATTTTCGTATCTTCGAATGTGTAGTCTTCCACCTGTCTCTTCCCTTGGGAGAGGGTGTGTAGGATGGCTTCAGCTGTGGCGGTACGCTGGGGGTCATCATACAGTTGAGTCATAGACTCAAAGAAAGTGTCCAGCGAGTTCAATATAGGGCTCCTTTGCTCCATAAGGTTATGGGCCCAAGCCTGTGGCTCTTTAGATAATAGGGAGATTATGGATCCCACCTTCACAACTTCTGAGGAGAAAGTTCTGGGTTGGAGGGCCAGGTACAAGGAGCAGGCGTTCTTGAATGCTCTGAATTTCTTCAGGTCATCAGAAAATCGCTCAGGTGTGGGAACCCTGGGTTAAGGGAGGGCCATCACCACAGTAGAGCTGGTCTGTGCCTTAGACGGGGTGGCCCCAAAAG
This sequence comes from Lithobates sylvaticus, assembly GCA_028564925.1. Lineage (NCBI taxonomy): Eukaryota > Metazoa > Chordata > Amphibia > Anura > Ranidae > Lithobates > Lithobates sylvaticus. The sequence goes on from CM053026.1 coordinate 83,689,273, forward strand.
AAGGCATAGCAGCTGGTGTAATTTCTGGACTGCCTGCGTGAGGGCCGCAACCTGCTGGCACAGGGCCTCAAGAAGAGAACCCGCTCTGTCGGCCTCTGATATGGCTGGTTTGTTCTGTCAGATAAGGGTACTCACGAGGCCGAGATGCTGAGATCGGTAACCTCTTGTGACTAAGCGCACTCCACTCATGGAGATTGTACAGGTGGTGAAGGGCACAAAGAGGCACGAGTCACCAGCAGGCAGGGCAGGTCTTGTGTGAAGGTCACCGGAAGAAGACATTTGTGCAGGACTGGAAGATGCTGAAGCTCAAGGTGGTAGACGAACCGCAAGTCCAGCAACAGGCCGGGAGTCAAACCCCGATGATAGGCAAAAAAGTCTTGTGCTGGAGACAGATAACAGGTCTGTAAGCAGGCTGATGACCAAGCACTGAAGACTGGTAGGAAGTCCGTAAAACAGGCCGAGGGTCAAGCACTGATAACTGGAAGCAAAGTCTGTAAGCAAGCCTGGGGTCAAGCACTTGGAGACAGATAGCAGAGTCCGGGAGCAGGCCGAGGGTCAATCACTGGAGACAGGTAGCGATTGCCGTAGACAGGCCGAGGGTCAAACACAAGAGGCAGGTAGCGAGATCCAAGAGGCAAGCCGAGGGTCAGATGCAGGAGGAGATCAGAGCAGGTCAAGGTCAATCCGGGTCACAACAGGTAATCAAGAAGCAGGATACAAGCAGGAAACACACAGGGTGGCTTTTATAGGCCAGTGGGAGGCTCATGTTGTGCGCGCTCTATTGCGTACGCCCGTTCGCCGTTCCGCTGAATTGCGCACGCGCATTCGCCGCTTCGCTGAATTACGCCCAGGAATGCGCCGGAGCACCGCTCTACCGCGCATGTGCATAGGAAAGCAGTGATATTGGCGAGGCTGGTAATTGTTTCTTTCCTGACAGGTCTGTTCCTGCAAAGTCAGAGAAAAAGGAACACACGCTGCAACTCTCCAACAGTCCATGTGGCTCACTTCATGCACACTGTGGCTCTTCACAGCCCTTTTAAGCATAGAAGCGAGGATCAGGCAGCCTCGTCTGGCCCCCTCCTTCTTCCTCTCTGGCAACTGAGTAACTCTGTGTGGGTCGAGCCTCCATGACAATGAGCACTCCACTCCATAGATAGATCTCCCAAGCCTCCATTCCCCTTGAAAACAGGCCCACGCAGCATGTAGAAAGTCCCAAACTAGGTCCTCCTCCCACTCTCCCCAGGAGTTCGCCACAATGTTCATAATCTGGAAAGGAACATAGGGAAAGTCCAGGCCCCACTCCAGGGCCACCCTCCACTGCACTTCACGCTGGAAACGGGAGAATATCTGCAACTGCTTGGGATTCCCTCTTCCCTGCAAAACACAGGCACCCTAGTCCCTTATGACCCACTGGGTGGTTGAAGGCCTGTTCAAAAAGAACTGCCTGCTACTAAGCAGGGTTCCTGTGGCTTCCTCAGATCTCACTGCTGGCTCTGCCGTTTCGTACGAATTCGTAATTCGTACGAATTTTTCGAAATTCGTACGAATTTACGAATCCGTAGTACGAATTTTTTTTAATACGAATTCCGTACGGAATACGAAATTCCGTTTACGAATTTCGTCGCCGAATGATTCGAATGAATTCGAATGAATTCGAATGGATTAGAATGAATTCGAATGACAAAGTGTCATTTTTGCAGGAAAAATTCCGTTTACGAATTTCAGCTCCCAATTATTCTAATCCAACTACCAATATCAAATTTCAACTAATTCGAACAAAATTATTATAGCAGATATAACGAATGAATTCGAATGACTTCGAGTGTCATTTTTGCAGAAAAAAAAGCTATTTAAAATCACTTGCGGCTATTGCCGGCAAATGAATTGTCGGCTCCATAACACAGAGAACAGTCATTCATTGATATATATAAAAAAAAAAAAGCGTAGGGGTCCCCCCAAATTCAATAACCAGGCCCTTCAGGTCTGGTATGGATATTAAGGGGGACCCCAGCCAAAAAAAAAAAAATGGCGTGGGGTCCCCCCCAAATATCCATACCAGACCCTTCAGGTCTGGGATGGATTTTAAGGGGAAGCCCGGCCAAAAAAAAATGGCGTAGGGTCCCCCTCAAAATCCATACCAGACCCTTTATCCGAGCACGCAACCTGGCAGGCCGCAGGAAAAGAGGGTGGGACGAGAGCGGCCCCCCCTCCCGCCTGAACCGTACCAGGCCACATGCCCTCAACATTGGGAGGGTGCTTTGGGGTCCCCCCCAAAGCACCTTGTCCCCATGTTGATGAGGACAAGGGCCTCATCCCCACAACCCTGGCCGGTGGTTGTGGGGGTCTGCGGGCGGGGGGCTTATCGGAATCTGGAAGCCCCCTTTAACAAGGGGACCCCCAGATCCCGGCCCCCCCCCCTGTGTGAAATGGTAAGGGGGTACAAAAATGACGCACGGGGACGTCATGGGGAATTCCCTATGGCTTTCCCCATGACGTCAGAGGGGGGGCGGGGTCACCAGGTGCCCTCCGTTATAAAAGACCTGTCAGCCGGAGCGAAGCCTCACAGAGCGGGAGCCTCCCATTGCGAGGAGCGGCCTGCGAGAAGAGACGCCGATGCCGGACGAGAAGGACGAGAAGACCGGAGCAAGAAGAAGCGAATCGAAGGAAGAAGAAGATGGAAGAAGATGACGGAAGGAGAAGATGAAGAAACCGAAGGATGAAGAAAGAAGAAAGAAGAATTTAATAAAGGAATTGTCAAAGACCGTCTCCTGACCCCCTTCTATATACTATATACTCTATAGTATGCCTATGAAGGGGGGGCATGTTTCCCGTGTTTAGAACTGTCTCTGTACAATGTGTCATTTTTTGCAGGAAAAAAAAAGCTATTTAAAATCACTCGCGGCTAATTGCCGATTCCCGTAATACAGAGAACAATTCGAATACAACAACTAACAAATATCTAATTTCAACTAATATGAAAGAAATTATAATAGCGGATATAACGAATGCTTCGGATGATTTGAGATTCAGTATATCTAATATAGAGAACTGTCTCTGTACAATGTGTCATTTTTGCAGAAAAAAAAAACGATTTAAAATCACTTGCGGCTATTGCCGGCAAATGAATTGTCGGATCCGTAATACAGAGAACTGTCATTCATTGAAGTCATTGATAAAAAAAATGCGTAGGGGTCCCCCCAAATTCAATAACCAGGCCCTTCAGGTCTGGGATGGATATTAAGGGGGACCCCAGCCAAAAAAAAAATGGCGTAGGGTCCCCCTCAAAATCCATACCAGACCCTTGAGGTCTGGGATGGATTTTAAGGGGAACCCCAGCCAAAAAAAATGGCGTGGGGTCCCCCTCAAAATCCATACCAGACCCTTATCTGAGCACGCAACCTGGCAGGCCGCAGGAAAAGAGGGGGGGACGAGAGCGCCCCCCCTCCCGCCTGAACCGTACCAGGCCACATGCCCTCAACATTGGGAGGATGCTTTGGGGGTCTGAGACCCCCAAAGCACCTTGTCCCCATGTTGATGAGGACAAGGGCCTCTTCCCCACAACTGTGCCCGGTGGTTGTGGGGGTCTGCGGGCGGGGGGGCTTATCGGAATCTGGAAGTCCCCTTTAACAAGGGGACCCCCAGATCCTGGCCCCCCCCTGTGTGAAATGGTAAGGGGGTACAAAAGTACCCCTACCATTTCACCAAAAAAGTGTCAAAAATGGTAAAAATGACAGGAGACGGTCTTTGACAATTCCTTTATTAAATTCTTCTTTCTTCTTTCTTCATCCCCGCCCCCCCTCTGACGTCATGGGGAAAGCCATAGGGAAGTCCACATGACGTCCCCGTGTGTCAGAGGGGGCGGGGTTACCAGGTGCCCTCCATTATAAAAGACCTGTCAGCCGGAGCGAAGCCTCACACAGCGGGAGCCTCCCATTGCGCGGAGCGGCCTGCGAGAAGAGACGCCGACGCCGGACGAGAAGGACGAGAAGACCGGAGGAAGAAGAAGCGAATCGAAGGAAGAAGAAGATGGAAGAAGATGACGGAAGGAGAAGATGAAGAAACCGAAGGATGAAGAAAGAAGAAAGAAGATTTTAATAAAGGAATTGTCAAAGACCGTCTCCTGTCATTTTTAAAATTTTTGTCACCTTTTTTGGTGAAATGGTAGGGGTACTTTTGTACCCCCTTACCATTTCACAAAGGGGGGGGGGCGGGGATCTGGGGGTCCCCTTGTTAAAGGGGGCTTCCAGATTCCGATAAGCCCCCCGCCCGCAGACCCCCACAACCACCGGCCAGGGTTGTGGGGATGAGGCCCTTGTCCTCATCAACATGGGGACAAGGTGCTTTGGGGGGGACCCCAAAGCACCCTCCCAATGTTGAGGGCATGTGGCCTGGTACGGTTCAGGCGGGAGGGGGGCTGCTCTCATCCCCCCCTCTTTTCCTGCGGCCTGCCAGGTTGCATGCTCGGATAAAGGGTCTGGTATGGATTTTGATAGGGGAACCTACGCCATTTTTTTTTTTTTTGGCCGGGGTTCCCCTTAAAATCTAACCTAGACCTGAAGGGTCTGGTATGGATATTTGGGGGGGACCCCACGCCATTTTTTTTGGCTGGGGTTCCCCTTAATATCCATACCAGACTTGAAGGGCCTGGTTATTGAATTTGGGGGGACCCCCACGCTTTTTTTTTTTTTTTTTATCAATGAATGACTGTTCTCAATATTTGTAGTTGGATTTACTAACGATTCGTAACTATTCGTAACGATTCGTAACGATTCGTAACTTGAAATTGAAATTCGATATTTGTAGTTGGATTCGAATTGTTCTCTCTGTGTTATGAGAACCGACAATTCATTAGCCGCTAACGATTCGTAACTTTACTAACGATTCGTAAAAATTTTTACGATTCGTACGGAATTCGTATTTCGTACGAATTTGAACGGAATTTCGTACACGAATTACGAATTACAAATTTTTTTATATACGAAACGGGACGAAACGAAACGAAACTAATTTTTTGACAGTTCCCATGTCTACAGCACATGGTGAAAAGTCCCTGAATTGCAGGATTGGTATAAGTGGCCGCTCCAGTGCTGATTGGGGCGACTGGGTAAGCAGGCAGTAACAACTGGTAATAACTCCCGCTGGTTGTTATGGGCAACGGCACTTATTTGTACAGTTCTGAATAGCAGGCAGAGCACATAAGTCCTTCCCAGTGTTCAATTCCTCAATACTGGTGGAACAAACACAGTTCTCTGGCTCGTTCAACCGCCGTTGCTAGGGGCAACGGCTGCCAGGTTACCTGTGAACAGGTGGTGTCAGAACGATTTCCCAAATGTAGCGCTACCCCCATTGGGGCTGCTGGATATTGTGCTCCCATCTGTCCCTTCTGCCCAGCCCAACATTCACTTCCCATAAACCATTGAGACAATGAGCAGCTTGTATGTTTGTTTTGTATTTTATTGAGGGATTTTGAACTTGGATAGGGTAAGGGAAATTATGGGATGCCAAGAATCAATAGTATAATCAATTGGACAATTAGTTGGAACCTCTATTTACTCTTCTAGAGCTCCAGCCTCCTCCAGCACAACGTTTATTTGTAGACTGTTTCTCTCTCTCCTGTACAATACTTGGTTACAGGCACAGCTAGCACATGGTAGGCCCAACTCTGACTCTGTCAGGCCTTAGCAACTGCCATTTGCAGGCAGGGACCGTGGGCCCGTTTAGTGTAGCAACAAATAGTGAAAGAAAAGTATTTTAATGCTAGCTGTCCTATGGTGGACTACTGCTCCCAGTCAGTCCTCTTCAGGCCCTGCCAGCCCTCCTGACTGCAGCTGCCCGACTCCACTGCCCATGACATCACAGTCTCTCCTGCTGGCTCTACATCCATCTCAGACTGCACTTTCCCAGTCTGCTCCGGCATGCCTCCCCAGCTCTCCCAACTGTGCCTGTTACTCACCAGCCCTACAGGCTGCACTCTGTTGGATCCCTCCTGGAGACTTGCCCTGCAACACTAGCTCCCATTGTCCTTCTCGGTCCCTCTCTGTGCCTCCCATCCAGATCTCTGAAAGGCTGATTACATTTACCTGCACTCACAAAAATCCTACTGCTAGCACCTACCTAAAGTAGAGGGTGCTACAAAAGTATAAGATAAAGGGCCAGTGCAAGACCTGTCAGAAATGGCATGGCTGAATCACCGATCTCTACTCCTGGAAGAGATACCAACGAGGGTCACATGACTGTTAGCTAATATGAGTTTTTAGGGGGTTTAGAAAAGTCGATTTTTTTTCTTTAAATGGAAAAAGTAAATAGGTAGGAGTGGTGTGGGATTAGGGTGAGAGGTAGCGAATAGGGGGATTTTTAAATTTTCCATTGATGGACTTTAACTTACTCATGGATTCTGAGGTGGACAACCTAAACTTCCATGTATGCACAATTACATACAGAAAATCATTTACCATCTGTTATCTTAACATCACTGAAAACATGCACACATGGTTCACATTAAAATATTTTTAAAGTTGTACTTATTACAAAAAAAAAAAAAAACGTGCTAGCAGCAAAGTTATTAATACAAATTACAGTAATGTATAGGAAACACATTTAATTTACTGTAAAAAAAAAAAAAAGCACATTCCAAGATTTGTTGGGCAGGATCTAAAATAATGCTGAGACACATTTTCATACTTTATCGATGTTTGTAGGAGTTGTGCTGCTTTTAAAGTTTTATTTCTTCAATGCTATTGCTGAATAAATAGGGTAGTTAAAATGCCATCCCTACAGTACAGACAGGAACTATAGTTAAGAGCCTGGTAACCCACTTACTTTTCCAAAAAGAAAACAAAGTCTTTTTAACATAGGGTTTCCCAAGCAGGGGCTTCAACTTCACAAAGCAACAACAGGCAACAAAAAAAAATTAGCCCACTTGGCTACGTTCAGCACCTCTGCCACTGTTGGCAATGGTCTCCCTGACCATAGGTTCCTCAGGCTCCATTAACTTAAATTGCAGTATCTCGCTGAAGGAGCACGTGCTTAACCCCTATCCAGAGGGTCTCATGATACTCCAGGTGCTCTCACTCCTTCGAGACTCACAGATTCCTCTGGCTCCCCTGGACTCTCTCCCAGTTGCCTCTCTCAGCTGACCTAACTCTCTTGGTCTAATGGCCTGGTACCTGTCCCACATGGAGTGCTGTCTCAAGGATCTTGTCTTGGTCCCAGACAGGAGCACACTTCCCTCCTGGCTGCAGAAACTGAAACAACTCCAACTCCATCTGCCACTGTAGTAATCCTTATTAATCTTATATTGCCCCTGCACACCAGTGCACTCACTCAGGCTGCTCTCAATTATCAAAGACTGGACACCCGATTGAAAGGTTCTGTCTCAGCAAATATTCTTTGGAACTTTCAAGCTCCTGGCACTCACCCAGAATTACTAAATCTGGAGAAAACATAGAACACCATTTTCTCTGTCCGCAATCAACCTGCCAGAGCTTCTCAAACTGCAGTTTTGAGAATCTAGTGTAATTTTTACACAAATTCACAAAATTCTCACCATGGCAGGGCTTTGCACATCACAGGACTCGATGCCAAGGCAAAATCTTTTTCCTTTAATTACAGGATGGCTTTTTATGATAAACGGTGGTAGCATTACTAGAAGGTCAACTTTAAAAATAAGCACTGTATATTGAGTAGGATTGTTTAAATTTCACAATTGCTGTATGCATGTCTTTGGTTTCTAAATAGATTAAGATCTTGTGCTAAGTTGACCTGTCGTCATAAGCAGGAGGAGATGTTTTTATTCAAGAATTCAAAGTTTTCAGCAGAAGAACATTTCTGCTGCTGGGCATTTACTGGCAACAACAAATAAGCCATCGTTTCTGACGTGTGTTTTACCAAGAATTTCCGGTAAAAGCTTTCCAACTCATGAAAATATGTAGTAGTAGAAATACATGTTCAAGTTATTCTTTATACTTAGCATCACTGGAGGGATCTGAATGGGACAATGAATGTAAAGGTTGGCTCCATCCAAAACTATATAACGAACATTGTGGTTGATTTACTAAAGGCAAATAGACTCTGTAAGAGCAATTGCTCCAGAGCTTAGTAAATAAGTAGAAGCTCTGCTGACTTCCATCATTCAATCATGTGAAAAAATGCTGTTTTTTATTTTTTATTTACCTTGAACATGATTGGGTATTCTTTTCAAAGTGAAACTCTCCCTCATTTACTAAGTCCTGGAGAAACTGCTCTTTGCAAAGTGCACAGTCTATTTGCCTTTAGTAAATCAACTATATTGTGTGTATCTATGGTCAAACAGGAATATCATATATATTATTAGTCATTTAATTTGTGTCCTAGCCTACATCTATGTTATAGAACAGTGATGATGAACCTTGGCACCCCAGATGTTTTGGAACTACATTTCCCATGATGCTCTGGCACTCTGAAGTGTAGTGGAGCATCATGGGAAATGTAGTTCCAAAACATCTGGGGTGCCAAGGTTCGCCATCACTGTTATAGAACACTTTTTGGGTAGAATCCAGCAGAACTGACTTCCTTGAATCCATTGACACCAAATCGCTAAGCAAAATTGTGTCTCCTATTTCAGAGAGCATGCTGCCAGAACTACTGTTATGCCTGCACATTCTAATGCCGCGTACACACGGTTGGAATTCTCGCCGGAAAAAGCTCTGATGGTTTTCCCATCGGAATTCCGACGTAATTTCGCTCAAACTGTCTTGCCTACACACGGTCACACCAAATTCCGACGGTCAATAACATAGCGGCATAAAACACGTTCAACAGCACTATAAAAGGGAAGTTTAATGCTTGAATTGTTTCCGAGCATGCGTCGGAATTTTGCGTGTCGGAATTGCCTACACACGATCGGAAAATCCGATAGAAAGGTTTTCCGTCTGAAAAATTGAGAACAGGTTCTCAATCCAAAGTCCGTCGGAAAATCCGACAGAAAAAGACCTTGGGCATACACACGGTCAGAAAATCAGATGAAAAGCTCCCATTGGACTGTTTTCATCGGAAATTCCGACCTTCTGTACGCCGCATTAGTGTCTGGAATTTCAGTGGTGATGTGAGCATTAACATATAGGGGTTTATTTACTAAAGCTGGAGCGTGCAAAATCAGTCTCACATCTGCAGAGAAACCTATCAGCTTTTAACCTCAGCTTGTTCAATTAAGCTTTGGCAATAAAACTGGAAGCTAATTGGTTTTTATGCAGAAGTGGGACTGATTTTGCACTCTCCAGCTTTAGTAAATAAACCCCTTGACTTTAGCACTAGAATACTGTTCTCTTCTTACCCCCAGTTTGACAATGGCGCCATTTGGAATGTGCAAGAGCATTTGAATGCAGTGGTGTAACCTGTTAAATGTAGTCCTCTGAAGTAATTTGTGTGCATCATGCACCATGGTGTCCAGGACCTTCGTAAAAGCGATGTATGGAAGTTAAGCAGCACACACAAGATGAAGAGGGACATTTGTTTTCTGTGTGCCCTGTTCACACTATATGTGTGTGGTGGTGTACAGAAAATTGCAGCTTAACGGACATGAACAAGCTTTTGTGAGCTTGTCCAAATTTTGTATTGTTCGGATTGTCATTACAGTGCTGATGTTAGAAGATCAAAGTATAAGCTGTGATATTTGATCTTTTTTAATAATATTGTGTATACGGGCAATGTCAGATGGGTGCTTTTCTGCACAACATCTAAAAGTTTATTAAATTGTATGGAACAACTTGGAAAGTATTTAAAGGGTAAGTTAACCTTTGTACACTTTATTTTTATTTTATTTTTTTCTAAATTCCAGCTCCCCTAGGCACTAATATAGCATTCATATACTTTTTTTGCAAAAATACAAAAGCTTTCCATTAAATCTACAGTCACTTACTTTTCTTGTCCTAATCCACGTTTCTGTCAGGGTGTCAGAAACCATGAATCAGACTGAGACAGAAGTACAGTTAAATTTCACTTGTTTAATAATAATAAAAAAAGGTAAACAGAGTAAACATAGTCAAAACATAGCCAGAGTTCAGGAACCGGAATGGATAGTCAGACAAACCAAAATGTCAGGGAGCCAGAGATGAGTGTAGTAGAACAGCAAGCAGGATCTGGAGCTAGAAGAATTGTCAGCCAAGCAAGTCTTTAACAGGAACACAGGAGAGCATCTCTAGAGATGTGACAAGGTGAAGACAGAGATCATCTGGGCTGGACGGCTTAAGTAGGCAGGACTGACGAGCAGGATATCATCAACAGGTGAGTCACTGTGGAAAGATAGGACCTGGCAATTAGCCGATAGCTGAGAGGCCAGCTCAGAGAAGGAAGGGCTGAGATCAGCCCTGACAGTACCCCCTTCTGAATGACCCCTCCCCCTCGGAGGATCACCAGGCTTGAGGGGGAAAACGTCTATGGAATCACGGAGGAGGACAGGGGCATGTACGTCCGAGGATGAGACCCAACAGCGTTCCTCCGGACCGTACCCTTTCCAATGCACCAGGTAATGTATGCGCCCGCAGAACCTACGGGAGTCAACAATGGACTGTACTTCATACTCCTCATGGTTCTCAACCTGTACAGGGTGAGGACAAGGCACCAAGGTGCTAAAGCGGTTGCAGACCAAAGGTTTTAATAAGGAGACATGAAATACATTCAAGATACAGGTATACCCCACTTTTAAGTACATAATGGGGTTTATTTACTAAAGCTGGAAAGTGCAAAATCAGGTTCACTTCTGCATCGAAACCAATGAGCTTATGAACCTGGAAGCTCACTGGTTTCTATGCAGAAGTGAGCCTGATTTTTCACTTTCCAGCTTTAGTAAATAAACACCATAGTGTACTTAAATGTGGGGTATGCCTGTACACATATTAGAATGAAGGTCTAATAGGCCCGATCCTTAAGTGGTGAAGATACATACAAACACATTTGCAAAGAAACAAAAGATATGTTTTATGTCATAGAGCATCCACTTAGTTGAGCAAAGTTGGTCACAAAACCAGCATTTTCCGGTCACTGTCCAATTGAAGTGCTTTTTACTATGACTTCTGAGGTTATAGCATTACAAAACTCCAAAATACTAAGACTATTCATTTAATTATGTTTAATTATGACCACCCTGTAGTTACCAAAATAGTTTTCTTAGTTTTTCCCAAAATAATACACCTCTTGCTTTTTGATCTTTACGGTACTGTCAAATTAAAGTCTAATGGACATCTGTTTTACCCACTGACCTATTATCACCCATATCTTCTCTTGTTTATATCCTTTGCTGGTTTGCAAGACCTCTCCCAAATCCACTATCCATTCCACCTCCTCTCTGTACTGCTTATTTCTGAAGTTAAACTAAACATTTGTGGTTGGTGTTAACCTCTACCACAGGACCGTTAAAGTTTTCATCTTTGAAGTAGATAGTTCAAGACCAGATAAGACGCTTCCACTGGTGTACTGAGAAAAGATGTCTGGCTGGGTCGAGAGGTCACCGCTAATAGCAGATTGTTAAGATGTTACTGTGTGGCTTCGGTTATTATCTTGAAGGTCATGTGTTGAGTATAATGCTGGAATTAATGCTTCTAGGTTTGCATCTGAAAGAATAGTTTGATTAAGAACTATGTGTGCTAGAAGGACTGCATTATATGCTAAATTCCTTTTCTGTATTTAGCTGTTATTTACTTACTTAGCTGCTACCATTCAACCTGGATGATAATTAGGGACGTTACCAACGCATCTTGGAAGCAGATATTTTTATTTTTTGGCTCCAGGCTACTAAATTGTGATATTCTAAAGCATGATCTAAGGAACTGGGATTTAAATTTGCTCATGTAGGGTCTCTGGGGGAGACGCCCAATAATAAGCTGAACTCTAGTTAGATATAAAAGACACTAAATAATGCATCACTGTAAATATTAAAGCCCAACTCCTGTCAAAAATATTATTTAAAACACGCATGCAGACCGCCCCACGAACATTTACTGCAGCAGGGCGGTTGCTATGTACTGGATCATGTACCTGGTATGTGATCAGCGCATCCAGGTGCGCCCGCCACCCAAGCTGTGTTGTGATTTGTTACAGCACAAGCCAATCTCTGCAGCCCCCCCCCCCCATAGTTACAGTATCATGGGCCTCTTGGCTGCTTCTCTGATTAATGCTCTCCTTGCCCGGCCTGTCGGTTTAGGTGGACGGCCATGTCTTGGTAGATTTGCAGTTGTGCCATACTTTTTCCATTTTTGGATGATGGCTTTAACAGTGCTCCATGAGATGTTCAAAGCTTGAGATATTTTCTTACAACTTAACCCTGCTTTAAACTTCTCCACAACTTTACCCCTGACTTGTCTGGTGTGTTCCTTGGCCTTCATGATGCTGTTTGTTCACTAAGGTTCTCTAACAAACCTCTAAGGGCTTCACAGAACAGCGGTATTTATACTGAGATTAAATTACCCACAGACTCTATTTGCTAATTAGGTGACTTCTGAAGGCAATTGGGTCCATCAGATCTTAGTTAGGGGGCTAAATACAAAAGCATGCCACACGTTTCACATATTTATTTGTAACAAATTTTGAAAACCATTTATCATTTTCCTTACACTTCACATTGATGTGTCACTTTGTGTTGGTCTATCACATAAAATCCCAATAAAATACATTTAGGTTTTTGGTTGGAACACAACAAAACTTTTTTCAAGGGGTGTGAACACTTTTTCAAGGCAATGTACATTAAGCTTATTTTCCCTGGAGAAGAGATGCCTAAGAGAACATATGATTGCAATATATACTGTAAGTATATTGATGGAGATCCTAACATAGGAAGGAAACTGTTCAGTCTGAGGTCGTTCGAGAGGACATGTAATCACTCAATGAAGTTGGACAAGAAACGTTTTAACCCTAAACTGTGTAAGGGGTTCTTTACTGTCAGAACAGTAAGGATGTGGCACTCCCTTCCACAATTGGCGGTGTCAGTAGGAATTAGATTAGATGGGCATCTGGGAGAACACAGTATATAGGGATATGGGGAAGTGGTAGAGACATAAATGCAGACACACAATCACACAGGTTGATCTAGATAGACTGATGTCTTTTTTCAACAGTAGATCATGCCTGTTTAATGTGTGTTAAATCTACATCAGAAGCCTGTGTGGCAATTAGACAACATAAGAGCACAGTTGGGAGCATAGGCGTGTGTAGGGGGTGTGCCAGGTGTGCCTGAGCACACCCTAATTTTAAATCTAATAGAAGTCAATGGACCCGCATCCAAAACGCAAGTACCACGTTTTTTACCGCGTTGTTACCGCGATTTGCGTTCTGCGTTTTTTTTTACACTGTATATATATATATATATATATATATATATATATATATATATAGCAATCACAGTGTAAAAAAAAACGCAAAACGTGGCAAAATCACGGTAAAAACGCTTGTCCAAAAAGGCGGCAAGCACTGCAGAAACGCTCAAAAGCAACATGCATAGATGTGAATCGAGACTAATGCAATAGGCTGCACACACCTAAGGTTGGGAGACAGATTATTGTCACCCTATTACAGAAAGTGTCTGAACAAGGACCATCATAGCAGGATCTATGGGTTATTTTTTTTACAATAAAAGCTGCAGATTTAAATATATTGAAACAACGTTTACTTATTGGGTTTACCTCAACATTAAGTTTACATGTAATAAGGGGGAATATAATGCAGGGTGGCCTTCAATGGGTTGAAGTTTCTCTACTCCAATGGACAGCACTTGGGCACATTTGTTCATTTTTGGTGTCTGTCTGATTTAGTTATTGGAGGCATTCATTGAGTATCAAGGCCTCCAGGAAGAGGTGGCCTTGAGTTTTGTAACCAAGGTTTCCGTGACTCATTTTTGGAGAAGCATGGATTTTGAAATCAGAAACGTGAAGCAAAAGAACACACTTTTTTTCAAACAAGACCCTTTTGCCAAAGTTTAAAATATGTCTTACTGGAATGTAACATTTTCTCTCTGTTTTTGTGCTTCATATTTGTTTTGAGCGTATTCCCACTAAACAATTCTGAGGAGAAAATATGCCGTGTGCATAGATCAAATTGATAAACCACACAGAGCCAAGTTTGGATGCTTCAAGAAATAACACAAAAGCAAATGCTTGCAGACTCATCATATAGACCTTTTTATTTACAGATAATAACTATGGTGCATTGTATAAAAAGGTCTGGGACAATGAAAGTTACCCATTACACAAGGACTTTTTGACCGGAGAAATTGAACCTGAATCTTGAATGTGATGTGAGCAGTGTTGCCAACCATCAGTATTTTTACTGCCAGCCAGTGAAAAATGGGCACTTTTCTCCTGCCAGTAGATGCCAGTGACAGAAAAAGGTTGCCAGTAAAAAATATGACTGTGACGCTTGGCCCGGCTGAGACCATTTGAATGCCTTCTACAGTGTTTTCGGGCAGTGCTGGCTGGAGGGGGGGCACGTCTGGTGGAAGCAGTGCCTGAACATTTCATGTGATGTCATAGTGCAAGGGAGCCGAGCAGAGCGACTGGAACCTTGTGTGAGCAAGCTGGGAGCGGCACTGTCAGTGCTATTTGAACAGAAGTGTTCTGAAGGGACCATCTGGCAAAGACAGAAACTGCTGTGACTCAGGAGGGGACATGTCTTGTCATGTCGGTGTCATCATCTTCTGTGCTGCTGCACACACAGCTGTCAGTGTCACCGGGAGAGTCAATTTCACGTGTGTGTGCACCTGCCCATTTTCACTTCTTGTCCTCCTGAGTCCTGTCCCTGAGCTACTTACTGTACTTACTAGTAAATCTATCGTATTTACTATCGTAAATAAAATAAGAATTTTTTGCCTTAATATTTATATTAATACTTAATATTTACTATTATATTTTAATAATTTGGCGTTTTTATATTGTAGGCATGCAATTCTTATAAATAACTCACTTAAATCTGTCCGAACCAGAGTCTAGTAGACATCCCGGGTATGATAAAGTTTGAAACACAAAATCATAAATTATAATATAATAAAAATATATATAAAAATGATTCAATAATGTAATCAAATCAAAAACACTGAAATTTGCTCAGTTGCAGAATAGTCGCTGTCATTAAATTTATTGTTTGATGATAAATTGTGATTCTAATTTTTTATCGGTGTTTTCTAGCTGGTCTAAAACCACTTTTGACATAAAGGGACACTTTTTGGTTGCTATGGACAATCTCCAGTTTCCAGGCAGAAATAAAACTTTTTATTATATAAAATGACATGCAGGGCACTGGGCAGACCACTAGGGACAAAGGGGATGTGTATTTTTTGTATACAGTACTGTAATCTGTAAGATTACAGTACTGTATGTGTTTTGTGTTTTTAAACTTTTTTGAATTTGGCGCCGATCTCCGCTCCCGTGCGTCGGAACGTCGCAGGGAACGGAGATCAGCGGCACTCGGGCACTGTGTGAATCGAGCGAGCGGACGGCTCGCTCACACAGCGGGGAGACATCGCAGGATCCAGGGGACAAGGTAAGTAACTTCCCCTGTATCCTGCAACGCAAGCCCGAGTCTGGCTCGGGGTTACCGCTCCTGGTAAAAAAAACTCAACCCGAGCCAGACTCGGGAACACCGCCAAGGAGGTTAAATGACATTGCTGATTGCATATTGTTCTTGTTTGTAGCCTAAATACTAAAATGTGTGCTTAAAATTGTAATTTTGTAACTTTTGGAAATGTCAGTAAAAACTTGGTTTTGCCAGTAAATGTTGAGGGTTGTGTCAGTAAATTTTAATCTGGAAGGTTGGCAACACTGGATATGAGTCGCCTGAAGCTAGTTTGTGACCTAGGTAGTGTATGATGTTTGAAGCCGATTTCCCCAAAGATGGATAACACTAGTCTATTCTAGTAGTTTCTCCTGTGTCTGCTGTCCTGCTGCAATACACAAGTTTAGCCTCGTACACACGGTTCGATTGTTGGCAGGGGATTGTTTGTTGACAGTCTGTTGACCTAAAATCTTACAGTTAGTATGCTCCTTTTTGATAATTGCTGTCCAATTTTCCACCAACATATGTTGGATGACAGGCTAGTAAATTTTCGGCAGATGACAGTTTGATTTCCGTATGGTCAGTACACAAATCCGTCACACAAAAGTTGAAAGTACCAACACGCATGCTTGGAATCAATGCTCACCAAACACGAAATTAGCAGAAGGGGCCCAAAGGGTGGCGCTCAAGAGCTGAATTTCCTCATAGTACACGTTCATGTTTGTGGCACGACAATTGTGTACCGTTGGTATGCAAGACAAGATCCTGGCACACGCCCTTTTGACAAAAATCAGACGCTCGGTTGGCCAACAATCGCACCGTGTGTACGAGGCTTTAGGGTTGCCAACTTTCACAAAATTTACAAACAGTTTGTAAAATCCGTAATCTTTGCATCTGTCCATGAATGTCAATTATGGACATTCATGGACAGATGCAAAAATTACGGATTTTACAAACTGTTCATAAATTTACTGAAAGTTGGCAACCCTGATGACAATGGAAAACACATTATTCTCTATGGTGCCATTCACTCCAAAGCGCTATGGTGTAGTGCAATTCTTGAAAAGGTGCAGATGCTTTTTTTGGGGCAGCATAGAGTGCTTTTGGTCCTATAGACTTCAACAGGGGCACATGGAAAGCACATAAAAATGCATGTACGTGCATTTTTGGTAGGGTTTTGTCTTTAACTACCATTCTCCTACAACAAGCAAAAGCATGAAGCATGAAAACGTATCAAAAATGCACGCAAATACCCACAGCAATGCATGGAATCACATGCATTCTGATGGGATAGATGAAGGGCAGATGGGCTGGAGGGAGCCCACCCCTCCTTAAAGGTACAGGGGCACACGGACTCCCAGCACATAGCACCATGGCTGCAAAGGTGTCAGTGTGTTACCTGGCCTATATAACAAGCATACAAAAAGTGAGCCGCTGCCCCATCTATAACTGGCCTATACAGCAAGGAGCATTGGAGGACAACAAATGACAAAAAACAGCCAAGAAAAATATGGGTTATACAGCCCAGGTAACACACTGACACATTTGCAGCCATGGTGCAATGTGCTGGGTGTGTCCCTGTACCTTTAAGGAGGGGTGGTCTCCCTCCAGCCCATCTACCCTTCATCTATCCCATCAGAATGCATGTGCTTACACTGTGGAGCCTCTTATAAGTAAGAGGTAGGAACTACAGGTAACAGGGTGCCTTGCCGGGGCCTGTAGCTTACGTATGTATTTGCAAATGAGTGCAGACCCCTGTTTTTAATGCACACTGTTAGACAGGTTAATTTGGTTGGTTGCAAGCTGGTCGGTAAGTAGAGTTTGTATTTTTCCTTGGCTGTTTTTTGTCATTTGTTGCCCTCCAATGCACATTGCTGTAAAGGCCAGTTATAGATGGGGGGCAGCAGCTCACTTTTGCATACCAGTCTGTAGTAGGGAAGAGCAAGATGAGATTTCAAATGGGGCTTTCAGTATGATAAACAATCTACAACTTTCAGGAGTGCATTTATAAAAAAAAAAAATTAACAGAGCTAGTCCTGCTATTCCTGCAAAACTGCATGTACATTTGTTCTCAGGAAATACCACATTATGGCCATTAAATGGAGTTGATGATCATAGGAAATAATAATAAATACTTGTTTACTATGATCGGCAGCTTCATCTAGTGGCCATAATGCAGTATTTGATCTGATTTACACATTTCGTATGAATGAAGAACATCGAGTGGGGAAAAATGCCTAATAACATTCCTTTTCTGGTGGCATTTGCACAGAAGGAACATACATGCAGTTTTGCCCAGGGTCGCCAACACAGCTGTTTTTAGTGTCCTTTTAAAGAGGAAGTAAATCCTCCAAAAAAACGTAAAAAAAAAAAAAAACTACTAGCTAACTATGTATCACTTACCTCAGATCGAAGCCCCCGCATCGGTCCTCTTCTCCCCCTCTGACCGCCGACATGTTCTCCCGGAGTGACTTCCGGGTATCGCGGCTCCGGTGCTGTGATTTTCCAGAGCCGCGATGTCGTCACTCCGCACATGCGCACGAGAGCGGCACAGTACAACTGAAGCATCGGCATACAGCGCCGTTGCTTCGGTTGTCTCAAGTGCGCATGTGCCGCAAGACGTCAGCACATGCAAATACAGGTATATCTCCTAAACCGTGCAGGTTTAGGAGATATCCTTGTTAGCTACAGGTAAACCTTAATATAGGCTTACCTGTAACCTAAAGTTGTAAACGAGGGTTTACAACCACTTTAAAAATGCTGCTTGATGTCTGTCTTTGACATCAATGCTTTTGGGGTTACTGACCTGGAATAAGCATGCAGATTTTTCCAGGCCTGCACCTTAGAATGTATTAAAGCCTTTGGGCCATCATGGCAGCCGGGCAGTTAGCATTAGCAGGGTGAGATGTCAGCAATGGCAGCCTTCCTACTTCCTCACTAATAGCTGGTATATCGTAGACTATGGTCACTTGGAAACCCGCCTCCTGCTTCTTCTGGGGGCTTTTACAGCTTAATTAGCAGAAAAGCACATAAGCTACTTATTACAGGTCTGTGAAGTTTCACAGGCTAGTAATCAATGACTGTGACTTTTACAGCTTTACAGTATGAAGAACGCTAAAGCCTTCTAAAAACAGAAGGTATCTGAATTTACAACACATCCCAAATCCAAAAGACTAAAGGTAAATTTATACCAGATGTGGTGGGACTGCTATTCCATCATATTCCCACTGCAAGGCAAATTGCCTTGTCTCCAGTGTGCCCAGTTAACACCACTGTGTTGCGGTGGCGTGCGAGTAGTGTGTGCTCAAAGTAAAGTACCGCATGCAGTACTTTTTTCCAGGGCAGTGCAAGGCAATCCACCTCCTCGCACTACACGGCAGGCAATTTAACCTAATGAAATGTCTTTGTGACATTTCAATAAAGTTCATTAAAAAAAGTGAACAGTGCAACTTGCTGAGATGGCACAGTGGCACTGCAGCAATTCCCGGCAGACTGCACCACACACCACCTGCAGTGTTGTATGAATTAGCCATAAGGGTTCTATTCTTCCTTTTAGTTTACTAAGTGGAGCCATGCAAATCATTCCTTTTTTTTTTGTCCTTGAAGCCTTTCCTCGTCGATCGGAGGGCAGAGCCTGGGAGCGATGCGAACAGCAACGACTGCACAGAACAGAGAGAGAGGAACTGTTCATCCCTCTCTGTAAACCCAGAAACAGGAAGCGACGAGTATGTCCTCACTTCCCGTTCCGCCTCTCTGTTTACCTGGCCGTTAGTGGCCAATATACAGATCTGTGTCTGATCGGCTGCATTAGAGGCCAGGGGAGAGATTTAGGGTCTAATAGACCCTAGACCTCTCCATAAAGAGGACCTGTCAGAGCCCATGATGTCATGGGCAATAAAGTTAATACAAAAAAATAAAATAAAGACATTGTAAAAAAAAAAAGTTATGCATAAAAGAAATAATAATAATCATAAAAAAAATGTAAAAGCACCCCCTTGCAAATACTTGCAAATGCAAACGCATACTCTCGCACGCATATGTAAACGGTGAACACGCCACACATGTGAGATATTGTTGTGAACCCCAGAGTGAGACCAATAATTCAAGCACCAGACCTCCTGCATGTCTCTAAACTCCAAAAGGCGTTTAAAGCGTTGCCTATGGAGAATTTTAAGTACTGTATTTTGCCGCCATTCCACGGGAGGACACAATTTTAAAGAGTGACTTGCTCATACTGTGCATGTATTATTCTTGCAATGGCATTCCCTAGCATGTCATTAGTTCCAGGCAATTAGCAACATTAGCTAAGAGAGTGAAAGGTGTTAGGTGGGGCAAAAAACTGCCCCCCCCCCCCCAGACCACCCATGGGACCGTGGCAGGCAAAAAAGATGAATTTTAATAGGTTAAAAAAAATGTACCTTTTGATTATTTAAATTTAAAGTTAATATTTAAATATTAACGGTACTCAGCTTGTGCTGGAGGGTATAAATTCAAGAAGACTGCGTCATAGAAACGACAGACAGAGCTGGCTGAAGGAAAAAGGTTGCAGTTCAGTTTATGAGACGTTGTGTCTCTCTTTGAGAGGAGATAAAATTGTATCATTTTCTATTTAACCTGAGCTTTGCTAGCTAAGTTATTATTATTATTATTATTACTTTATTAGTTATTGATATGTAAAGTTGAATAGTCAAATTTTAAAGTGATATTGTTATATATGAAATATAATTTTAAAGTTATAAAATTTGTTATTACTATAGCAGGCATGTTGTAATGCAATTTCTCCTTTTGGCCACAAGATGGAGACAGCGAGATGCTGACTGTTCCTTCCAAAAAAACTAAGTCAGAGCATACTGGGAAAAAGGGGAGTTTCAGGAAGTGCTGGGGGGATGGAAGAGAGGGAAGTACAGTGGCCAAGACCATACAGCGGTTTAACAGGACAGGTTCCACTCAGAACAGGTCTCGCCATGGTCGACCAAAGAGGTTGAGTGCACGTGCTCAGCGTCATATCCAGAGGTTGTCTTTGGGAAATAGATGTATGAGTGCTGCCAGCATTGCTGCAGAGGTTGAAGGGGTGGGAGGGTCAGCCTGTCAGTGCTCAGACCATACGCCGCACACTGCATCAAATTGGTCTGCATGGCTGTTGTCCCAGAGGGAAGCCTCTTCTAAAGATGATGCTCAAGAAAGCCTGCAAACAGTTTGCTGAAGACAAGCAGACTAAGGACATGATTACTGGAACCATATCCTGTGGTCTGATGAGACCAAGATAAACTTATTTGGTTCAGATGGTGTCAAGCATGTGTGGCGGCAACCAGGTGAGGAGTACAAAGACAAGTGTGTCTTGCCTACAGTCAAGTATGGTGATGGGAGTATCAACGATCTAGGGCTGCATGAGTCCTGCCAGGACTGGGAAGCTACAGTTCATTGAGGGAACCATGTATGTCAACATGTACGGTGACATAGAAAACTATTTTGTACTGTGACATACTGAAGCAGAGCATGATCACCTCTCTTCGGAGATTGGGCCGCAGGGTAGTATTTCAACATGATAACCACAAACACACCTCCAAGAAGACCACTGCCTTGTTAAAGAAGCTGAGGGTAAAGGTGATGGACTGGCCAAGCATGTCTCCAGACCTAAACCCTATTGAACATATGTGGGGCATCCTCAAATGGAAGGTGTAGGAGAGCAAGGTCTCTACTATGCACCAACTCCTTGATGTTCTCATGGAGGAGTGGAAGAGGACTCAAGTGGCAAGCTGTGATGCTCTGGTGAACTCCATGACCAAGAGGGTTAGGGCAATCTGAAAAATAATGGTGGCCACACAAAATATTGATACTTTGGGCCCAGTTTGGACATTTTCCCATAGGGGTGTACTCTTGTTGCCAGCGATCTAGACATTAATAGCTGTGTGTTGAGTTATTATGTGGGGACAGCAAATTTACACTGTTATACAAGCTGTACACTTACTACTTTACATTGTAGCAAAGTGTAATTTCTTCAGTGTTGTCACATGCAAAGATATAATAAAACATTTACAAAAATGTGAGGGGTGTACTCACTTTTGTGAATATATATATATATATATTACAGTATTTTTTAAATTAAAAAATACAGTTTGTTATAGCTGCCTATACTTCAATTAGTTTAGCTGTAACCTGGACTGGGTTTTTCCTTAAATCATGGATAACTGGACTATACTGATATAGGCTCCAAAGTGTTGGGGATCTTAAATCCTCATTATGTTTGCTCCAAATAAAAAGGTTATTCATTTGTTCCAACACTTTGAAACTTATTTGTCAAGTAATATTCACCGTCAACAACATGATAGTGGGCATAGAGGAAGAGGGAGTGGGCTGTCATTTACCACTGTGTATACGCCCACATGGGCTGCTCAGATGTGATATGGAGGAAATGCTCAGCATAGAAACTCACTAAATTCTGAGCATGAGAAGAGTTGCCACAACAGCTGCAAAATCCCTATCTGAATTGGGGACATAAACAGAAGGCGGAGATAGAGAGTAGCAGGATCAACCAGGTTTTTTGCAGAATACAAAAAATGAATCCCATAGTGACTGAGTATGAACAGCATGTAATACAACATTTATTGATAGTTTTTTTATGATGTGGGTTTAGTGACACTTTAAGATAAGCCCCAGAGGTGATATTAATTAATATTATTTAATTAGAATATGGCCTTTATAGACTCTTTTAGTCAGGGCATACCCATGCAGGTTTCACAGAAATAAAGGGATGGTATGGTGACTGCCATGTTGTCTATAATGCTGAATGTGGACAGAATGTAGGGCAAAGACCCAGTGACAATTGTCAGAGCATCTAAGGAATATTCTTATTGTCAGGCAGCACAATTGGGAGGGTGATACCACTTTATCTGTTAAAATTATAGTATACAGTGGTGTCACAAACCCACCTGCTGCCTGATGACTTCTTCAAATGAAGGAGCGGCATCACACTGTGTAGTCATCAACTCTGCTCACTCTGATCTGTCCTCCTATCCTCATGCCCACTGTCTGTAGTAGAGCCTGTTGATAACAACACAGATTTGAGTATTATACTACTTGAATGTCAAAATGCAATCAAGCCCAACTCCAGAAAATATTAAAATGATCCCTTGCAGTGGGGATGTGCCCAGACAGCAGGGGTTATTTGCTTATTTTGTCTAGGGGAGAGCAGTAATTTACTTACCTGATACTGTACTCCCCCAGCAGG
The DNA here is from genome assembly GCA_028564925.1 of Lithobates sylvaticus. NCBI lineage: Eukaryota > Metazoa > Chordata > Amphibia > Anura > Ranidae > Lithobates > Lithobates sylvaticus. The sequence continues at coordinate 83,712,014 of CM053026.1, forward strand.
TGGTGCTCCCCAATGCTCCAGTGGTTGACCGTTCCTCGACATCAACATGTCTAGGCTGTGAACCCAGCTTTGGTCTTGATGATGTCAGGATCCTAGGCCATGGGGGAGAAGTCACTGCAGGGACCGGTATATCTGTGGGGAGGAGTGAAGAATGGGGTAAGTACATTTTCTTTTTTTGTTCCCCTAGCCCTAAATGAGCAGGCACTGCAAGGTATAATTTTTTAGTTTCCTGGAGTTGGGCTTGAAAGGATTAAAGTGGTTCTAAAGGGTTAAAGTTTTTTACCTTAATGCATTCTATGCATTAAAGCGGAGTTCCAGCCTCAAAAAAAAATTTTTTAATTAAAAGTCAGCAGCTACAAATACTGTAGCTGCTGACTTTTAATATAAGGACACTTACCTGTCCAGGGATCCCATGATGTCGGCCCCCCAAAGCCATCGGCTCATGTGCAGGTGCCGCTATTGCAACTAAGGGAAACCAGCAGTGAAGCCTCCAGACTTCACAGCTGGTTTCCTACTGGGCATGTGCAAGTCAGACTGTGCTTTCTGAATGGCTCAGTCGTCTTCTGGGAGACACACAGGTCCCAGAAGGCAGCGAGAGGGAAGGAGGAGGGGCCGATGCAAATGCCGAGATGACGTACCTCTCAGTATACTTACCTGAGCCCCATCTCCATCCAGTATTGTGCATGAGATCAGAGGTTCGCCTGCATCTCTCTCTCTCCTCATTGGCTCACATAGCAGCAAGGGCCATTGGCTCCTTTTGCTGTCAATCACAGCCAGCGAGCCAATGAAGAGAGAGCAGGAGTCCGAACACAGAGCATGGCTTAGGAGTGAGCCTACTCGAGTGCCCCCATATCTAGAGGCTTATTATTGGGGGCACTCGGCGGGTTGGAGGAGCCAGGACCGCTGATGGGGGACCCAAAAAAGAAGAGGATTGGGGCTACTCTATGCAAAACCATTACACAAAGCAGGTAAGTATAATGTGTTTGTTATTAAAATATAAATTCCTTTAGAATCACTTTAATATCTGCCTAGAGTTCTGCTTTAAGATGCTTGTTTATGCTTGTGCTTAGTGGGTGAGCCTATCCGTCATATGCAAATACTGTTTGCAAAAGAATGTGTGGCTTCAGATGAAGAGGTAACAGGTTAATGCACAACGTATGAGCGCAAACCGTTGTGTTATGCTGGACAGCTTTTAGTAATGGAATATTTGGATTGAAGCATTGCCTAAGGAACACATTTGTTCCATTTTTTCCCTCCTCTCTTACATCTACGGCAAAATAAGACATCTGACTGTTTTCTTATTTCACTGAGGTCAGTGGAAAAGGGCATCTGACAGAGCGAGATACAATCTTGTCCACTTCCAGTATCCTGAAAAACAAATTGTTTGCAGAGAGGCCTCTTCCAGTTTAGCCCTGTAGCAATGAAAGCGAGCGTGCAAAGAAAAACTCCAGCGAGGCAGACAGATGAATCTCACCCAATAAATGAGTTAAAGCGGTGTTACATATAAAAAATCTTTACCTAGAAGTGATTGCAAGACATGTTTTAAAGAACGCTTGTAATAATGAAAATTAGCCACTCTTTGTAGATCCAGTAGTAAGACATCTGCCCGGTTATGATGAGGTGGGCCAAGAGGGGCCAAATAGAGCCAAAGGCTAAACAACTTCAACGCAAGAAGGGTACATGGCTCTTTATTTGAATTCACACGATTACCTGTCAGTAGTCATAATGATATTGGTTATGTGAATTAACGTGGATTATCCCATTTCAATGGCACCTGAAAATTGGAGGGTTATATTAGGTAGAAATTAAATATGTTGTCCTTGAAGTTAATGTGTTGAAAGTGGAACAAAAAGGCAGGCTGTGGGCAAAGCATAAAAGGGGCAAGCAGGGACTTTGACAAGGGTCAATTTGTAATGGCTAAATGACTGGGTCAGAGCTTCTCCAAAACTGCAACTCTCATGGGATATTCCCGGTTGGCAGTGGTCAGGATCTTCCAAAAGTGGTCCAAGGAAGGAAAATTTGCAAACCAGCAACAGGATTATGGGTGGCCAAAGCTCATTGATGCAAATGGGGGGAGAAGGCTGGCCCCTGTAAGCCAATCCTATAGAAGAGCTACTGTAGCTTAAGTTTCTGTAAAAAGTGAATGCTGGTTACAAAGGTGTCAGAACACACAGTGCATTACAGTTTGTTGCATATAAAGCTGTGTAGCCGCAGACCGGTCAAGGTGCCCATGCTGACCCATGTCCACAGCCAAGAGTATGAAACAATGGGCATGTGAGCATCAGAACTGGACCACAAAGCAATGGAAGAAGGTAGCCTGGTCTGTTTTTGAGGAACACAATAACAAGTTCAAATTGCTGACTTTACCTTAAAATTCTCTAGATCTCAATTCAATAGCGCATCTGTGGGATGTGCTGGAAAAACAAGTCCTAACCATGGAGGTCCCATTTCACAACTTACAGGACTTAAAGGATCTGCTACCGACAGCTTAGTGCCAGATACCACAGTATACCTTCAGAGGTCTAGTGGAGACCATGGCTTGATGGGTTATAATGTGTGGTCAAAATGGCTGATCAGTGTATATCTGTGCTAGAAGAAAGAAGGGGTTTTGGGACTTTAAATGAGGCGTGGGTGAGCGCCTCCATCCCTGTATTTGGTATAATCGAGAAGGAATTTGGGACTTTAAATGAAGCGGTTGAGAATGCAAAGGTAGAGGTAAAAAATAAATATTTATTTCATGACAATATATAACAAAAGATTAATTTCATATATATACAACCATTTGTAGTATGCACAAAATATTAACATCATGGATAAAAATGGTCTAAATGGATACATGGTGGTCAGAATAGTAACATCTAAAACAATAATAATATAACCTGCACGTGCTACAGACGGCATGCCTGGTAGCTATATTGATGGTCGCATGGAGTATAAATATAGTAGTACTGTCTAGTGTTGATAACATCATCGAAATATAATTGGTATGGCTGTGGCATCAAAATAAAGCTCTACGCGTTTCGTGAGTATCTCCCCACTCGTCAGGAGCAGATGCTACAGATTCCTGAAAAATATACGGATATGATAAGCCATACACTATATAGAACAGACTCAGAAAAATAGTGGTAACGGTTGTTAACCAGACACACTTACCAACCCTGGCAGGGAGTGCGACAAGTGAAAACCGGCATAAAGGGAGTCAGAGGCACATAATTCACTGCGGGAGCTGAGGCGGCACTATATACACTTGCAGTAGCGGGTGATGTTGAAAAGCGCTTGGGTAGAGGGAAGTTCTCGATTTAACAGAAGTGATAGTGTATCTCTGCGTAATGACGTCAGAATAGACGTCATACGTTTGGCGTAAGGACTGTGGCGCCGATGCGTGAGGGGGCGTCCGCCCAAGCCTCCCGAGCACGGAGTGCAAGGGGAGGGTAGGGCGGACCCACCGGGCGCATCGCAGCTCCCGCAGTGAAAGAACCCCCCAACATCACCTGCGTGCTCAGTAGACCATAATGCTACAACCCACTGCCAAGGCGATATGTGTGTAGGGAGGAGAGAAATATATTAGTAATCCTATACAACCATGTGACCAATACCTGTAATGCCGTCTGTTAGTATTATTATTAAAACCATATATGCGTACACGATGAGCAAAATATATGACTGTCCCAAGTATATAGGTCCCACAAGGGGCATACAAATATGCGAGGGAGAACCTCAGGCATGGGTAGCAGGGGAACACTGCTAATCCAATTTCTCAACTGCTTCCATCCCTATAATGGTTAGTGGAAAGAAGGGGTTTTGGGACTTTAAATGAGGCGTGGGTGAGCGCCTCCATCCCTGTATTTGGTATAATCGAGAAGGAATTTGGGACTTTAAATGAAGCGGTTGAGAATGCAGAGGTAGAGGTAAAAAAGAAATATTTATTTCATGACAATATATAACAAAAGAATAATTTCATATATATACAACCATTTGTAGTATGCACAAAATATTAACTCCCTTTATGCCGGTTTTCACTTGTCGCACTCCCTGCCAGGGTTGGTAAGTGTGTCTGGTTAACAACCGTTACCACTATTTTTCTGAGTCTGTTCTATATAGTGTATGGCTTATCATATCCGTATATTTTTCAGGAATCTGTCGCATCTGCTCCTGACGAGTGGGGAGATACCCACGAAACGCGTAGAGCTTTATTTTGATGCCACAGCCATACCAATTATATTTTGATGATGTTATCAACACTAGACAGTACTACTATATTTATACTCCATGCGACCATCAATATAGCTACCAGGCATGCCGTCTGTAGCACGTGCAGGTCATATTATTATTGTTTTAGATGTTACTATTCTGACCACCATGTATCCATTTAGACCATTTTTATTCATGATGTTAATATTTTGTGCATACTACAAATGGTTGTATATATATGAAATTAATCTTTTGTTATATATTGTCATGAAATAAATATTTCTTTTTTACCTCTACCTCTGCATTCTCAACCGCTTCATTTAAAGTCCCAAATTCCTTCTCGATTATATCTGTGCTAGAAAGCAGTTGTTCTGGGTTTACAGTTGACCATTGGGATAAACAGAAAAAAATTGTCATGGCTGTTCATAAGAGTTGTAAGCCACTTGTGTTTTTTTGCATTTGTGATGAGAGTGGTGACATGTACCCTTTGCTTAAAGAACATAGTTTGGTAGGCAAGTGAACATATCTCACTAGTATTCAGTGGCCACGGACCGATTGTTGAATGTCTCCAAACCACTTGAGTACCAGCCTGTGATACCTCTTCCATACTAGGCCATTTTTTAGTTTTCATGCTTGATTGTTTGACTGACAATTACGCAGTCATGCAACACTGTATACAAATTAATTTTATATCATTTTTGAAACAGATAGGGCTTTCTTTAGGTGGTGTTTAATAACCACTGTTATTTTTTAATTATTTTTTACTATAAAAAGGAAAAAATAATAACAAAAAATTTTTTTGTTAAAATAAAAATGGCAGGATAGTACAAAAACCCTTGAAATTACACCTTTTTGGGAAGTCAACATTTCTCAAAGCTTGAGAAAGAGGCTTGGGCGGCCTTGAAATGCATAGCTCCGCCCAACGTCGTGCCAATGACGGCATTTATGGTCTGCTCTGCATCTCACCGAAGCCCTCTGCCATCTTGTTGGTTTCCACTTCCTCATCTAAGCTGTCATCCAGCCTAATGTCTTGACTTTCCAGGCTGCAAGTTTTAGGAAGAGGTTCCCCATCCCAGATGCATGAGCTGACAACTCACGGATTACAAATAAAAAGTGTAATTTGTTCTTCTCACGTCAGATGCTAATTTGTTAGTGTTTCTCAGTACATTTAATGCTAAACTTAGTTTGGCGCCCCCCTGGTGTGTTCTCTTGGACCTGCAGGTGTATCCACCCAGTGTTTCTCTTCTGGTCTGAGGTTCCCTGTTGTTGTGAGACTGTCCACCGGAAGCCCTTGTGTGATGAGCCTGATTTTAACTGTCACAATGAGAGTTGCCATTTGTCTTTTCCCACAGTAAATGCGTTAATATACTACACTCAGATTGTGCCCTGCTGTTCTTATATGTTTGCTTAGAGATACTTCAGTCTCTTTAGAGGTGCTGCATCTGGTGCATTTAGATCAGCAGAAAGTTATCCTGAACACTCCAATTGGACTCTCTAAACTTGTTGGTGTTCTGCATAGACATTTATGTGCATACACTTATGGCGCCATAAACCCTAATGAATTTACTCTGTGTAAAATATTTCTGTCCCCTTCTGTACCTGTTCTTTGCCAGATGATATCTTCATTCTTCTGAGGATGATGATGCCCACTGTAACTGAACACAGGAGGAGCATTTTACTATATAAAAGGTGATAAGGTAGGGGTGTCACTGTGATGCCTGTCATTCATAGTGTACTGGTGCAGAGAACACCACTGATGTCATCAAATCAGCACCTCCCTCTCTATCAGTAATGTCCACCTGGCGGAAGATAATGCGGAGAGAGAACCCTGTGGCATCATGCAACCAGGTTAAAGATTTTGTAAAGGTTAAGTAGAATAAATAAAGCATACAAATAGCTGTAATTGTCCCCTGGGAAGACAAGGATGGCCTGGGGGTGAAGTGTGGAGCTTGGAGTTTTTGGGCTTTAAATGTGTTTGTATGTTCTGCACCTGGACTAAGCAAATCCCAATGGTTATAACTGGCAAGTGTCACCTATCTTTTCTATGCCCCTAATCCTCTTTTCAAAAACTGTGTTCACTGTTTCCTGTACTGTCCTCACTCAGCTGGCACAAGCTGATTAAATAATATGTATTTTTTAAAACATATGAAAGTGACCCCATTGCTTTAGGTAAAAAAAATTCACAGGCACCCTGCAATAGGTCATGTTTAAAGCCTGATGCCTGATACACACTATGTGTTTTTGGCGATCTGATTTTCTGGCATGCCCGTTCTACATAAGCCGGACATTCAGTCAGCTTCTGTCGGACAGGCTGCTGTACACACAGGCTGAATGTCGGCTGGTTTCAGTTGAACCAGCCAATATAGGTCAATATTCGGCCGTGTGTACTAGGCATAAATTCAGCTAAAACTAGAAACAGAAAAATCAACACAAAGGACATACAGTTAGTATGATGTGTCCCTTGTGTTGATTCTTCTGCTTTCCTATCCTATAGCCCCTGTTGCTGTAATTTCTACAGTGCGGTGGGGCTTAAATTGGATGTAAACCCCAATTTTTTTTTTAAATTAAGGATTGCACCTTGTACAGTAGAGGATTTTATGTCACCTGTGCCCAGTCTTGCCACGGAGAGTTAATCCAGCTCTGAGCAATCCTCTTATCTTTTTTCAGTGAGATAAAAATGGACAGACAGAGAAATAGTAGTCAGTTCTTCCCCTTGCTGTGAGTGACAAGTGATTTACATATCTCATGCACAAGCCTGAGAGACATTCTGTGTACTTCAGATCCCCTCCTCCTTTCTTCTCCAGCTCTCCCAGGATTGGCTGCTCCATACCTCAGCATGATTGGTAATGCTGAAGTCATGTGGTGACTTTTCTGGGTTTTAACTGGATGTTAGTGATCATAGCAGAAGTTCAGTGTAAAAAATACACAGGATAGAATTCATGTTGACAAGGGGAGTGTAGAGGTGGGTGGGGAGTCTACTGACATCACAACTCCACCTGCCGAGCTCCGGACAACAGACCCACCCACAGAATCTGCAATTTTTCGGGCCTCATAACAGACAGAGCTGAGACATTTGACTGGTAAGGTTAGATGCAGGAGGCATGTATATAATTATAGATAACCACTATGGCAGTAGTTTAGAAAGGATGAGAGTGGGTTTGCATCCACTTTAATACAGCTAAAGGATTGTCAGGAGCCCCAGCAAGAGAGCTTGGCTTTGCCGGCCCTGTCCTGTCAAATCTGTCATTCATATAAAGCAGAAAATGTGCAGCGATATTGTGTCATGTAAAAAAACTGAACCAACCAATATGATTATGTGCAAAATTACCAAGCAATTAATCAACAGGATAAAACCTACAAAGTGCCTGTGTATGAATAAATACATAAAAAAAAATCATTAAAAACATTAAATAATGGCGATAACCAATAAAGTGCTAGTGCAAAAAAAAAAAAAAATTAAACAGGACATGCATATATTATTATTATAAGTCCCAATAACAAATATAATAGATGAAGATAGGTATAAAGGACTCCAAACATAGAGAAAGGGTTCATAAAAATGTAGAGGTTTCTCCAGCCGAAAGAAATGTAAGGTATCCAGATGCCCGAGGGGAAGAAATCAAGGATCACGCCACCCTAGTGTGACAGAAGGTGGTCAATATGTGCCTTAGAAAGTGTAATGCTCCATTGGTCAACTCAAATACAGGTGTCTCATCCCACAAAAGAAACTTCACAGCATGTGCAGCCAACCAGAGTAAACACAGCTTCCAGAGTTAACATAACTTCCAGATCAGTCTATCAGGCTCCCACGCCATGTACATAAAATTAGAATAAAGAGGTCGACCGTAGTGAAGCTCCGATAAAACTCAAAACATTTATTCAAATATATATTGCACTTACAAGCTTAAAATATGTAACAGGCATATCCATAGCTCTGCTTAGGGAAGAAATATCGGGCCGCACATGTGCAGTAACCTCATGCGTCATACGTCTTAGCTCCACCCCATGCATTTCATCATAAATTACCTCATCAGGGCTGTAGTACAAGGCTGTACTATGAATGATGCAGGATCTATGAATGGAGGGGGCAGAGCTATTAACCATCAACCCTTTCTTGAAGTACAGTAAGGTGACTCAAAGAGCTCAGGTTCACACAGGATCTTGCTGGGTAAAAGTTCTCCGTATGCATGTATCATTCTAGCAACGTTTACACGCATACAGCATAAATGACCTTGTTGCAAGAACACAGCTTCTCAATGAAGCCAGTTTGCATCCTCCTTTGCTGGGATGCAAGCGACTTCTTAAGAAAGCCACCTAGCATCCTCTGTTGTTAGGATGCAGGCAGCTATTGCTTCCTAGTGTCCTCTGTTGCTAGGACACAGGTGGTGCCTGAAAGAAGCCGCCAAGCCTCCTTCTGTTGCTGGAACACAGATGGCTCTCATACTCCAAAAGAGTACACTTGAACTTTATGATCTTTGCATGTAAATGTTGTCACAAATGCCTAAACCTGTACAACATAAAATACAGTTCACACACAGGCCTCGGATGCAGATTTTCCTGTTTACAAATCAGAATGCAGTGCAAGTTTACTGATCTTTACATAGCTGTGTGCATGGACCCATAGGAAACAATTCACCTGTGTTCAATAAAAAATCTATAAAAAAAAGTTTACTGACAAATTCAGAATTTTTTGCAGCCACATGCATGAGCACTTATGCCAATTGGATCGTGATGGGAGCCAGGCAACTAGACATGTGCACTGACGAAAAATGTGTTTGTTTTCATTTCATTTGTTTTAGATTTTTTTTTCTTTTTCTCTTTTTTCTGGTCATTCGTTATGATCGAAATTCGTAAAATCTAAAATTCGTAAATTCAAAAATTCGTAATTGAAATTTGGAAATTCGGAAATCCGGAAATTCAAAAAATTTTTAATTCGAAAATTCTAAATAATAACTAACTAATAATAACTAACTATTATAGGTATTGGAATTTTATTTCAAATTTGGCTGTTAGTCAACTTAACGAATACAAATTTATCCGAAGTTACAAATTATTTGAAATAATGAATGCTGCATCCAAACAAATGGAATGGAATGAATTTTTAATAATAATAAAAAGTTTTTATAATTATTATTATTTATTATTATTTGTTACATTCTATTCGTTTAGCTACGGCATTCGTTATTTTGGATAATTCCTAACTTTGGATAAATTTGTATTTGTTATGTTCACTAACAGCCAAAGTTGAAAGGAAATCCCAATACCTATAATTTAATAAATAAATTGAACTCAAGTCGCACGACATACTAAGTTGCCATTATCCCTGAAAATGGTACATAGTAAACCTCTCAGAGTGGTATTTTTAAGGCAACAATAATAAAGAAAATGAAAATAATATGAAGTTTATAGATTTATTATACAAAAATAATTGTATAATAAATCTATAAACTTCATATTATTTTCATTTTCTTTATTATTGTTGCCTTAAAAATTCCACTCTGAGAGGTTTACTATGTACCTATAATTTAATATTTAGTAAAAGTTGAGTTATTATTAGTTAGCTATTGTTTCAGATTTTTGAATTTTGGGGTTTTCGGATTTTGGTTCCTATTTTCTTATTTGCGTTCTTTTGAATTTTCGTTCTTATTTTCTGATTTTCAAACTTTAGAATTTCCGAATTTTCGAATTTCCAGTTTTTCGAATTTACGAATTTGTTAAACGGGTTTTCATTTAATTTGGATATTTCTGAATTAACGAATTTGTCGAAATTCATTGAAAAAACTAATTTCGATTGAAACGACTTGCACATGTCTACAAACAACTACTGTCTCCAAAGGGAGGTCAGCAAAGGAAGCCCACAAATTGCTCCAGGCATGGGTTACTTGTCAAATAAATTAAATTGATTTTATGATTAGTACAGATGCAGTCTGTCCTGAATAGCACTATCACAGTCCTCAATTATCATAAGTTTGCATGTAGGCAGAGAAGTGAGTTGTAGCATTCAGTTCAATGTTATGACAATACCTGTTTCTATTCCCATTTGTTCACATAAAATATAAATTGCTGGATGGATATGAAGTGGTTATATGGTATTTACAGTGTCATAGTTTCTTTAATCTAATCTATATTAAATTGATCCCACATCAGAGACAGGGAAACAATGCATTTAAATACACAATATAGTTCTGAGTCATCCGCAGCTTGGCAGAGTTATTGTTAGGGAATACAAGAAAACAGATTTGTATGTGTTAAGGGAGACACTAATGAGAGATCAGAACTTCTACAACAGCAAACCACAAACTAAAGGAAATGCAGAATTGGGCCCACAGTATGATTTTGGCATCCATATTTCCTGTGTGGTGACAAAAACATCCGAAAATATGACACAAATATTCCCAATGTGCAGCCCACAAATAGCTGGATTCAAGCGTATCTTCATATATGGTAAAGAAAACATTCATAGAAAGAGTTTACAGGTAAAATAAAACAATGGGGCCAATCTAATAATTTCATTTAAAGCTGATCTCCAGGGAGATATACAGCTGTGGACACTTTTGTTGGTACCCGAAAAGTGATGAATTAAAAGCAATTGTCTCAGGTATACCTGAATGCCTTTTGGTATATCACATAGTAAAGCAAAGAAAGTGTGAAATATTGCTCATTTTTGCACAAGCTGTGGGTATTGACCCTTACCTCAAGCTGCCTCGGGGAAAATAGGCCCCTACCTTAATTTAACCGCTTCCCGACCGCCTCATGTAGATATACGTCAACAGAATGGCACGGGCAGGCAAAAGCACGTACCTGTACGTCCCCTTCAATTTGCCTGACCCGGTCGGGAGCTCCGTGACCACGGCCGCGGGACCAGCGGACCCGATCGCCGCTGGAATCCCGCGATCGGGTTACGGAACTGAAGAACGGGGAGAGGTCTATGTAAACAAACCTCTCCCCGCGCTTCCTACACTGACTGTCAGTGATCGGCGGTTCCCTGTCATCGGGAACGCCGATCAATGACGTCAGACGTACAGCCACGCCCCCCTACTGTAAAAAAAAACACAACACGTCACACTGACTCCTCCCCGCCCCCTAGTGGTTAACTCCTTCACTACAACTGTCATTTACATAGGAATCAGTGCTATTTAAATAGCATTGATTGCTGTATAAATGACAAATGTCCCAAAAATGTGTCAAAAATGTCCGATGTGTCCGCCAAAATGTCGCAGTCACAATAAAAATCGCTGATCGCCGCCATTACTAATAAAAAAAAATATTAATAAAAATGCTATAAAACTATCCCCTATTTTGTAAACGCTATAACTTTTGCGCAAACTAATCAATAATCGCTAATTGCGATTTTTTTTACCAAAAATATGTAGAAGAATACGTATCGGCCTAAACTGAGGAAAAAAAATGTTTTTTTATATATTTTTTGGGGATATTTATTATAGCAAAAAGTAAAAAATATTGCATTTTTTTCAAAATTGTCGCTCTATTTTTGTTTATAGCGCAAAAAATAAAAAACGCAGGGGCGATCAAATACCACCAAAAGAAAGCTCTATTTGTGGGAAAAAAAGTCAATTTTGTTTGGGAGCCACGTCGCACGACCGTGCAATTGTCAGTTAAAGCGACGCAGTGCCGGATCGCAAAAAGGGGCCTGGTCCTTTGGCTGCCAATTGGTCCGGGGCTGAAGTGGTTAATAGACCGCTTTCCCTGCAGATAACGTTTAAAAGTTTCACCTCATACAGCTTTATCTCCTTTGTTTGATAATCCTGAATTTCTACCTGGATTATCTTCTAAACCTTTTCAATGGTGGAAGAATAGGGGTTTGTCACATACACTACATTTTTTTTATCTGGGAATAAATTGTATTCACTGGATTATTATGAATCTGTATTACAATTACCTCCCTCAGAACTATCTCGATACAACCTAATTATTTTATTCTTACAAAAATAAACTTAGTAAAATTAATCAACCACTCCTATTATCGCTTTTAAAAAAAATCTTTTACTACTAGAACTCCAATAACAGGCCGAGTTTCTATTATATACAGTACACAATGGGGTTTATTTATGAAAGCTGGAAAGTGCAAAATCAGGCTCACTTCTGCGTAGAAACCAATGAGTTTCTAATCCCGGCTTGTTCAATTAAGCTTTGGTAATAAAACTGGAAGCTCATTGGTTTCTATGCAGAAGTGAGCCTGATTTTGCACTTTCCAGCTTTAGTAAATAAACCCCATTGTGTACTTAAAAGTGGGGTATGCCTGTATTTTGATTGAACCTAACCTTAAACTCCCGTATAAGGAACAATGGGAAAAAGATCTAAATATTTCTTGGGTACTCTCAGATTAGTATAACACTATTAATAATCTCTCCAAAATATCAATCAATATGTCTTTAGTCTAATTACAGAACTCTCAAGGTTCCATTGAGATTAACTAAAATTAAATTGACAAATCTCTTCTAAATTCTTTAGGAATTGTTGTCCAGAAGGTTCTATGGTACACATTTGGTGGCGATGTCCCAAAATACGGAAATTTTGGATCAAAATATTCGATTTTATACATGAAATTACCAAAATATATATTAATATATTCCCTGAGTTTACCCTTTTTCAAAAAAGTGACATGAGCTTACCTAAACACACCAAACGTTTAATTTTCTATAATAATCCTAGCCGCTAGAATAACCATTGCACGTTGTTGGAATCAACCTGGAATAACATTTGATTATGTCATACAAAAATTAAACTGGGTCATAATCAATGATAAATTGACTTGCATTTTACACAACTGCCTGTTTTTGACAAAACGTGGCAACCTTGGGTACAATATTCATCTATGAATATTGGATGTTCATGAAGAAAAAAACCTTAACTGCCCTTATCTTACCACATCTTTCTTTCCTATCTCCATTTTTTTTTCTTGTTCAAGTATTTTATTAAAGATTATCAGAAAACATTGAATGTAATGAATAAAGAGAAAATGTTTACATCGTAAAATTAAGATAATCTTATTACAGGAAAGTATATCTCTAGTTGCAGATGACATCATATAATTGTTTAGTTAAGAATTAAATTAAGACAGATCAATACAGTAAATGAATAGTTATCTATCTAAACAAACATACCTTTGTATATATATATATATATATATATATATATATAAATTTATGTAGATTCCCTAGTATATTTGGTGCTCTTTTCAATAGTGGAACATTATGGTTAATCTACCGCAGATTTGGGGCCTAATATGAGCATAATATTATGGTATGTCAACCATGAAAAATAAGGAGGGGAAGGGGTTTACAACAAGGAGGGGAAAGAAAGCAAGTAGGAAGAGGGAGGTATAGGAGGTCACCAAAGGTAGGTTACGCCCAGAGGGTATTGATATATCTGCACATTAAATCCTCATCTACCATGGTAAAAGTAATTGGTCTTCAAAGTCTGGTGGCAAGCAATTTTTAATCCATGGTTTCCAAAGATTATTGAACTTTTTTAGACTGTTTTTATCTAAAGCTTCCATCTTTGCATGTAACAGAGTTTGGTTCATTCTATGTAGGTGTTTTCCAAGCTTTAGCTATAGTCTGTTTAGCAACTGTTAAGAGCTGTATTAATAATGTAAACAGTTTTTGTTGTAGAAAATCCAGTCTTAAAGCGGTGTGTCAGCTTAAAAATGTTTTTTTTAAGAGTCAGCAGCTAAAAAAAAAGCTGACTTTTAATAAGTACACCTACCTTCCCAGGGCGCCCGCGATGCTGTTCGTGGAGGCCGAGATGTCCCTCGGCGTCCCGGATCCAGCGCCGCCATCCTCAGTGAGGGAAACTGCTTCGCGCGGCCTACTGCGCATGCGCGAGCCGGCGCGCGGCCTACTGCGCATGCGCGAGCCTGGCGCGCGACCTACTGCGCATGCGCGAGCCGGCGCGCGGCCTACTGCGCATGCGCGAGTGGGATTTGCGAATGGGGAACGCAATGTGTTGTGGGACACAGTTCCCATAACACACTGCACCCCATTCCATAGAAGACGGAAGGAGAGAAGATCACCGCGGCGCTGGAGGAGGCAGATTAGGACAATCTGCCTAGCAACAGCCATTTCTGGTAAGTAAAAAAAAAAAATATATTTTTTTTTTTTTCATTTGAAATTTTTATTAACATTTTTAAAAGTTTTTATTTTCAGGGTGTTCCTCCACTTTAAATTTAGAAGAGCCAATGCCAGGTCAGGTGTAATAGTGCTTTCGAACATTGCTGAGGCAAGCATGGAAATAGATTTCCAAAATTCTTGTACCACTGGACATTTCCACCATATGTGTAAATGTGAACCCAGCTCTGAACAGCCACGAAAACATGAAGCCGAATGATCCGGGACATATTTAAATATTCTAGCTGGAACTAAGTACCATTGTGTGAGTACTTTGTATGCAGTCTCAATCGCTGTTACATTTGTTGAGGAAGATTTTGTTATCAGACCATTCTGTGGTCGACGTAGATAATTTTTCCATTTGGCCACATAAGAGGGTGGGGATGCATCAGGTTTAGTAAGCAATTGAGAATAGACTGATGAAATCCTTCCCCTGCAATATGGATCTTTCAAGCTAATTTTTTTAGAAAATTTACAGTTTTGTCATAGCAATCTTTGTATTTAGAGAGGGAGTGTAAAAAATGTAATTTGTAAATATCAAGATAATTCAGATTGGGGAAGCCCATAGGATTTACATACATCTGGAAAAGGTAATATTGATGAATCTGAAACCAAATTGTGAAAGCATGAGGTACCAGCCTTTGACCAGGCTCGGAAGGTCACGGGGGAAGTCCATGCTGGATAGAAGGCTGGATTTCTGTGGAATGAAAGGGATGGGTTATGTAAAGATTGTAGACCGTACATAGTTCTGTGTCTATCCCATAATGATAAAGAATGTTTAGTGATTAGGTTCAGAAGGTTCTTACAATCCCTTGGACATAACCATAATATATTCCATATCGGGAAAGGGTCACAGTCCACTGCTTCTATTGCAGCCCAGAGGGGGGTTTCAGTAGTAGCTTGATATTTTGACAGCTGTGCCACTTGAGCAGCCTTATAATATGTCATGAAATTAGGAAAACCCAAGCCACCCATCAATTTGGGTGGCTTGGTTTCTTTAGGCAATCTTGGTTTAATTTTTCCCCAAGTGAATTGTATCGCTCTCTGCTATATAATTCTTAAAAAAATAAGCCGGGATGTGTATAGGAAGGACTCTAAATAAATATAAAAATTTCGGAAGAATGGTCGTTATGATTAAATTGATTTTCCCGAACCAGGAAAGTGGAATAGATGACCATTTTGACAATAAACTCATAGTTTGTTTCAATAAGGCTGGATAATTGGCGGAAAATAGATCTTTGTGATCTGCGGTGAGCTGGATACTTAAGTAAGGTAGACTGTCTGTAGCCCATTTAAAGGAAATGTCTCCTTAACAGTACACATTTCCTTATCAGATAATGAAATGCTCAATGCTGTCGAATTCTGCATATTAACTTTAAGACCTGAAATAGCTGAAAATCTGTTTAGGATGTTCATAAGATTAGGGATAGAGATTTGTGGGGAGGATAAGAATAGAAGAATATCATCCGCAAATAAACACAACTTATGATGATATCCACCTAGTTCTGTGCCTGTAAGGGAAGGATCAGTTCTAATTCTCTGGGCCAATGGTTCAATAAGCAGGGTGAATAAAAGAGGAAAGAGAGGGCACCCTTGTCTTGTGCCCCTTTCTATAATAAATGTATCTGATTTATAGCCCGCATATTTAATATACGCTTTAGGTTGATTGTATAATGCAGCGATCCATTGTAGGAAATGAGAGCCAAAGCCCCATTTCTGCAAAGTAAAATGTATATAAGATCATGATATAGAATCAAATGCTTTTTTAACGGCTAAGGAGAGAAAACAGGATGGAATACAACGTGTTTTAGCAAAGTGCGATAAAAGGACCGCCCAACGAATACTATCGCTGGCTTGCCGAACAGGCATAAAAACTACTTGGTCACGGTGTATAAGATTTCCTATAAATCTATTCCATCTAGTGGCAAGAACCTTAGCTAGAATCTTGATGTCTAGGTTCAAACAGATAATAAGGACGACAATTTGACCAAATTGTATCATCGGTGTGGGGTTTGGGAAGCATGCATATAATTGCTGTCAATGTTTCCTGTCTAAAAGCCTGACCTTGAGGGGGGCGCAGCTAGCTGGAGACCGCGATGGATGCTTAGTAGCGGAGCTCTGGTACCAGCTGGAGTAATACGGCTTATATTGACCCATCTGGGCCATCTACTGACCCTAACCCGGCGTTCCAGCTTCACAGCACCAGGGGAACACAAACCCATCATGCCCAGGCGTAAGAAATTGGGGAACCATCCTCGGAAACTCACAGAATTCTTCACCCTCTGGCCTAAACAAAATGTTGCCAGCTCCTCATCCACCCCGGCATCTAGTTTCCCTAATCGCTCAATGTAGAAGGGGAAACCACAAAAAAGGAGCAGCCCTCCTAAATGTCCACAATCTGCACCAGCTACACCATCCTCGAGGATCCCAGAAAAGACGAGATTCCGGATGGATGCCGTGGATACAGATAATGAGGTGAGCTCTCTCCATGATTCAGGGGATGATACCAGGGAGCTGCCAGACTCCATAGATCTATTCCCCACCAACAACCAGACTGTCTTAGACACTGTGCTAAAGGAGATGCTAGTCTCCCTAAGAAGCTCTCTCCATTGAGACATGATATCCTGTGTACACAAATTCAGCACAGATCTAACCAAAGATGGTACTGAACATGTGATGGACTCGGTTGCTAAAGGTATGGCCTTGCTGAACACATGGGGAATTATCCCTGAACCTCCAACACATCCCCGTCAGAGTGGCAACTATACCAACCTTGACCCCAAATGGCCCACAGTAAATCACAAGAACGCCCGCACCCACACCTAGCCTGGATATGGGTAATAGCCAACCACGCAATTACCCACTTGGGAGGATTTCTCTCTGATCCATGCAGTTTTTTTTCTAGTTCCTTTTTTCTCCCCACTAAATCTCTGAGTGGCTATGTGTCACACCCAACTACCTTTTGTTACTGTTTGGCTATTAGGCACTGTTTTGATATGTGATGGTTCGAGTAAACCACACCTTTCTATTTTAACAGTCAGATGTGAACTTCCATCTTTAAAGACAACTAGGAACACCTCCAAGATGACATCATGGACTTCAGAGCCTCATCAGTTACCAATCCGCATTCTGATATGGGGCATGACACCACCAAATGTAAGTGACACATTTAAAATATACACCGCAAAGCACTACCACACTCTTCTTCCATGGTGGTAAATTTTCTGATTATCAACTCCAAAGGACTTAACCATCTGCCCAAGCAAAGGTCTCTATGGAAGGAAGCCCTCCAACAAAATTGTGACATATTATGCGTCCAAGATATACACTCATAACCAGACACCTCCTAAATGCACACACCCTAAGTTTCCATTTATATACAATGCCAATGCGGAAGCAAAAAAAAAAAAGAAGTGATGGTAGCAACAAGAGACACAGTAGCCTTCCGGCTTCACAAGGTTATAACTGATCCACAGGGTCGCTTTATAATCCTGGTATATGACATTAACTCCAATACCTACACTGTGGCAAACATATACGCCCCCAATACCATACCAGATCAGGTTTTTCCATAAGATTATAAGAGCCTGACGCTTGAGGAGGGAATTGAAGGCATTGGCTAAAGCAGGAGAAAATAAATAAAGAAAGAAAACATAGAGCAGAGAACCCATCAGGTCCAGGTCTCTTATTAAGTTTTAATGTTTTTATAGCATTGATCACTTCATTAGCCGATATCTGATCTTCCGCTTGTATTTGTGATAATGAGGGGAGAGAGATATGGGAGAAAAAATCATCTGCCTTAGAGGTATCCAGCTCCTTTTCGGGTGAATATAATGTCGCTAAGTTTGATCTAAACTTTTGTAGTATTTTCACAGGGTCATTAGAATATATATCTCTGGAAATTTTCAGGCGTATTGGTTTAGAGGGTTTTTAGTAAGATTTAGGTGTATGGGCCAAAAGGGTATCAGGTTTATTAGCCTTAATGTAATAGTTATGGTGTGATCTTTTAAGTGTTTTGTCAGCTGTTTCTGTAAGAAATAAATCAAACTCCAGTTTGGCCTTGTCCAATTTAAGTTTTAATTTTGGAGAGGGGTTATTTTGAAATGCCATATAACTAGTTTTAAAATCTGCTCCTAATTTACTACACCGTGTTTTGCACTCTCTATTAAACAGTGCAGCTTGTCTTAAACAATCCCACAAAGAACTGGTTTATGCTCCTCCCATAGGGTAAGTGGGGATATGTCAGGGGTGGAGTTATGTATTAGGTATTCCTTAAGAGCAGATTCAATATCTATTTTATGTTTCATATTTTGAATAAGAGTCTTTGAGATACCATGTGGCATCATGAGCTTTAGGAAACATAGAGGCTATGACAGTAAAAACTGCAATATGATCATACCATATGACCGGTATGATCTTAGATGCCAAGATCTCAGGCACCATTCCTATGGTTAAGAACACATGGTCAATTCGTGAGAATGAATTGTGTAAATACGAATAACGTGTATATTGTCACTTGATCGGGTTCAATTCCTGCCATGAGTCTACTAGATTGTGTTTCGCAATGAGTTGTGAAAAGGAGTATTTATTGGGAGTGTTTGATTGGGATATTTAGGATTTGTCTAAGAAGGGCAGGAGGATCTGTTTCGAATCTTCACATATAATTATGTGCCTATTTTGTGGGTTTTCACCACCTGCAAAAGATGTGAAAGGAATGATATGGGTCTTTTATTAGGGACATAATAAGATACTATTGCAACAACAGAATCCACTAAATCAGGGCTCTCCAAACTATGGCCCTCCAGGTGTTGCGGAACTACACTTCCCATGAGGCATTGTAAAACTCTGCCATTCACAGACATGACTAGGCATGATGGGAATTGTAGTTCCTGAACAACTGGAGGGCCATAGTTTGGAGACCCCTGCACTAAATGACCTGTATAGATCAAGTATCTACCCTCTGGGTCCTTAATCTATTTTAAAGTTGTGAAAGGCATATTGCGATGGAAGGCAATAAGTACACCACGCTGTTTGGTTGCAGCGAAGGCTGTAAATACATGTGGATATAGTGCACTAAAGAATTTAGGAGTGGATTGAGTTGTAAAATGTGTTTCTTGAAGGCATAAAATATGTGCCTTTCTAGTAGAAAAGGAGCGGGAAGCTTTGGTGCGTTTTTGTGGAATATTGAGTCCCTGTACATTCAGGGATAATAAATGTATGGGGGCAAAGGGATTATGAATTTGTGAAATATAATATCTGATAGTCCTGAGCAATATTTGGACTAACCGGGGGAAGGGGGGATAGAAAAAGACAGAAAGAGAATGGCAAGATCATGAGGGAAGTAAGGATCATAGATATCAAATACATTAAGTTAAACATATATGTCCATATAACCTGGTCGTTGGGGGCAGAAAAAGTCACCCTCCAAGGATACATTGGATACTATCAGTTGTCCACTATTAATATGAACTAACCGAGGGTAGCAAGTGGGGAACGCAGGGAACTATCCCAGAGGATAAGAAAAGCCAGTTACCAAATCATTACAAAAGTATTTTGTAATGAAAAGAGATAAAACCAGGATATATTAACCCAAACAAAAACTTTAAATCCTAATAATCCTGGATAGGATTATTAAGGAAGATTCCAAACTGAAATATAATAGATAAACATTTTTGAGAAATGGTAACATTATGGAAACTGCATTTAAATTCTTTGGAAAATCAAGAAAAAATATTGAGGCAAAATGAGATGAAAAATCTTCAAAACTACCGTACATCATTCATATGTAAAAGGAAAAAAAAAAAGAAAAAAAAATGTAAATCAAATCAAAAACCCAATATTAATATATCGAGGGAAACAAAAATGAAGAAAAAATTAAGAAAAAATTGTAGGAGAGATAGGGGCCATCATAAAGCCATAAGATGGATAACCAGTATAGTTTGGCATATTCCATCAAGCATTGGGAAACAAAGACTACAGCCTATTGAGGCTATCAATCCATCTATCAATCAGTGCAGCGTTTGATACTGTGGACCACAATACTCTACTCATCCGCCTCACAGAAGTAGCAGGAGTCACAGACTCAGATCTACAATGGTTCGCATCCTTCCTAGGAAATCGGGCTCAGACAGTGAAACTAGGAGCTTTCACCTCTGAAACCCGGGCAATCTCTTGTGGAGTCCCTCAAGGATCACCCTTGTCGCCAGTGCTTTTCAACATATACATACGTCCACTCCTCAAAATCATCAGAAGATCAGACCTCTGCTTCCACTCATACGCTGACGACACGCAATTATATTTTCGTATCACCGGACAAAAAGACCATCATCAGCAATTAGAAAAATGCCTCACTATGATAAACGGCTGGATGACCACTAGCTCCCTCAAACTTAACGAATCAAAAACAGAACTTCTTATTCTACATGCAAATCAAAACCCCCGAACCAAGATCCCTTGGACACCACCCACCATCTTTGGACAGACCATCGCCTCAAGGACCAAGGCCAAGACTCATTTTTGACTCAGAAATGTCAATGGATGCCCAAATAGGAGCAGTAGTCAGTGGTTCTCACCATCTTCTCCGCTTGCTACGCAGACTCATCCCCTTCATTCCAAAGGAGGACAAAGCAGTGGTAGTTGGAACAGTCATTAATTCTCGACTTGACTACGCAAACTCCCTTTACATAGGATTACCCCAATATCAACTTGCGCGCTTACAACTTATACAAAATACGGCGACAAGACTGATAACAGGAAAAAAACCCTGGGAATCCATCTCCCCTTCCCTGAGGAGCCTACATTGGCTAACCGTAAAGAATCGGGTCACATTCAAGACCCTCTGCCTCACCCACAAATACGCACATGGAGACGCTCCGCAATACCTTTTCGAGAAAATAAAACACTACATACCCAATCACAGTCTTCGATCGGCTAATCAAAATCTCCTCCTCATTCCTAAATCCCGCTACAAATCAAAGGGGGAACGGAGATTCGCTGTCCAAGGACCATGGCTATGGAGCGCTCTACCAACCGACATCCGCATGGAAGAAAACCATCAGGCCTTCAGGAAGAAACTCAAGACCTACCTCTTCTAGAAGCTTGACAACAAAGCACGAATACAGCACCTTGAGGCGATTCAGTTCGCATTGTAGTGCTATATAAGTTATTCATTCATTCATGCATTGAGTCAACAGGATCTGGATCTGGGGATCTGAAACTATCTCTTTTATTTGAACTTTGTCATTGATCCTTCCCTGCTAAGGTAGGCGACTTGTGTGCAGAGGATGAAACAGGTCTACTATGACGTTTCTGGATTCTGTAATGGATCCATCAGATACCTTCCTCTGAGAGAGGAGCTTCAGGCAGGCATGTCTGCTCCACTCTGCCCCGCCCCACCCACTCCCCCCTCCATTTTTTTTTTGCTTATTTAATGCCTGTGCCTGTGCATTTTCAGTTATTGACAATGCTAATCTAGAAGCATATACAGTTTTGCTCTATGAAGATCTTGATGAATGTTCTCCTGATTTGCAGGTGTCATTTTCTCTACAAATGAAGAAGGTATCGTGTATTTTTGTGGGAGGCGGTGGTTTGTAACATATGCTTAC
The DNA here is from genome assembly GCA_028564925.1 of Lithobates sylvaticus. NCBI lineage: Eukaryota > Metazoa > Chordata > Amphibia > Anura > Ranidae > Lithobates > Lithobates sylvaticus. The sequence goes on from CM053026.1 coordinate 83,733,939, forward strand.
TTGAAGATGCTGCTAGTGAACAAACACTTTGTGATGATCCAGAAGCAGCAGAGAGAGTTTCAGGAATGAGAACTCTGGAGGAAAAAGCTACTTACACTTCTACAGTTCTGGACATCTACTGTATCCCAACAATCACCCAACTGTAGAAGGTACAAAATGGAGCCCACAAGAAAATTAAACTGGAGCCTTTCCCCTGCAGTGCCCCCTAGTGACTGAAATGCATATTTCTCTTGTTTGAAAAATGCATTGAGAAGTACAGTGTTACTTGAACTGTATTCCAAGATTTACTTGTCTTCAGCCGAGAGAACTTCCAATAATTTAAGACTTTATATGTTATATAGTTTGAATACCATGTCATAGATATATTACTTATCACTGTAAAAGAACATATTCCACACGTCTTTTTTGTTCCAATTTTTCCCGGAAAAAAACAGAAAATGGCTTTGAAAAAAACCTTGCTTTTTTTTTTTATATGGTTTCCCATCTCTAACTAGTAGACGAGTGTAGTATGAGTAGCAGAGCTGACTGCAGCCATGAATGCCAACATGTACTGTGACATACTGAAGCAGAGCATGATCCCCTCCCTTCGGAGACTGGGCTGCAGGGCAGTATTCCAACATAACGACCCCAAACACACCTCCAAGACGGCCACTGCCTTGCTAAAAAAGCTGAGGGTAAAGGTGATGGACTGGCTAAGCATGTCTCCAGACCTAAACCCTATTGAGCATCTGTGGGGCATCCTTAAACAGAAGGTGGCGGAGTGCAAGGTCTCTAACATCCACCAGCACCATGATGTCGTCATGGAGGAGTGGAAGAGGACTCCAGTGGCAACCTGTGAAGCTCTGGTGAACTCCATGCCCAAGAGGGTTAAGACATTGCTGGAAAATAATGGTGGCCACACAAAATATTGACACTTTGGGCCCAATTTGGACATTTTCACTTAGAGGTGTACTTACTTTTGTTGCCAACAGTTTCAACATTATTGGCTGTGTTTTGGAGTGCACCGCTCCAGAGTAATCACTTCTTCTGAGGACAGCTGTCTCCGCAATTATACAATGTGCTGGCTCTGTTTGCAACAGTGATAATGGAAGAATAGACCGCTGCTATGACTAAGCACCATATCTGGTGAGAAACTCGTCAGCAGCAGTGCAGTTAGTCTGTATCGACCTGTATCGACCTGTGATACTTTGATATTCAATTCTTTTAAATAAAGATTAATGGCTGTGTGTTGAGTTATTTTGAGGGAACAGCAAATTTACACTGTTATACAAGCTGTACACTCAGTACTTTACATTGTAGCAAAGTGTCATTTCTTCAATGTAGTCATATGAAAAGATATAATAAAATATTTACAAAAATGTGAGGGGTGTACTCACTTTTGTGAGATACTGTGTGTGCATATATATATATATATATATATATATATATATATTTTACACGGTATATATCATCACTTATATGTAGAGGGCACAGCATTGGGAGCCAATCAGGTGTGCTGCATGCCGACAGAAGAGAGTAGTTAATAGAGATGACCTTATCAGTCTCCTACTGCTCCTTCACTAGCCAATCAGCAGACTACAGGTTGAGAGAAAAGACACCACTGTCTGCATTACCTATATCTCCCTGTACAGCAGCACTCTGAACCAGTCAAAGCTCTGTACTGTCCTGAACAAAGTGTAGGGATGTAGTATTTCTTCTAAATTCCATTTTTGTGCATTTTTTAGTCAGCAGTGGGCTGCTGCAGTTCGTCCCAACTGTACATAAACAGGAGTGCTTCTCTTAGCACAAAGTGTATTTCTTCTGCCACATGTTTGGGCTCGCTCCAGCAGGGTGTGTTAGAGAGACATAATTCTGTGTTATGGATATTGTCTGGCCAATCAAAGGATTTGGAGAACCCAATAAGGCATTCTGGGAGAATTATTAAATATCTGAGACACTTCCTGTTCTGTCTTCATCTTGAGCTTTTGCCCTATGAGGTTGTCAGCTTGGGGGTCAGTCTCTCCTAGGCCGTGGGCCTAGGCACATGGAAGAATGTAGGGATCTCTCCTCTAGGGAAGTTTATCTGGTGCAGAAGAACGCAGGTCGCCACACATAGTGTGAATGAGCCCTTAGGGAGCAGAACATCATTAGCCATCTTGTCCTGTAGTTATCCAAGGTAGTAGGTAGGTGAGTCACCCATGTAAGTAATTAGGTGACACACTGTAACAGATGACACTGCAACAGACGACACACTGCAACAGACGACAACGCAACAGATGACACACTGCAACAGATGACACTGCAACAGATGACAAACTACAACAGATGACACTGCAACAGACAACACACTGCAACAGACGACACCGCAACAAATGACTCACTGCAACAGAATACACTGCAACAGATGACACCGCAACAGACGACACACTGCAATAGACGACACCACAACAGACGATACACTGCAACAGATGACACACTGCAACAGATGACACACTGCAACTGACGACACTGCAACAGATGACACCGCAACAGATGACCCACTTCAACAGATGACACTGCAACAGACAACACCACAACAGACGACACCCTGCAACAGACGACACCCTGCAACAAATGACACACTGCAACAGACGACACTGCAACAGACGACACACTGCAACAGACGACACACTGCAACAGATGACACACTGCAACAGATGACACACTGCAACAAATGACTCACTGCAACAGACGACACACTGCAACAGACGACACACTGCAACAGACGACACACTGCAACAAATGACTCACTGCAACAGACGACACACTGCAACAGACGACACTGCAACAAATGACTCAGTGCAACAGTTAGAGAGCCATAATTCTGTGTTATGGATATTGTCTGGCCAATCAAAGGATTTGGAGAACCCAATAAGGCATTCTGGGAGAATTATTAAATATCTGAGACACTTCCTGTTTTGTCTTTATCTTGAGCTTTTGCCCTATGAGGTTGTCAGCTTGGGGGTCAGTCTCTCCTAAGCTGTGGGCCTAGGCACATGGAAGAATGTAGGGATCTCTCCTCTAGGAAAGTTTGCCCAGTGCAGAAAAACACAGGTCGCCACACATAGGGTGAGTGAGAGTTTATCCAGTGCAGAAAAACGCAGGTCGCCACACATAGGGTGAGTGAGAGTTTATCCAGTGCAGAAAAACGCAGGTCGCCACACATAGTGTGAATGAGCCCTTAGGGAGCAGAACATCATTAGCCATCTTGTCCTGTAGTTAGCCAAGGTAGTAGGTAGGCGAGTCACCCGAGTAAGTAATTAGGTGACACACTGCAACAGATGACTCACTGCAACAGACGACACCACAACAGACGACAGACTGTAACAGACGACAGACTGCAACAGACAACACACTGCAACAGACGACACACCGCAACAGACGATACACTGCAACAAATGACTCTCTGCAACAGACGTTACACTGCAACAGGCGTTACACTGCAACAGACGACACACTGCAACAGGCGACACACTGCAACAGATGACACTGCAACAGACGACACACTGCAACAGAAGACACCGCAACAGACGACACACTGCAACAGACAACACACTGCAACAAATGACTCACTGCAACAGTTAGAGAGCCATAATTCTGTGTTATGGATATTGTCTGGCCAATCGAAGGATTTGGAGAACCCAATAAGGCATTCTGGTAGAATTATTAAATATCTGAGACACTTCCTGTTCTGTCTTCATCTTGAGATTTTGCCCAAATGACTCACTGCAACAGACGACACACTGCAACAAATGACTCTCTGCAACAGACGACACTGCAACAGACGACACTTCAACAGACGACACGCTGCAACAGATGACACTGCAACAGACGACACTTCAACAGACGACACTGTAACAGACGACACACTGCAACAGACGACACACTGCAACAGATGACACTGCAAAAGACGACACACTGCAACAGATGACACCGCAACAGACGACACACTGCAACAGATGACATTGCAACAGACGACACCGCAACAGACGGCCCACTGCAACAAATGACTCACTGCAACAGACGACACACTGCAACAGATGACACTGCAACAGACGACACACTGCAACAGATGACACCGCAACAGATGACCCACTGCAACAAATGACTCACTGCAACAGACGGCACACTGCAACAGATGACACTGCAACAGACGACACACTGCAACAAATGACTCACTGCAACAGACATCACACTGCAACAGACACACTGCAACAGACGACTCACTGCAACAGATACACTGCAACAGAGGACACTGCAACAAATGACTCACTGCAACAGACGACACCGCAACAGACGACACACTGCAACAAATTGAAAAAAAGCACACATGCTTTTTTAGTAATGCACCACAGCTCACATTGGGGACATTTATCAAGCAAATTAGTGACATAATTAAATGCAAATCATTTTGCCTGTCTTTTAGCAAAGTCTATACAACAGTTTTCTTGTGTATTTGTGATCCCTGTTCCTGTAATCCTTAGCAGTCAAGTAACACAGATTTGAAGTCTAGGACAGATTTATTACTGACAATGAGACAGATTTTCACTTTGAACAGAAAAAAAAATTAAGAAGTGGTCAGGGTTAGGTGTCGTTCTGCATCAGTGCTGTGTTACAGTAGCCGAGGGAGGAATTTATGACTCAAGCTGTAATCTTGTGATAATTCTGTTACATAATCTGTATCACTGCTCCTGTTTAGCATTGCCTTGCTGTGCGACAGAATTGGTAAAGGTCCCTCGCTTTGTGTATTGCAGTGCATTGTGATGCGTTGCCCTCTGCTGTACAGTGCATTGAGCTGCCATTTATATAGAGAAGCGTGATTGAGTCCCAACAAATGGCATATGTGTGCAACATATAATATAGATCCTACAATTTCAATTTTTGCCTGGAGAGATTTTGAAACCTAGTAACATTTAAGTCCATCTTGAGGTAAATAATCATGAAAATTGTGTCCGAAAAATGATTGGCCTCTTTCTGCAAAGATTGTTGTTTTTTGGTTTATTGCACCTTTAAATTTTTGGCAGTCAGACTGCTTGCTTGTATTCACGGTGCAGATTTATAACAATATACTTGAGTTTCTATTCTCTATTCTCAACTGCTTTCTTTGGTTTCCGACTTCCCTTTGAAATCTTTATACCTGGAGTCATTAGCTTTAACTCCGTCGCAGAGGCCACAAAGAGCCGGGCGGACAAAAGAAGGAGAAGGGGCCCCTTTGTGAGTTACAGTGTGGAAATGTAATCTGTATATAGCAGGTGTTTCACTGGAAGGTACAGAACCTTGTGCCCTCGCTCTGCTGAGAGTTTTGTTTGCTATGAATGCGTCCTGCCTGCAGGATAACAGATAAGGACATTCATGACTACAGACTGGCCTAATACACCCCACTAAAACAGATATAAATAGCTCTTAAAGAGAACCTCTTTTTTCTTTTTACTTTTTTTTTTGCTTCTTTTATGACTTATTTCTCCAAAAATGTACATTGTGCTGTCATATTCCTCAGTGATTTACTGAGCACATGTCCTTGAATGAAACTTATGCAGTGGGACCAAAGGGTACTATTTTTTGGCCCAGCAGTTGGTTTGGTGTAGTTTTATAAGGAGTCGCAGTGTGTCTCCATATCGCATGGTGCTATTGTTAATCCTCCTCTGTAAGATCCCTTTCAGAGATGGCTCCTCTGTGGCATATCTTCTGACTGTCTCGGAGTTGGAGGCACTGTCCCTCTTTTTGGAACCACATTCCACTGTCCCTCTTCACCTCTCATTTCCTCTTTTTGATCTGATGTATAGATCTCTATAAAGAAATGTACCATTTAGTTACTAGAAGTATTATCCTATAATAAACCAAAAATCCAACCACTAAAATATGTAATTTGTTTGTTTTAAAATGCCAGTTTCAAAAAAGATAGCAGTGAAAAAAAAACACTTGGTTTAACCAATAATTGTTTGTGTATCAATTCTTCATGGTTCACATAAATTGCATTGCAGTGGTGTGTCTTATGCCTAAATACCTATAGCCATAGGTGGGGGTTCCCCTTCAGGGAAAGGCAGGTACTGCTCCTTGATGGGAAGTAAGGCACTCTTTATGGAATCCCTAATGCAGAGGTGGATGAAGGTCCTTCCTGCTATGCGGCATGCGCACAGGTCTCTCTGCCTCAAGTCTGTTTGCATCCATTTAGCTAAGTGTGAGCTGTCATTACTCCGAATGGCTGTCATTATGTTAAACCCTATTACATAAAGTTGACATTATTTTGAAGAAATTGGAGATTTCCTAAAAATGGTGCACAAAGAATCTGGTGCAGTGTAATGGGGAATTACTCTCCGGCATGGACTTGTGTCTGGAGACCGATCAGGACACAATCTGCAGGTAAACTGGAGTGAAAGTGGACTTGAGTTCCAGTCGGGCTAGGCTGGACCTCTCCCAGGGCTTCTAGGGGTGAACTTTGTGCAATGTCACCTGGTTAGTCATGGAGTTTTTGGGAAAGCCCATGCTAGGGAACAACAGGATCACACAATGAAGCCCAAATTACGTACCAAAAGGGTACTTCTTGCATGTGTTTTCTCGCTACATGACATTTTCAGTCATATACATGCTGTATGCCCGACTAATTTGATGAAGCCTATTCATTCATATTAGGGTATTTGGGGAAATTCAGAAGTATGCAAACTTCATGCAGATAGTCCCCCGATTGATACTAAACTCAACTTAAAGAATACCTAAACCCTCCTTCCAAAATTCTCGCAGGCCAAGGAAATTACCCAATTCTAAGCATCAAATGTTTTCTTTTTTAAATACAATGTTGAAGAATTTTTTTTAGGGTAAAATTAGGAGCATCATGCATGGTGCTGTGCTCCCTTGTGCAAGAGCAGATGAGTCGCTTGTGTACAGTCCTAGACATAGATGTAAGCAGCTGGCACAGGTTGTCTCACTCCATTGCTATCAGTAGTAACTGCAGTACAACCTACTATTTAGCGTAAATAAATCACTGAGAATTGAGAAGTACAGAAAGTAAAAATCTTTCCCTAGACATGCCTCACTCCACATAGTTACCAACTGTCTCCTCCTCAATTGTCCCTCATTTTGGTCTGATCTTTATAGTGCTAAATAAAATACACGTTTTATCTTTCAAAAGGTTTCCCAGAGCTAAACCTTTCATCCAATTTTTTTTTAATAATTCTCCCATAAGGGGGCATGGCAGGGGGTATGTTCTATGCCTACATACTTTTGCTAATAGGTGTCCCTCATTTCTATCTCAAAAAGTTGGGAGGTGTAATTCCATACCATGCCAGCTTACAGTGCACAGTGGGAGAGCACATTTCAAGAGTGACAATGCTGGTCCTGATTAGTAAGTCGCTTCAACAGTTGTCACCCTAAGAAAGGAGGGGCATATGTAGTTTAAAACTGGCAGAATCACCAAGTCAAAGTAAAGTGAAGGAAAAGTCACTGAAAGAAAATGTGAACATGTAAATGGTATTTCATAGAATAAATCCTTGCTCTTAATGGCCAGAAACAAAGATCATTGTCATTGGTCAGTGGAAAGATATATTATCAGTGGTTGTTCAATGATTGAGGAGGAGCACCCTGGGAACCAAAATAAGTAGTAAGAGAAATGGTGGTAGTGTCGGAAACTGAACTCTGACTTTCCAGAGCCAGAAAAGTAGAATCTTTATTAGTAAGTATGCTATATTGTGCAATTATACTCTGCATCATTGACGTGTGCAGGGTGTGCCTGGGCACATCCTAATAACCTTGTACGCATTAGCATAATCGCTCTGCGTGCAAGCAGGGAGATGGGAAAGATCTCCCTCTTACCAACACTGCCACAAGAGAAGTGCTTATGCACTTCTCTTTAAATGTGCCAGCAGGGAGAGCATTGTGCCGAAGCCATATATATGTAAACACACACACATGCATGTGCGTTTGAGCTAATGCAATAGGCTGTGCACACCTATCCTCTGAATATTTGCACATGTAGCGTTACTCCAAAAGGGCAGCTGGTAATAACATTTTTTCCCTAAAAGTACTGGGGCTGCCCACCACTGCAAACATCAGTCTCGTCAAACTGGCTTCAGTGGCACAGTCTAGGGGATGTCTTTTTCAGATTTATTGCTTGAAGAAACTTTACCAGGAGAGGGGTTAGGGCATGAGATACTCCAAAACAATTAACACATAACAGCGAGAGGACAATTTTCTCCTTAATTAGTTGTGAGTATCTGAGCAGTCTAAGGCCTCACAGTTGGGGACTATGAGGCAAGTTCCTTTGGCATCTGGTTACTTTGCACCTATGCACAACTACTGGTATTTAATGTGCTTTCCAGAACACTGCACAATCACAGGGATCAATTTAGGGTTTTTACTCACAGGTGAGCTGCCCCCTTCCAGCTTCCCCTGGACATGGTCAATCCTTCTCAAGATCAGAATCCTTGTGGTAAGGTCCTGCAATCATCCTCTAAGTAGATCCCTCTAGGCCCTCAGCCCTGACACCACTGAGGCCTTTAGAACAAGTGCACAGTCTATAGGTTGCTTGAGGACAACAGCCCCTCAGGCTCTGGAACCCTCCTGGGGAGAAGTAGCCCATATCTCTTTTGCCTCCTTTGAATATTTATCACCTTTTCAGCCTCCTTCTGGACACACTTCTCCAGGGATTGGACATAGCATGATAAATGATGGTTATTCGAATTCAAAGCCTAAGCTCTGGAAGCTTCTTTCAGAGGCAGGGGAAATCAAAAGTCCAGCCTGTGACACCATAAACAGGCCAAAACAAACAACCACTGCTTCACTGAATAGAGAAGGAGCCAAAAACAAAATTTACTTAGCATCATACGCTAGGGTGCCACACACAATAAATCGAGAGCCTACCCACCTAATATAGAATTTAAATTTACTTTAAGAGGGGAAAGTCAAAGTACAACCAGTATTAGCCAAGTGATTGTTTTTAACTAAAAATAAATACTAATCACTTTTTTCATATTTTCCTTTGCAACACCATAAATGATAATGCTTCCCACTCCCATTGCTTCCCTTAGGGACTACAACAAACGTTTCAGCACCCTGCGCTGGGACATAGGGTGGATGATTGAGACCCAGAATTAGGATCAAATCCCAGAACAGTACTTCGGAAATTGGTATGGTTGGAAGGATGTATTAAATGTGTTTTAACTTGTGATTGTCCAGGACCCTTCCAATCTGTACAGCTAATGTCACATGTGCCACCCTATGTGCACAGAGTGTGTGCAGAACAATTGGGCTTAAGTAGATTGCAATGATATTGGCCACTGCACTAAGAACATACACTGGCAGAGAAAAATGATTGAACAGGAAATCTCTAGCATGAAGGTGAATATTGCAGAAAAAGCTGTTTCTTTATTTTATCTTTTAATGGGCTATTCATTTTTATCTTGGAGTTCTGCTTTAAGGGAAAATACTTTCTTAAAGGATTAGAAATTCACATTGTACTTGTACAGAATGATGACTGGTTAATATATTTATCCACCTGTCATTCATTTGCCCTATAATATCAATAAGGACGAATTAACATTCCTCTGGTCTGACCCATATGAAGCACTCCGTGTAGATTCCTAATAAATTCACCATCTGCAGGCTATTACCGATCCCTCTCCATGGAAGGAACATGGAATTTGTTCCACTGACCTACAGTATAATAGACCTCACAAAATGCTATAGAAATTTGTTTCCGATTTCCTGACGAGATGTGTGTTGTCTAATGGAGCTGGTGGCATGGCATGTGGAAAAGTTGGGGCAGTGGAAATACAAGCTGCTTTTTAAAATAATTTTTAATGTGTTTAAATTGTGAGCAAATTTTGCTTATGGCTGTTTTAAGTCTGAATGCCCTATAAACAACTAAGCAATGTATAGAAATGTTTTATGTTAAAGTGTATCTAAAGCCACAACTTGTTTTTCCAGTTTTTAAATAGAGTGGGGAACAATGCCAGCTTATTATGCCTGTCTGTGTTCCGACTGGCTAGATTTACACTCTCTATTTAAGAATGTTTTCACACATTTTTCAAATTGAATCTTGGGTCAAAATGTGGTAATTTTGGGTGTATATTGTATGAATCTTGGGTGAAATGGGTGAAAATGTTTAAAAATAAATATCAGTTGTCACGCTTTACCTACCTCAACGAAAACTTGTAAAGATCTATACTTGTAAGAGGCTCGGGTCGATCAACCCCCCAAACAAATAGAACCGAATGGGGGGAAGCGAATGGGAACTGCTGGGTCTTTGTTTTGAGTATTTATCCAATTAAAAAATCAAAGAAAAGTTTATAGTACATTTCATGGATCCCCAAAAGATAGAGGAGTTATAATCCCCTACCTTATCATAAAGTGTATATGGCATCAGAGCGTGTCATGTTTGATGGCTGGTCAACCCATATACTGCCCCTCAAACGGGGCTAGGTAAAGCATCCAAAGCCTATGAAAAAGACATTAAAGATAGTTGCAGTAATTTCATATAGTCAAGTTTGCGGTGGGCAAAAGGTCCACCAGTCAAAAAAGTTTAGTTGAGTCAATTTACCTGTTTTAGATCGTTCCCAGAGCGTCCCGAGCCTCACGTCCACCTCAGTCTGACACAGCGTCAGACTGGGTTTAAGTAGTCTCCCCCGTGGCGCCAAATGCGCACGGCGTGTGACATCACGCCGTGCTGACGTCACGCGGACGTAGTGCGGAGATCAGGCGGCGCCTATCCCGGACCAGGTGACCGGAGTGTTTCCTATAGGGAAGCACTTCCGGTGCACAGTTCAGCTGGGACTGACCTGACATGCCCTGCTGACAGCAGCCAAGCTGTACTGTCAGTTATTAGGGCATGATGGGGTCCCTGTAGATGGAAACCTCAAACTTAGTGGCCGGGTCAGGACTAGCAGCCGATCCCCGACCCGGAAGCGTGGCGGGCAGGAGACCACCCTAGGGTGGACATAACTAACCACGCCACGCAACCGGATCGGTCCATACAATTCCCCAAAGCCCTGGGGCGGTCGCCAAATAGGGCACTCCCCATGCATTGTCCCCTGGGGCCTGCGCCAGCGCAAAATCCACCGGGATCAATATGAACTTATAAAGAGAAAAGGAAAAAAGAAAGAAGAAAAAAGAAGAAGAAAAAAAAAAAAAAAAAAGGAGAATTAAAGAGGGCACCCTGCATATACACATTCACTGCAGCATATGATTCTTATTCTTTTTTATTGTGAAATTATTGTTGTACATGTGATTTTTTAACACAAGAATGAACATATTTACAGAACAGTAACCATATTAATTAGCACTTTCACCCCCACATAAAGGGGGGGGCGAAGTATTACATGAGCAAGCACGTCTCAGCACACACAGATTAAGGCCAGATTCGGGCCCTATGTGGCCCACGTATAAGGCCTGGCGGTGCTCAACTACTCGTGCTGGCAAGGAGAGGGAGGGGACGTGGGAAGGGAAGGGAAGGGGAAAGGAACGGGAAGGAGGGGGATGGGGGAGAGGGGGGGGAGGGGAAGGGAAAACGAAGGGGAGAATACAGCTGGCGAGAGAGTGAAAAGCAGAAGGCGAGGCATAAGGGACCACACATTAAAGGAAGGGTTTAAAGCTGATTCCTTCGTTGAGGCCCGGATATCGGGTAGCCCCCAACAAATAAATCCATCTAGTTTCGATCTGTAAAAGTTTCTTGTCTAGATCACCCCCTCGTTCCTGTTGGGGGAGGTGCTCAAGGCTATAGAAACCAATAAATTTGAGATCAAAATTGTGATATAAGCCTACATGACGGCTAATTGGTGTCTCCATTTTGCGTTTACATATTAGTGATACATGATCCCTCATACGACAGAAAAGTGGGCGTTTTGTTTTTCCCACATAGAATGCTCCACATAGGCATTTCATCAAATATACTGATCCTACTGATTGGCAAATTATTGTTGTATCGCTCGAATAATGGCTACGTGACACTCTGGTGAGTAGCCATTATTCGAGCGATCAGAACAATAAGAAACAAGTTCCAGGCACATACAAATGTGGTAAATGTAAATTTTGTCGCTTTATCTTGGAGGGAAAAAACATAGATCTGCCAGATGGTAGAACATGGACTCCAAAATATCGCACTAATTGCCAATCAGTAGGATCAGTATATTTGATGAAATGCCTATGTGGAGCATTCTATGTGGGAAAAACAAAACGCCCACTTTTCTGTCGTATGAGGGATCATGTATCACTAATATGTAAACGCAAAATGGAGACACCAATTAGCCGTCATGTAGGCTTAAATCACAATTTTGATCTCAAATTTATTGGTTTCTATAGCCTTGAGCACCTCCCCCAACAGGAACGAGGGGGTGATCTAGACAAGAAACTTTTACAGATCGAAACTAGATGGATTTATTTGTTGGGGGCTACCCGATATCCGGGCCTCAACGAAGGAATCAGCTTTAAACCCTTCCTTTAATGTGTGGTCCCTTATGCCTCGCCTTCTGCTTTTCACTCTCTCGCCAGCTGTATTCTCCCCTTCGTTTTCCCTTCCCCTCCCCCCCTCTCCCCCATCCCCCTCCTTCCCGTTCCTTTCCCCTTCCCTTCCCTTCCCACGTCCCCTCCCTCTCCTTGCCAGCACGAGTAGTTGAGCACCGCCAGGCCTTATACGCGGGCCACATAGGGCCCGAATCTGGCCTTAATCTGTGTGTGCTGAGACGTGCTTGCTCATGTAATACTTCGCCCCCCCCTTTATGTGGGGTGAAAGTGCTAATTAATATGGTTACTGTTCTGTAAATATGTTCATTCTTGTGTTAAAAAATCACATGTACAACAATAATTTCACAATAAAAAAGAATAAGAATCATATGCTGCAGTGAATGTGTATATGCAGGGTGCCCTCTTTAATTCTCCTTTTTTTTTTTTTTTTCTTCTTATTTTTTCTTCTTTTTTCCTTTTCTCTTTATAAGTTCATATTGATCCCGGTGGATTTTGCGCTGGCGCAGGCCCCAGGGGACAATGCATGGGGAGTGCCCTATTTGGCGACCGCCCCAGGGCTTTGGGGAATTGTATGGACCGATCCGGTTGCGTGGCGTGGTTAGTTATGTCCACCCTAGGGTGGTCTCCTGCCCGCCACGCTTCCGGGTCGGGGATCGGCTGCTAGTCCTGACCCGGCCACTAAGTTTGAGGTTTCCATCTACAGGGACCCCATCATGCCCTAATAACTGACAGTACAGCTTGGCTGCTGTCAGCAGGGCATGTCAGGTCAGTCCCAGCTGAACTGTGCACCGGAAGTGCTTCCCTATAGGAAACACTCCGGTCACCTGGTCCGGGATAGGCGCCGCCTGATCTCCGCACTACGTCCGCGTGACGTCAGCACGGCGTGATGTCACACGCCGTGCGCATTTGGCGCCACGGGGGGAGACTACTTAAACCCAGTCTGACGCTGTGTCAGACTGAGGTGGACGTGAGGCTCGGGACGCTCTGGGAACGATCTAAATCCAAAGTTTTTATTTGTCACTGGAAGAGGGATAGAGCGGAAATCTTACAGCAGTGACAACTATGTGTTAGGGGCATTGTACACGCTCCTGCACTGCCTGTCCCTGCCTCGCTTGGCCACTTAGCTGCGTCCAGAGTATCCATGGCCAGACAACAAGCCCTGCTCTAGAGGAAACACCTCCTCTGCTCCCATTGGCTGGCAGTGGCATTGCAAATGCCCAAACATTTACCCATTCAGTGGAAGTCGAACATCACATAAGCAGTAACAGCTTCTCTAGTCAATGGTTATTAAGGACGCTGTGGGTGCAGGCACTGCCGAGTCATTAACAACCAGTGATGTCACCAGCCACATTCACTTATGTGGCTGGGAATCCCCAGCCACGTGTGCAATTGAGCTGGGATAGTTAAAAAAAACAACCAAAAAAAAACAGGATGGGGGTTTCCCACCTAATTCGTACTAGGCGAGATTTTATTGATTGAGTTCACATCTAAGTGTAATATTAGCTATGCACAATTTCTCTCATACAGTCCTAGTGCTTCTAAGCCAAGATTTTTCCATCCACTTCTGTCCACTTTTAACTGGTCTTTGTTGAGCTGGGTGGTGCCAACAGGGTCACCTATTGCTCAAATTTCAGCCAATGGTTTTATCTTCAGACCACCACAGTCTCAGTGTCATCTTTTGCACTGTTTGACAATAATCCACATACTCCAAACATCCTGAAGTCAAGTACCACAATGAGACTTTGGAGTAAAACATGACAGAATAGGAAAATACAACAGTAACTTCTTATATCTGAAGTGAGCACAAAGCACCCTAATGATATTTTTAGCTAAGATTTAGATAAGCTGCTGGCCGCAGACTGTAATGGACACTTTTAAGCTCTGCAGATATAAAGGCCTTTAAGGTTTTTAAGATGTCATTACTGTAAGAACTCCGCATTAGAATGTATTTACTAAAGGCAAATAGACTGTGCACTTTGCTCCAGAGTTCAGTGTAGCAATGTGGACTACAATGGCAAAGTATAGCCATTCCCCATCATTTCTATGTACTGTATTGTCCCTCTAGTGCCCAGCGTCACTAACTGACATCATATCTGTAAACCAAACCAAAGGGATTGTGGGACTGGTAGTTCCTCAGAATGGCAATTGCTCAGCATGACTATACACCCAGACTACATATCCCAGGGATCTTTGCTACCATCAGAGAGATTGCTGGGAAGAGCTATAAAAGAAACCAGAGACCCGCCCCACACTCTCTTCCTCCTGAGCCTTGTGTGTGACGGACCTCTCTGTACCACGCGGTGTACAACATTCCAATCTGGCCGAGAAGGGCCTAGCTCTGCTTGCTCTTTATCCGACATCTATCCAGCACCACTCTGATAGTCAGACAACCCGCGCTTTGTGCTTCGCATCAGATGATCTTTGCGAGTGTATCCGCTGCAAGGACATCTCTCTGGGACCATCGAATCAGTCTGATCATTGGTGAGAGGGCTTCATTGGGACACTGTGTACAGACAGCTTTACCCTGGGGAAACACTTTACTGCACTTCTATTTGAACACTGTACATAGACACCTGTTGCATCAACCATTCCAAGAAATACCATTGCCTTGTCCCTGCACCTTATTGGATATAGTTAATGACCTCTGACTGCCGCTAAAGACCATCAGGCTTGCATCTGGGACATTGCTGCGATTAAAGGGCCTTCATACCATTCTTGTTTACTTGATCTCTCATTAGGATTAAAAGTTAAATAGGCCAACCTGGGTTCCCCCTTTAGTAGTCTTGCCAGAATTAATGCTTAACTCTTGCTTATCCTTTCAGGTCATGTTCAAGTGGTACTCCATTGTAAATACATGTATATAATATACTGTTACTGCCAAATTGTCTGAACTTGTATTATTGAAGAGGAATTCTTCTACTGAGCTAGGACTGTTATCGAAAGTTCAATTGATCTATTACCTCCTCTGTGCAACAAGATCTTCTTTGAGTAATTCCAGTAGACGTTAATAGACTATAAATTCACCAAATTATTTGATTTATTACTTTAAGGTGGTGCAAAGTTGTCTGAACCCAGAATGTCAGGTGGGTTGGAATGTTCACAGGGTCATGGTGGTGAAGATGAGCAGGTAAATCCAAGCAGTCCCCAAGGGGGCCATGCTACATTAGTAAATGAGCTAAAGCTTCACTTTGCAAAGAGTACCCAATCACATGCAAAGAAAAAAAAAAAAAAAAAAAAAGCATTTTTGTATGAACATGATTGGATGATGGAAATCAGCAGAGCTTCTGCTCATTTACTAAGCTCTGGAGCAACTGCTCTTGCAGAGTGCAACTGCACTTTGCAAAGTGCACTGTCTATTTGCCGTTAGTAAAATAACCACATTGTCTCTTCCCAGATCCATGCTGTCATTGTAGTGGATAAGACTGAGAGCGGAAAAAAGCCATTGAAAGGTCACAAGACATGAAAAAATAGGTCACTATGATTCAGGTGAGCAATACAGTAGTAGTGGCTTGAGGGAGGCTAGGTAACAAGGCCATGTTTTCAGACTCTGAAACCCAAAAGATAATGCACAAAATGTTCTTGGATTTATCTAAATCTTTATGATTAAAATCACATGATATTTAGGAAGATCCTTCACAAGTGTTATTAACCAAGTCCATGTGGTTTTATTCACAAAGACACAGAAATGTTTTATATTTTTGAGTGGAATATGTTGGAGGGATTTGCAATTTTTTCTACTCTGGAACTGGACTCCGTAGATTATCAGAATATATATTGTAGCTGGAGGTCATTAGAACAGTAGTTTTTTGCATACGTATTAACATTTAAGACTCATATATTATTGTGTAGGTTACTCTGGGGTTCCAATGTTGGTCCGCTAGACCAGTGGTCTCCAAACTGTGGCCTGGGGGACAGATGTGGCCCTTCGCTTGCCTTTATTTGGCCCTTGGGGTACTATTCCACCAACTGACTCTAGTGATGAGGCCCCATTCCCCCTACTGGGATGTGAGAAGTTGGAAGCGCTTACATACCTGTATTCATTCCCCCTACTGACACCATCAATTGGCACTATTTCTCCAATTAAAACCAGTGCTGGGGCACTGATGCTGGGGCATTTTCTACCCCCAATGCCACAGTCTGGCTCCCCTAAAGCCTGGAGGACAGTAAACAGGCTTTTGTCTAGAACGTTTGGAGACCCCTGAGCTAGACAATTAGCAAGAAGTGTCAACAAGGTGCCCCAGTACCTGGGAGGGTCAGATAAATATCTACATCTTTAAATTTGTACAATATGTGAAAGAAAGAGAGAAAGGAAATAAGGAAGTATAAAGGGGGAAGAAGCGAAAAACTAAAAGAGGAGAATGGAGATGCTTCCAACTAAATGTATTCAAACATAAAAAAATTGGATTTTTATTTGCTCATGGTCTACTGTATCTTTTTTTTAGGCCTCGGTAGGAGTGAAGGGATCTTTAAATTGCTGAGATTCTATGTAGAGCAGCCAAGCTGCCTACCAGTTATGTAACATATCTATGGTGTCTCTATCTGTAGTTCACAGATGTCTTTTATGCATTATGTCATGTCATTAAGGAGGTCAACCCACTTCACCTCCAAGGGAATATCTCAATATTTCCAATGTCTTGGAATAGTCTATCTGGCAACGAGCACCACATTTGCTTTCTAAACATATCTGAACAGTTGTGCAAGATGAAAACCAACCTCCTACCTGATAATACTCATCCTTGCTACATTTATGGGGCCCATGGAAAAATACCTAATCTTTCTGGGTATGGAGCAGCATGGGATTATTATTATTAGTTTGCGTAGCGCTTTATGGGATATACTTCCCTTCTTAAGCCCCATACACACGGTCGGATTTTCCCATGGATTCTGTCCTATCGGACAATGTTGTCGTAAAATCCGACCATGTGTAGACACCATCGGACAGTGTACGTCGGATTGTCCGACGGACAAAGTCCTATCTCCTGCTGGATAGATTTTTTGACAACAAAGTCCGATCACACCAAATCCGATCGTGTGTAGCGTAGTCCGACGGACAAAGTGCTACGAATGCTCAGATCACATTACAAGACCAAAGCTATTGGCTACTAGCCTCTACGTAGTCCCGTCGTAGGCAACAAACGTCACCACGTTCAGAATGATCGGATTTTCCGACAACTTTGTCCGACCGTGTGTATGCAACACCAACATCGGACAAAGTACGACGGACATGATCCGACGGACCTGGTCCTCGGATAATCCGCGCGTGTGTATGGGGCTTTAGGATGCAATGCTTGGTCCATTCACAAGGTCGGAACACAGGCATGTAAGGAAGGGAAGGAATTTAATATCATATACACAACAGCAACTTCCAACATTGCGTTTACACAGGGATGTACTTGAGATTAAAGGCCCGTACACACGAGCGGACTTTTTGACAACCAACATGCAAATTAGCTGTTTTGGACCAACATCCGACCGTGTGTACGCTCCATCGGACCAACTTTTTCCAGGTTTCATCGGACTTTTGTTGGCTGTGCGAACGGACCAACTTTCTGCCAACAAAAGTCAGATGGACCAAAGTCCGACCGTGTGTACACAAAACCAACGGACTCTTGTACAAACCAATGCAGAACCAATGCAAAAGATCAGACAACAATACAGAAGTTGACCAAAGGTGGCGGTAAAGAGCAGAAAAACCAAGTGATTTGGTGAAAGTTGGCTGAAAAAGTCCTGCCGTGTGGATGCAATACCAACTTGGGGCCAACGCCCTTTGGACAAAAATCCACGGGAAAGTTGGTCCACAGTCCGATCGTGTGTATGAGGCTTAATACATACAATCTGTGTTGCAATTCATTGGTTAATAGCATTTCATTGGAAATCCCAATCAACTCCTCTGGAGCATTTAAAAAACAAAATCAATAATATTAATCTTATGGAAAAAATATTCCATACAATACAGAATACCACCCATTTATATAATAAAAAATGGGACCCTTGGGTTAAACACTCTATATCCTTTTTTAACCAAGCCTGAGAACGATTAGCCACAAGAGACCAACTTATCTTATATATTGTGTTACCGTATTTATCAGCGTATAACACGCACCTTTTCCCCCTTAAAATCGGGGGAAAGTCGTGGGTGCGTGTTATACGCCGATACACCCAAAAAAAAGTGTCAAAAATAGCGAGCGGCGCCGAAAAATAGCGAGCGGCGCCGGAAAAGACTGAACCGACTGTTCGGCTCCGCTCATAGTCCTGCCTCCCTGCGCTCGCTCCCGAAACAGCAGGGAGGTGGGACCGCGTGGGCAAGACTGCAAATGACACTTGTCAAGCTACAAATGACACTGGGCAAGCTGCAAATGACACTGGGCAAGCTGCAAATGATGCTGGGTAAGGCTGCAAATGATGCTGGGCAGGCTGCAAATGATGCTGGGCAGGCTGCAAATGACGCTGGGCAAGCTGCAAATGACGCTTAAATGTACGTTTTTTTTCCCCTAAACTTCCCTCCTAAAACTTTTTTTCCTTAAAATGCCCTCCTAAACTTGGGGTGCGTGTTATACGCCGATAAATACGGTATATATCACAAACAAAAATTGTACTATGGCAATATATATTTACCTTATTGTATACTATTTTTCTAATTTTTCATATGTACAACTTGTTATTATTGTCAATATTCTGGCATAATTATGCATTTTTTTGTACCACCTTTTGTACCAAATAAAAATAGTTTGTAAAAAAAAAAAAGCTGTAAGCTTATTTAAAAATGTACAGTAGATGTGATCTGGGTGGCAATGTACAGTCACCCCCTCCCAATTTAGTCACAGCATATCTCCCAATTGTCCCTGATTTTGAGGGACTGTCCTTAATTTGGAACAAAGTCCCTCCCTCTTTCCTCCTCATTTGTCCCTCATTTTGGTTTGATCTACTGTATATAGTTGTTTATAAAATGCACTATTTATCTTTCAAAAAAGTGTTTCCCAGTGCTAAACCTTTCATCCAATTTCTAAATTGCTGCATTTGTAAATTTCAAAAGCCAATATAAAGGAATAGTAATGGTAAAAAAAAAGCACACGTGGGTTGAACTAATCTTTATTTTGTATAATTCTCAGAGGGTGTGTCCTATGCCTAGATACATTTGGTAATAGGTGTCCCTCATTCCCAGCTAAAAAAGTTGGGAGGTACGATCACAGCACAAGCCGATCAGCAGGTACCAGCCAATGATTGACCACTGGCATCTGCTGATCTGCTCTATCATTCAGGGAAAGGGAGCTCTGTGTTGTAAACAACACAGAGCTTTGAATAGGGACAGGCGATCTGGCTGTTTTTTTTATTCCCTGCAAAGCACAGAGCTGGTCCAGGCCCGGAAATTATCGCAACCATATGATCGGGATCTGGCCACATGCCTGGACCGGCACCCAGCTTAACCTTAGCACTGAGAGCCTGAGCTGGCCACTCCTGTCCCCTCCACCGCCCAGTGCTCCAGTGAACACGAGGGGGGGCAAGCAGACAGCAGTGACTGACAGTCATCGGCTCTCTGCTCAGGGAGCTCTGAAAATCGAGTGATCAGTGTTTGATCGCTCAGTTCTCAGTCTTAGAGCCGATGGGGATAGATGCTGCATTAGTCTGATACTACCTAGGTAAGTATGATTCTGAAATAAAAAAAAAAAAAACTTCTCTTTTAAATTCTTAATTCAAAAAACACCTTCTACCTCCAAATGTGCAAATTCCTTTTTTATTTGCTGCTGTGATCCAACTTCCTGTTTGAGAGTGGCTGAATTTGAGGTACATTTATGCTGTATTATGTCAAATGCGTACGCACAAGATTTTACACAGGATCTTACTGCTGGCAAGATCCTGCGTACATAGTGTACGTACGGCATTATAAATGAGCCCTAATGCCCCGTACACACGGTCGGAAATTCCGACCACAAAATCAGACGGAAAAAGTCCGATGGAGCCCACACACGGTCGGATTTTCCGACAACATGGTCCATGGGAAATTCCGACCACACAATCCGTTTGATTTTTTCCGACGGATTTCGTCCGACACTGGTGTTGCATACACATGGTCGGACAAAGTTGTCGGAAAATCCGATCATTCTGAACGTGGTGACGTTCGTTGCGTATGACGGAACTACGTAGAGGCTATTAGCCAATAGGTTTGGTCTCCTAATTTGATCTGAGCATGCGTGGCACTTTGTCCGTCGGAATTCTCTACACACGATCGGAAAAAGTCTGATCGGATTTTGTTGTCGGAAAATTTGAGAGCAGGATCTCAAATTTTTTCCGTCGGAAATTCCGATGGAAAAAGTCCGATGGAGCCCACACACGGTCGGATTTTCAGACAACATGGTGCGATAGGACATTTTCCATCGGAAATTCCGACCGTGTGTACGGGGCATTAGACTGATGGAAATGTTTCTGTGACTTCCTTTAAATAGCCCAGGCAGCACACGTCCACTGACTTAGCATCACTTACAATTACATTTACCACAGTGAGAAGGAGATCTACCTGCAATTATTTTCTGTAACAAGACTGTACTCAAAAGAAACTCAAAGTTTTGATACTAATTATATTCATACACAGGCTGCAAGCTGTTTCCAAACATTTTAATCACAGTGCAAAATTGGGAACACCTGCTATAAGGCATGCCGTGAGAACCTGCCCAATTTTCTCTGTGAGGAACCATTGCCTGTTCGCCACACATGATGTAGACAACAGAAACAGACATGAAGCAAATCAACAAAACTAAACTAATATGGTAAAAAAAATATGGAGAAAAGAAACTTCATCTGTAACTAGTTTAGGAGAATCAACACATATGGATGCAAGGGCCCCTCTATGGCACTTTATAGAGTTTATAATGAGTTACATGGCTGCTTTAAGTCATCTGGAGGAGAAAACCCTTACGTAACCACAGACTGTATTGAGCGTTAGTAAATCAGGACTTGATTCTTATCTCTTTGGATGTCTTAAAAAAAAATCACATTTTTCAAGTAGCTTTTTCTAATACTTTCCTATTGCAATATGTTAATTCAGAATAGGATAGAGACTTACAGCCTGACAGCATTACAGTAATAAAAACAAAGGATTCAAATTAAAAACATTGCTGGCAGGCTTGTAACAGTGCTTTACATGGGGGAGGTGAAGTAGTGGCATCTCAGTGCACCATTGAGGGACGCTAGGTGAGACTGTTGCCGCATACACATGACTGGACTTTCCGGCAAATTAGGTCCGACGGTCTTCCCGCAGGGCTTTTGGCGGAGTTCCGACTGACTTTTCGAATGTACAGACTTGACCACACACGAACGGACTAAAAAAAAGGGGAAATAAGGACTGCCATGACCACTCTACCAACTCCATCCCTGAAATACATAGAAAAAAGGAGAAATCGCCATGGGACTTTGAATGAGGTGGGAGAGATTTAGGCACATGTTCACAAAGAAATGTGATGAAGTCAATTTATTAATCACATACTGTTGTATGACAAATTGGGAACAGCAATAATTGTGCGTTAACCGGCATAATAGCCAAGTCAACAGCAGAAATACAAATAAAAAATATCAGTACACTACATTTCATATACATCCATAGGACTAAGTCCATTCGAAAGTCTGTTCGTTTTGAACGTGATGACGTAAATGGGACTAAAAAAGGAAGTTCAATAGCCCGTAGCCAATAGCATCCCTTGTGTCGTATTTGGTCCATTGGACCAGCACACAGATGAACGGTTTTACCGATTTTAGTCCATCGGAATTGAGTCCGTCGGATAGATTTGAAACATGTTTTATTTCTAGGTACGTCTGATTTTATTCCTGGAAAACAAAAGGATTAGCCCACACACGATCAAATTGTCCGATGGACTAAACCCTTCGTACCTAGTCTGCCGCAAAGTCCGGTCATGTGTACGCGGCATGTGTCTCAGTGGTCCTTCAGTGCACAGAGAACAGAACAGTTACATAAAAATGTTGTAATCTTGGCACTGGGGGAACCCAGTGGCTGACTTACTTGTCCTCTACATTGAGCTCCACTGGCCATCTTGGGGTGGCCAGTAACTATTATTACAAATGAATTCCCATGAGGAGGAAAGTACCTTTGTTTTTCCTGTCCTGAAGAAAATGCCTTTACCTTTATCAATCATTTGGACTTTGGAACTAATGTTTTTTGTAAGTAAAATGTACAAGACAATCATGTCTATGTAAAGCTGGATTGAAGAATAAGTGGACTATTCAGTGTTAGGGGTGTGTGCACTCTTGCAGAGTTTGCTCGGGTTGGAGTAGCCAGTGTTTGTCCACTAACTCTCGGTTGGCAAGTTAGAGTGTTGAGTGATCTATAGACCAGTGGCCTGGGCAGGGGTTATTCTCTCCTGCAGCTGCTGTCACATTTTAAAATTGGTGCGATCAGCAATCTGTGAATGAATAAACTACAAGTCCCATCTTCCACCATGGTAGATGAACTTGTAGTTTCAATGGACTGTGAGGGTGCTGATCAGCGTGCTTGTAGTCCATTCGCAAATCCTGCAGCTTTCAAGTGCTACTAGACTTTGAGTTGGGCCACCCACAACCAGGCAGATCCTAAAGGCTATCAAAATGTTGGCATCTATCTGGCCATGAGAGAAAGCCAGCCTTGCCCTTGTGCTAGAGATTTTTTATATCTTTTTTTTTTTTTTTAATTTTTGTGTCACCATTGGGGAGATTCACACTATTTGTCCCATTGACAATTGCCACCGGGACAGAAAGCGATGGGGAATCTAAAATGTTACAGTTGTCATATAACCTAGGGGTTGTAATCATTTTCTACTCTTTCTACTTTTAAAAATAAAAAAGTCTTGACAGAGCAATCACTTTTTTAAGGCTGGGTTCACACTATTGCATGGCGGTAACACTTTAATTCTTAATGGCACCCTACTGTAGCTTGCCAATGCACCTGCATTGCAGTGCACCATAACTAAGGTTATCACTGCCTTAAAAACAATGCAAGCATTTTTTTTAAGCTTTTGTGTGTTAGGCAGCCCATCCAAATGAGTTAAAAATTTTTAACCTATACTGGGGCTGATGCTTAACCTCCTGAGATCCGCGCTATAGCCGAATGACGGCTACAGCGCAGATCTACATTGCCGGTACTACGTCATATGACGTCGTCCCGTTCACGATCGGCCTGCGCGCTCCCTGAAGGGCGTGCGATGCGTGAGATTTGCTGGATCACAGATCCGAGTAAGGGGTCGATCCCGTCCCCTTACCACGTGATCAGCTGTCAGCCAATGACAGCTGATCATGTGATATCAACAGAGACGGTTCTCAGCTATTTTTCCGCTGTCAGCGTGAGGAGAAGAAAAAAGCCTATCACCGGCGGCAGTGAGAGGGACATTAGTCCCGATCACTGCGATGTGCCCCGGCTCCATGATGCCCACCTGTTCCCCCTACAAGTGCCGTTTACCAGTGCCCAGCAGCTCCACCTGTCAGTGCCCACAGTGCCATCTGTCAGTGCCCACAGTGCCATCTGTCAGTGCCCACAATAAGTGCCTGAACAGTGCTGCACATCAGTGCCACCTACCAGTGCCCATCAGTGTCATCTACAAGTGCCCATCAGTGCCAACTATCAGTGCCCATCAGTGCCACCTATCAGTGCCATCTATCAGTGTCATCTATCAGTGCCATCAGTGCCATCTATCAGTGCCCACCCGTCACCCATCAATTCCACCCATCCATGCCACCCATCAGGGCCCATCAGTGCCATCTTATCTGTGCCCATCAGTACCGACTTATCTGTCCCCATCAGTGCCACCTTGTCTGTGCCCATCAGTGCAGCCTATCAGTGTCCACCAGTGCAGCCTATCAGTGCCCACCAGTGCCGCCTCATCAGCGCATATCAATGAAGCAGAAATATTACCTGTTTTGCAAAATTTTATAACAAACTATTAAACATTAAATGTTCCATCTTTTTTTGTTTGTTTAGCAAAAAATAAAAACCTCGGCTGTGATTAAATACCACCAAAAGAAATCTCTATTTGTGGGGACAAAAAATGATAAAGATTTCATTTGGGTACAGTGTTGTATGATCGCGCAATTATCATTCAAAGTGCATCAGCGCCAAAAGCTGAAAATTGGTCTGGGCAGGAGGGGGGTTTAAGTGCCCAGTAAGCAAGTGGTTAAAATCCAGATTCAAAAATGAGCCACATTGTCATTGGTTACTGTGAAAGTGTTCTAGCAGCCAAAGGTGGGGGCAGCTAAAATGGGAAAGGATACGAGTCGGAGATTGTACTGACTTTTAAAGGTATGGCAAAAACAGCAGCCCCTGGCCACTATTAACCTAGGTGCGCACTTATGTATAGTGAAACCTTTGTCACCTTCAAAGTAAAGGAGAATCTCTCTAGTAGAGCCCCAGGCAGCAGTAAAAAACTACATCCTTTCACACTCTTTTCCAAAACTGAAAAAAGTTTTGACTGGACTTCACTCTGACAAATCAGCCCCACTTGCTGTTTTCAAATGACCATCAGACTTGAAAGTTTTCCACTCTATATACAGTCACAACACATGGATTCAATTTACGATTATGTACACATCTTCCACTGGGGGCCATGTACAAAACGTCTTGCCTGTAGAATGGACCAAGAACAAAAAATCCTTCAAAAGGCCTAGAGTATAATCACACAGAACATGGTTAGATAAGCAAGGTATAACTTTTATCAGTCTTCCCTGCAATATCACCACCATGGGAAATATGGTCGGCCAATGTATACATTTATCAACCATCAAGAGCATAATGCAAACAAGAGCCGACATTGAAAACTAAACTAACACAAATAAAGAATCTCTGCTAGAAAAGCAACCATGTAAGTATTTGTTTTCCTTGGACTTTGGGGGTTTCAGCTTGGATTAAGTCATGCTTGTCATTGAATCAGCTTTAACTCTCTTTAGCATTGAATTATTCAGTCTAGACGTGAAGTATGCTGCTGTAGTAATTGTAAGTAGAATAGTTCGCTCTGAGCTGGGTGTAGTATAAATAACTTTTAGCTGGATGTGTAAAAATGCTTCGATATTTATGGGTGGATTACAAATGTTTGGAGAGCCTCCAAGCTAATAGATATAATTCAAAATATACGATTTTATCCTTTAATAAGCAGATTTATTGCTGATAGGCGAGTTGTAGAGCCCTGCCACTCAAACCATAGGCTTATGGAACATGAATTGCCTGATGACCAATAAAAAAGATCAACGTGTGGCTAATGATTCCGGGGATCAGCAAGTGTGCCATAATTGGGCTTGGCCAAACACCAGTAGAATTTTCATCAAAACCATTTGTCAAAGCATATGATAGTACCATTGTGGACCTCAAAAATGTCATGATATTTTGTTTAATTTTCATTCCAATGGCCCAATGTGTCAAATTCTAAAGTTCGGTAATAATGGATATTCTAAATGTATTATAATATGCTTCAATCTACTTGACTATACTCAGTATACCATTTTTAAAACATTATTGGCATGATTTTGCATGCATTTCTATATCATATACAATAGCTTACATGAACAAAAAGTCCATGATAAATATTAATGATTAAAGTTTTCTGAGCACATGTACTTCACAATAGTAACGATTTTTCTCGGCCGTGCATTTCAAACACATCAAATACAGGAAAACAGAGCCTGTCTACCAGTGGCGGCTGGTGCTTAATATTTTGGGGGGATGGGCGGCAAACTAACACCACATAACCCCCCTATTGGGGAGACGGACTAGAAGGTGGTGATCAGCGTAAGCAACCCCCTGCTGGAGAAGGACGTCCGCATCGTCCCACCCCCCAACTCGGGGTCCTACTATTATAATTACAAGGGGTTTAATAGTGTATGATGTTGGCGGTGGTGTCGGCGACATACGAGTTTTTGTATGTGGACGTGGGGATGAAAGGCCGGATCTCGGATGGTGGTGCCATTGCGCACACGGAGTTCTACTGGCGTCTCCAAAGTGGCAGTCTGTGCTTGCCACCTCCAGAGGAGAATGCTGAAGGACTCCCCTTCGTCTTTGTCGCAGATGAAGCGTTTGCGTTGACTCCCCATCTGATGAGGCCCTTCCGATGAGGACCCTCACCCCAGACCAGAGGGTCTTCAATTACAGGCTGTCGAGAGCCCGCAGAGTGGTGGAGAACGCCTTTGGGATCCTGGCCAGCCGCTTCCGCCTGTTTTTGATGGCTATTAACTTGGCGGAATACAAACTCAACCACATAGTTCTTGCCTGCTGCATATTGCACAACTTTTTGAAAAGACACAACAGCAACTATGTGGTGACCGTTGGCCCAGATGTGGAGGGCCCTTCCAATGCCGACCTCACAGCCCTTCGAGCGGCACGTCCAGGCTTGCCCCCTCTAAATGCCTGCGAGGTCCGCGAGCAATAGATGGAGTACTTTGTGGGTAGGGGGCCATTGCTCTGCCTGACGATGTGTGAGAGGCATTTTTAAATAAATATCTTTTTTAATCAAACCTATGATTTCTTGTCATTTCCATATTCTAGCTTATTTGAGATATACATTTTTGCCCTTTAGCTTCAACAGTGGGAATGCACTTTCTGGGCAAAAGGAGGTAACAGTCTCTTCTTCCCAAAAAGAATCTTCTCATGTTGTGTGCTTGATACCTAATCTTTTGTCTAGAGAAGGTTTGTAGTGCATAACTGACACCCAAAATACTCCTTTTCATCACCATGTCAGACATGTGTGTATTCCCAAAAATGGTGTGCTACGTGTTTTCGTACAAAGCACTGTGGGTGTCATTTACATAAGTCAAATCCACTATGCTCTACAAGTGCAGTGCAAAAGTGCCCTGGAAAAGAAACTTGCAGTGCAAACTGGAATTTCCTTTAGTAAATAACACCCATTGCCCCCCAAATCCTTTACATTTGACATACATAATGCTTTTTTGTTTTTAAATAAGGAAGCCACACATTTAGAAAATTAAAAAAGTTTACTTGCAACACATTCACAAGTGCGTTTACAAACTTCTTGGCAAAACTGACAAGATCTTGGTTCTTTACAACATTGTTTACAAACATTCCGCATTTGTTAAAACCAGGCATGGAGCAAAACAGAACATAGGAACTAGGAAAGTTCAACTTTCTAAAGTGAAGACAAGATCAGACATGACTATATGTTCAAAGTGTGTTTGATCTTGCCTTCATCACATGGGGGGTCACCCCTGGAAACTGGAAATTTAGAACATGCACACAATTTGGGTCTGAAAATGGACATTAGATGGTAAAACACATGCCTAGAATCTTCAAAAGTGCCATTTTCCATCATGGGGATGAATGGACGTTTTTTGGGGGTGCAATCCCTTCACCACAACCACTTTAGTAGTTCGTAAAGTGGTTGCACCCCCAAAAAAAACGTTGTCATTCATCCACCATGATGGGAGCTAGCACATGTGGACACAATGTGTGCATGTTCCAAATTTCACACAGTTCTTAAGTTGCAAATGTGTTCAGAAACAGCCACAAATGTGTGGTAATTACTTGGTGCGTTTTCAGATTTTTCCTAAAACATCAATGATGTTCTTCAATTTTTGTTGAACATCATTGATGTTTTGCTTTATGTCATCTAGATCTCGATTGCAGACCATTATCTCCCCGATGAGTACGTGGGCACTTTCTGTGGTAAAGTGCGATTCTTCTTCCACAACATCCACGTCACCTAAAAACAACCAAAAAAAACAAAAATGTGTCTTGGAAATGAGGCAGGCATACATTGATTAGCTTACCAGTAGCTGCGTTCTCCCACACTCACCTGTTGTGGTGACAAGTTCTCCAATTTCTATGATCTCTCCTTCCTCCTCCTCTGCTTCTGGTCTTTACCCTTCTTTGGGAGGTGTGGGTTTTGTGGTTTCCTCAGACGTCCCGAGTTTTCGCTCCCCTATGAGAATGTACAAAAGGAAGATTTAGCACCACAATCTATTGAGGGCAGAAATAGGAAATGTCAAACATTGCTTGAAAGTGAGGGACAATATTTTTGGTTGGCCAGTTACAAATGACAACAACATGAATGTAGTCACTTTGTAAAGGTGCTAAACTTACTAGCTTTTTGGTAGAAGTTTGTCTGATGGAGACCCCCCTCTAGTATCCACTGGAGCACATGTGTGGAAAAGCATAATAAAAAGGGGGTCTGGGTGTCCCAGCACTAGTGCTCTAGAGTCCAGATGGGTAAACAGCTACTGGGTGACCTCTCCTTTACATTGAATAAATTGGCTTTACATTCTTGATGACATCTCTAGTGAGAACAAACTTCCTTTCACTAAAAAATTCCCCAAAACTCGTATTATAAATGGCCGAACGATCGAGGTTGAGTACGATCGAATGGACACACACGAACATGACAGTGGCAGAAAGATCGAGGTTGAGTACGATCGAATGCACAGACGAACATGAAAGTGGCCATTTTCTAATGTACAACTTTGCAAAAATCCAAACACATGGAGCAGTATGCAAGCCAAAAATCAAACACAAAACACAACTACTTACTTTTTTGAAGAACTAGCTTGATCTTTCTGTACTGATCGGGCTCCCTCAGTTTCAGGTCTGACTAGCGTTTCCTCAGTTGCTCCTTGGATCGTTGTACCCCAAAATGATTGTACGGCCTCCTCACAACTTTAGACATGATCTTGGCCTTGCGGACATTGGGGTTGAGGTAAGGCCCATACTTCCCATCATAGTCGCTCCTCTTCAATATGTCCACCATCTCCAACATTTCTCCAAATGACATATTGGAGGCCTTGAATTACAGGCTCCGGGATCAGGACGTTTCTGCCTCCGGCCTTTTCTCGTCCTCCTCCTCATTGCTGCAATATTTCGGGCGCACCTGCTGTGTCCCCGCCATGTGCTCTCCCCACTGCGCCGTAAAGAGAAGGGGTGGGGAATAGACGAGAAAGATCGTCAGGGGCGGGCGGAGTTTGACGCATGCACACTGTATATAAAACGTCACACGCCTGTGTCGTAGCCACGATCTGTGAGACGAGGGGAGAGAGAAAGCTCACGCACGAGACGATCGCTATAACGAAGGTACAATTTGAAGTTGGTACATAACTAGCCTAGACTGAGTAGACCTTGAGGCTTCTTTATGGAGAAGCTTAGGAGAGTTTAGCCTGACATTATTTATAGTGTTTTGTGTGGTGTTGTGTCTTGCAGAGATTATGCACGGATTCAACGACGTGAGTTTTCTCCCCCTGTTCATTGATAAATACAGGGAAATGCCCGTTTTTATGGCAGGGCATACACCCCTATTACGGCCACAAACCAAAGAGGTACGCAGCCATGCTGAAACTTTTGGAATTTGTAAAGTCTAGGTTCCCCACGGCAACTGTTCATAAGTTAAGACAGAAAATTGGCAGCCTGAGGAGTGCGTATATCAGGGAGCGCAAGAAGGTCCTGAAGTCCCAAGCATCTGGAGCTGCAGCAGATGAGGTCTATGTCCCCAAGCTCTGGTACTATGACAGGCTCCATTTTCTCAAAGACCAGACTGATGTCACGGAGTCACTCTCGCCTCCTCCTTCCACGCTTCCTTGCACGCAGGCCACCCCTGATGAGGCTTCCGAGGAGCAACCTGGGCCTACCAGTCTGGAAGATGTGGAGGAGCCCAGCTTGTGGCAGGTATAGTAGTTTGGGAACCAATTTTGTGAAAAATAAATGATGTTCAGTTAATTCAGGATCCCCAATTGCTTAGTTCCAAACGTGTTTGACATATCAACTGACAGTAGTGCTGTAGATATTTGGGGCCAGAATATAAACTGCAGGGCTGAGAATTGTATGGTTTTCTATTTGTAAACATTTTGCAACAGTCACTAGATGAAAATTGCGTGTGTTTGATGAACAAATAACTGAATGTCCCTTTTTCATACACAGGAAGACCTCAGCCAGGAGGTGGCTGTGGAATGTGGCAGTCAGGAGGAGGAAGGGGTTAGTGGCAGCCAAGAGGTGGGTAGTGGCAGCCAAGAGGGGGGTAGGCCTAGGAGCCTGACTGACTCCCAAGTCCCTCCCCTCCGCCTTCCCTACAAAAGGGCGAGAAGGGGGGTGAGGCGGGAGAGTCAGCGCTCCGGCTGATCAGAGAGGCTTCAGCCTCCCTACATGCCACACCCACCGATGAGGAGACCTTTGGCTCCGTGGTTGCCACGAAAATGATGGCTATGGAGGTGGAGCAACGCAACATGTGTGAGGATGTCATCCTCAAAGTCCTAAATAAGGGGATGGCTGGGGGGATGACCCCACTCACACATGTTTGCGATAGTCACCTTGCTCCGCCTCCTCCTCCTCCTCCTCCTTCTGCCACCCCACCAGCACCACAGCCACAGCGTGGAAGGAAGCGTGGAAGGAAGACAAGAGGAAGGACGACCTGGATTGAAGGTGACGATTGCCGCAAGCAACCCCCCGGCGTTAGATGTACGAGAATGCGGGAGCGATCCACCTAAGACCGAGCCCTAAGACTCCCTGGCCAACTGGGTCTCAGGACCTGCTTCCTGATTGGCCGGGAGGAGAATTAGGTAGACAATAGCAAATATTAATTTTCTATTGTCATACAACTGGGTGGGCTCAGGGCACAGTGCTCTGCACCCCAAGCCCACCCTTTTTTAAAGCCAATTAGAGCCTCAAGCTCTAATCATGTGCTTCAATATAAAAAAAAACAGTTGGAATCCATGCGTCCGTCACCATGCATGTAGATTAGGGGCCGGGTGCATGGATTAGCAGGGCGGCCCCCCCGGCGCCCTGTATGGACGGGCCACTACTGCTGTCTACACAAGCCATTCAAACAGAACTAAAGCCCTGCTTTCAAAAACTGGGAGAAGGCAGGCTCTTTATTGTGATGACTCTTCCGCAATAAAAGAAACCTACCTACCTGCTCATAGTTTTCTTTGAAATAGACATTGAACTGCCTTCCTGTTCTAGTGACAAACATACCCTCTATAGCTTATCCACTTCAGCCCCGGACCAATTTGCAGCCAAAGGACCAGGCCCCTTTTTGCGATTCGGCACTGCATCGCTTTAACTGACAATTGCGTGGTCGTGCGTCGTGGCTCCCAAACAAAATTGGCGTCCTTTTTTTCCCACAAATAGAGCTTTCTTTTGGTGGTATTTGATCGCCCCTGCGGTTTTTATTTTTTGCGCTATAAACAAAAATAGAGCGACAATTTTGAAAAAAATGCAATATTTTTTACTTTTTGCTATAATAAATATCCCCAAAAAATATATAAAAAAACATTTTTTTTCCTCAGTTTAGGTCGATACGTATTCTTCCACATATTTTTGGTTAAAAAAATTGCAATTAGCGATTATTGATTTGTTTGCGCAAAAGTTATAGCGTTTACAAAATAGGGGATAGTTTTATAGCATTTTTATTAATATTTTTTTTTTTTACTAGTAATGGCAGCGATCATCGATTTTTATTGTGACTGCGACATTATGGCGGACACATCAGACATTTTTGACACATTTTTGGGACCATTGTCATTTATACAGAAATCAGTGCTATTTAAATGCACTGAATCCTATGTAAATGACACTGGCAGTGAGGGAGTTAACCACTAGGGGGCGGGGAGGGGCTAAGTGTGACGTGTTGTGTTTTTCTTTACAGTAGGGGGGCGTGGCTCAACGTCTGACGTCATTGATCGGCTTTCCCCGATGACAGGGAACAGCCGATCAATGACAGGCAGAGTAGGAAGCGCGGGATAGAGGTTTGTTTACACAGACCTCTCCCCGTTCTTCAGCTCTGTGACCCGATCGCGGGACATCAGCGGCGATCGGGTCCGCTGGTCCCGCGGCCGTGGACACGGAGCTCCCGACCGGGTCGCAAGGCAATTAAAGGGGATGTATATATACGTGCCTTTTGCCTAGCCATGCCATTTTGCCGACGTATATGTACAGGCGGTGGTCGGGAAGCGGTTATACGGACATCAAGGTCACAGGAAGTGAGGTGTTGTGGGGTGGTGTCTTAGCAGAAATTAAACCCTTTTCACTCTCTATAAAACTAAAGAAAACATATTGATTGCAGTTAGGCTTTAACTCCCTGTTAAGAACTTAAAATCACTAAACTGGTAACTGGTGAGTTATTAATTTCTTCATAGACTTGCTTTATTAGAGAAAAAAATGTGTTAAAGAGTTCTGCCATAACATGACCAAAAAGTTCAAAGGTAAGTTTAAGATGAACTGCACATACTGTATTTACCAATCTTCCAATATAAGTGTTGTTTGACACATTCTGTATGATAATTTTTTGTTTGTACAAATTATCCCAAAAAAAAATTATGAAAAAAAAAATAAGTTTAAAAGGTTTAAAAATATAAGATGTTTTGGAACAGGACTCTCACTGTCTTGTTCTACTCAAGGCTTTGTATTTGAAATGAAACGTGAATAGAGCTCAAGGAAAAAATGTCAAGTCCATGAATGAAATCACTACTTTTTTTTGCTTGGCAGCAATCTAGAGCATCCTTCCCAACCTTTTTAGCATAGCAAAAAACTTTCTGGTCTCAATGAACTAATAATTATTATATGTACAGCTCGTTGGTGTAATGGTCGTTGAGAAGAATGCTTCGTACAATTGTGGTCAGCAAGATGAATCACGCCCTTACAGCTAAAATATCATTGGTGTTCATGGTTACTTATCTCAGGGGCAGACATTGCTCATTGACCAAGGAACCCATAGCAACCTCTGGAGGAACCTTAGGGATCCATGGAACCCTGGTTGAGGAAGGCTCCTCTGGAGTGTTAATATACCTTGCAAAAAATTTGCTCATGCTGATATAAATTAGCTGGCACTAGAGGGAGCATGGAGATTAAAACAGCAAGTCTACTACTGTGGGATTATATGGGCCTGTAGCAGGAAGAATGTTCTGTGATGAATAAACTTAAGGGTAGCCAGCAGACCCAATGGTGTAGGAAAGAGAGACTCTGAGTGGGTGAGTATATTAGTTGGTAGGATGAATCATAGACTGTACATTATTGTCTAGATAGGTAATACACATATCCCACAAATACTCCAAGGTATAATGTACAGTAATACAGAGTTGTAGCACAACAGTTTCTGCTTATAATGAAAGTTGTGTCTTGCTGTGTTTTAACCAAGAAACCCCAAAGAAAGATTACATGTCTCAGTTTTAATAATATGAGTATAATGCCATCTTCAGTACTTGATGCTCTGCTAGGGGGGCAGCCACAATAGAGGGCTGTCTTGGGGCCTAACATATCACTGCATTGTTTGCCACTTTGTGTATGGATAGTGGGTTGAAACCCCTACCCTACGCAATATATATATAACTATAGATATATATCTATATATATATATACTGTATATACTCGAGTATAAGCTGAGTTTTTCAGCACATTTTTTTGTGCTGAAAGTGCCCCCCTCGGCTTATACTCGAGTCAATCATTTTTCTGCAGCAGAAAATGACATTTTCCGACCCGAATTTGGGGCCCCGCATCTCGGGGC
Source organism: Lithobates sylvaticus (assembly GCA_028564925.1). Taxonomy (NCBI): domain Eukaryota; kingdom Metazoa; phylum Chordata; class Amphibia; order Anura; family Ranidae; genus Lithobates; species Lithobates sylvaticus. Next base: position 83,767,862 of record CM053026.1, read on the forward strand.
CACTTGGTGCTAGGAACCCCAAATTTGGTATGCCAACCTAGTGGGATCAGCACTACAACATATCCAAATTTTCTAGCACCAAGTGTCCCCGAGATACAGGGGCACCCAAAGTCGGTTCGGAAAATGTCATTCTCTGCTGCAGAAAAGGGCCCATATCTCGGGGCCACTTGGTGCTAGGAACCCCAAATTGGTGTGCAAACCAAGTGGCCAACTAGCAATACAATACACTATAGATTTTTCGATAGGAACTGGGTCCGGCGGAGTTCCGGCAGAAAAATTTGAAACATGTTCTATTTCTAAAGTCCGTCAGAATTTGACAGCAAAAGTCCGATGGAGCCCACACACGATTGAATTGTCCGACGGATTCGTTCCGTCAGACCTTTGCTTTTGAAAAGTCCACTTGTGTGTACGCGGCATTAGTCTCTTTTTTCCAATGCTTTATTGACAGAAAAAATCAGATAGAGGGGTGGGGGGTTAAGGGAGATTCAGGTACCTTGTATTGCGGGTCACGGGTACTTCTCTGATCCAGAGGACCAGCAACTTCCACAAACTGGATCTAGCAACCACTGGATAGGCCTCTCTCACTGACCTAGCAGCCGGTATGATGCTCGGTCATAGTCTCTGCCACAGACTTGAAGAATATAGTAGAATCGTTGCCACAGGATGGTGTAACCAACAACTTTTGCAAAGTGAAATTACAGTCACACAGTACCAATATCTTTCAGCCAAGCCGGCTATACTGTGAGGTAGATGACCAGGGATGCGTCCTCCAATTGAGCCTCCAGGCTCTTCTTGAGATACCAGCCTTGTATCTCGGTCCTCTCTGAGAAAAGTCCTCCCCTGGTTTCTCCAATTGCTTGGCTTCTCCCCACAGGCAAGACAGCACAGGACCACCCCTGGATCAGTAGGCCCCAGAACTTCTGGGCCTACCTTCAGTATGGAAGCCTCGGGCCTGCCGGCCCCAAGACAATTGAATGGCTACGGTACATCAGGTCAGAGTACCACCCCGGACAACGGTGTCTGTCCCTTAAGTACCCTCTCCCAGAATTCACAGTGTGTAAACCACTCCCACTGACTGTTTCCGGGCAAAGAGGTACTCAATACACCCAGCCTGTTGCAATATCCAAAACTGACCGATGATGAGAGCGCCACCCACGGCCAAGTGGAAAACTACACAACCCAGCTGAACTGGAACAGAAACCATACATTTAACACAATCAGTCTGAGCTAAACTACAACTCAGTCAAACCTAATTTTTCACCTATAGCACCTGCCCATCAGGAGCAGGGCGCTATATATATATATATATATATATATATATATATATATATATCCAATCAGCCCCTAACCTGTCCACCTTTAGGAGATCCCTGAAAACTCACTTATTCAGGGAAGCCTATCTTACACCCACCTAACAACTGTCCCAGAGCCACCTCCATCAAATCATTCTCTGCATCTATTACATTTTGTACCACCACCCCCTCCCTTTAGAATGTAAGCTCTATGAGCAGGGCCCTCCTGTCCCTTCTGTATTGAACTGTACTGTAATTGTGCTGTCCCCTCTCTACATTGTAAAGTGCTGCATAAACTGTTGGCACTATATAAATCGTGTATAATAATAATAATAATAATAATCTAACTGGTCCAATGTAAACCATAGGTGATTGGGAGTACTCACGTTGTAGGACTGTGCATTTCTTCATAACTCCAAATCAGGGCTCTCACAGTTCACCCAAAAAGATGGGGCTCGTGTCACACAGTGGCACCTGGCATATGTTCTGTAGAGGGGTCTACTCCTCACTGCCAGGGAGGCGATTTCTTCCTCTGATCACCACCATTCCCAACCATTTAACAGATGTACCTGTCCAGCTGCCTGCAGCCTCACTGGGTACTGGCTCTGACTGACTGACTTCCAAACATATGGCAATGTGAATAAAGCAGGTTTTAATCTATATAAATCACATCCTCTGGTATTTGAGCTGGGCACATATATTTGCAGTGTTTTCTTATCTTTCTTTAAAGCACTGTGTCCTGTAGCTTTCTCCTGCTCCATTCTTCTGTTGTATCCCCACTACGCCACTACGCCAACACTCTTTTCCCCCTGCATCCTCCACTACCTTTCATCCTGCACCTCATGAATCTCGCATTACACCTTACTCTGCACAACCTACATGCTCAAATACTAGCACTATGTACCACCCGCATCTCCCACTACTCTGTCTGTATCCTCATTACACCTCACACTGTACCCTCCACCCTTCCCACAATCTGTACCCTCTGCTTCCTTCATTATTCCACATTCAGCACCCCTTGCACCTCATATATATATATATATATATATATATATATATATATATATATATACACAAATATCCCACACTCTGAACCACCTGCATCCTCTATTACTTCACATTTTGTATTACCAGCATCTCCCATTACTCGACACTCTGCACAACTACATCCTGCATTACCCTGCACTCTGTACCACCTGTATCCCCATTAAAGCTCACTTTGCACTGCCTACATTTCCCATTTCCCCACATTCTGCACCTGTCTCCCGCATTACATATTACTCTGTACCACTGCATCCTCCAATACAGCTCACTTTCTACCCCCGATTCTCTCCTACAGCTCCTTCTGTAGCAGTAGTCATGGTGCCCTCCGCATGGCTTACAGCTGATCCACAGAACTTTCCATGTAGCAAGCTCTGCCCATCCATGTCTCCACTCAGCTGGGACCTGGGGATTCTGAAAGTTGTAGTCAGGGATGAGGAGCATAAAGTGGAGGGACCAGGGTATAGTAAAATTATGGACTGTGAGCTTCGGACAGGCAGCCCCTACCAAACTCACTTGCATCAGTTTTGTGTGTCATCCAGAGGCAGACTGGGCCAGGGGGCAGGGTGACAACTGCTCCCCAGGCCGTTCTGTGGCCCTGTAAAAAGGCGTCTTGTTTCCCTCAACATGCATACTCATAGGTGCCGGGGGCGCGGGTGCTCGCACACAGTCTAACACAGACTGTTAAACACCCGAGCACACATGAAGAGCTCAGGTGTGTGTGCTGCCAGGGGCAGGGTACCCACAGGAGACAGACAGCAATGAAAGATCCCTTCCCCACTGGCTCCGCCAGCAGCCGATGTTTGAGCGCAGCTTGCATTTCTATTGGGTGGAACTGGAGGAGGGGGTGTGGCCGGCCTTCTTCTGCTCTGGTGCATACATGAGGCTAGGCACTGAAGACTGTGGGAGCACTGGGAGAGATCAACAGAGAGGTAATATACTGTAAGTTAGTTCTGTGTGAAAGGACAAAAAAGGTGTCCATCATTTTTTCTAGTAGTGACTGCTGATCTGGATGGCCAAATATTGCATAACCTGGCATGCTCAAAAATCATTATACAGCCCTACCTTGCCATTATACTACCCTAGCCCGCCTATATACTACCCTAGCCTGCCTATATACTACCCTAGTCTGTCTATATACTACCCTAGCCTGTCTATATATACTACCCTAGCCTGTCCATAGACTAACCTAGCCTGTCGATATACTACCCTAGCTAGTTCAACGTGTTCACTGCACGCGGACCCTGAGGGATGGGGGGGGGGGGGCACTGTGCTAACACACACTGCACCCATGGATGCCAAGATGGGGGAGCGGTAACATGGTGGTATGTAAATGTTGCATATAGTCAAGGTTGCGTGTAAATCTGACTTCCTAAAAAATGTTGCTTTAATTATCATGATATAAAATAATGAATGTGGGGGGCCTTTTGGTGGGTGTGATTTTTTTGGGGGGGGGCAGCATTTCATTCTTGGACAAAGGCAGCACAATGTCTTGGGCCAGCCCTGCCACCTGCTGACACGATGATGGCCTGGACCTGGTACTGGGGGGGGTGAGAGCAGGGTAGTGTGCTAGTTTGTACTCCCTCTTGCAATTCCTGTAAGCAAAAGTTGCATGCAGGACACACCTCAAAGTTCTCAGGTCAGGGTTCTGATGTCTTCTAGATTTCAGGGACAACTGAGGTTTAGGCTCTTTTGCTTCACAGCAGAGCTTTGGATCTTGTCCTAGGAAATATGGGAGAATTTTTCCCAGCAATAAAAATGATACCATAAATGGAAATTGGTTCCTTCCTGACCAAAGCTAAAGACAAATTTCAGCCAATATTTCTATACATTTTCTAATGCCGCGTACACACGAGCAGATTTTCCGTTGGAAAAATCTTGGATGGTTTTTTCCGACGGAATTCCGGTTAAGCTTGGCTTGCATACACACAGTCACACAAAAGTTCCCTGAACTTTCGACCGTCAAGAACGCAGTGACGTACAACACCTACGACAAGCCGATAAAATTAAGTTCAATGCTTCCGAGCATGCATCAAATTGTTTCCGAGCATGCATAGGAATTTTGCACATCTTAATTGCTACAGACGATCGGAATTTCTGATCGGAACTTTTTCCGACTGAAAAATTGAGAACATGCTCTCAATCTTTTGCTGGCGGAAATTCGGCCAGCAAAAGTCTGATGGAGCATACACACAGTCGCATTTTCCAACCAAAAGCTCTCATCGGTCTTTTGCTGGCCGAATTTCCGATCGTGTGTACGGGGCATTCATTTTAAATCACAGTGTTGACTTTAGGACCTTGTCAAAAGCAGCAAGGACAGGCAGAATGTTCCTCTACTACATTCTCCAATAAAATTATATTCAAAATCCAACACAGAGAATAAACCCCTACTGTATAGCGCCTGCCACAGATGTGTAGCACAAGGAACCTCGGTGCAGGAGGCTCTTTCCCAGCATTTCTACTACAGATCACATTCGTGGCAATTTTTTAATTCTAACCAGATTTCTATCACAAATATGATCACCAGCAATTTATATATTCATATACTTATATCTATATGGGAGGTATGGACTAAAGTAATGGCGGCGATCAGTGACCTGAACAATCTATTCAATTTGTATCAAATCAGGCAGGCCCTTGTACTACATAGCTGTTGGTAGATCTAAAGGAGATTGTACAACCGGATTGTAATATGTATGGTCATTTTAAGGGAAGTAGGTGGAGGTATAGTGATGAGGGAGGTGTGGTCCAGACTGGTAATGCTCTATCACACCCTTTTCTGTGATGCAAAAACACAGAGAACAATGGGAGCTGACCTACAGAAAGTGATGCAACCAGAAAGAATGTTTTAAAACTCAGACAGAAACTTGAAATTTCAAACCTTTTGTGGATGAGGTAAGTGATTGCTGGGCCAGAAATGATATTACAAAAAGATTATATGTATTATGAAAAATGAAATTCTGCCCGAAAGAGTGAACTTAGCCTTTAAGCCCTTCCCCCTTATAATATACAGTATATATATTGTGCAGCATCCTCTTTATAACAATGTTTAGAGTGGAGCTGCATGATTCTGGATAAAATGAGAATCACTATTTATTTGCTTAGAATAAGAGCTCTTTCACATTGAGGTGGGTGGGCGTTGGCAGTAAAGCGACACTATTTTTAGCGCGGCTTTACCGTCGTTTTAGTGGCGCTATTCGCCCGATAGCGGGGAGGTTTTAACCCCCGCTAGTGGCTGAAAAAGGGTTAAAACCGCCCTCAAAGCGCCGCTGCAGCAGCAGTTTGGCAGTGCTGCCACATTGTTTTCAATGGGCAGGGGCGCTTCAGGAGTGGTGTATACACCTCTCCTACAGCGCTGCAAAAATGCGGCTTGCAGGACTTTTTTTTTACCATCCTGCAAGCGCACTGCTCCAGTGTGAAAGCCCGAGTGCTTTCACACTTCAGACACAGGAGAGGCTCTTTACAGGCGCTATGCAGGCGCTATTTTTAGTGCTGTAGCGCCTGTAAAGCGCCTCAGTGTGAAAGGGGTCTAAAGATCCTGATTCTCTCACGATTCTCGGCGTAATATCATCTTTCACATTGTACAAAAAATTAGGCTAACTTTACTCTTTCCTTTTTTTTTTTTATTCATTGAAGTGTATTTTTTCCCCAAAAAAATTGCATTTGAAAGACCGCTAAGCAAATACAGTGTGACATAAAATATTGCAACAACAATTTTTTTCTCTAGGGTCTCTGCTAAAGAAATATATATATAATGTTTCTAAGTAAATTTCTAGCAAAAAATACTGATTTTAACTTGTAAGCAACAAGTGTCAGGAAAAGGCTTAGTCCTTAAGGCCCCTTTCACATGTGCGGACCGTTCAGATCCACCTGTCAGTTTTTTCAGGCAAATCTGAACTGTGGCTCCATTGTCTCTATGGAGTGTCGGATGTCAGCGGTGACATGTCCTCTGACATCCGATTCATCCCGATCTGCAAAATCCAGATGGATGGATGTTCTTTTTTCCATCTGTCTGGCGGATCGGATCAGATGAAAATAGACAGGCGGTCTGTAATCATCCGATTCCCCCATAGGGGAGAGTGGACTCTCTGACAGGTCTGTCCCTGCACAGAGTACAGAGATGGACTTGTCATCCGCTGGCTCAGCGGGGATCAACGGAGCGATCCCGGCTGAGCAAGCGGTGCAGGAAAAAGGAAAGCCCCATGTGAAAGGGGCCTAAAGTGGTTAAACTGACTTAACCGCTTCCCGACCGGTGCACGACGATGTACGTCGACAGAATGGCACGGACAGGCATAAGGGCGTACAGGTACATCCCCTTTAAGACTGCCGCCGTGCCATCGAGCGCGCGCTCGCGCTGGTCGGGACCCCCGTGAGGCCGGTCGCGGGTCCCGCGGACTCGATCGCCGCGGGGATACCCGCAATCGTCTCACGGGAGATGCAGAAATAAACAGCATCTACCCGTTCTGCCTAGCAACTAGTGACGCCGATCTCTGCTCCCTGTGATTGAAGCAGAGATCAGCATTCACTGGCTGACAGCCACGCCCCCCCACAGTTAGAAACACGCCTCTAGGAACATGTAACCCCTACCCTGCCACCTAGTGGTTAACCCCTTCACTGCCAGTGTCATTTACACAGGAATCAGTGAATTTAAATAGCACTGATTGTTGTATAAATGACAATGGTCCCAAAAATGTGTCAAAAATATCCGATGTGTCCGCCATAATGTCACAGTCACAATAAAAATCGCTGATCGCCGCCATTACTAGTAAAAAAAAAAATATTAATAAAAATGCTATAAAACTATCCCCTATTTTGTAAATGCTATAACTTCTGCGCAAACCAATCAATAAATCACTTATTCCGATTTTTTTTTTTACCAAAAATATGTAGAAGAATATGTATCGGCCTAAACTGAGGAAAAAAATGTTTTTTTATATATTTTTGGGGAATCTTTATTATAGCAAAAAGTAAAAAATAATGTGTTTTTTTCAAAATTGTTTTCAAAAATAAAAACCGCAGGGGCGATCAAATACCACCAAAAGAAAGCTCTATTTGTGGAAAAAAAAGGACGTCAATTTTGTTTGGGAGCCACGTCGCACGACCGCGCAATTGTCAGTTAAAGCGACGCAGTGCCAAATCGCAAAAAGTGGTCTGGTCTTAAGCCAGCAAAATGGTCCGGTCTGAAAGTGGTTAATGTACAGACCGAAATTCATCCCTTTGATCTAAAAGAACCAAATTATACAATGTTTCTTTTTATCTATGTTTATCTTTTTATCAGTGCTGAGCAATGTTGTGATGAACTGCATTTTTTTTCCTTTGACAGCTCTGAGCAGAGAACGGCTGTGCACTTGTTACATAAATCGTGAAAATTCCCGGATTAAGATTGTGGGGGGGGTGGGGGGCTGTTGAATCGAGATCGCAATCTTTTAATGATTAAGCATGCAGCTCTAGTTTAGAGCCCATTTGATGCTTTGCACCTACTGGACATACATCACTTTCCCAGCACAGTGCTGGGGGCTCTGTGGTTAATAGCTAAAGACAAACTTTTCTCAGAATCCTAATAAGCTCTGTCCTCAAGCCTGAAGCCTTATAGAGCTTCAGGTATGATAAAGCTTTGCTTCCTAGGTCTACATCTTACCTGTTAGCCACTCCTCATTATCAGTCCCAGCTGTCCACAGGCCTTTAGATAGCTATACTAACTGATATCCAGGGCTTTCTTTCACTCTCTCCTGTAAGAGCCTGCTGCTGGGTGAAAAGTCTGACTTCTGACATAACACTTGAAAGGTAGGAAATGGATGTAAATGGTTGAGAGGGTCCAAAACGTTATACAGCACCTCATCCCTAAAATTTAAATAGGAAAAATTGTGGAAAGGTAGAACCAAGGGATTATAGTGGTGCCATTAATGTGCTTGTCAACAACGTAATTCTTTTAAGAAAAAGTTTATTTGAAAATATTAAAAACACACATATTTCCTCATAATTCAATTTTTGGAAAAAAGGAGAAAAGGACAATATGTCTAGGGCAAATACAGCCATGGTTACAGGTAAGTATCTTGAATATTAAATACATTGGTGTCTTAACGGCAATAGTAGAAAAATACAACCATAGGCCTAGAAGTTACTCAAAGAAGGCCTAGAAGCGAATGCAGGCCATCATTTTCCGACATGTTTCGCCATTTCGTTGGCTTCCTCAGGGAAATGCCTGCTGGCACTGATACTTCTCTAGATATAGAACAGTAGAGAAATATAAATAAACAACATTGTAGACAGCATATTTTGAGATATTATTTGCGATTGGATACATAGGATAGTCAAATGGATAGCCTGCCAATCATATCCCCATGCATGCAAAAAGCCACAGAAAACACTCACCTAAGAAAAACCCCAATTGGGTATATGGCTGAAAGGACAGGCAGGTCCCAAGCGGGGTCGCCAAAAGAGACGCCAATCCCACTGGCAGCAGGGGACGTACTAGACCTAGCAACAAAATTTAATTTTTAGTTTAGGATTAGGGAATTTATTAGTTTTATAAATAGTAGTGTCCCTTATGGGGAAGGAAGGACTAATCCCCCATAATGAAAGGTACAATAGCCGTCTGCTTGGTTTGGGGAATCCATTTCCAATCCGAATTCCTGGTGGGCTCTGCATGTGGACCAGGCGAACACGCTTGAGCTCATCCTTACTGGTGAGGCACTGACTAGTATCAGAACCAGATACACACAGGTTACATACGCCTCAAATGTTAGAGTGAGAGCAATAATTCTAGCACTAGACCTCCTCTGTAACTCTAAACACATAACCTGTAAAAAAAATATAAAGCGTCGCCTATAGAGATTTTTAAGTGCCGAAGTTTGGCGCCATTCCACAAGTGTGCACAATTTTAAAGTGTGACATGTTAGGTATCTATTTACTTGGCGTAATACCATCTTTCACACTATACAAAAAAATCGGGCTAACTTTAGTGTTTTTTTTTTATATATTCATGAATTCCCCCAAAAAAACGCGGTTGAAAATTGCTGCGCAAATACCGTGCAACATAAAAAGTTGCAACGACCACCATTTTATGACCTTAGGTTGTCTGCTAAAAATATATATAGTTTGGGGTCTGTGAGTAATTTTCTAGCAAAAAAAATTATGATTTTTACATGTAGGAGAGAAGTGTTAGAATTGGCCTGGGTGACAAGGGGTTAATTACCATAAGTAAGTAATATACAAATAATTATTATATATTATTTTTAAGGTCATTTACTATATTTTCAAAAACTGTACTTAAGCAGGTGGCTTAACGGACAAATTACTGAAGTTTGAAGTTATAATTTCAAACCAGTAACTTTACAGTAAATAGATAAATAATAAATGATTATGTTATAACATATAGCATAATAATATATGATTTAGCTTGATTAAAACAGTACCTTTTCAGCAGGCAGCAGATTCTCATTCTCCCTCTTAACTGTGTGAGAAAAACATGGGATTGTGGGTAAACCTCATACCCATAAACTCATGCTTTTTCCTTCTAGTTAAGAGGGCTGGAAGGGAGCATTTTTCTTTTAGACACATGCCCCCTTCTATGACACTGCAGTGAGAGGAGAGCCTCCACTGCACAATTTTTTTGGACAGCTTGTTCTAATGGTGCTTTACCATTGGTCCAAGGCTCCAAGCTGTTCATTGAGCTCAGTGCATCTAACAAGAAGTGAGGAGAGGCCAAAATTTTGGGTCTCTGTGACCCCAGGTCGCCAAGCTACGGCCCTCGAAGCTCGATCCTTTTTATAATTTATTTCATTTTTATATGTTTATGCCTCACCTGTCTCTCCTGACTGCACGTCCCTGATGTGAAGTTCACGCATGCTTTCCCCTTCAGGGGGGAAATGGAGTGGAGTTGGAGTACTGAGTTGTCTACAGTTTAGTGAGTACAGAGGAACCTAGGATTACGAGCATAATCCGTTCCAGGAGAATGCTCGTAATCCAAAGTACTCGCATATCAAATCGAGTTTCCCCATTGAAGTTAATGTAAACGAAAATTATTTTTTTTCCGCATTGACTTCAACGGCATACAATACCACATGCGGCCAGAGCCGGGGGGCGCCGGATAGCCTCGGAAACGGCCGAAAAGTCCCGAGGACTTCGTTCCCGAGATTTGCAGAGGTCAGCAGAGCTGTCCTCGGGCCTTTCCGTGCATTTCCCAACGGCGCTGATTGGCGATGTTCGGCTCCGGCGCCCCCCACCTCAGGCCAAAAGCGGTACTGCATACCGCTTTGGCCTGAATCATGCTCATTTTGCGAGACAACACTCGCAAACCGAGTTACGATTTTTAAAAATACAGTGCTCGCATTGCGAAATGCTCGTTAACCGCGTTACACGCAATCCGAGGTTTCACTGTACTGCAGCACCCCAATAGTAGCACTGGACAAATAGGACAATTAAGCATGACTAATTATTTTGTAATCATACTTTGGAAATAACTGACTGCTGGTAACATTTTTATATCAGCAATGCCTCTGTATTTAGTAGATATTTTAGGCAAACAAAAAGAGAAGTGACTGGTAGTGCTACTGTTGTTCCTAAGATGACATGGAACAGCCAATACCTGGGGAGCGGGAGAACAGACTTTTGGTTTAGGTCAGGTTTGAGTGGTCCACCTGGCAGTAGAGCAAATGATTACCCTTTTATAGCATGCCTGGTGACCTGGGTCCCCATGCCCAGCTTGGCCCCTTTAGCATTTGGCCTATAATTATTGAAGTCAGAGTGAGGCCCCATGGGTGTATATTTCTGTGTGACTCCCGGCAAGACCTTGGCCCAGATTGAGCAGGAACGTAAGCTAAGTGGAGAACCACTTGGGTCACTGGCCCACCATCTTGAAAAATACATGTATACTTCTACTATGGGTCCTAGTGTGGGAGCTGGTGGAAGAACCCTCCACTATGGAGTGCCACACCCCTGACATGTAAACTTGTAGAAAAAAATAAAAGGTATGTAAAATAAAAGAATCGTATGCTGAATACTATCATTATAGATATTAATTCATACATTTATCAGGCAACAATATTTTCTCTATAGTGGTCTTTGTATACCTTCTGTTCTTCATTCACCTCCATCTTGAAAAGTGATCTTTTAGACATTCAACAGAGGCCAACCCAAAACCAGAAACATTACTTTGTTCAATTAAAGCTTTCCTGTTGTCAGAGCACCTCATTGTTCATGGACAGGAGAGGACCTGGACATTTTCTTGTGCTGACTCTCATAGACAGAAAGGGGAAATGATATAGTGGAAACGGACAGATCTATTTAAATGCCCCGCTAATCCAGCCCAGAGGGACAAGATCAGTGTAAGTGATGAACGGTTTCCTTCATGTTTTATGTTTAATTGTTGTCAGATACATTCTGTGTGTCACTTTCCTTTTGTCAAATGTAATTTTTGTGCAGGAAATTGAAAATAGACATATTTCTTATTAAACGATCATTCAGGGTTCGCTCAGTTCTAATACTGCACTGTGGTTTACAATATTTGTCATTTTTGTTTTACTCATAAAGCAGAGCTCCACCTTTCTAACTAGTTCAAAAAGGATGTTAAATAATCATTTGTCTTTGCAGCCACTTTGAGATCTTCCCAACAATTACACATCTGCATGCTTAGCTAGGATGAAAAGACATTATCCTAATTTATGGTAAGCTTGCCTTACAGTAAAATAACAAATGACTCCTTGTATGTATAACAGTAGTTGCTTTAGATCACTGGTTTAAAGCATTGTTGTATTATAAATGACCAAAGTCAATTTTCCAGCCTTCTGCCACTTCCATAGGTGATGTATACAAAGCTTTTTATACTTTAGTGTTATTGTTTTACCTCTCTTTTTTTTCACATTGCAATATTTTATGTTTTGCAGTAGCTGTATCGAGTTTTAGCTAATTTTAATACAATTTTTGGCACATTAAAAAAATCCTCAGACAGTGACCACTTCACTTCAAGATTTACCCCCCCCCCCCCTTCCTGACCAGGCCATTTTTTGCGATAAGGCACTGCGTTATTTTAACTAGACATGTGCAATTCGTTTCGTTTTTTTTTTCGTTTTTCGTTTTTTTTTTCGTTCGTTCGTTTTCGTACGAATGAATGAACGATTCGCAAATTTTTTTAACGAATAACGAATCGTACGAATCCGATTAACGAATCGTTCGAATCGAACAAATCCGAAAAACAACGAAAATCCGAAAAAAAATAATTAGAAAAACGAATGTACGAATGAAAAAATCCAAAAAACGAAAACCGGAACAACGAAAATGAAAATGAACGAAAAAATTCGTACATTCGTAACTTTTTTTTTGTGTTGAATTGGTAATTTTCTGTGTCCCTTACAATGGTGCTGCTTAACGTGCTTCGAATAGATTGAACAAAAAAATTGTACATTCGTAACTTTTTTTTTTTTTTTGATTCGTAACTTTTTTTTTTCGTGTCTCTTACTATGGCGTTGCTTAACGTGCTTCGAATGGATTGAACGAAAAAATTTGTACATTCGTAACTTTTTTTTTTACGATTCGTAATTTTCCGTGTCTCTTAAAATGTAATAATAGCATACACAATACAAAAAATCATGAATTATGCTCCGATTACGAATCTACCAATGTTACGAATGTTACGAATGTACGAATAAATACGAATGCCTCCGAATTTCGAATAAACGAATAAACGAAAATTAAACTAACGAAAAAACGAATCAACGAAAAAATAACTCTTACGAATGTACGAATCGTAACGAATCGGAACACCGACGACTTACGAATTTACGAATCGTTACGAATACGAACACCGACGACTTACGAATTTACGAATCGTTACAAATCAACGGAAACGAAAAAAAACGAAAAAAAAAAAAAAACAATTTTTTTTCGGAAACGAAAAACAAACGAAAAAAAAATTTTTTTGTTGTGTACATGTCTAATTTTAACTGACAATTGGGCGGTCATGTGATGTTGTGCCCAAATAAAATTTATGTCCTTTTTTTCCCCCCAATACGCTTTCTTTTGGTGGTATTTGATCACCTCTATAATCTATAAACAATTTTGATAAATAAACAATATTTTTTACTTTGCACATGCAATAAAAAATTGAAAACATCAAATTTCTTCATAAATTTAGGCCAATATGTATTCTGCTACATATTTTTGAAAAAAAAAAAAAAAAAAAACAATGAGCATACCGTATATAAGCTGACCCGAATATAAGCAGAGGCACCTAATTTTACCATAAAAAAATGGAAAAAACGTATTGACTCGAGTATAAGCCTAGGGTGAGAAATGCGCAGCTACTGTAAGTGGAAAAGAGGGTCAACAATGCCCATTTGCAGCCTCACTGTGCCCATTTTCAGCCTCACTGTGCCCATTTGCAGCCATAGGTCCCCCGAACTTTAAACTCGGTAGTTAAGGGTTCCTAGGGGCCCCCTAGCTGCAGCCAAAATTTGGGGTCCCAAAATGACATTGCTGCTGATGGACACAGTTGACCGACTTTGGGGCCCCGTATCTTGGGGCCACTTGGTGCTAGATATGTTGTAGTGCTAGTTCCACTGGGTTTGCACACCAAATTTGGGGTTCCTAGCACCAAGTGGCCCCGAGATACGGGGCCCCAAAGTCGGTTCAGAAAATATCAAGCACTTTTCTGCAGCAGAGAATGACATTTTCCGAACCGACTTTGAGGCCCCGTATCTCGGGGCCACTTGGTGCTAGATATGTTGTAGTGCTAGTTCCACTGGGTTTGCACACCAAATTTGGGGTTCCGAGATATGGGGCCCCAATGTCGGTTTGGAAAATGTCCTTCTCTGCTGCAGAAAAATGCTTGACTCGAGTATAAGCCGAGGGGGGCATTTTCAGCACAAAAAAATGTGCTGAAAAACTCGCTTATACTTGAGTATATACGGTACATTGATTGGTTTGCGCAAAAGTTATAGCGTCTACAAACTATGGGATATTTTTATCATTTTAATTTTTTTTACTAGGAATGGCGTTGATCAGAGACTTATAGCGGGACTGCGATATTGCTGTGGACAAATTGGACACTGACACTTTTTGGGGACCAGTGACACTAATACAGTGATCAGTGCTAAAAAATATGCACTGTCACTGTACTAATGACACTGGCTGGGAAGGGGTTAACATTAGGGGCGATCAAAGGGTTAACTGTGTGCCTGGCCTGTGTTTCAGTGTAGTGAGGGAGGTGATTTTACTAGTGGAAGTCATGAATCGGTGTTGCTAAAACTGGAGCACTCAGAATCTGGCGCAGCTGTGCATAGTAGCCAATCAACTTCTAACTTTAGCTTGATTAATTAACCGCTTGCCGCCCGCCGGCTGTCATATGACCCCCCTTGCCTTCCCGGCCCACCAGGGGGCGCGCCGCTGGGCAGCACTCGTGCGCGCCCATCGTGTCACTGGGGACCCGATGCGCGTGCCCGGTGGTCGCGATGTCCACCGGCACCCGCGATGGCCGGTAACACAGCAGGACCGTGGATCTGTATGTCTACACACACAGATCCACGGTCCTGCTGTGTCCTGTCAGGGGAGAGGAGACCGATGGTGTGTTCTCAGACAGAGGAACACCGATCGGTCTCCTCCCCTTGTGAGCGCCCGCCCCTACAGTTAGAATCACTCCATAGGAAACACAATTAACCCCTCGATCACCCCCTAGTGTTAACCCCTTCCCTGCCAGTCACATTTAAACAGTAATCAATGCATTTTTATAGCACGGATCGCTGTATAAATGTGAATGGTCCCAAAAATGTGTCAAAAGTGTCCGATCTGTCTGCTGCAATATCGCAGTCGCGATAAAAAATTCGCAGAACGCCGCCATTACTAGTAAAAAAAAAAATAATAAGAAAAATGCTATAAATCTATCCCTTATTTTGTAGACGCTATAACTTTTGCGCAAACCAATCAATATATGCTTATTGCGATTTTTTTTTTAACCAAAAATATGTAGAAGAATACATATCGGCCTGCTTGGGCAGGAAGGGGGTGAAAGTGCCCTGTATTGAGGTGGTTAAGCTTTGACAGTAAAACCTGGAAGCTGATTGGTTTCCTTGCACAGCTGCACCAGAGTTTTCAATCTACAGTTTTAATAAACCCCCCAGGTGTTGTTCAGCCCAGAAGACTGAGGACGAATTTTGAGTGCAGCGCATTATGAACCTGACCACTCGGGGTTCATAGAGATGGTACTCTGCATTCACAGTGTAATGAAGCAGAGAATGGTGATGACATAATCACTGCATCATTCAGGTCCAACAATTGCCAGGAGAAGATTCAAAGATGAAGAGGACCCTACCTATCAAATAGTTGAGGAAAGCAGAAATATAGCACTGGATCTGTAAGGTTATCTTATTGTTATTTGAACCTTATTTATTTATTTTATTTCAGGTAATTATATAGCATCATCAATTTATGCAAAACTTTACATATACTGTATAGCATACATTGACATCAGTCCCTGTTACAATCTCAGGTCCCTAACTGACATTCATACATACACATACTGGGGACAATTTAGACAGGAGCCAATTAACCTACCAGAATGTCTTTGGAGTATGGAAACTCACACAGACACAGGGAGAACAAGGAAACTGCTGGGGGATTTAAACCGCCGGCCTTAGTGCTGCCAGGCGGAAGTGCTAACCACAGTGCTGCCCACATGTTTTTCCTTCCAGTGTAATTATAGTACAAAACTTGTGTAGCACACACACGGTCAGACAAAGTTGTCGGAAAATCCGATCATTCTGAACGAGGTGATGTACACGTAGGATGGGACTACGTACAGGCTAGTAGCCAATAGCTTTTGTCTCCAAATTTCTTCTGAGCATGCATGGCACTTTGTGCGTCGGAATTCTCTACACACGATTGGAAAAAGTTCGATCGGATTTTGTTGTCGAAAAATTTTAGATCCTGCTCTCAAATTTTTTCCGACGGAAAAAGCCCACTAGAGCCCAAACACAATCGGATTTTCCGACAACATAATCCGATTGGACTTTTTCCATTGGAATATCCGACCGTGTGCACGGGGCATTAGTAGTAGTGTGGCGCTTCAATTAAAATGTTTGTACCTGTCTCACAACCAGTCTGATGATTTCATAAAAAGTATGAAAAAAAAGCAAAAATACAGTGGGGGAGGGGGCTGGATTGTAGAGGGATCACTGGGTAGTTGTGGGCTAAGCCCAGAGGCGGGATTTACCCTACTTTTAAACTTATATTGCAGAGAAGGGGTCTCCAAACTGTGGCCCGGGGACGAATGCTGCCCTTTGCTTGCCTTTATCCAGCCCTTGAGGCACTACTCCTCCAACTGACACCAATGATGGCCCATTGTTTTCTTTCACTAATGCAGAGACATTTTCTGCTCCCATTGGCCACAGTCCAGCCCCCCTAAAGCCTGAATGACAGTAAACTGGCATTTTGCTCAAAAAGTTTGGAGACCCCTGTTCTAGAGTATTTCTCTAAGTATGTTTTCCCCAGATGTGTTCAGTTTAAGGCCCCTTTCACACGATCGGCCTTCAAAGATCCCCCTCTCTGTTTCTCAGGCGGATCCGTGCGGGTCACCTATTGACTTGTATGGGCAGGCAGATGTCAGCAGAGATGTGTCCGCCGACACCCACCTGCCATCCGATCCGACAAGATCCCCTGAAAACAGACAGATGGTGATACATTCGCTATCCATCCAGCGGATCGGATGGGATGAAAACAGACATGGTGTCCGTTTTCATCCGATCTTCCCATAGAGAACAGCGGCGCTCTGACAGGTCCATCCCTGCACAGTGAGCGTAAACGGACCTGTCACCCGCCTGCTCAGCGGAGATCAACGGATCGATCCCCCGCTGAGCTAGCGGAGTCTGCTGAGTGGATCTGCCCCTTGTGAAAGGGGCCTAACACACAGGGCTGTGTACATAATCTAAAGCTATTCACACATTCAGATTTTAATCTTGAGTCGATCTGCCAGATCAACCAAACTTATCAACAGCAGTTGTAGTGCCTCAGTAATGTACTGTAGGCCCCCAGAAAATAATTTATAATATCTGTTGATCTGACAGACAAAATCTGAAACATTGTTACTTTGTTACAATTAGGGGTGAGCTAAATTAATGCCGCATACACACGGTCGGAATTTCCGATGGAAACAGTCCGATGGGAGCTTTTCATCGGATTTTCCGACCGTGTGTATGCCCATCAGTCTTTTTCTGTCGGAATTTCCGACGGACTTTGGATTGAGAACCTGTTCTTAATTTTTCCGACGGAAAACCTTTCTATCGGATTTTCCGATCGTGTGTATGCAATTCCGACACGCAAAATTCCGACGCATGCTCGGAAACAATTTGACGCATGCTCAGAAGCATTAAACTTCCCTTTTATAGTGCAGTCGAACGTGTTGTATGCCGTGGTGTTATTGACCGTCGGAATTTGGTGTGACCGTGTGTAGGCAAGACAGTTTGAGTGAAATTTCGTCGGAATTCCGACGGGAAAACCATCAGAGCTTTTTCCGACGAGAATTCGGCATTAGAGGTTTTTGTTTCTCTAAAATCTCAGTAAAATTTTGTGAAATTGCCGCAAAATTTTGTCATTTGGTGTCATTGAGTCAATAGAAATGGAGAAATGGAGAAACTAAAGCTGGGTATACACTAGTAGAACTTTTGTTAGATGTTTTTCATTGTGAGAACCATTTTTTGGATCATATCAATTTCCATCATTAGAAAATTAGAAAATTCTGATGCCCTGTACACACGGTTGGACATTCCGACGACAAAATACGTCAGATTTTTTCCAACGGAAACTTGTCTTGCATACACACGGTCGCACAAAGCTGTTGGAAAATCCGATCATTCTGAACAAGGTGACGTACAACACGTAAGTATGATATGTTTTTTTATTTAAAGTGGAAGTAAACCCCCCATATCGTTTTCAGCCAAGGAAGCTGCCATCTTTGCCTCTGTTTAATCTTCAACTGCCACAGTGCTGTACATGTGATCCGTTATGACACCAGCCATTGGATGGTTTGACTGTTTGGTTGAGAGCACAACCAATGTGCATGCCTTTTTTTTTAGACTGTTAAATCGATGGGTTTACTTCCGCTTTATAAAAAAAAAAACTTACTGTTACACCCCCCCCCCCCCCCACTACTGGACCTATGCTTTTCCATAGGTACCAGGTTGCAGTTAGGCTAGTGTGGTTACATTTTCTTGAGCGGCATCCCTCAGAAGCACAACTATCAGAGAGACCACATATTCTGATGATGACCCAAACAAAAAAATGTACATCCTGTTCTTTCAGAAATAGCAGCCCCATCCTAGTTCTTCATGGTAATAACAACCCCGTTCTGTAAAAGAGTAAAATTTGTGAAGCGTAAACCAAAGGTCAAGACCCCAATGTAGCGCTGTGAATTCAGGGAGTAACAAATGGAAATTGGCGAGTGTTTTCATTTTGCCTTTTTGAAACCTGAAAGCACTTGAAACTGTGGATGTGATTTTGTATCTACCATCATCGCTTTGCCACTTTCTTTAAATTTCAGTAGGCACTCCTGTATTAAGCTATATTTAAATGTTCTGCTGGCATGAAGGGAATGTCGAGAGAATGAGGCAAGGAGGTCTCACAGGTACTTTCACCCAACACGGCTTAAAAAAAGTTTAGCGATTTACTCTCAGTGAAAACATATGAACTAAATGAGTTTTGAAAACATCTGTTGTGCATAGTAGAAAATGTTCTGCTGATATCACCCTGTGACTATTAAATAGAAGAAATCATTCTTGCTTTGTACCAAAAGAATTTAAATTTAATTGTGTGTTCCTTAGAAATAATGTTCATCTCACCTTCACTTCATGCTGTGGAGGATTTTCAGAGTTATGTAACGATTTATAGTATTCTCTGTATTTTGCAGCAAGGGGCTACATGGTTCTCCATACAACACAAGCTTCAGTTGAAGGAAAGTTGTTTGCATGAGGTGATACACATATCCAGATGTGTTTTACATTTACTGAGAGTTATGAGTTTCATCGCAGAATACTTTAAACTGGCTATGTGACATATGCCACAATAAAGGTATACATACGTAAGCTATATATTTTTAGGAGTGACATCACTATTCTCCAACTAGTGGTAGAACCACTGTTTCACCTCTCCTTTCCCCTTTCTTTTCTTTATTCCTTCTCTCTTCTCTTTTCTTAATTCCTTCTCTCGTCTCTTCATTCCTTCCCTTCTCTTCATTCCTTCTCTCTTCCCTTTTCTTCATTCCTTCTTTCTTCTCTTCATTCCTTCTTTCTTCTCTTCATTCCTTCTTTCTTCTCTTTTCTTCATTTCTTCTCTCTTCTCTTCATTCCTTCTCTCTTCCCTTTTCTTCATTCCTTCTTTCTTCTCTTCATTCCTTCTCTCTTCTCTTCATTCCTTCTTTCTTCTCTTCATTCCTTATTTCTTCTCTTTTCTTCATTTCTTCTCTCTTCTCTTCATTCCTTCTCTCTTCTCTTCATTCTTCTCTTCATTCCTTCTTTCTTCTCTTTTCTTCATTCCTTCTCTCTTCTCTTCATTCCTTCTTTCTTCTCTTTTCTTCATTTCTTCTCTCTTCTCTTCATTCCTTCTCTCTTCTCTTTTCTTCATTTCTTCTCTCTTCTCTGCATTCCTTCTCTCTTCTTCATTCCTTCTCTCTTCTCTTTATTCATTCTCTCTTCTCTTCATTCCTTCTTTCTTCTCTTCATTCCTTCTCTCTTCTCTTTTCTTCATTTCTTCTCTCTTCTCTTCATTCCTTCTCTCTTCTCTTTTCTTCATTCCTTCTTTCTTCCCTTCATTCCTTCTCTCTTCTCTTCATTCCTTCTCTCTTCTCTTCATTCCTTCTCGCTTCTCTTTTCTTCATTCCTTCTCTTTTCTTCATTCCTTCTCTCTTCTCTTTTCTTCATTCCTTCTTTCTTCTCTTCATTCCTTCCCTCTTCTCTTCATTCCTTCTCGTCTCTTCTTTTTTCTTCATTCCTTCTCTCTTCTCCATTCCTTTTCTCTTCTTTTCTCTTCACTTCATTCCTTCTCTCTTCTCTTCCCTTCATTCCTTCGCTCTTCTCTTCTCTTTATTCATTCTCTCTTCTCTTCATTCCTTCTCTCTTCTCTTTTCTTCATTCCTTCTCTCTTCTCTTCATTCCTTCTCTCTTCTCTTTTCTTCATTCCTTTGTTCCTTCTCTCTTCTCTTCATTTCTTCTCTCTTCTCTTCCCTTCATTCCTTCTCTCTTCTCTTCTCTTTATTCCTTCTCTCTTCTCTTCATTCCTTCGCTCTTCTCTTTTCTTCATTCCTTCTCTTTTCTTCATTTCTTTCTCTCTTCTCTTTATTCCTTCTCTCCTTTTTTCTTCATTCCTTCTCTTTTCTCTTCTCTCATTCATTAATAAAGAAACAGCACATCTTGTGTCCAATATAATGTCAGGAAAATAGATAGACATGGCAAACATACAAATAACACGTTCCACTTCCATCTTTTTACTGAGAAACAGAGAATTTGATGAGTTGCACAAAATTATTTTCTTAAAGTATAACTAAAGGCAAAACTTTTTTTCTTTATCGTACATCATGGGACACAGAGCCTTAAGTAATAACTTAATGGGGTATATAGGCACCTTCTAGTGGTGGACACTGGTATACCCAATCCAGGAAGTTCACTCCCTAGATAACCCCTCCTCCTTCCAGGAGCACATCAGTTTTTTCGCCAGTGTCTAAGGTGTTGGCCACGAGTGAAGATGTGCTCTGAGGAGCTCCAGGAGGGATCCATGCTGGATTTAAATAGCCTCCAGATCCTTTTAAAGAGACACTGAGGCCAAAGCACGAGGTTTTGCCTGTAACGCCTCTCTTTGTAGGGCTGGACCCCGGGACCCAGGGCTTTGGTCATGCTACATTACCTAAAGCTTTCCTGGGTGCTTTTTACAGGTCCAAGAAAGTGGAACTCCGATATAAAGGGAACCCGGTCCTTGAAGGTTTGCTAAACGCAGCCCGCCATGATGGGTGAAGGTTGGATTGTCTGTTAATTCAGCAAATAGTGCGGCGGGGATAAGGTAATGTCAGTCTGTGTGTGGCCGCAGCAGCTTGTGCAGGGGGATTCATTCTCAAGGTAAGAGATCTGCCGAATGCTTTTCTCCCCCCCTGAAGGGACCAGATGGGTTAGGAAGACAGCTGTGGTTGTACCCCCTTGTAAATACACCCCCCTCCGCGGGGGGGTGGAGGTCCCGTTTTTTTCTGCAAAGTTGTTTGTCCTCTGCCATGCTGTATAATCGCGCTGGGTGTGCGGACTTGAAAGCCGCCTAAAGCGCGGGGACGTTTTTTTTCAAATGAAAAGGAGGGGGCGGGTTTATGAAGGGGGCGAGGCCTAGGAGCGGCACCATGCAACGTCCACGAGGATGCACGGGGGGCTTAAAGGATCAGCTGGAGCAGTCTCTTCTCTGCAACGAGGAGGAAGCAAGCAGCCTACACTGGGACACAGGAGTGGTGGGGCACGGAAGGGTGGCAAGTGGCATTCCTGATACAGGAAAGACTTTTTTCCCAGCACTAGCCTGAACTTATTAGCGGCCATTAAGGGCAATTTAATAGTGCCTCTGTTTTTGTGGTTAGGACTATGCGTACCAAAAAAGACACCACAAAGACCAAAAAGGTACCAAAGGTTTCACCCCCAGGCGATAGGATCTCCAGTCACATCTCCACACTGTCATCCTCGCCTGAATTACCAATTATGGCAAGCCAGGGTGAGCCATTGGAACAAATTGATGGTGCAACTGCTTCTCGCATTTCAGCCCCTGTATACGTGACTGAAGATGTCCATTCCTCCACCCTGCAGGGTCTGGAAAGAAGATTAGAGGCTTTAATCGCATCCTCCATTCAAATGCATAGGAAGCGTGCTAGAACCCCCTCCCCCACTTTAGACCCTTTGCAAAGGGAACAGTGGGCACAGCATGAGGTGTTACCCTAAGGTGATCAGGAGGAAAAACAAACCGATGATTCCTCTGTGGAGGAAACAACGGTAGATGAAACTTTTTCAGCCTCACAATCTGAGAAATTGCTGATACAATCTCTTACGGAGATTGTTCGTTCTACTTTCATGCTACCCCAAACGGAGTCTGCTGAAAGCTCGGTTTCTTCCTTGGGTTCCTTAAAACCTTCCCAGCCTCTGCGTTTCCTGTCCATGCATTACTAGAACAACTTATTTTTGCTGAATGGGATCATCTGGATAAGCATTTTCTTCCTCCAAAGAGATTTTCAGTTCTCTATCCCATGGAGGAGAAATTCACCAAAAAATTGAAAGTACCAGCAGTTGACGCTGTTATTTCCAGTGTGAATAAAAGTCTAACTTGTCCAGTAGACAATGCACAAATGCTTAAGGATCCAACAGATAAAAGGTTGAAATTCCTGTTAAAATTTGCTTTTTCCTTGGCAGGTGCCGTTACTCAGCCTGCAGTCGCTGCAATAGGCGTCTGTCAATCCCTAAAGGATCAATTTAGACAGGCCCTTTAAGAGGTTCCTGCACAACAAGCTCGCAAATTGGCTGAACTACCAAAAGCATTATGCTGTGCCATAGATGCCATTAAAGATTCTATTCACCAGGCGTCCCGCCTTTACGCTTATGCTAGTACATATGCATAGAATCCTGTGGTTAAAAAATTGGTCAGCCGAAGCGCCATGTAAAAACCTCCTAACTGGGTTCCCTTTTCATGGGGATCGGCTATTTGGGGAAGATTTGGACAAATATATCCAAACAATTTCTAGTGGGAAAAGTACTCTTTTGCCAGTCAAAAGAAAGTATAAACGCCCTTCATTTAAACTGGCTCTTTCTCCTGCGCCAGGGGCTTCCGCCTCTAGGCAGTGGCGACGGCCTCCGACGTCAGACTCTAGAGGAAAACCTCAGGGTCATGCCCAGGCTCAAAAGAAATCCTGGGGCCGGAAATCTGCAAAGCAGAATCCTAAAGCCTCATCATGAAGAGGCAACCCCCCTCACCAAGGTGGGGGGAAGACTTCTGCAGTTCTCAGAAGTCTGGCAAGATGAAATTCAGGACAGATGGGTCATCTCCAAGGTAACGCTGGGGTACAAGCTGGGATTTCGGGACTTTCCACCATCTTGTTTCCTGAGGTCAAGCGTTCCCAAAGATCCAGAGAAAAGACAATCTCTGTTTTGGGCACTAGAGCGTTTAATATCTCAGGGGGTGATC
This sequence comes from Lithobates sylvaticus, assembly GCA_028564925.1. Taxonomy (NCBI): domain Eukaryota; kingdom Metazoa; phylum Chordata; class Amphibia; order Anura; family Ranidae; genus Lithobates; species Lithobates sylvaticus. The sequence continues at coordinate 83,791,369 of CM053026.1, forward strand.
ATACAGATCCCCACAAAAGAGCAAGGTTTGGGCTTTCCGGGTCAGTTATATCTACCCTGATTAATGCATGGAAGCCAGCTTCTAGAACTATATATTATAGAGTCTGGAGGGCTTATGTTTCCTGGTGTGAATCCAAGGGTTTGCACCCTCGGAGATAAATCATAGGCAGAATTCTTGCCTTTCTACAACTAGGGGTAGAGATGAAATTGGCCTGAGTACTATTAAAGGCCAAGTCTCAGCTTTATCGGCCTTATTTCAAAGACTGATTGCTACACATTCTTTAGTCTGGGGTTTTATGCAAGGGGTGATGCGGCTTAATCCGCCAGCCAAACCTCCTTTAAACCCTTGGGACTTGAACTTAATTTTGTCTGTGTTACAAAAACAGCCATTTCTAACCGATACAACATATTCCCTTTGTCCTTCTGACAAGGAAGTTGGTATTTTTGGTTGCTATATCCTAAGCAAGGAGAGTTTCATAATTGGCTGCTCTTGTAAAGAGCCATATTTGATTATTCATGAGGACAGAGTGGTGTTACACCCTCGTTCAGACTTTTTTGCCAAAAGTGGTTTCAGGTTTTCACCTAAACCAAGATATTGTCCTGCCATCGTTTTTTCCAAAACCATGTTCCAGGGAAGAAAAGTCACTACATTGTCTTGATGTGGTGAGAGCAGTGAAAATCTATTTAACCACTTAAGCCCCGGACAATTTGCAGCCAAAGGACCAGGCCCCTTTTTGCGATTCGGCACTGCGTCATATTTAACTGACAATTGCGCGGTCGTGCAACGTGGCTCCCAAACAAAATTGGCGTCCTTTTTTTCCCACAAATAGAGCTTTCTTTTGGTGGTATTTGATCACCTCCTTTTATTTTTTGCGCTATAAACAAAAATAGAGCTTTAATAAATATCCCCAAAAAATATATAAAAAACATTATTTTTCCTCAGTTTAGGCCGATACGTATTCTTCTACATATTTTTGGTAAAAAAAACACAATTAGCGATTATTGATTGGTTTGCGCAAAAGTTATAGCGTTTACAAAATAGGGAATAGTTTTATAGCATTTTTATTAATATTTTTTTTTTTTTTTACTAGTAATGGCGGCAATCAGCGATTTTTATTGTGACTCTGACAGTATGGCGGACACATCGGACATTTTTGGGACCATTGTCATATATACAGCAATCAATGCTATTTAAATGCATTGATTCCTGTATAAATGACACTGGCAGTGAAAGAGTTAACCACTAGGGGGCGGGGAGGGGTTAGGTCTGTGACTTGTGTGTTTTTTTACAGTAGGGGGCGTGGCTTTACGTCACTGATCAGCTTTCCCGATGACAGGGAACGGTCGATCAGTGACAGGCAGTGTAGGAAGCAAGGGGAGAGGTTTGTTTACACAGACCTCTCTCCGTTCTTCAGCTCTGTGACCCGATCACGGGACACCAGCGGCGATCAGGTCCTCTGGTCCCGCGGCCACGGTCACGGAGCTCAGGACCCGGTCGCGAGCACGCCGCCGGCACCGCGCGCGCGACCCATGGCTGGGCAATTAAAGGGGACGTACTGGTACGTGCTTTTGCCCAGCCGTGTCATTCTGCCGATGTAAATGTGCAGGAGGCGGTCCTGAAGTGGTTAAAGACAACTGCTCAGATTCGTAAGATTGATGTCTTATTTATTCTGCCAGAGGGTCCTAAGAAAGGACAGGCAGCGTCGAAATCCACTGTCGCCAAGTGGATTCGACAAGTTATAATTCAAACTTATAATTTAAGGGGTAAGATTCCCCCTTTTCAAGTTAAGGCACACTCTACCAGGGCGGATAGTGCTTCCTGGGCAGTGCGTCACCAGGCCTCCATGGCTCAGATCTGTAAGGCCGCAACTTGGTCTTCAGTACATTCACAAAATGTTATCAGGTGGATGTAAGGAGGTATGAGGATATCGCCTTTGGGTGCAGTGTGCTGCAGGCAGCAGTATAAGTCCTCAAGTCTGGGGGTACCTTGTGGGTTGTGTCTCCCTCCCCTCAAGTAGCATTGCTATGGGACGTCCTATTAAGTTATTACTTACGGCTCTGTGTCCCATGATGTACGATAAAGAAAATAGGATTTTTATAACAGATTACCTGTAAAAATCCTTTTCTTGGAGTACATCACGGGACACAGAGGTCCCTCCCCTCTTTTTGGGGTTTAAGTATATTGCTTTGCTACTAAAACTGATGTGCTCCTGGAAGGAGGAGGGGTTATATAGGGAGTGAACTTCCTGGATTGGGTATACCAGTGTCCATCACCTGAAGGTGCCTATATACCCCATTAAGTTATTACTTAAGATTCTGTGTCCGATGATGTACTCCAAGAAAGGATTTTACAGTTAAGCTGTTATAAAAATCCTATTTTTCATTTTGGATAGAATGGAGAGGAATTAGAATGCCTATCAGTTTTTATTGCTGTCTTTGTACCCGTAATAGGGAGATTCCCCCACTCTATTTGCCCTGTTTACCATTATCATTGAAAGTAAAAGAAAATCAAAAATGTGTGTTTTTTTTGTCCCCAGAAATGTAATAGAGGGGAAATCTTCCAATGGGGACACTAGTTACGGTGACCTGGGGGCCCCAAAGATTTCCCTTAATTTGCAGGCATTTTCTCTCACTTTCTCTTTGTCTATGGGACAGGAAGTGAAGAAAAATATCTGCAATTGGACACAGACGGCAAAAAATAAACTGACAGGGATTATAACCCTTCCCTACTCTATCCAAAATGAAAAAAAAAAGTTTTGCCTATAGTTCTACTTTAATTCTCTATTCAATGTAAATGATTAGATCCCATGTTTTAGAATTACAGAAAATAAATTCATATGTATACATAAATATGTTATGCTACAGTGTTTAATGCCATAGTCAAGTTCCACTGGGTTTCAAGAAGTAGCTGGTAGTGTAGATAAGATACAGGGTTAAGAGGGATTTGCAATAAATAAGCTGGAAGTATAAAAACAGTGGAAAAAGAAAAGAAAGAAAGTCACGGACCAGAAATTTGAAAATCTGTCAGACCAATAAAGAGAACCACCACTGGCCAATAGTGCTATTTATCAGCGTCTAGGATAGCTTTACATGGCCCTTGCACTGTCTAAAGCCCAGGTTTCAGCTGTTTATGCGATCCCCTATTCTTGTCTCTATATCTCCTTCTTTATACCTATACCTGTCTTCTTTATAATGTATTTCATTCCTGACTTACGCTCTTTTTCACTTTTCCTTCTTTCCATCTCTCTGCTCTCTTTCTCTCTCTTTTCCATTTTCTCCCTCTTTTTTTTTTTTGTGTTTTTTTATCCAATGAGTTTTTTCAGTAGGTAAGCAATTGGTAGAGAAAGAGAAAAGGGCTGTTTATTATAGGGATATGTGGTATAATACCCAATTCTGGGTTCTCCTGGGGATGGGAGTGGCCCACTTGATTAGACATATCTGTCAGGTGTCAACAAAACATTGGTCATAATGGGTATTTTTATATTCACCTTTTTGGAGCTTTTTTTTAACCTCCTATTTTCTATCATACTTATAAACCAGTGCACCATTAAAGTGAATTGAAAAACAGGGAACTGGACTTTGTATTTGTGAAGAAAAAATTGGCTTGTCTCCGGTGAAAACTGTGAACACAAATGAAAAACTGGACAAAACCTAGAAAATTGGAACAGAGCTGTGGACAGAGAAAAAGAGGACGCAAGTAATTACATCAATGTGCCAAAGCAACCTTGCTATTTTTTACATTTTTGGACACTTAAAAATGTAACAATGCAGTAAAATTCCTTACAAACAGTTGTAAATTGTAAGTTGTGGAATATAATTTGACAAATGGTGAACAAGGAAATATAGGACTGATTAATTATTTTGGCAAATTCAGCCAACATGTCTTTATAAATTTATTTCAAAGATAAAAAAGTTAACCAAAATGAGAGGTAAAAACAAATATTGACTCTATTTTGAAGTGGGGCCCTGTAAAAACTTTCTATGTGATTTCTAGTTATGTCATGATTGGGTGAGGGGAAAGCTTTTGATTAGTTATCATCTTTTCAAAATCTATACTAGGTGGTACTTATTTGGCTATTTCTTATCTCCTTGTTCCTTGTTCATATAGCTAACCAGGGCCGTTTTTTCCACTGGGCACGCTGGGCAGTTGCCCAGGGGCCCCACTTGCCTGGAGGGCCCCATCCAGGGCCCATCCTCAGTGCTGCAATCTGCTGCTTAAGTTGACTGACTGCACTGGTTGCTCACTTGCTAGAATCGCCAGCCGCCTGGCGTCTAGCTAGCAACCAGTGACGCCAGTCAGAGGCCGCCCCAGCATTCATATCGCGCCGCGGCCGCCCCATCGGCTACTGAACAAGCTCCGCCATGTTCTTCAGACAGCGTGGAGAGGGAGCGGAGTGGAAAGACGGCCCTTGATAGCTGGTGCTGCCTTGCTCTGCTGTGAGTGACACACTGTACTGCACCAGGCTGGTGGCCTCAAGTAAGTCTAACACTGTCTACTTAAGTTTGTTCAAGTTGTGCATCAAACACAGCCACTGTCTGTGCCCCTCAAAAGCTGCCACTGTGCCCATCAAACACAGCCACTGTCTGTGCCCCTCAAAAGCTGCCACTGTGCCCATCAAACACTGCAATTGTGCCCATCAAAGCTGCCACTGTGCCCATCAAACACAGCCACTGTGCCCATTAAAGCTGCCACTGTGCCCATCAAACACAGCCACTGTGCCCATCAAAAGCTGCCACTGTACCCAAACGCAGCCACTGTGGCCATCAAACATAACCACTGTGCCCATCAAAGCTACCACTATGCCCATCAAACAGCCACTGTGCCCATCAAACAGCCACTGTGCCCATCAAAGCTGCCACTGTGCCCATCAAAGCTGCCACTGTGCCCATTAAACAGTGCCACTGTGCCCATCAAACGCAGCCACTGTGCCCATCAAAAGCTGCCACTGTGCCCATCAAAAGCTGCCACTGTGCCCATCAAAGCTGACACTGTGCCCATCAAACACAGCCACTGTGCCCATAAAAGCTGCCACTGTGCCCATCAAAGCTGCCACTGAGCACATCAAAAGCTGCCATTGTGCCCATCAAATGCTGCCACTGTGCCCATCAAACTCATGTTATATTGTCCAAACGTTGTGTTAATGTTTAAACACTGATTTTGTTGGAAGTACCAATATAGCCTTATTGATAATTTGAATTTTTATTCTCGTGCGTGATCGTGTAGACAGGGCCCCAGTGCACTGTATTGCCCGGGAGCCTATAATGCTCTTAAGGTGGCCCTGTAGCTAACAACACCTGACCTATGAGCTGTTGTAAGAGGAAGGGGATCAACAATGTAGGCAATCAAAGGGTACCGAGTCACTCAGATCAGCTCAGCACAATGTGTCTTTGTACTTATCCATCTAATGATGACTCCAACACATCGATTAACAAGCTCCCCAATGGTGTCTTTTCCAACAGTGTTTATAAATGGCACTTGGAAAAAAACAGTCCTCCAATTGGCTGTTTTTTAAATTTTCGTTGGTAGAAGACAGGTTGAAGGTATGTCATATATAATTCAATTGTGGCATCCTAGTGATTTTCGGGGAATAGCCTGCATTTGACATCACTTTAAAGCAGAGGTCTGCCCAAAAAAAAAAATTAAAGTCAGCGGCTACACATATTACAACTGCTGGCTTTTAACAATAGGACACTTACCTGTCCTGGAGTCCAGTGATGTCGGCACCGCAGCTGATGTTTCCATCAGCTTTCGGGTGCTGCCACCACCCTTTGCGGTTAAGGGTACCCGGTAGTGTAGCCTTACGGCTTCACGCCAGGAACCATACTGTGCATGTGCGAGGCACCGCTCCTCTCTCCTACTGGCCCGGTGGGGTGGGTGGAGGAGGGAGCCCCACGGTGATGTCATGGGCCGCGGTGCGGACTCCCTAAAGTGGGAACAGGATACCTGTCAAAGACAGGTATCCTGTCCCCCCTCCCCCCGAAAGGTGCCAATTGTGGCACAGAAGGGGGAGAGGAGACAAATGAGCGTAAGTTCCACTTTTGGGTGGAACTCCGCTTTAAGTAAGATCTATTTTTAAAGTGTATGTCAACCCAAGGATAATGCAACAGTCATGAGTTTGCTTTAATCAATTGAATACCAGAATATTTATAAAAGTAGACAATGGAAAACTCCAGGCAGATATGGTAGTTGTGATATGAACAGTTGTGTGTTCATTATTACATCATTACAGTTGAACTCTCTGGACATGATCTGTATTGTATACTTACCTAGGTCCACTGTGGACCAAGGTAAGTATGCATATCGACTACTGCAACTCCCTCATCAATGGCTTACCTCTCCATAGGCTACCCCCCTTCATTCCATCATAAATGCTGCTGCCAGGCTAATCCACCTTACCAACCATTCAGTGTCTGCTACTCCACTCTGCCAATCCCTTTATTGGCTGCCACTCACCCAACAAATTAAAATACTAACAACAACTTACAAAGCTATCCTCAACTCGCCCCCTAGCTACACTAACCTAGTCCCAAAATACCAACCAAATCATTCTCTTTCTTCCTCCCAAGACCTCCTGCTCTCTAGTTCCCTCCTCCCATACTCACCTCCAGGACTTCTCCCAAGCCTCTCCCATCCTATGGAACTCCCCACCCCAATCTGTGAATGAATGAATGAATGATTTGTATAGCCCTGCAACTACGAACTGAATCGCCTTGAGGCGCTGTCTGACTATCCCCTACTTTGTCCACTTTTAGGCAATCCCTGAAAACTTTTCTTCTCAGAGAAGCCGCCACCTAACAATTGTACTTTTATTTTCTTCATCAACTTATCCTCCACAGTTATTACCTTTTGACCCTCTCTTTTAGATTGCAAGCTCTAATGAGCAGGGCCCTCTGATTCCCCCCTGTATTGAATTGTGTTATAACTGTACAGTCTGCCCTAACATTGTAAAGTGCTGTACAAACTGTTGGCGCTATATAAATCCTGTATAATAATAATAATAATAATAATAATATTCTCATACCTGAGGGACAATCATTGTAGGAGTGGCCACAACTATACAATGATAGCCACAATCTTCTGGGTCCTGTTCCGAGAGGTAATTTTTTTAATGTATACAATGTGTTCTCTGATTGGACTAGGTGGAGAGAAGGGGTGGTGATGTCACAACCTCCACCTTCTCCAATCAGGGGATACCTTTGCTGTTTGTCTGAGGGTCAGCTTTAACCAAAGCTGACAATAGTTCTATTCCGTCTATTGATTTTCTTCATGTTTTTGCCCCTATAAGTGAGGTCAAATCTCACCAAAAGGAGACACAGACAGCAATAAAAACCAGATATATGCTTTAACCACCTGATTACTTTACACTTAAACCCCCCTCGTGACCAGACCAATTTTCAGCTTTTGGCGCTGACGCACTTTGAATGACAATTGCGCAGTCATAAAGCACTGTACCCAAATGAAATTTTTATCATTTTTTTTCCCACAAATAGAGCTTTCTTTTGGTAGTATCACAGCTGGGTTCTTATTTTTTGCTAAACAAACAAAAAAAGATGGAAAATTAAAAAAAAAAAAATCATGTTTAATAGTTTGTTATAAAATTTTGCAAACAGGTAATTTTTCTGCTTCATTGATATGCGCTGATGAGGCAGCACAGGTGGGCACTGATAGGCTGCACTGGTGGGCACTGATAGGCTGCACTGGTGGGGACAGATAAGTCGGTACTGATGGGGACAGCAAAGATGGCACTGATGGGCACGGATGGGTGGCACGGATGGGTGGCACGGATGGGTGGCACCGATGGGCACTGATGGATGACACTGATGGGTGGCACTGATGGGTGGCACTGATGGGCACTGATAGGTGGCACTGATGGGCACTGGTAGGGGACACTGATGAGCACTGGTAGGTGACACAGATGAGCACTGGTAGGTGACACAGATGAGCACTGGCAAGTGACACTGATGTGCAGCACTGGCACTGTGGGCACTGGCAGATGGCACTGTGGGCACTGACAGATGGCACTGTGGGGACTGACAGATGGCACTGTGGGGACTGACAGATGGCACTGTGGGCACTGGTAGGCGGCACTTTAATTGGGCAAAGGTGGGCACCATGGATTGGGCACATTGCTGGGCACATTGCAGTGAGAGGGACTGATGTCCCTCTCACTGCCGCCGGTGATCGGCTTTTTTTTTTTTCTCCTCGCGCTGACAGCCGATTACCGGCTCTGTTATTATCACATGATAAGCTGTCATTGGCTGACAGCTGATCACGTGGTAAGGGGTCGGGATCGACCCCTTACTCGGATCTGTGATCCAGCGAGTCTCACAGACTCGCTGATCACAGAGTGCGCCGCACGCGCCCTTCAGGGGGCGCGCTGGCAGCTCGTGGCCGGGACGACGTCAATAGACGTCGTCCCGGCATATTAGATGCGCGCTGTAGCCGTCATTCGGCTATAGCGCGGATCTCAGGTAGTTAACCTTCCCTACTCTATTCAAAACAAAAATAAAGTTTTGGCTGGAGTTATGCTTTAAACTGCCTGGAAGTCCAAGTTATTCCGCAGCCATAGCTGAACAACTCCAGTATTCTTCTGTATCCAAACTGTTTAAAGAATACATATATTTTGAAGCTGCAGATTGATGACATCCATGTCGCGGCTCGTAATTAATTGGCATTTATATTGCTTTTCTTCTCTCCCTCTGGGTAGATTTACTTTATATTTACCTTTTTCATTTCCTACACAGAAAACATTACTTAGCTGTAGTTACAACTGAAGTAATTAGTCTTCCCTCGGCCCTGCTAAACATACAAATGGTGTGTCTAATGACACAGATGGGAATGATTTCAAACTTTTACAGAAATGACTTCATCTCTCTGTAAGTTTATGTTGAATCTTGATTTAGCAAACTGCAGTGAGCAAACTCAATTAAACTTTGTACTTCACACACAGATTTGTAAAAGGTGGTCTGAACTTTTACACTTTAACAAAGATAAACTTCTTGTAGTAACCGACCAAGGCGTTGTACGGTGCCAAAATTTCACCGCGCAGTTTACATGGGAAGTCCTGTGTTATAAAAGGGAATGTGTTATATATTTTATTCAAACAGATCTGACACATGTGAACGAGGGATCGTGGTGCTGCAGAGCTGGCTGAGACAATATAGGGATTCCTTTTTTTATTTGCCAAAATACCCCTTTTTGCTGATTCTTCTGCAATATATAAGAGCTCCTTCACAGGGGCAGCCAGGGGGCGGTAAAAGCAGGTGGTTAAGCTGCAGTTTTGTACCGCCCCCCTGACTGCCCAGTGAACCACTTACACACGAGCGGATTTTCCGTCGGAAAAATCTTGGATGTTTTTTCCGACAAAATTCCGCTCAAGCTTGGCTTGCATACACACGGTCACACAAAAGTTTGCTGAACTTTGGACCGTCAAGAACGCGGTGACGTACAACACTACGACGAGCCGAGAAAATTAAGTTCAATTCTTCCAAGCATGAGTCTAATTGCTTCCGAGCATGCGTAGGAATTTTGAGCTTCGGAATTGGTACAGACGATCCAAATTTTTCCCGAAAATTGAGAACATGCTCTCAATCTTTTGCTGGCTGGAATTCCGCCAGCAAAAGTCCGATGGAGCATACACACGGTCGCATTTTCCGACCAAAAGCTCTCATCGGACTTTTGCTGACGGAATTTCCGATCGTGTGTACGGGGCATAAAAGTGATTGTAAAGTCATGTTTTTTTTTTTTATGTAAAAATAACAAACATGTTATACTTACCTGCCCTGAACAGTGGATTTGCACAGAGCAGCCTGGATCCTCCTCTTCTCGGGTCCCTTTTCGGCATTGTTGGCCCTCCCTCTTGCTGAGTGCTCCCACAGCAAGCAGCTTGCTAAGGGGGCACCCGCGCCGAGTCACGGCTCCCTATGTCCATTCAGAAACAGAGCCACGGTCAGGCATCACCCCTATTCTCTTCTCAGTGGATGACTGACTTTGATTGACAGCAGCAGGAGCCAATGGCATTGCACTGCTGTCTCAGCTAATGAGGAGAGTAGTTCCGAGGAGTCAAGACATTCCTAGAACATCGCTGGATCTAGAGGGGGCTCAGGTAAGTATTAGGGGGCTGATGCACACAGAAGGTATTTTATCTTAATGCATAGAACGCATTAAGATAAAAATACCTTCCGACTTTACAATCACTTTAACCGCTTGCCGACCACCTCACGACGATATACGTCGGCAGAAGGGCACGTACAGGCAGAATCGAGTACCTGTACATTGCCCTTTAAGAGGCACCCGCGGCAAGCTCTGTGAGTTGGGTCACGTGTCCCGTGGACTCGATTGCCACGGGGATACCTGCAATCGCCTCACAGGGAGGAAGAATGGGGAGATGCTAATGTAAACAAGCATCTCCCCATTCTGCCTAGTGACACTGTCACTGATCTCTGCTCCCTGTGATCGGAGCTGAGATCAGTGACGTGCCACACACAGCCATGCCCCCACAGTTAGAAACACGCCCCTAGAACACACTTAACCCCTACACTGCCACCTAGTGGTTAACCCCTTCACTGCCAGTGTCATTTACACAGAAATAAGTGAATTTGTATAGCACTGATTGCTGTATAAATTACAATGGTCCCAAAAATGTGTCAAAAATGTCCGGTGTGTCCGCCATAATGCCGCAGTCACGATAAAAATCGCTGATCGCCGCCATTTAAAAAAAATAATTATTAATAAAAATGCCATAAAACTATCCCCTATTTTGTAAACACAATAACTTTTGCGCAAACCGTCCAATAATCGCTTATTGGTATTTTTTTTAACAAAAATATGTAGAAGAATACGTATCGGCCTAAACTGAGGAAAAAAATAGTTTTTTATATATTTTTGGGGGATATTTATTATAGCAAAATGTAAAAAAATAATGTTTTTTTTTCAAAATGATCGCTCCTTTTTTTGTTTATATCGTAAAAAATAAAAAACGCAGGGGTGATCAAATGCCACCAAAAAGCTCTATTTTTTGGGAAAAAAAGGACGTCAATTTTGTTTGGGAGCCAAGTCGCATGACGTGCAATTGTCAGTTAAAGCGACGCAGTGCCGAATCGCAAAAAGTTTTCTGGTCAGGAAGGGGGTAAATTCTTTCCCGGGGTTGAAGTGGTTAAGGTCCATCCCATAGCAATTTTACTGCTACAGGGCAGCACCTCTGTGCCGGATCATATATATATATATATATATATATATATATATATATATATATATATATATATACACATACATATATACGTGATCTGGCTCTTCTGGGTAAGGGGCACACAAGCATGCCGCCGGCGGATCGCTTTGGCTGTGATCATACACAGTCTGAGCCCAGGGGCAGGTACCATGGACTCGATGTCCGCCAGCACCCGCGATCATACAGCAGAGAGGCAGAACGGTGGTATACCTATGTAAACAAGGCAGATCACCATTCTGAGGGGAGGGAATGCATGGACCCTGTGTTTCTGCAAAGCAGGGACAAGGATCCATGTCTTCCCCTAGTGAAAGCACCTCCCACACTGTTTAGAAAAACACTTGCTAGAAACACATTTAACCATTTGATTGCCCCTGGTTTTAACCCCTTCCCAGCCAGTCTCATTAGTACAGTGATAGTGCATAGTTTTTAACACTGATCACGGTACTAGTGTCACTGGTCCCCAAAAAGTGTCAAAAGTGTCAATTAGTGTCAAAATGTCCACCACAATATCGCAGTCCCACTATAAGTTGCTGATCGCCACCATTACTAGTAGAAAAATAAATAACAAAAGGATACAATAGTTTTGAAGATGCTATAACTTTTGTGCAATCCAATCAATATACGCTTATTGGGATTTTGTTTGTAGCAGAATACATATTTGCCTAAATTTATGAAGAAATTGGATAAAAAAAAAATAAAAATAAATATTGGATATGTTTTTATAGCAAAAAGTAAAAAGTATTGTTTTTGTTCACAATTGTTTATAGCTCAAAAAATAAAAAAAACCCAGAGGTGATCAAATACCACCAAAAGAAAGCTCTATTTGTGGGAAAAAAAAAACATAGATTTTACTTGGGTACAGTAACACACAATTGCAATTGTCAACAATATTGTAAACAATGGCCTGGTCATGAAGGGGAGTAAATCTTTCGGAGGTCAGGTGGTTAAACAAAGCAATGCAGCCACTGGGGGGGGGGGTTCTATCCTCACTACACTTTTCCCTGTGTGTAACTTGACATGCAGCAAAACCCTCCTATTCTGCAATAAGCCAGACTGAATGTAAGCTTTATTAACCTCTTGCCGACAAGGGCAGGCGAATCGCCGCCATGTTACGACGCTCCTCAAGCGGCTGCTAGGGGTGCACGCATGCCCGCAGCTCACCCCCGGAGCCGATGCAAATGCCCAGCCGGTTCGATGACCACTAGGCTCCCGCAATCGCATCGTAACACGGCAGGAACCGGGATCTCTGTGTGTAAACACAGAGATCCCGGTTCTCTGAGGGGAAAAGTGACAGATTGTCTGTTCAAACAGAGTATGAACAGCGATCTGTCATCTCCCCTAGTCAGTCCCATCCCCCCTTCAGTTAGAACACACACTAGGAAACACAATTAACCCCTTGATCACTGACCTAGTGTTAACCCCTTTACCGCCAGTGACATTTTTAAAGTAATCAATGCATTTTTATAGCACTGATCGCTGTATTAATGCCAATGGTCCCAAAAATGTGTCAAAATTGTCCGATGTGTCCGCCATAAAGTTGCAGTCCTGATAAACAAAACGCAGATCGCCGCCATTACTAGTTTAATAAAAAAAAAAATAATAATAATAAAAATGCTATAAATCTATCCCTATTTTGTAGACGCTATAACTTTTGCACAAACCAATCAATAAACACTTATTGCAATTTTTTTTTTACCAAAAATATGTAGAAGAATACGTATCGCCCTAAACTGAGGAAAAATTAGCATTTCAAAAAAAAAAAAAAAATGGGGATATTTATTACAGCAAAAAGTACAAAATATTGTGTTTTTTTCAAAATTGTCGCTCTTTTTTTGTTTATAGCGCAAAAAATAAAAACCGCAGAGATAATCAAATACCACCAAAAGAAAGCTCTATTTGTGGGGAAAAAAGGACGTCAATTTTGTTTGGGTACAATGTCACACGACCGCGCAATTGTCAGTTAAAGCGACGCAGTGCCGAATCGCAAAAAGTACTCTGGTCAGGAAGGTGGTAAAATCTTCTGGGGCTGAAGTGGTTAACAAAACAGGGTTGGGTAAAACTATTAGGAAAAACAAATAAGAAGTACATATAATCAGTATAGGAAATATACAGAAAAAACAATGAATAATTAGGCTGTAGATGGCACTAAGTTTATGCTCACCAATGGATGCAAATGGATGCACGATTTAGCCCACAACATGTGCTCCAATGGCTGGTTCCTTCTCTCTGAGTTTCTAAGATGGAGTCTGAGCTCCAAGGATGTGCCTGTTTCCTTTTCTTAGACTGAAGGATGATGGGAATTTTTATTAAAGCTGGACAGCTTCTAGTTTCTGCAAAATAGTACATTTATTATGGGCTCCATCTAGTGGTCAAATTTATTATTGCAGGCAGAACAACTTAATGAATATTCTTGCTGGAGGCAGAACAAACAACTCATTTAAGTGAAAGGGGCTGCAGCATGGTGGCTCTGCATTTTTGGGGTTAAAGTAGGCGGTGAGGAGGAGACATATTGCCTCTTCCCCTTTCAAGTATCCTCTAAAAAGTGAACTACTGTAGATCGTGTGTAAACAAGACCTAGTACACAAATTAAAAAAAAAATTTTCAAGGGTTATGGACTGCATAAAAATTCTGTCTGACGCTCCCACCATGCATTATTTTCATGACCCTTTGCCTAGGCATTTAGTCACATGATCTCAACTGAGTAGACTAGCTTAGTCAGAGGCACTGACTGGCCAGCTCTGCCTAAGGATTAGTATCTTGAGACACTTTACCTGGGATCATGCGACCTAATGTCTTAGGAAATAACCGCAAAACAAAAACCTAACCTCCTTTGTCTGCATATTTACATATTGTCACTTCTGTCCACAGGCATTTGTTCAGCGAGTGCTTTGGCAGCAGTGGGCACAGGGATTTGTTCTAAAGAGGGTTGGGTGCATTGAACAGCATTTTGCAATACATTAACACCCCAGTTAACAAAAAAAGAGTACTTGTATTCTTTTAAAAAGCAGTTATAGGCAGAAGTAGGTGTTTTGTCCCACCTGTATGCATCTTTCTGCATTAAACAGCATGAGGTTACTATTGTTCCTATGTATGTTGACCTACAGTGGTGGTTTAAAGCCACTCTAACTGGTTTACTCATGATTGGTATATCTCCCTTTTCTTCTTTCTTGTTTAGTACTAGTTAGTTCAGTCCTAGTGTACCCTCTCTGTTACCTCCATGTTCTATCAGTCAGTCTTATTTCTCCGCAGAGACAGGGCTAAGGAAAGTAAACGTGTTCTTATATTAAAAGACTCGCAAGGCATCCTCTATACTGCACTTATCTGCAGCAAAATATATGTTGGATTCAACTTGTGTCTTGTTGAAGAGTTAAACTGCCTGTGGATGGTGACAAATGGTTGAAAAAAGACACAAGTCCATCAAGTCCAACCTATGTGTGTGATTATATGTCAGTAGTACATTGTATATCCCTGTATGTTGCGGTTGTTCAGGTGTTTATCTAATAGCTTCTTGAAACTTCCTGAGACCACCGCCTGTGGAAGGGAATTCCACATCCTTGCCGCTCTTACAGTAAAGAACCCTCTATGTAGTTTAAGGTTAAACCTCTTTTCTTCTAATTTTAACGAGTGGCCACGTGTCTTGTTAAACTCCGTTCTGCAAAAAAGTTTTATCCCTATTGTGGGGGTCACCAGTACGGTATTTGTATATTGAAATCATATCCCCTCTCAAGCGTCTCTTCTCCAGAGAGAATAAGTTCAGTCCTTGCAACCTTTCCTCATAACTAATATCCTCCAGACTCTTTATTAGTTTTGTTGCCATTCTCTGGACTCTCTCCAGTTCCAGCACATCCTTCCCGAGGACTGGTGCCCAGAACTGGACAGCATACTCCAGGTGCGGCCGGACCAGAGTCTTGTAGAGCAGAAGAATTGTCGTTTTATCTCTGGAATTAATCCCCTTTTTAATGCATGCCAATATTCTGGTGACATTATTGTGCACACAGACTTGGTCTATGAAGGTATGTTAACCTCTTTCCGTCCGCGCTGTAGCCGAATGACGGCTACAGCGCGGACCTACAATAAAGTTCCCCCCATTTCCTCGCTCCCCGTGCACCCCCCTGCTCTCTGTAATCCCAGAGTAAATGAGACTTGGGGGATCACAGATCGGCCCCTTACCACTTGATCAGTTGTCAGCCAATGACAGCTGATCATATAATGTAAACAGAAGCTCGGTAATCGTTGTTTTGAAAAAAAAGCCAATCCCCAGCTTCTGTTGAAGGGACATCAGTCCCGAAGAGGAAGAGGCATAGCTGCCTCATCTGTGCTCACCAGTACTGTCTGCCACCTGCCAGTGCTTACAGTGACATCAATCGGTGCCCACCAGTTAATATCAGTGCCACCAATCAGTGACACCTATCAATGCTCACCAGTGATGCCAATCAGTGCCTCATCAGTGCCATCTAGCAGTGATGCCTCAGTGTCACCTACCAGTGCCCATCAGTGCCAGCTATCAGTGCCACCTATCAATGCCCTTCAGTGCTCCCCATCTGTGCCACACATCTGTGCTACCCATCCGTGCCACCTCTCAGTGCCCACTAGTGCCACCTCTCAGTGCCCATCAGTGCCTCCTTATCAGTACCCATCAGTGCCGCATGTTAGTGCCCATCAGTGCACCAAATAGAGCTTTCTTTTGATGGTATTTGATTGCCTCTGTGATTTTTATTTTTTGCGAAAAATTTTATAAAAAAAAGCAAAATATAAAACATGCCCACTAAGCGTATATTTATTGTTTGCGCAAAAGTTATAGCGTCTACAAACTAGAGTACATTTTCAATTTACACCGCTTTTAATTTATGACCCATTTCATTTCTTGAGGTGCTAAAATGGCATGCATTTTGGGGGGTTTTATGCCATCTGGGCATTCCATGGCCTCCGAAACTGTGATTGGCAGTGAGAAGTGAAATAAAAAAATTACACCCTTAGAAAGCCTGAAGGCGGTGATTGGTTTTTGGGGTTCCGTACGCAGCTAGGCTCCAAAAAGTCCCACACATGTGGTATCCCCGTACTCAGGAGAAGCAACAGAATGTATTTTGGGGTGTATTTCCACATATGCCCATGACATGTTTGAGCAATATATCATTTAGTGACAACTTTTTGTAAAAAAAATATATATATTTTTTTTTTTTTCATTATTCAATCTCTTGGGACAAAAAAAAAAATATTTAATGGGCTCAACATTGCTCTCAGCAAATAGCTTGGGGTGTCTACTTTCCAAAATGGGGTCATTTGGGGGGGTTTGAACTGTCCTGGCATTTTATGCACAACATTTAGAAGCCTATGTCACACGTCACCCACTCTTCTAACCACTTGTAGACAAAGCCCTTTCTGACACTTTTTGTTTACATGAAAACATATTTTTTTTTTTGCAAGAAAATTACGTTGAACCCCCAAACACTATATATATTGTTAAAGCAAAGGCCCTACAGATTAAAATGGTGGGTGTTGCATTTTTTTTTTCCACACAGTATTTGCGCAGCGATTTTTCAAACGCATTTTTTGTGGAAAAAATACACTTTTTTTTTATTTTAATGCACTAAAACACACTATATTGCTCAAATTTTTGATGAAATAAAAAATATGATCTTAGGCGAGTACATGGATACCAAACACGACATGCTTTAAAATTGCGCACAAACACGCAGTGGCGACAAACTACATACATGCCCGTCAGTGCAGCCTCATCAGTCTAGAGGCTAATTACCCACATCAATGAAGGAGAAAAATTACCTGTTTGCATATATTGTAATCTTTTTTTTTTCATAAACAAAATATAAAGAATACCTCCCTTCATCCACCCACTTCTAATGATGGGCATACATGCACCATTTATATATGCCGATGCATGGGGGCATCCTCCCGCAAAAGTTATGCCGTGTACACACGGTCGGAATAAGTAAAAAAATTGAAAAGTATATAATAAAACATAATAAAACATAATAAAACATTGCAGAATAGAATGGAGTAAAAAAAGAGCAACAATAGTGATACAATTTTTTTATTTTTTTTTATTTTTTTGAGATTCACAGGTAAAAAAGCTCCTGACTGAAGCGACTGAATCAAAACGCTACCACAAAAAAATGTTAGCGATCGCAGGGATCGAGCTTAGTGTTTTGTAAGTGACAGGGATCGATACTGCACTTGGGTGGGCTGGGCTGGGCGGAGGGGAAAACGCAGGTGCTAGCAGGTATCTGGGCTGATCCCGCTAACAATGCGTTTTTTTTTGGAAATCAGATCAGTACTGATTCACAAAAGTTTATAAAAAACAAGCAGAACAAGAAAAAATTGTTAATTTACACTTTTTTATTTGCACTAAAAAAAAAAACGTACAGGTACGTGGTTCTGCCTGTACGTGCCATTCTGCCGACGTATATATACAGGGGGCGGTCTTCAAGGTGAAAGCAGTACTGATTCACAAAAGTTTTAGCAGAAGGTTAAAACAAAAAAAAAAAAAATTTCTGTTTTTGTTTTAAATTTTTCTGTCTTATTTCATTTTTTTAACAAAAAAAAAAAAACCCAGAGGTGATCAAATACCACCAAAAGAAAACTCGATTTGTGGGGAAAAAAATTGCAAATTGCATGACCGCACAATTGTCATTCAAAGAGTGGGAGCGCTGAAAGCTGTAAATTGGTCTGGGCAGGAGGGGGGGGGGGGGGGTTAAGTGTAATGTAAGCAAGTGGTTAAAGCATAAAGCAGAATTTAAAACAGAACAGCATGCACAGGTTTGTGCCGCCCTACCTTTAAACACTGGCACAGTAACCAATGGCGCTGTGACCCATTGGCCAACATCCCAGCAACCATTGACGCTGCATCATTGGTTGTTAGGACACTTTCTGTAAAAAATGACCACTTAAAAAAAACTCACCATGCCTCTTTCTAAATACCTTGGACTGTCTACTTTTCAAGAATGTGTAATTTGAGGGGTATTTGTCCTGGCATTTTAAGGCTTCAAAAAACGAAATTTGCAGTCAGATCATCAGGATTGATCAATTTTCAAATACATATACCCAGGGCCGGGACAAGGGGTGGGCAGAAGGGCTGGCTGCCTTAGATGCAATGTATATTGTAGGGATGGGGGAGCCGCAAGTTTCTTCTACTATAAGGCTGACAGGAGTAGTGACAGCAGCATCACTACTTCTGTCAGACCAGCACAGGAAGCAGCAGGGGGAGGAGGAGAGAGTTGGGAGGAGGTACGGGCTGTTCTCTCTCCCCCTCCTCCTCATAAGCTTGCACATAATGAAGGGAGGGGGGGGTGCAATTTGCCATCTTTGCCCTGGGCACTGGATGATCTTGTCTTGGCACTGTATAAACCAATGCCCTAGTTAATGATTACATGTGATGCTGAGCCTTCATAATGAAAAGAACTGAAATTCAGTTAATGAAAGGGATGGGCTAGGGACAGTCAGGGTGGGGAGGAGAGTGCTAGATATTGTAAAGCGCTGTTGGCGCTATATAAATCCTGTATAATAATAATAAAAATAATAATAGATGATGCTTGATGTCCTCCAACCAGAAAATGTAGAGGGCTCTATCTGACTTGCTGCATCTTCTAAAGCAAGCAGTGAGATGCTCACTGTGTAATCGGCCTTTTCAGTACAGGAGAGGAGGTTGTGCGACTGTTCAGGACTAAAAGGTAAACCTCAAGCTCAGCTAGGATCTAATTTTAAAGCAAATGCAGACACTTTTCTCTCTACTTTTTTCTCAGTTAAATGTAAATACTGTATGTAAAGGAAAGAATTTTTTGTCAAAGTAAAAAAAAAAAAAAAAAAGCAAGATTAATATGTTCCTTGCGTGTTCTCCACAAGATGTTGTTTATGCAGCGAAAGTGTACTCTGTATATAGGTAGAACAATTAGAAGACTGCTGCATAGATTAAAGGAGTAAGTGAGATCATTGTTTAATGATAAAAATCCATCGGCTCCTTTATGGAAACATTTTTTTCTCTTAAAAACATACTAGGAATTTAAATTAGATTACAATACATAGTATAGACAAGATACATGAATTAAAATGAGATGGCTTCAGAAAGGGCCGGTGTGAGGTCCTAATTGAATTTCAAGGTGGAATCTAAAGTACATTGTTTATGCCCAGCTTGCATTAAAGCTTCTTTTTCCATAAAGGTAAATAATAGAAGGTTAGAACACTGAGCAGCACCCATTCAAGCAAAAGGAAGTAGAGGAGGAATTACTTAAATAAATGTTCAATAGAAAGCTTTTAGGAAGAACTGGGAGGGCATTGGATTGTTGAGGCCCCAAAGTTCAGTAGTAATAGATCTAAAAAGAAAAGTATTCCTTCACGGGTTGTTAAATTCTAAAATGGCCATGTAGCAAGTCATTTGTGGATGTCTAGTGAGCTATCATCCACTGGCTTCTTATGCAGGATATAGATAAAAGTGTGTGATCATAACACCTACACCCATGTCCAAAAGTATGGGGAATATCCCTACAAATGAGTTTGGGTTCTTCCAGAGAAACTGCTACAGCATACATTTTACACACGTGTGATTCAAAACTTGTGGCTACAGTTTGGAGAAAGCCCCTTTCTGTTGCAGCATAACTGGGCCCCTGTGCAGAGAATTAGGTCCCAAGGGTGGAGGATCTCAAATGTTCTTCACAGAGCCCTGATACTAACCATACTGAACACCTTAGGGTTTAAGTGGAACGCTGATTGTTAGCAAGGTCTTCTTATCCAATATCAGGTACCTAACCTTACAAATGCTCTTTTTGACTAAAATTCCCATAGGCATGCTTCATAATCAAAACCTTTCCAGCGTAGTGGAGATGATGAATAGTGAATGTTAATACTCTTTGAATCCAACAAGCTTAAATAGCAGTGAAGGTCAGGTGTTCACAGACTTGGCTATATAGTGTATATTTTGAGGACTCTAGCTAGAGATCTCTCTTCTATGGATGACCCTGTACCTATTCACCTTCTGGATGTTCCCGCCTATCTTGAAGTGCATACATGGAGCCCAGCTTACCTGCACAATAACATCAATAAAAAAAAAAATAAATAAAAAAAATATATATATATATATATATTAGGGCTGATACTGATTAAAATTTTCGTGTTCGATTAATCAATTTTTTTTAAATCGATTGATCGACTAATTTCAATTAATTATAACGCACATACAGATCCAACTACTTTTAGCTGATCTCCTTGCATTGCAACTCTGCATTAGTCAGTGGTAAATGCGGTATACACTATATACAATCACCCGACACTAGTTAGTTTCCACAATCCATGACTTAACTTCACAGTTCACAAATACGTTTAAAATTCAAACTGTAGCACTGACGTAAGTAATTTTTTTTTCCACAGTAGCGTGCAAACAGGTGGTCATGCAAGAGGGTATCAAAAGGCTTAACACGGACCATAAACTTCTCTCACGTCTCCTTAGATCTCAGAAAGGATGCCAGGTCATGGGTAGAAAGAAAAGATCTAAGTGCTCACCGCTTAAGTATAAGATTTAATTTTTGTGTTCAAACACAAACTACTCACATAAAGATGATAAAAACACAGCATGTAAAGCCAACAATCGTGTTAGTTCTGTAGGGCAGCAGCGGGTGATGTCATGCATAGCTCCTCCCTCCATACGCATTACGTTCAATCAGAACTTCAACGTCACCCGACTCCTCCCCCCTTCCCTTCGTTAGCAGATGGAGGCACTTGGGGAAGGGGGGAGGAGTCCGTGACGTTGATGTCTGTGACGTCACCGGATCTCCGACGGAAACTCCCTGAAGACCCGGAAGCCAGCTGAAAGGTGAGTACCGATCAAAAGAATTTTGATCGATCAAAAAAAATTTATCGATTAATTGAGAAATTAATCTTTAATTTCCACAGCCCTAGTATTTTTACAGAAAGTGTCCTAACAACCAATGAAGCACAGCGTCAATGATTACTGGGATGTTGGCCAATGGGTCACAGAGTCATTGGTTACTATGCCAGTGTTTGAAGGTAGGCCGTTTTAAATTCTGCTTTATGTTTTAACCACTTGCTTACTGGGCACATAACCTCCCCCAGTTCAATCAGAACTTCGACGTCACTAGACTCCTCCCCTCTTCCCTTTGTTAGCAGACAGAGGCACTTGGGGAAGGGGGGGGAGTACGGTGACGTCGATGTCTGTGACATCACCGGATCTCCGACGGAACTCCCTGAAGACCTGGAAGCCGGCGGAGAGGTGAGTTTTTGATCGAATTTTGATCGATCAAAAAAATTTATCAATTAATCAAGGAATTAATCTTTAATTTCCACAGCCCTAATATATATATATATATATATATATATATTTAAAATAATGATTGGAAGGAGGGCAAGTTGAAGAATATGTTGACTTGCTTTATTTTTCTAGTTCAAATATTTCATTAAAGGAAGAACAGCAAATATAACACAAACTGTACATAGTTTAACCACCTAAAGACCAAAAGATTTGCCCCCTTAATGACCAGGCCATTTTTTGCGATACGACACTGCGTCGCTTTAACTGACAATTGCACAGACGTGCGATGCTGTAACCAAATAAAATTGACGTCCTTTTTTTTCCCCACAAATAGAGCTTTCTTTGGTGGTATTTGCTCACCTCTGCGGTTTTGATTTTTTGCGCTATAAACAAAAAAAAGACCAACAATTTAGAAAAATTCTATTTTTTACCTTTTGCTATAATAAATATCTAAAAAAACAAATTTCTTCATCAGTTTAGGCCATAATGTATTCTTCTACATATTTTTGGTAAAAAAAAAAAATCACAATAAGCGTATACTTATTGGTTTGTGCAAAAGTTATAGCATCTACAAAATGGGGAATAGATTTATGTAATTTTTATTATTATTTTTTTACTAGTAATGGCGGGGATCATCGATTTTTAGTGGGACTGCAACATTGCGGTGAACAGTTCAGACACTTTTGACACTTTTTTGGGACCACTGACATTTATACAGCGATCAAAACTAAACATAGCCACTGATTACTGTATAAATGTCACTGGCAGGGAAGGGGTTAACACTAGGGGACGATCAAGGGGTTAAGTGTTCCCTAGGGAGGTGTTTCTAACTGTGGGGGCAGTGTACTGACAGTGAATAAAAAACTATCGCTGTTCCTGATTACTTACCTGATCCCCTTTCTGTCTCTTTTATGAGCGATAGCGTGTCGCCAGCAGATATCCTGGCCGCCAGCCACGCGCATCGACTTCGACGTAAAGCGGCTGCCGTACAGCTAAGCCGATTCGCACAAGGGAGACAACTTGCCGCCATATAACGATGGTGGCTGGTCGGCGAGTAGTTAAGTAAACCATGAGAACAAGTATATACAATGGTACAAGAGGACTATAGAAATGCATCCCAGATGCAATAAGAAAGTGGGTGCAAAAGTGCCATATGACCATAATACATAATGTAATTACAGACAAGATCAGTTGTGTCCACCCAGTTAAACCATAATGATGAGCATTGGAGGGTTGGATGACCTAGGAAATACTGGGTTATAGCAGAGGCATCTAAAGCTTAGTGGCTTCTGGAGGTATAGAAAATGAGTAGTAGTAAAACTGGGTTGTCTCAGGGTACTGTGGTTTCTCTCCCTACTCAGTAACCGAATGAGAGTCTTATCTTGTATATCAGGAGGGTCTTTCAGTAGCAATATCATGAGAGGTGGTTATCTGGTGTTGGAGGAAGCCTGCAAAATACGTAGAGAAAACAGAGACAATATCATCAAAGGACAAGATGGGAAAATATCAGGGGAGGGCAGAGGAGAGGAGGGGCAGGGAACCTCAACTTACTTTATTTTTCCAAAACTGGTGCCATGTAGGCAGGCAACACTGAACAAAGCTTCAAGTGGAGTTGTAAAAATTTGTATCTAATTGGTAGACCTATAATGATGCTCAAAATCTATATCCAATCCATGTAAGTGTTTTTCAGCTTTCAAAAGAACATATTAAAAAATGTATTGCAAGTTTAGGGACATTAGACCAATCTAAAATGGTAGGCTCCAGACAAAAAATAAATACAAATGAATTGGATTGTGATCAAACCATCTACTAAAGGGAAAAAAATTTTGTAACAGGTAAAGAACAGGATGTGTAAGAAAATGACCAATGATTGGTGCAATTAAATTGCTCATTTGTGAATACAGACATGGTAAATATTTCAATTAAAAGATCACAAAACAGATCTCCCTTATTTGATTTTGGCCTTTATTGCACTTGTGACCTGTTCGGTATGAACTCCTGTTGCTGTTTTCACCGGTCCCTACTTAATTTTTTTCTGTTGTAACTTGTAAGCTTTTGTATACTACTTATGCATTACCTAATAAAAGTTTCACTGACAAAAAAAGAATAGATCACACTTTTGAATTACATGTTATTGACAAGAATGCTGTTGTTTTTTTAAATCGTTCACTGGGGGGGGGGGGGTGACTGACTAGAGTAGGGGCCAGATCGCTCTTCCTAACCAGTAGGAACAGACGATCTGTCTCTCCACTCCTGACAGAAGGACATCCTCGTTCTGGCTCTCATGCCCGCGCGTGGCCTGCAGACATCAGGTCCCCCACCATGCAGCGGG
The DNA here is from genome assembly GCA_028564925.1 of Lithobates sylvaticus. NCBI lineage: Eukaryota > Metazoa > Chordata > Amphibia > Anura > Ranidae > Lithobates > Lithobates sylvaticus. The sequence goes on from CM053026.1 coordinate 83,815,201, forward strand.
CAAGCGCGTGTCTGCTATAGCTGTTCAAAGGGTCAACATACAGCTACGGCGATTTGTGCAGGAGAGCCGACCTGCCGCAGTAGAATGACGGCGGCTGGTTGGCTTTTCGTTAAAGTCTTTAGCACTTAGTAGCCAAAATGTGGTAGAGTTTTTTGAAATACTATACTGCATTTTGGTCACTATATGCAGCTGAGGTTGCAGGAATTAATATGGGATATTTTGTTCAAGTCGCGCAAATGCTTCTGACATTTGTGCAGTGAATATTTTATAAATAGAACCCTTAAACTGTATAGAAAGGCAAACATTTTTAATTTTGCTTTTGATAAAGTAGAAAAGGTTAAGGTCCCAACTCAGTCTTATGTCTGTGTCCAATCAGAGAGATTTACTTCTTTCAACCTGCTGATTCACCAACATGCAGCATGGTGAAAAGAAAGGAATGCCAAAGCCGGAGGAGGATAGAGGATTGGTGGCCTACAAAAAAATGTGTGGAACCCTCTAGTACCTTACAGTCATAATAGAATTCCACTTGTTTTTTTCTGATTAGATAAGTTTGGCTTACTTTTATAAAGTTTAGGAATTTTGCACCAGTCAAGCCTTTTCAACAACCATTCCTCTGTGAGTCTGACCCGCAAGAATACCGATTAAGAGATTGTCCGTAGACATAAGGAGAAATTGTTTACCTTTACTCTGCCAAGCCACAAACAGCGCCGCAATAAAATATAATTTCATGTTCCATTTTTATATTAGAAAACACTGTGACGAAAATAGTCTCTCAAAAGATTTGTTTTCTGATATGTGAGGTTACGGAGAGGATGCATAATGTATAATGATGTTCTGCTCAGCCTGGTTTGATTTGGAGAATAAAAGTGGATTTTTAAATCGTCCGTGAATGTAACGGCAGCTATTTTGTAGCTATATTATTTCATGAACATGCCCTTTCCATCAGTAAATGCTAGTTATATCTCTTCTGTAAGCTAAATGTTATTGACAGTCTTTGTCTTAAATCTACTGGTGTATAATGAGCATTTCAGAGGTTCAAAGGGAATCCTTTTGTTTGGGGCCCATCCATCATCCATATAGTAACATTGAGAGAACCTGGCCCCCTTAAGGTTTGTGCCAAAAAAAATGATACGTCTGAGATACTTTAAATGCCTTCACAGGTGCATCTAAGCTGTAGTTGACCTCCTTCAGACCTACAGTTTATCTCTTGCTGTTTTTTGCATCCCCATTGACTTTTAAGGGGGGAAAAGCAGTTCTTATGTCAATAAAATCCTAATACACAGGCCTTTGTAGACAGCAATGGGACCATGTTTGATTTTTATCTGGTGAACTGAAACTAAGCCTAAAAAATACAGTGATCTATTGGAGAACTATTATGCTTTATAATTGTGTTGCAATATTACATTTTGCAAGCAGTAAACCTTTTCTAAATATGGGGCTGTCGTTTCTGACTTCTTTCTGAAAATGCCTGACTTTTATGCTGACCCTCTGGCTTCAAAACCTTTGGATTTCCTAAACTCAGAACAAGTATGCATATCGAAAAGTTTAGAGTAATGTCAGAAGTCCTTATCTGCATATTTGTTTGGATTAATGAAAAAACATGGAATGGCAGCCTCTGTTTCTCTGCTTTGAAAAGACAATAACAAAAAAAAAAATGAGTGGGTGGAATCCCAAGCAAATAGGGAGTTCAATTTTCACTGGAAATCCCCTTTAAAAGGAGTCTACCATTTTTTGTATTGTTGATATACCTTAGATGTTAGATGTAAAAGTATATCAGCCTAATATGTACAGCATATTTAGAATGGGCTGCCATGTTTGCTCAGTTTGGGCTGTCCTAGTCCACACCTACAGTGGTGTGAAAAAGTGTTTGCCCCCTTCATTTCCTGTTCCTTTGCATGTTTGTCACACTTATGTTTCGGAACATCAAACCAATTTAAACAATAGTCAAGGACAACACAAGTAAACACAATGCAATTTGTAAATGAAGGTGTTTATTATTAAAGGTGAAAAAAATCCAAACCATCATGGCCCTTGTGAAAAAGTGATTGCCCCCTAAACCTAATAACTGGTTGGGCCACCCTAGCAGCAACAACTGCAACCAAGCGTTTGCGATATGCAATGAGGCTTTTACAGCGTCCTGGAGGAATTTTGGCCCACTCATCTTTGCAGAATTGTCCTAATTTAGTTACATTAGAGGGTTTGCGAGCATGAACGGCCTTTTTATGGTCATACCACAACATCTCAATAGGATTCAGGTCAGGACTTTGGCTAGGCCACTCCAAAGTCTTCATTTTGTTTTTCTTCAGCCATTCGGTGGTGGACTTACTAGTGTGTTTAGGATCATTGTCCTGCTGCAGAACCCAAGTTCGTTTCAGCTTGAGTACACGAACAGATGGTCATTCTCCTTCAGGATCTCTTGGTAGACTGCAGAATTCATAGTTCCTTTTATCACGGCAAGTCTTCAGGTCCTGAAGCAGCAAAACAGCACCAGACTATCACACTACCACCACCATATTTTACTGTGGTATAATGTTCTTTTTCTGAAATGCAGTGTTCCTTCTACGCCAGATATACTTGCACACACCTTCCAAAGAGTTCCACTTTTGTCTCATCGGTCCACAGAATGTTGTCCCAAAAGTCTTGGGGATCATCAAATGTGTTGTGGAGAAATTGAGACGAGCTTTGATGTTCTTTTTGCTCAGCAGTGGTTTTCTCCTTGGAACTCTGCCATGCAGGCCATTTTTGCCTGATGGTGGAGGCATGAACGCTGACCTTAACTGAGGCAAGTGAGGCCTGCAGTTCCTTGGACGTTGTTGTGGGGTCTTTTGTGACCTCTTGGATGAGTCGTCGCTGCGCTCTTGGGGTAATTTTGGGCTCCTGGGAAGGTTCACCACTGTTCCATTTGTGGATAATGGCTCTCACTGTGGTTCGCTGGATTCCCAAAGCTTTGGAAATGGCTTTATAACCCTTTCCAGACTGATAGATCTCAGTTACTTTCTTTCTCAATTGTTCCTGAATTTCTTTGGGTCTCGGCATGATGTGTAGCTTTTAAGGATCTTCTGGTGGACCTTACTGTGTCAAGCAGCTATTTAAGTGATGCCTTGATTGTGAACAGGTGTGGCAATAATCAGGCCTGGGTGTGCTAGAGAAATTGAACTCAGGTGTGGACAACCACAGTTATAGTATGTTTTAGGGGGGCAATCACTTTTTCACACAGGGCCATGATGGTTTGGATTTTTTTTTCACCTTTAATAATAAACACCTTCATTTACAAATTGCATTTTGTGTTTACTTGTGTTGTCCTTGACTTTGTTTAAATTGGTTTGATGTTCCGAAACACTGTGACAAACATGCAAAGGAACAGGAAATGAGGAAGGGGGCAAACACTTTTTTCACACCACTGTATCTCAGTGCATAGCTATAGATAGCAAAAAAGGAAAAAAAAAACAAAAACATATTGTCATTGTCTATTCAGAAATGAAGAAAGCATGCTTTCAATGTATTAATATTAGTCTACCATAGATCTTCTCTCTCTTTATAGTTTTACAGTATATCTGAATAAATGTAATGGCTCTGTTTGCATCTCCATCTGCACTGCAAGTGTGGAGACAAGGAATTGTCATGTAAGCAATTGTATTTCATAGCATAATTTAAAAAGCACCAAAGTGCCATATGGAGTCTATATTCATGGTCATATGGATTGCTGGCCCCTTCATCAAAAACCTCATCTGAGTCTGAGATTGTGGAGTTTTCTAGAGGAACTGTTAAAATGATCCCTATCATGCACAATGTCCTCCTTCTGTGTTAAACAATTCAAAAATGAAAGCAGATTTCAAATAGCTGCCATCTATACTGGCATACAGGAAATGTCTTATTAGGTAGATGACCTAGAAGAACAGTTAGAAAACTTCTAGAAAGGCAATACAGCAGCTAAATATAAGTGTTCGACATATCCAGACTTCAAGAGACAGAGGACTTGGACAATAAGGGACATCACCCTATTTAAGACTTTGTGGCCTCTCTGAGGCCGCATGAGATGGAAACAGAAACACCACTCTACAAATTATATTTAATAACTTCGCTGGGCAGCCCTTTATTCCTGATGTAGACTTTGACAGAGCACACAGAGCTCTAAGTCCTAAGAATTCGACTGCTGTACCAGTAGATTTTATAAGTAGACTCAGTAGTTACCTGAGCCTACTTATAAACTTTTCTCAAGGTTAAGAAGTACAAGACTATGCTAAAATTTGGTGGAACTTGCCTTCACTTATTCTCTTATCATCCCTTAATCATATTCATGTCTCCAAACTTTACTTACAACTTGTCATGACAGTGCAGTAGTGTTCATGTCCATGGGCATCTGCAGAACTTTTTTCAGGGGGGCATCATTTTAGGGTCACCCTTGCGCCGCCCCTTTTCGACAATGTCATTATGACATTGTCATGGTCAGAGACAGCAGACGTAGTACAGTCCCTAGGATAAGTAATGGATAATGGCCATTGTTGAGCCGTTGTCACAGGTCCTTGTAACACATCTTCCAGCAGCACACCACCAGCTGTTGAGTATAGCAGGCAAATTTCTATGACCCAGCTGCTGCATAAAAAAAAAAAAAGGACACTCCCTGCCACCCACATGCCCAGCGTCTAAATTACAGCTTGTCCAAATAAAGAAAGCTTGCAGGAAGAATCAAAATGTAACATTTTTTTTTCTTTATAATGTCAGTTTTGCTGCAGCAGGTTCTATACACGATACAGAGGTGCCACTTTACAGGCAGACTAAGGGGACCCCCCAGGCACTATATTTGAGGCAATTTTTAATTTTTATGGTTTCACTTAAAGCATTATTAAAATCACTGCTCCTTTAAAAATTATATTTTTTAAAAGTTTTTTTTTTGCATTGGTACATGTCCCCCAAAGCAGTAGCCAGGCCCCCATACCCTTTTTATGGCCAATAACTTGCATATAAGCCTTCAAAATGGGGACTTTTGATTTTTCAAGTTTGGGTCCCATAGACTTCAACGGGGTCCGAACTTTTGCGATGTTCGAGAGTGGCGCAAGTTGAACTGGGAGGGTGTTCGAACTATCTCTACTTACAACACTAAAAGACAAGAATATATTCTATAAATGGAAACTTTCCCTTTAACCACCACCCAGCTCAACAAACTGACTGAGGAATCAAAGTAGTTGGCAGTAAAATCAGCCAATCAGCTGTAGTCACTGTTTGGGTATTCTGACAGCCATGTGTAGGTGGGACCTGAGTTAGGTACCCTTTTTCTGGGGAGGAAGCCCACATAAGGTGACATGGTCAGGCTTGGAGACCAATAACTATAGCAGTGAAGAGGCTCCCACTGACCAGTTGGATAAGCATATAAGCAGGTCACCCTGGCTCACACGAGGTATGGGGTCAAAGTACTAACCAGTATTCACCAGAGCTCCTGATGGTGAACATGGGTTTTGCTGCATGTTAGTACCAGGTCACAGTCTTCAGAATCGCTCCACCAGCAGGTAAGCATTCCAGGGTCTAGTAGCAGATATAGCAGGTAGGGATCAAGCAAAAGCATAGTTAGTAAACAAGCCAAAGGTCAGTAACAAGTGATTGCAGGTTGGGATCAAGCAGAAGCGTAATCAAGGAACAAGCCAAAGGTTGGTAACAAGTGGTCGCAAGTTATATTAGCATAAGCAAACTTGGATTCATCACTTTTACCAAACTTCTGGCTTACTGGTTAACTCATTCAAGTGACTCTAAAGCTCCAATCTTTTTTTCTAAATAATAAGCTTTCCGAGCCAGGAAGTATGCATCTATTGAAACACACACAGCGTGGCTTGGCCATCCAACCCCCCCAGTGAGGAGCAAGAGCAGTGCTGCTGATCTTGGGCACAACGAAGGATCAAGATCAGGCTCAGAGAATTCATTAAAGGGGTTGTAAACCCTTATGGTTTTCACCTTAACCCCTTCAGCCCCGGACCAATTGGCAGCCAAAGGACCAGGCCCCTTTTTGCGATTCGCCACTGCGTCGCTTTAACTGACAATTGCGTGGTCGTGCGACGTGGCTCCAAAACAAAATTGGCGTCCTTTTTTTCCCACAAAATAGAGCTTTCTTTTGGTGGTATTTGATCGCCCCTGCGGTTTTTATTTTTTGCGCTATAAACAAAAATAGAGCGACAATTTTGAAAACAATGCAATATTTTTTGCTTTTTGCTATAATAAATATCCCCAAAAAATATATAAAAAAAAATTTTTTTTTCCTCAGTTTAGGCCGATACGTATTCTTCTACATATTTTTGCTAAAAAAAAATTGCAATTAGCGATTATTGATTGGTTTGCGCAAAAGTTATAGCGTTTACAAAATAGGGGATAGTTTTATAGCATTTTTATTAATATATTTTTTTTTACTAGTAATGGCGGCGATCAGCGATTTTTATTGTGACTGCGACATTATGGCGGACACATCGGACATTTTTGACACATTTTTGGGACCATTGTCATTTATACAGCAATCAATGCTATTTAAATGCATTGGTTCCTGTATAAATGACAGTTGTAGTGAAGGGGTTAACCACTAGGGGGAGGGGAGGGGTTATGGGCTGTGACGTGTGTGTTTTTTTTTTACATTAGGGGGCGGGGCTGACGTCTGACGTCATTGATCGGCTTTCCCGATGACAGGGAACAGCCGATCAATGACAGGCAGAGTAGGAAGCGCGGGGAGAGGTTTGTTTACACATACCTCTCCCCGTTCTTCAGCTCCATAACCCAATCGCGGGACACCAGCGGCGATCGGGTCCGCTGGTCCCGCGGCCGGGGTCACGGAGCTCCCGACCGGGTCGCGAGCGCGCCGCTGTCGGCGCGCGCGCGACCCACAGGCAGGCACATGCACGATCACGTACAGGTACGTGATTTTGCCTGCCCATGCCATTTTGCCGCAGTATATCTGCGTTAGGCGGTCGGGAAGCGGTTAATGCATTCTATGCATTAAGGTGAAAAACCTTCTGTAGTGTTGAAGCCCCCCCAGTGCCCCCGTTTTACTTACCTGAACCAGGTTTTCTTCTTTCCGGGGACGAGCACACCAGCTCTAGCTGGTGTCTTGTGTACTGATTGGATAGAGTGATGGCAGCGCAGCCATTGGCTTAATCAAATCCAATGACGTGGGCACCGGGGGCGGGGCCGGGGCCGAGTCCTGTTTTCTGTGTCAATGGATGCAGAAGCAGGACTCAGGAGTGCGCCCGAGGAGCTACTAGCGACACTGAGGGACCCCAGAAGAGGAGGATCGGGGCCACTCTGTACAAACTGCGCAGCGGAGCTAAGTATGACATGTTTGTTTTTTTTTTTTTTTTTTTTTTTAAACGCAAGGGTTTAGTAACCCTTTAAGGTAGAAAAACTTCTGCAAAGCAAAACAAGGCTGCTGCCCTGATTCCCAAGAGCCTGCCCCTCCACATTATGTGTAGATAAAGGGCTGTTGGGAGATAAGTTTCTGGGGGTGCCTAAATCAGTAGGACTTGAGCTCCAAGCAACTGTCTCTGCAACAATTTTGAAAGCCTGGTTAAGGATCGGGAGTAATACATTTTTTTTTTCTACAGGACATGCACTAGATGGGGAAAGGGAGGTTGGTACATTTGCGTCAAGCCCTTACAAATTCTTTAATAGTAAATATGGCACATAACTTATAGTGGTTGCTATAGGTAAGACAAGACTGCAATACATTTTCAAAAGACTGTTACAGAGGATCCCTTGAAGGAGTGTGACACCATCATTTGTTTCATTGCTGCATCATTTGGAAAAAAATGAGAATAGCACATTGCTGGAGTTACCAGGTTAAAAAATGAAACAAGCACGTGAATCAGCTTCCCTGTAAACCTACAACGCTGAAGTGTGAATTATGGTTTGGGGCAGCCTTTAACCATCAGAAAGGGCACCTGCAAACTACATGAAATATGATCACGAAAAACAAAATTAAGAACGCCAGCACATAAAATGTGAAAATCATGACGATAATTGCTTTCAGTCAAGCTTACAAAAATAATAGTTCCTAGAAACACCAAATAGTTTCCATTTAAGAAGTAATGTATTAGGCTCGGTTCACATATGAGCCAAATGCGGCTTACAGCAGGGGTCTGGTGCGTGCTGGTTCATTGTTTCATGCCCAATTTCAGCCAGAATTTTGGGCTGAATTCTGACCTGAAATGGACAAAAAAAAACACACCGGACCCGCCGCGATGATATGTGAACCGGCTCCAGTGAGAGCCGGTCAAAATCTCCTGCTATTGCAAATTGGATGTGGGGATCCCACATCCAATTCGCAATGGTGTGAACCCAGCCTTACAATAAGGGCCTGTTCACACCAACGGGCGCACAAGCTGGTGTGTGTTGCGTGCGATGCAGTGTGGTGTTAACTTTTTTAACTTTATTTAAACTTTAATAAAAAGTAATTTTAGCTCAACTGCTGTAATGCATTTTCATGTGTAAAAATGTAGACATGCTATAGTTTTATACACCACAAATCAATGCACTTGTATGGTTTGAATGGGGCACATAGAGAAAAAATGTTGTGTTTCCTTGCACTGAGCCTAAATTGATCAACACAGCTCAACACAACTGGTGTGAACAATCCAAAAATCCCTAAGTCCCCCATTCACATCACGTAATGTGAATGAGCAATCCCGCTTCGTGATTTTGACATAAGATTTTCACGTGATTCTGCATGTCACATAGGACAGCCCATTCACTTGAATGTTTATCACCCAAAAAGAAGCTCCTGCTCCTTTTTGGGCAACAACCTTTGTGCCATTTTTAAAGGAGCATTTAGCCACAATTGCCACATGATCCTGTCATGCAACAATCGTGGCAGAATTGTATTGGGTTAGGGGTTTTATTAATGGATAATAGCACCCAAAGGCGCAGAGTGTGTGGTGCTGTAATTGCCACACGTTTTGGGATTGTGGGCAGAATCGCAGCAATTCTGCCCGCAATCCCAAATCACGAGATGTGAATAGGGCCTTAGGCTGCATTCAAAAGGTGCAGTTAAATGCCAATAGAGCCTCTTACAGAGAAACCCATAGCAAAAGATGCAGGAATAGGCGCAGGGCTGGCATGACAGGGTAGCAGGGCCATCTTGCCAATTAAGGGTTTTTGGAGTTGGTCAGAGTAGAGGGGGTGGCCTTAATAGTATGCAGCATAGTTCGGGAGTGGCCAGTGTCCGGTGGTCAGTTGGAGGTCACCGAATGAAGAAACAGCTCCCACCCTCCTGCCCTGTTATCTGTATTATATTTGGAATGTTTGGCATTTATTGTTGTAAGTTATAGCGGTTGAGATCTTTGAAGGCCTTCTAAAATTAAGACCAGTATGGCATAGTGGGGAATCATCTTGGTATGTGATCCTCAGGAAGATGCCAGTTAACCAAGTTTTAACTGGGCATTTGGATATGGCCTGGGCGTTGGAAGTTGAAGAGTTGGTATTGTCCCCGAGTCAGCGTGCTGCGACTGGGGACCTGGTGTGTCACGCTGATACTATATAAATGTGGGGTCTTTTCAGTGCCTTCAAAGATCTACAACATGGTTACGATTTATCTGAAAAAGTATTGTTTGTAAATAGAATGTTTATGGTTTATTGTTAATAAAATGGCCGGTATGGCCAAGCTAACTCCAAAAGGGTGTCGTCTAGTTATTTAAGATGGTAAACATAATAGTAGGGTATGTGCAAAGTTTTTAGGCCAGCTTACATCTGTCTTACCATAGTCATGACCATGGACACAGACAGTGTGCGTCCAGGGTCAGAATTTCTGCGGAGTTTCTGCAACAGCCAATCAGACAGTTTGTATGCAGCTATAGCACAGAGTGTTGCTGCACCAATAGGTGATTCTAAATGCAGCAAACTATCTGCAGATATGCTCCCGTGTGAATGTAGCCTAATATTTGCTCTATGTAACCTTCTAAAGTACCAACTGACAAACTAACCGCACGTCTAATCCAGTCATATTCTAGCAGAGTCTTGTTGGCATGGGAATACACAGAGCTATGTAAAAATTACAAAAATATGTGCATCCTTGGATACGGCTCACAATACACGCTTAAGTACCAACAGCCTGTGCATGATTGTATGGCATGCCTCTGTCTTAAGACAACCCAATTTGCATGCTCTTCTATGTCAATTATTTTCATTTTTATTCTAAACATATGCTGCATAGTACACACACGAGAATAATGAGCTAGAGCAGTTTTTTTTTTTTTAAATACATTTTTATTTTGCACCACTTTTGTTTAAATACTCTATGTACCATGGATATTATACTTATCTTTCATATTTATGATTTCAGTATGGAGACAGAGCAATAACAATACTTTTATGGCTCTTTATGTGACACGGCACCAGTCAGTTCAAACAATCATACCTTTTTCATCAAAAGCGCTGGTGCCATTGTAGACTCAATTTCCAAGAGCAGTTGTGCTGATCAAAGGTTCAATAGCTAAAATAAAAGTTTTACTTGGCCCTTCATTTTAAAATATTGAAAGAATTTCGAATAAATTTACCATGAAATAACTAAATAATGCACTATAGCCTGCCTTGTCCCCTCCAAGCTCTTCAAAGCCCATCTCTTGTCTAGGCTGGGTCTTAAAACAAGCAGCTCTGGCTATAATGTTCAGTTGTTTTTTTAATCCAGGAGACTGGGGGCATGCAGTAAGTGCAGGTCTTCAAGGACCTGCCTTCTGAGGGCGCGTCTTCACAGCGCCTTGCTAAAGGGCTAATTTACACTTACTTTGGCTTTAGCACACATTAAAGCTCCTATCGCTTCAACATGCTTTTTTTATGTGCTTTTGATGCTTCTGTGATGCTCCAGTAAAGCCTCAGTGGTGCTTTGATGATGTACGATGATGTTTTTTTGAAGCTTTAACCACTTCCTGACCAGCCACCACCGATATACTGCGGCAGGGTGGCTCTATTGCGTGAATCGGTGTACCAGTATGGCGCTTTGTGTAATAGATACAGCGGGCGTGTGCATGGCACTGGAGCCAATGTGCGTTGCCGGCAGCCGCGATGTCCACCGTCCACCCTCGATTGCTCCACAGAGAGGCAGAGTGGGGATCTGCCAAAGTAAACAAACCAGACCCCCGTTCTGTCAGGGGAGTACAGTGTGATCATCTGTTCCTAGTGATTGGGAACAGCAATCTCTCTGTACTCCCAGTCAGTCCACTGCCCCCACAGTTAGAAACACCTCCCTAGGGAACACTTAACCCCTTGATCACCCCCTAGTGTTAACCTCTTCCCTGCCAGTGTAATGTATACAGTAATCAGTGCATTGGTCCCAAAAAGGTGTCAAAAGTGTCTGATCTGTCCGCTGCAATGTCGCAGTCTGGGTAAAAATCGCTGATCACCACCATTACTAGTAAAAAAAAAAAAAATGCCATAAATCTATCCCCTATTTTGTAGACGCAATCAATATACAGGCGGTCCCCTAGTTACAAACATCCAACGTACAAATGACTCTTACTTACAAACGGAGAGAGACAACCGGAAGTGAGAGGAAATCTACACCTAGGAAGGGAAATTCACTCCTGTAAGACTAATTATGGGAAAAAGGTGTCTCCACTGATGCTTTATCACCAAGGCTTGTTTCCACAACAACTCAAAATTTTCAAAATCCAATTGTCATTGGGACTGAAAGTGAGGTGAAATCTTCAGGGGCACAGACAGGAAAACAAATGATACAGGGGTGTTAACCCTTCCCTATGCTATTCAAAAAGCTTAAAGCGGTTGTGCACACATTTCATTTAGTCAATCTCTTTGCCTTCCAAATCAGGCAAACAGTACTAAATGAAATGTGTTTTTTTTTTTTTTTCCACTTACCTTGTAATCGCTGACGTCCTTTCCTCTGTCCCTTCGGCGGTGGGCGGGGTCTCTGCGTCGATCGTCGTCACGCCGCACTGTCTACTGGGATCTGGTGTCATTGATCCCAGGAGTCAGTGCGGACATCTTCCGAAATCTCGCGAGATTTCGGGCACATCTTCCGAAATCTCGCAAGATTTCGGGCACATCTTCCGAAATCTCACGAGATGTCGGCAGATGTGCCGAAATCTCGCGAGATTTCGGAGAACGTGAGCTGCACTTTGCCGTTACTGCGCACGTGCAAGCTTGGCGCAGTAACGGCGGTGCATGCTGGGCCATCTGAAGTGCCTGTGGGTTTCACATGCCCACAGGCAAGATGGCACCCAGCAAGAATACATTTTTAAAAAATATTTTATAGGACGAAAACCGGAAGCAATCAAATAAGAACATGGAACACGTGAGTCCCCCGATTTACCTCCTAATCCTATGCATTACATTAAAAAAAAAAAAAAAAAACAACACACAGTGCAGAACCGCTTTAAAAAATTTTTTGGCTGGAGCTACACTTACAAAATTTACCTGTTCCGACTTACAAACAGATTCAACTTAAGAACAAACCTACAGACCCTGTCTTGTTTGTAATCTGGGGACTGCCTGTATGCTTGTTGCAATTTTGTTACCAAAAATATGTAGAAGAATACATATTGGCCTAAACTGATGAAGAAATTTTGTTTCTTTTCATTTTTTTGGGGGTATTTATTATAGCAAAAAGTAAAAAATATATATTTTTTTTTTTTTCAAAATAGTTTTTTTGTTTATAGAGCAAAAATAAAAAAACTGCAGAGGTGATCAAATACCACCAAAAGAAAGCTCTATTTGTGGGGAAAAAAGGGCATCAATTTTGTTTGGGTACAATGTTGCATGACCACGCAAATTGTCAGTTAAAACGATGCAGTGCCATATCGAAAAAAAAAATGGCCTGCTCATTAAGGGGGTAAATCCTTCTGGGGCTAAAGTGGTTAATGAAGCTTTGCAAATGCCCTGTGTGTGTGTGTGTGTTTTTCAAAGGGGCCCAGTAGAACCCCAGCTCAGTAGTACCCCTACTCAGCAGATCCATTAGTACCCCCTGCTCAGCAGATCCCTAGCTCACTGGTACCCTCCTTCAGCAGATACTCAGCTCCAAACAACCCTTCAAGACATGCCTCTGCTGAACTGGACACAGAATCAAGAAACCACTCAAAGAAGACCGAGATCATCTTCTCCAAATAAATCTTCTGCTTTGCCAAGGAGAAATGAACACCAGATCTCACATAAAAGGGGCCGATATCGATCGCCTGATCAAGTCCCTGATGACTCTATGGACTGAAGATTACTATATACTCATATTTCTCTCTCTACTTGATGGATAAGTTCACCAATCCTTACTGTCTTCACATTTTGCATCTAATTAATTCTTATTATATTTAGACACACTCCATTTTCATAACTTTATACTTCTAGGATCCATTCTTCATCTATCTCTTGATTAATAAGACAGCTAAACAGTCTTATTATCTTTATTATCTTTTTTTTGTCATTTATCGCCTCAAGGAGACACTTTAACTATCTTAGACGAAGCTACACATTGTTATTGTGAAAGGCGTTGATGTCACTTCCGCTCAGATGCCACGCTACGACAACATCCCCCGTGGCACTTGCGAGCCCGCTGAGTGAGGGAAAGGTCACAATCGACTGTCTAAGGCGGATGGAAGGCAGTGAGTGAGTGTGTCTCCCCGTGAATCCTCTCCAGTCCGTGTAGGAATGAAGGAGGAAGCAAGACTCCTCTGGCTCTGTAGCACTGTACCTCCACCTTGACATCCACCGGAAGGTTTCTCCACACACCAGGAGTGGATAAAAGCAAAAGTGCGCTGCTCTTGAGGATGAACTACATAGACTGACTTTACAAATCGCCAATAGGAGTGGTAATGTATAGTCCTTGTAATATACTAGCACTATTCTTGAACTGCACTTGTGAATGCCTACTATTAAAAGTCAAAGCTTATAGTTGATTTACTATGACAGCATTTATCCATTAATGGGCAATGCTTATGCTTATATAAAGAAACCTGGAGTCTTTTGATGGACACTTTTTGCTCTGAGTCTCCACCTGTTGAGGCAGTAGTGACTTCTTAAATGGCTAAACCGCAGGATTATTCCTAAACACAGTCATGACTGGACTTTGATCCTCTTCTTTCCATCCCCTTCCCACCTCCCTCTTTAGGCTCGAGTTGGTGTCAGTTTGCCATACTTATAGCTGTTGCTAAATACTCTGTATCATTGAGTGGGCACGGCTGACAACGATTCACCTGGCGTCCAGACGTCCTGTTTAGTTTAATTTGTTACATGTTGTCTATGTCCCACATGTTTGTATTTGTTCTTGGCCAGCCCAATGTGATTTGTCACCAACATGAGTTTGAGCAAGTCTAGTGTTTGTCTTTTCTATCCACCTCCATGATTTATACTTTATTAATAAATAATTATTTTTGATACTATCTTATTAGTGTTTACCATTGTTCGATAAGCCCCAATCATTTTCTGTCCCCCTCTGTTGGGGTAATTTTTTGTCTACAGTTCTTCTGGGGCTGAATGACAGATATTACACTATCAAATATTTAGTTAAAACATGTTTAGTCAAGCCTCTTTTTAAGCACATGTTTAGTTTAACTGTCTTAACAAGTTCTTAATATAACATATTGGGGGTTATTTACTAAAGGGAAATCCACTTTGCACTGCAAGTGCACTTGGAAGTGCAGTCGCTGTAGATCTCAGAGGGACATGCAAGGAAAATAAAAAACAACATTTTAGTTTGCACATGATTGGATGATAAAATCAGCAGAGCTTCCACTAATTTCTGATCTACCCCTTAGATTTAAAGTGACTGCACTTCCAAGTGCACTTGCAGTGCAGAGTGGATTTGCCTTTCGTAACTAACCCCCATTGTATCAACTGCTTTACTCCAGATCCAAGATAAATGGATTAATGGTCAAAATGGATGCATTTTCAATATCCATGTTTCTTTTCCATTATTTGTGCCCCAGTTCCTGCTAGTGCTAAAATATTCTCGTTACTTATATACTTATGGAAACTTGCTACTAGTAGGCTTTGTTCTTTCAGGAATTTTTATTGCGCTCCCTTTTTGCTACTCTCGGTTAGTTCATTGATATAGTGGACAATCAGCAGTGGCCAATGTACCCTTGGGGGGAGTTTTTTACCTCCCCCAACGGAAGTGTTATGAGATTATATATGTTTTATTTACTATTCAAAATGAAGAGTATTTATGTTTTATTATTAAATCTTCTACCCTTTCCTTTTCTATCCTTCCCTACCCCCCCCCCCCTTTCGAAGGCAGGTCTATCTACACCAGGGGTTGGGAACCTATGGCTCGCGAGCCAGATGTGGCTCTTTTGATGGCTACATCTGGCTCTCGCCTCTCAATCCGCGGATTGCGTGGTGTGCCGATCCACGGATTGAGCCCATAGGAAAGGCCACGAGCGGTGGCCATCTTGGTACACCCGGCGGCGGCCTAGGTGAGCAGCGCGCTGACGTCATCATCACCACTCACCTCAACTGCTCCTGGATCTGCCTGCTTGAATAGTGGTAAGCAAGCAGAGTCAGACATAGGGAGATGTGGATATTACAGTGGTTGAGATGTGGGGAGATGTGGATATTACAGTGGTTGATATGTGGGGAGATGTGGATATTACAGTGGGGAGATGTGGATATTACAGTGGGGAGATGTAGATATTACAGTGGGGGGAGATGTGGGAAGATGTGGATATTACAGTGGGGGGATATGTGGATATTACAGTGGGGATATGTGGATATTACAGTGGGGATATGTGGATATTACAGTGGGGGGATGTGGATATTACAGTGGGAGAGATGTAGATATTACAGTGGGGAGATGTGGATATTACAGTGGGGAGATGTGGATATTACAGTGGGGGAGATGTGGATATTACAGTGGGGGAGATGTGGATATTACAGTGGGGGAGATGTGGATATTACAGTGGGGGGAGATGTGGATATTACAGTGGGGGAAATGTGGATATTACAGTGGGGGGAGAAGTGGATATTACAGTGGGGGAGTTGTAGATATTACAGTGGGGGAGATGTGGATATTACAGTGGGGGAGATGTGGATATTACAGTGGGGAGATGACGTGATATTACAGTGGGGGAGATGACGTGGATATTACAGTGGGGGGAGATGTGGATATTACAGTGGGGGAAATGTGGATATTACAGTGGGGGGAGATGTGGATATTACAGTGGGGGAGATGTGGATATTACAGTGGGGAGATGATGTGGATATTACAGTGGGGAGATGACGTTGATATTACAGTGGGGGGAGATGACGTGGATATTACAGTGGGGGGAGATGACGTGGATATTACAGTGGGGAGATGTGGATGTGGATGCCTGCATGAAGCTTAAAATCACCACGTATAAACCAGACTACAAAGCCATCAGCAAAACCATGCAGCACCAGAAGTCATCATTGGTTAGCAACAGCATAACAACGTAATTAAAAATAATTCAGAGGTCATGTCATCTCCCCCCACTGTAATATTCATGTTCGGCAACTTTGCCATATTTCTTTGTTCTGTGATTTATCCCATAATAAAGAACACCTGATTGTTTAATTCAGAGACTTATTGTACTTTAAAAGTGTTGGTCTTACATAAAATGCACACATTTACTTGTATTTAGTTTTAAACATATTGTATGGCTCTCACGGAATAACATTTTAAAATATGTGGCGTTCATGACTCTCTCAGTCAAAAAGTTTCCCTACCCCTGATCTACACAATGTTTTGGAAAACATGATATCTTATCTCATGCATTCATAACCCTATGGCTCCTTTAAATATACTATCCTGAACATCCCACAAAAACGCACCAAAGCCTTTCGCTCCTTTGCCACTAGAAAAGCACATATCTTGTACCTTCAAGAAACCTACTTCACACCACAATGCACTCCTAAATTCTTACGCAAAATGTCCTCACCAGTGCCACCTTAAGAGCATTATAGGCTCCCGGGCAATACAGTGCACTGGGGCCCTATCTACACAATCACGCACGAGAATAAAAATTCAAATTATCAATAAGGCTATATTGGTACTTCCAACAAAATCAGTGTTTAAACATTAACACGACATTTGGACAATATAACACGAGTTTGATGGGCACAGTGGCAGCATTTGATGGGCACAATGGCAGCTTTTGATGGGCTCAGTGGCAGCTTTGATGGGCACAGTGGCAGCTTTGATGGGCACAGTGGCAGCTTTTACGGGCACAGTGGCAGCTTTTACGGGCACAGTGGCTGTGTTTGATGGGCACAGTGGCAGCTTTCGATGGGCACAGTGGCAGTTTGATGGACATAGTGGCAGCTTTGATGGGCACAGTGGTTGCAGCTTTGATGGGCACAGTGGTTGTGTTTGATGGGCACAGTGGCTGCGTTTGATGGGCACAGTGGCTGCGTTTGATGGGCACAGTGGCAGCTTTTGAGGGGCACAGACAGTGGCTGTGTTTGATGGGCACAGTGGCAGCTTTTGAGGGGCACAGACAGTGGCTGTGTTTGATGCACAACTTGAACAAACTTAAGTAGACAGTGTTAGACTTACTTGAGGCCACCGGCCTGGTGCAGTACAGTGTGTCACTCACAGCAGAGCAAGGCAGCACCAGCTATCAAGGGCCGTCTTTCCACTCCACTCCCTCTCCACGCTGTCTGAAGAACATGGCGGAGCGCTATGAATGCTGGGGCGGCCTCTGACTGGCGTCACTGGTTGCTAGCTAGACGCCGGGCGGCCGGCGATTCTAGCAAGTGAGCAACCAGTGCAGTCAGTCAACTTAAGCAGCAGATTGCAGCACTGAGGATGGGCCCTGGATGGGGCCCTCCAGGCAAGTGGGGCCCCCGGGGGTACTGCCCAGCGTGCCCAGTGGAAAAAACGGCCCTGGTCCTCACAGGTCTACACAGCCTCAACTAAACAGCGAGGCGTACTTATTGCATTTCACCGCAATAACCCATTTACATTATTAAAGGAGATTAAAGACCTGGAAAGGGCAATATCTGATTCTAACAGGATATTTGCATGATACTGCCATAACAGTAATTTCATATTATACCCCCAACAAAAGTCCTACTTTGTTCCTCTCTCACCTTTTACAGGTAATCGAATCACATAAAATAGGAACGTTACTTTTATGTGGAGATTCCAATCTAACTCTCTTTCCCTTTCTAGACAAATCACCTATATCTATCTATCTATGTCCCTAATAGACACTCTTTTTCCCAATTTATTACAAAAAATTATCTTGTAGACCCTTGTAGACCCTTGGCGTGAACTGAATCCAACTAAAAGACAATTTACCCATTATTCACATCCCCATCGCTCATTCTCACGAATAGACCACATATTCCTAACTACAGGTATGGTGCCTGAAATCCTAACATCCAAAATGTTACCAATCCCATGGTCGGATCATAGTGCAATACTTACCACTATATCCTCTACTATTCCAAAAGCACATGATCTGACTTGGCTTCAAAGACGGCTTTCAAACCAAGCCGCCTATAGCATCTGCGTTTTACCGTCGGATTTGGGGCACATTTTACCCCCCCCGCTAGCGGCCGAGAAAGGGTTAAAACCGCCTGCAATACGCCGCAATATCAGCGTTTTGCCGGCGGTATTACAGCGCTGCCCCATTGATTTCAATGGGGAGCAGCGGTGGAGGAGCGGTAAACACACCGCTCCTTCGCCGCTCCAAAGAAGCTGCTGGCAGGACTTTTCCTCACATCCTGCCAGCGCCCCGCTCCAGTGTGAAAGCCCTCAGGCTTTCACACTGCAGACAATGGAGCAGCAGTTTGAGGGCATATTGCAGGCACTATTTCTCACGCTATAGCGCTTGCAAAACGCCCTCGGTGTGAAAGGGGTCTTAGAGATTACTTATTTAAAAACCAAACACATGAACTTAATATTGAACTTGCACTTAAAGAGTACATTGTAGACAACTATACCACTGATATATCCCCGCTCACTCTGTGGGAAGCTCACAAACAGTTTTACGTGGTATATGTATGAGACAAGCGGCTCTATTTAATGGAGAATGCAGAGCTTTATATAACAAATTAGAAACAAACTTTAACACTTGCTGCATGGCATTTCAATCCAATCCTTCCCCTTCCTTACAATTGCAATTGGATAAGGCTAAACTTGAATTTGACCTGTTTCTCACAGAATCAGCAGATAAAACTATCAATCGATCACGCCACAATTTTTACATGAAAGCTAATAAACCAAAAACTCTATTGGCCTGCATGCTCAAATCTCACAACTCTACCAATAAACCTATTCACCTCAAAATATCTAAAGATGTATACTCCAATAACCCAAGGAAAATACTTCAAAAGTTTAAAACACATTTAAACACTTTATATTCTTCTGGCACTGAGCTGGATACATCCAAAGCAGATGAGTTCTTTTCCCACATTTCCCTCCCCCCATTATCCACAACACAGTTAGAGCTACTAGAGAAACCTGTATCGGTTGAAGAGGTGTCCAGTGCTATCAAAACGCTGAAAATAAACAAAAGACCTTGCCCTGATGGATTTTCCACATTATATTATTGTACATATATTGAAACATTATCACCCACCTTAACTGATGTCTTCAACTCTATACTATCAGGTCACACATTTAGACAGGAAACATTAACAGCAATTATTTGGATGCTTCCCAAACCAAACTTGGACGATAGCATCTGTTCGAACTATCGTCGTATCTCTTTACTAAATGTAGATATTAAAATATTAGGCAAAATCCTTGCTACTAGACTTAATACCTTCATTGGTAAAATTATACATAAAGACCAAGCAGGATTTATCCCTATCCGACAGTGATAATATTTAGAGGTCGACCGATATATCGGCCGATATTTGGCGTTTTTTAATTAATCGGCATCGGCCGATTGTGCTGATAAAAAAGGCTGATTATAACTTCAGCCGTGACTTGCAAAAGACTTCTGTAATAGAAGTCCATGCAAGTTGCCTCAGTCTTCCCCTGGAGCGACTTCTCCTCTCTGGGCAGTCTGCCAAGAAAAGACCAAAGTGATACAATGTTTACACTTATGAATGAACTGAACTCTGTGTGGAGGAGTTCTCAGTTTAACCATTTAAAGACTAAATCTTTTCTGACACTTGTTGCTTACAAGTAAAAATCCTGTATTTCCTGCTAGAAAATCATTTGGAACCCCCAAAAATTATATATATTTTTTTAGCAGAGACCCTAGGGAATAAAATTGCGGTTGTTGCAATATTTAATGTCACACGGTATTTGCGCAGCGGCCTTTCAAACGCAATTTTTTTGGAAAAAAATACACTAATGATTTTAAAAAGAAAACTAAAACAGTAAAGTTAGCCGATTTTTCTTTTTTCGTCCAAAAGTTTTGATTACCTGTTTTTGTGTATTTAATATATAGTTTTCTTTTTTTATCTAAATTATACATTGACTGGAGGTTTGTTTTGTTTAATAAATGTTTAAATGTAGGAAATTTTCTGTATCACTTATTACTTAAGGCCGCTTTCACACTGGAGCGGGCAGGCGTTGATGGTAAAACGCTACTAGTTTTAGCGAAGCTTTACTGCCATTTTAGCGACGCTATTCGGCTGCTAGTGGGGCACTTATAACCCAGCTAGTGGCCGAGGAAGGGGTTAAATGCGCCCGTGAATCGCAGCTGCCAAATCGCATTGCAGGCGCTTCGGCAGCGGTGCCCATTAATTTCAATGGGCATGAGTGGTGGAGGAGCAGTTAACACCGCTCCAAAGATGCTGTTTGCAGGACTTTTTTTTTTTTTAACGTCCTGCCAGCGCATCGCCTCAGTGTAAAAGCACTCGGGCTTTCACACAGACTGCAGGGGAGCCATTTTGCAGGCAGTTTACAGACACTATTTTTAGCCCAAAAGTGCCTGAAAAATGCCCCAGTGTGAAAGGTGTCTGTTAGATTCTATGAGATGAAGGGAAAAAATAAAAAAAATATAAAAATCGGCATCCTATATCGGCCATCGGCCGCCGCGATTTCTAAATATCGGCATCGGCCAGAGAAAAACCCATATCGGTCGACCTCTAATAATATTAGGCGTGCCACCCTTCTATCACATGCTGTGAAATTACGCCGCATCCCAGCCTGTTTCCTCTCATTAGATATAAAAAAGGCATTTGTTTCCATTTCATGGTTGTATATGCACTATACTCTTAGTAAATGGGGATTCAGCCCCCATTTCTTACAATGGATCTCAGCACTTTACTACAAACCTAAAGCGTACATTAAATACGCAGGTTACAAATCTGAAACATTCAACATAGAAAGGGGCACACGTAAGGATGCCCGCTCTCACCTTTATTATTTGCTTTGCTTATTGAGCCTTTAGCACAAAGAATAAGAATAGACCCTTCTATGACAGGCATAGAAATGGGAGGTTGTCACCACAAGATATGTTTATTTGCGGATGAAATCCTTCTATTTTTATCTTCACCTCAAATTTCAGGTCCTAAACTTATGCATATAATAAAAAACTATTTGATCATCTCGGGCCTTACGGTTAATATGGAGAGGGGAAATACTGCGCTAAACCTAAAATAAAACAGATGTGTATACAAAAAGCAGCTAACACTCAAACAAAGTTCAAAGTAATGTGCAAAGATAATGTGTAGCGCTAAATATTGTGACCTGATAAAGGAAACATATATACATGTAATAATGTAAATATCAAAAACTAAGGCGGATACCAAAGTTTTAGTGCTTGCGAAAATATACACGTGAAAAATATCAATACACAATGATAAAATCAAATAAATCTGTGAAAGTGATTCAGAATGTACAACACAATGGTGTGTTGGATCACAGTCCAAAGAAGCCAAGTCCATAACAAGTGAAGAGAGATGTTATTCCCCCATTCCTAAATGGTCTGGGATGTGTACTCTGCCTATGGATACTTGTGCAGGTTCACATAAAAAAGGTGAGGTACCCTTACCGGAAATGGTGGACCCAAATACTATATGGCAGTGAGTCAAACAAGCTCGAAAATCCTTCGTTGTGTGAGATGTCATGCTGCATGCAATGAAGGATGTACAGCTCCAAATTGTATAAACGACAGACAATAGGCACCCAGCAGCCAGATGGGTCCAGGACAATCTAGGAAGTAGAGGTCGGTAAGTGATCAGCAGAACCCAAAAATGGAAGGAAAAATAGAAGAGGTCTCCATATGGTGCAGGTCAACCAGGGATGGTTTATTCAAATATAAAAAATCTTACAATGATATGCAAGATACAGAGTATAAAAGTGATCACAAAAATCGATAAAAAAACATCTAAAATCAATGTGGAAGACATAAAAATGCTAGCCCGGCGCGTTTCGACAACAAAAGGTCTTCAACCGGGGTATTGCGGTTAATACTCAAAAATCTACAGCACTGAACATCTCGTTAACCACTGCAGAAAAAATGAATTTTACAAGACTCATTACCCTTTAAATGGGCTACACATAGCATTCCTTATTTGGGTATCCAGCTCACTGCCAGCCACTGTTTTCTGCCAACTATCCTTCTTTACTAAAAATTAACTACAAACTTGCTTTGAAAATGGTCATCTATACCGACCTTATGGGTTGGGAAAATAAATATAATAAAGATGGCCGTACTTCCTAAATTCCTGTACCTTTTAAGAGTTCTTCCAATACACATCCCGGCCTATTTCCTCAGAATAATACAACAAAAATTTATAAAATTTACTTGGGGGAAACTCAAACCACGAATATCTAGAGAAACCTTATTTCTTCCCAAAATCCATGGTGGCCTAGGATTTCCAAACATTTCATTATATTATAAAGCCACTCAACTAGCACAATTCATAAAATATCACTCCAAAACTGAGATTCCCCTGTGGGTTACCATCGAAGCAATAGATTGTGACCCTCTCTCCATACACAATATTTTATGGTTACGTCCCATAGATCGTAAAACTTTAAAAAACCCAATCACTAAACATTCTCTAGCTATCTGGTATAGACTCAAAAACTCTCATGGTCTGCACTCCAAACATAATCCACTTCTATCTTTTCTCAAAAACCCAGCTTTCTATCCAGCATGAACTTATCCCAGATCTTTTCGCGCTTGGTCCAAAGCAGGTATAACATGTTTACATTACATGATCCTAAATACAACAATCCGTCCCTTCCCAGACTTATGCAAGACTTTTGGGCTCCCCAATCAGAAATATTTTGTTACCTTCAAATTAAGAACTTTTGTATTCCTTTCCTAAGCATTGACGCACTCTGTAGATGATTTTACTAAGTTTTAAAATATATGCATGCAAGACCCTCATGCCAGAGGTCTCATATCAACAATACACTGCACATTGCTAGTTTAATTAGATGTTAAATTACCATCTTATGTGGTGAAATGGGAAAAAGATCTTGATTGAACTATAGATAAAAGAGAATGGTCTGCAATCTGGTCCAATATCAAATCTCTTTTTTCCTAATGTGACAGATATTGAAACCACCTACAAGGTACTCTCACACTGGTATTTGGTTCCTGCTACAATAGCTAAGAAATGTTTGAAATAACAATAATACCAGATACAGAAATTGCACTTTTAAATATAAAACCTGATTTACATGACTCGTAAACAATTCAAGCTATTCATACAACTTATGACGGCTGCGAAACAGACAATAACTAAAGCATGGAAAACTCCCTTACTAAACATAGCAGAAACTAAGCACAGAATGTATCGGTCGTTGTTGCATGCAAAAATGGAAACCTTAGATAAAGAAAATCTGAA
Organism: Lithobates sylvaticus; assembly: GCA_028564925.1. Lineage (NCBI taxonomy): Eukaryota > Metazoa > Chordata > Amphibia > Anura > Ranidae > Lithobates > Lithobates sylvaticus. The sequence continues at coordinate 83,838,895 of CM053026.1, forward strand.
AGGATATGAAGGTCTATGGAAACCATGGACCACACATTGTTTACCTATAAACTTTGACCACCAGGTACTCCAGTCATGGTAACTAACATTTTTATATGCAACAATGATAAAACGATAAGAATAGATTATGCCTCTGATTGACAAAAAGGGAACTTATCTAACATCACTTTTACCATCTGTGTGTTATATTAATACAATGCAGTAACCTACTTCTTTAATTTACATGTAACTACTAAAATACCTTTAATTGATACATTATACTTGTTACCATATGTTGATCTTTCAATAAAAACCTTTGAACATGAAAAAATTACCATGGCCTGCTCTATAGAAACTGTCTTTTTTTTTTAAAGATGCAAGCTGGAAGGCTGCCATTATGATAGATGCTTTACAACCTAGCAAAGCATTAAAAAAAACCTCTAGCATACAGTTCAGTTAGTGAGCCCAAAAATCTTTTTATATTTTTTTCAACATCATAGGTTAAAACAGAGCTTTTTGTTGCATACATTTACATACACGTGGAGCAGCACTGCCCTGTCGAGGCATGTCTGTAAAGTATGGTCTCTAAGGGCACTTTCACACTGAGGCGCTGGGGCATCAGAGGTAAAGCGCCGCTATTTTTAGCTACGCTTTACTGTTGTTTTAGCATCGCTTTTCGGCTGCTAGCGGGGCGATTTTAACCACTTGCTCCCTGCCGTATAGAAAAATGACAGTGGCAAAGTGGTTGTGTTATCCTGACTGACATGTTCTAAACATGGGAAACATGCGCCCCTTTACAGGCATACTATAGACATCCCCCAGGTACGAAATTTAAAGGAATATTACATTATTGTTTCACTTTAATAAAAACATTATTAAAATCACTGCTCCCGAAAAACTGACATTTTTAAAAAAAAATTTGAATTGATACATGTCCCCTGGGGCAGGACCCAGGTCCCCAAACACTTTTTATGACAATACCATGCATATAAGCCTTTAAAATTAGCACTTTTGATTTCTCCCATAGACTTTTAAATGCTGTTCAGCGGCTTTCGAATTTGCCGCGAACACCCAAAATTCTTCACTGTTCAGCGAACTGGCGAACAGCCAATGTTCGAGTCAAACAAATTTTTGACTCGAACATAAAGCTCATCCCTACTCCTGGATACATTTCAACATCACCTGTCTAGGCTTTATTCTTCTTCGGATGGTCTGCCTACTATAGATCTTGCTTCCTTTTTGACAGATTCTTCTCTCCCATCTTTAAAACCGGCCCAACGGTATGCTCTGGGTGAGCCTATTACAAAGCTAGAGGGCCTTATGTCTTAAAATCATTAAAGATTTTAAGACATATACCTGTAAATGCCCTGGCCTGGATGTCCTCACAGCTCTCTTTTATAAAAAAACTCCCAGACATTGTGGCTCCCCACCTCACCAATATGTTCAATGACCTTCAGGATGGCGATTGCCTTACCCCTGCTATGTTAAGGTCCTCCATTGTAATGCCAAGGCTGATAAAGACACAAAATTATGGGCAAATTTTGACCAAAATTCTGACCTTCCGTTTCCATAGACCAGGTTGTTTTTGGCATTCTCCACCAGGTGAAGACGCACAATCGCCTTTAGCCATTTTGCACACCAATATTTGTAAAGCCTCCAACACCCTTTCCTGGGTTGATTGAAGCCTAGGGAAGGATGGGTGGGGAGCTCACCAATTCCAGTTTCACAGGACTGATAAAGAAACAATCTGTAAAAGCCGACCTTTGGGTATGCAATTTTCCTACTGGAATGCAAGTAGGCAACCACTTCTTCTCAGAGACAGCATCTTCTTCAAAACGTTTGCCCAGCAGCACCTTCTTGTCTTGCACATGCACAAATTGGCATCAAAAACAGTCCCACTAAACAGCACCCCCCCCAGAAAACAACCCCATTGAGTCAAAGCATTTAACATTGTGGCCTTTCAATTCTGGTATAATTGGCTATATGCATAAAATGGACAAATCCGGTATATTAAGAAAACCTGAATAGCAGTAGAACACTGTCCATGGCTGTCTATGGCACTCATTTTTATCATTATGAAACCACAAGTCATAATTGTTGATTCTTCCTGGCACAACCTCTATGAGATAAACAGTTTCAGAAACATTAGAAATGTGGAAAAATACCCTCAGCCAGAACTTTTCCTCCTGCTATCCTGGTCTGCTTTGTGTTTGAATCTGAAAGGTTCCTAGAAAATGATGGATTGAATGTGTTTGTCCATGTTTTTGGCCACCATGATACATGGTAATTGAAAGCGACCTTGATCACAGATACTTTCTTCAATATGAAGAAAACAAACATTGGATTCAAAATTTTACTCATAAGCTAAAATGTTTCTTCTAGAACTGGAGAGAACTATATTCCAAGTAATTGGGACATTGTACTGTTGGCTGTATTGTATTTAATAAGCAAACATCATTATGATGTCCATTGCCTAAAGCTTTCCCTTTTTATGCAAACCAGCAGCACATTAGAATACTTATTTTGTTGATTAAAAGGGTGCACACTTACCCTTCTCTTACCCTTTTACTTCCCCATATTTGTAAAGCTTCCGTTAAAAACTATGAAACATAGGGGTTGGCTGTGTTGTCACCCCCTCAAGACGGTGTGTTCCCAGATGGGGTGTCTGGGGTGAGAAACAATGACATTCACTTCTATTAAGCTATTATAAGTATTTCCGATGTTCAAGTATGCTTGTTATTTTTTATTCTGTCATCTGTAAGCAAATGACTATGGACCTTTACTATGTATTGACATATGACATATACTGACATATACTGTTCTCCTCTGTTGTTTTTTCTGATAAAACCCAATAAAAACATTGAACCATAAAAGGGTCCACACTAGTCAAAAATGATTATTATTATTTATTTATTATTTATTTATTTATTTATTTAATTTATTATTATTATTATTATTATTATTATTATTATTATTATTATTATTATTATTTTATTAGTTAGGCCAGTTTTATTGCTTTGCTCCTTTCAAGAGTTTAGGTGCACCAACCTGAAGATCCAAGGCCTCATCTTTCTTCCAAGGGACTGAATTTACTAGTGCCCTAAGGCAACACACACACACATGTCCACTACACATGTAGTGAGTGTGTGCGGGGTAGTTTGCCTTAGAAGCCAACTCCTTAAGTGTTGATTTAAGAACAGTGTTAGTAATTGGGCCTGCAGTGTCAGGGAACAGGAGAAAGAGGTCTGACATCAGAGAGGGTCATTCCTCTGCTCTCCTCCTGCCTGGACCCATAGCGCCAATCTGCTGTCCCCTAAAAATAACTCAACATACAGCCATTAACGTCTAAACCGCTGGCAACAAAAGTGAGTACACCCCTAAGTGAACATGTCCAAATTGGGCCCAATTAACCATTTTCCCTCCCTGGTGTCATGTGACGGAAGACCGTCGGACCTAATCTGCCGGAAAGTCCGGTCTTGTGTACGCAGCATTACTTGTTCTGCAGAGACACCCATGACTACTACTCTCTGGATTCCTGTACTTTTGCCCTCACTTCTTTAGTTCTGATTCTAGCTAATCATACAAAAGTGCCTGCTGGCCAGACCAAGGGATGAAAAACGAACAGGTTATGTTCCAGTACTGCCCCTGACCCCACTGCCTAAAGCATTCACCTGCAAATGCTTTTGGGTAAACATCATCCTGCCACACCATGGTAAACAATGTGCTTAAAATATAGTTGTCCTCATATGGTAGAGGTTTTATTTTGGCATTCACATAAGCGCTATTTCTTTTAAAGAGCAGAATGCCTCCCTTCTTGTTTAATTTTGTAAAAATGCTTCTTTCAAATCACTCGTAGCTTTTGTGGTTTTCTTTAATTGTAAAACGACTTCCACAAGTCATGTTTTCTTTGTGAAGGATGCATTAAACAAACTCATCAGAAAGGATGCAGCAGAAGAGCTAGCAGTATAAATGTACTGAAATACTATGCAATCTTTCTCTAAAAAGATTAATGTTCCCTAATCTTTCCTGCCTAACATTTTGCCATGCCGTAAAATATATGGATACTGAACAAGGCCATACTTACATTAAAAAGCATGTGAAACAGTGGCTGGGGTAGTACGAGCTAAAACAGCTATTTTCAGTAAAAATGTTAATGTAGTCTTAATTGTCCACAAACTCTTGGAAGTGTTAAATTGTATCCAAATCCAAAAACAAAAATTGTATATATTTCAGCTTACTCCTTACACATGGTAGCTGCATTAGTTTATTTTTTTCAAGATCAACCCCTTAATTACCAGGCAATTTTTTGTGATACGGCACTGCGCACTTTAACTGACAATTGCGCGGTCGTACGACGTTGTACCCAAACAAAATTGATGTCCTTTTTTTCCCACAAATAGAGTATTCTTTTGGTGGTATTTGATCACCTCTGCGGTTTTTATTTTTTGTGCTATAAACAAAAAAAGAGCGACAATTTAGAAAAAAAAAACACAATATTTTTAACTTTTTGCTGTAATAAATATCCCAAAAAATGAAAAAATAAATAAAAATGTCATCAGTTTAGGCCAATATGTATTCTTCTACATATTTTCTGGTAAAAAAATAAAAAATAAAAAATCGCAATAAGCGTATATTGATTGGTTTGCGCTAAAGTTATAGCTCCTACAAAAAAGGGGATAGATTTATGGCATTTTTATTTATTTATTTTTTACTAGTAATGGTGGTGAGCTGCGATTTTTAGCGGCACTACAACATTGTGGCGGACAGATCGGACACTTTTGACACATTTTTGGGACCATTGACACTTATACAGCGATCAGTGCTATAAAAATTTATTTTTTATTTATTTATTATTTTATAGCACTGATTACTGTGTAAATGTCACTGGCAAGTAAGGTGTTAACACTAGGGGGACGATCAAGGGGTTAAATATGTTCCTTGGGAGGTGTTTCAAACTGTGGGGGGATGGGACTGACTGGAGGAGGAGAGAGATCGCTGTTCCTAATCACTAGGAACAGCAGATCTGTCTCCCCTCCCCTGTCAGATCTGTTTGTTTACATTGACAGATCCCCATTTTGGCTCTATGTGGAGCGATCGCCGTTGGCCGGCGGACATCGGGGCTGCCGACCATGCGCATCAGCGCTGGCGTCATGCCGTGGGCGTACGTGCAAGCCCCCCCAGAGCTCTTATAGCAGCCGACGTACAATGGTGGCGATTCGCCCAGGAGAGCCAACCTGCCGCAGTATGACTGTGGCGGCTGGTCTTAAAGCGGTTAAAAACATTTTCAGCAAGTACAGAAAATACTTGTCGGCCTTGTCAGCGCTGAGGTGCTGACGTGTGGACGTGCTGTCAGCAGCTCCGTGAGAAGCTCCGGCTTCTGCAGGCCCCCTGCCTCCCCCCTGCCTCCCGGATCTCAGCAGCCCTTTTCGGGCTTTCAAGGCCCCCCTCCCCTCCCTCCCACCCTCGGGGACCAGGTCGAGTCCCCCCTCAGCCCCTGACATCCGAACTAGCCATCCCCACCGCCGCCGTCACCTGCCGCCTTCCACCCGCCTTTCCGGGCAGGCGGTCTTAGGAAACTCCCCGGCTTCGGCCTAGTCCGGCCGGCGCCGGATCTCCGGCCCTACCAGCGGCAGGTCCCCCCCATCAGGCACCCACGCGGCCGGACACCCCTCTCACCCGGTCCCCCCCCCGATCTCCCCCCCCTACTACACCAGCACCTCCATCATCACCCAAGGGAGCTGAGACCAGACAGGCCTGAGGCTCCGGCCTGCTCCGGCGGCCATCTTGGTACACCCTCTCCACCCAGCCACCACAGGACATCCCCAGGACCTCCAGGACCCCACAAAATACCACCGCAACATTGCCAGCTCCCATTCAAAAAATTCTACGAAAAGAACATCTATTAAAGACTGACCTACAATCAACCTGCAAAAACAGGAAGATACCTACCCAACCACAACAATTAGCATGCGCCATGATCAACACCAGATCTGCAGCCAAACACAGACTAGAAGTACACGACTTCATCACCCAAAACAATATAGACTGCCTCTTCATCACGGAAAGCTGGCTAACACCCGACTGCAACACCATCCTACACCCCTCACAGAGTTTATCTCAATACACACACTGAAATCCAAAAACCTGCTGGTACTTGGAGACTTCAACCTCTGGGCAAACTCTACCCAAGACCCGATCGCGACCGCCTGCATCAGCCAACTGGAAGAACTGGGTCTCCAGCAACTGATAAAGACCCCCACACACGGGTCAGGACATACTCTGGACCTCATCTTCAACCAAAATCTGGACATCAACACAGTAGACAACATACCACTACCATGGACGGACCACCACGCCATCAAATTCAAAATCTTCACCAACACCACCCGCCAAAAACAGAAACCTGAATTTAACCCACTCATCGGAGCAAACTCTCAGCTCCCTAAACAATGCATTACTACAATCAGCAGACTCAGTGGCTCCAAAACGCAGAACTCTCATCAAGAGGAAAAACGCAGGATGGTTCAATAGCTCGCTCACGCTACTCAAGCAAGAACGCAGAAGAGCCGAAAGAGCATGGAGAATAAATCCCACCAATGGAAATCACACAAAATACAAAGGACTCACACAGAATTATCAGAAGGCAATCTTCAAAGCAAAAAAAGACCATTTCTCAAATACCATCTCAGTGGCCTTAAACCGCCCCCGGGAACTTTTTACAATAGTCGCTCAGTCGATGAACCCGGCATGCTTAGAGCCCCCCGCTAATGAAACCCAATATTTCTGCAATGAATTATCAGATTTTTTCATCAATAAAATCGACAACATCAGGAAAACAATTGGTCAGAAAAAGACATCCGACGGCAGGCAGTCAGAGCAAAAAGTCGATATCGACACAAACATCCCACAACCACCAAAGTTTTCTCTGATCCCAATTACCACGGATACTACTAAAAACATCATCAAAAATCTCAGAGACAGCACATCCTCCATTGACATCATCCCCACAAAACTCCTGAAAGAATGCTCCGACATCCTGGCTCCCACCATAACGCACCTCATAAATCAATCGTTCAAAGAAGGGATTGTTCCAGGCGCCCTCAAACAAGGCATCATCAAACCCCTGCTAAAGAAACCCAACCTCCACCCACGGGACCCCAACCATCGCAGACCAATTACAAGCTTGAACAACATCTCCAAGATTATGGAGAAAGCGGTAGTACAACAGATACAACGCCACCTGGACACACACACACTCCTGGACCCGTTACAATCAGGATTCCGCCCAGGCCATGGGACAGAAACCGCACTCCTGAAGATATGGGACGATGCCCTCGAAGCAGCGGATGACGGAGATTCATGTCTCCTGGTACTATTGGACCTCAGTGCAGCGTTTGATACTGTGGACCACAATACTCTACTCATCCGCCTCACAGAAGTAGCAGGAGTCACTGGCTCAGATCTGCAATGGTTTGCATCCTTCCTAGGAAATCGCTCTCAGACAGTGAAACTAGGAGGTTTCACCTCTGAAACCCGGGCAATCTCCTGTGGAGTCCCTCAAGGATCACCCTTGTCGCCAGTCCTCTTCAATATATACATTCGCCCACTCCTCAAAATCATCAGAAGATCAGACCTCTGCTTCCACTCATACGCCGACGACACTCAATTATATTTTCGTATCACCGGACAAAAAGACCATCATCAGCAATTAGGAAAATGCCTCACTATGATAGACGACTGGATGACTGCCAGCTCCCTCAAACTTAATGAATCAAAAACAGAACTTCTTATTCTACATGCAAATCATAACCCCCGAACCAAGATCCCTTGGACACCTCCTACCATCTTTGGACAGACCATCGCCCCAAGGACCAAGGCTAAGAGTCTCGGAGTCATTTTTGACTCAGAAATATCAATGGATGCCCAAATAGGAGCAGTGGTCAGTGGTTCTCACCATCTGCTCCGCCTGCTACACAGACTCCTCCCCTTCATTCCAAAAGAGGACAAAGCAGTGGTAGTTGGAAAGATGATCATCAATTCTCGACTCGACTATGCTAACTCCCTCTACATAGGGTTACCCCAATATCAACTTGCGCGCTTACAACTTATCCAAAACACAGCGGCAAGGCTGATAACAGGAAAAAAAACCTGGGAATCCATCTCCCCTTCCCTGAGGAACCTACATTGGCTAAATGTAAGGAGTCGGGTCGCATTCAAGACCCTCTGCCTCACCCACAAATGCGCACATGGAAACGCCCCGCAATACCTTCGCGAGAAAATAAAACACTACATACCGAATCGCAGTCTTCGATCGGCTAATCAAAATCTTCTCCTCATTCCCAAATCCCGCTACAAATCAAAGGGGGAACGGAGATTCGCTGTCCAAGGTCCACGGCTATGGAACGCTCTACCAACCGACATTCGCATGGAAGAAAACCATCAGGCCTTCAGGAAGAAACTCAAGACCCACCTCTTCTAGAAGCTCGACAACCAAATGCCAATACAGCGCCTTGAGGCGATTCAGTTCGCATTGTAGCGCTATACAAGTTATTCATTCATTCATTCATTCATTCATTCATTCAGCAATTTTACAAAACTTAATGCTAAGTTAAAGTATAACTAAAGGAAAAACTTTTTTTTTTTTGCCTTCGATAGAGTGGAGAGGGATTAGACCATCTGTCAGTTTTTATTGCTGACTGTTACCCCATTATGGAGATTCTCCCTCTATATTTGTCCTTTTTACCATTACAATTGAAAGTGAAAGTAAAAGAAAATCACAAATTTTGGGTCGTCCCCAAAAAAGTAATAGTGGGGAAATCTTCCAATGAGGACATTCATTTTGGTGACCTGGGGGTCCCCAAGAAATTCCTTTAATTTGCAGGGATGTCCTCTCACTTCCTGTTTGGTTATGGGACAGGAAGTGAAATCTTTGCAATGGGACAAAGATGGCAAAAATAATCCTTACAGGTGTAATAAGCCATCTTTACGCTATCCAAAATGAAAAAAAAAGTTTTGCCTATAGTTCTACTTTAAAGGGTAACTCTACTTTTGTGGGGAAAAAAATAGCAAATAAAGAAAAAATAATATAGCACATATAATTGCAACACTAATCATATTGTAATTGAATGTTAATAAAAATTACCTTTCCTTTTCAATCTGCAGCCACTGTAATTTTCTGAGAATGCATTGCAATATGGCTACCTGGAGGTGTACTGACCACCCCCCAGAAACATAATTTCCTGCGTGTGATTGGCTCACCAATTTTCCCAGAAGTCTGCCTAAGATACAAGTCTCAGGCACCCCCTGCAAAAAAAAATTCAATTTTGGAGAGATACTTTCAATAAAAGCACATCTAAAGGGATGCAGGCCCAGCAGATTTCCTCATTAGTGCCCTGCAGCTGCACACCTGACAGCAGGGCCGATCCTAGGCAGGGTGCGCGGGGTGCTCCGCACCCAGGCGACGCAGAGGTAGGGGGGGCGAAGCTCCAGAGTGCTGCTCCCCTCCATCCTTCTTTTCTGTGTCCAGAGGCGGAGGTGGAGCGCATGTAGTGGGTGCTGCGGTTCCCCATCCCGCCGGCAACTGACAAGAGCGCATACCGCTCCCGCTGTCCCCGGAATCCATGCTGTCTGAGTACTGCTGTGGAGCCTAGTACCGTAACGTGTTCCGGTACAAGACTCCACTAATATTTCTGTCTGTTGCACGTGGAGCAGTCTCCTGTCTGCCCCGCCCCCTCTGCGTGTGTCGGCTCTTCTCTTCTGGGTTGGCCGGAGCTGCTGCCAATCATCCAGTGCACTCCCAGAAATGCTGTTTGAGTGCCGCCCTCCTAGTAACCAAAGATGCCACTTATACCCCGCCCCCCTGCAACGTGCACGGTGCTTCTGCTCCCAGCACGCCCGAGCTACAGGGATCTATTGGACACCTGCTGTGGGAGGGGCTCTGATGGGGGACACCTGCTGTGGGTGAGGGCTCTGATGGGGACACCTGCTGTGGGAGGGGCTCTGATGGGGGACACCTGCTTTGGGGGGGCTCTGATGTGGGACACCTGCTGTGGGGTGAGCTCTGATGGGGGACACCTGCTGTGGGGGGAGCTCTGATGGGGGACACCTGCTGTGGGGGGAGCTCTGATGGGGGACAACTGCTGTGGGGGAGCTCTGATGGGGGACAACTGCTGTGGGGGACACCTGCTGTGGGGGGGACACCTGCTGTGGGGGGAGCTCTGATGGGGGACACCTGCTGTGGGGGAGCTCTGATGGGGGACAACTGCTGTGGGGGAGCTCTGATGGGGGACAACTGCTGTGGGGGGGGCTCTGATGGGGGACACCTGTTGTGACAGGCTCTGATGGGGGAACACCTGCTGTGAGGGGGGGGGGCTCTGATGGGGGAACACCTGCTGTGGGGGAGGGCTCTGATGGGGGACACCTGCTGTGGGGGAGGGCTCTGATGGGGGACACCTGCTGTGGGAGGGGCTCTGATGGGGGACACCTGCAGTGGGGGAGGGCTCTGATGGGGGACACCTGCTGTGGGAGGGGCTCTGATGGGGGACACCTGCTGTGGGGGGGGGCTCTGATGTGGGACACCTGCTGTGGGGGGAGCTCTGATGGGGGGACACCTGCTGTGGGGGAGCTCTGATGGGGGACACCTGCTGTGGGGGGAGCTCTGATGGGGGACAACTGCTGTGGGGGAGCTCTGATGGGGGACAACTGCTGTGGGGGGGGCTCTGATTGGGGACACCTGCTGTGGGGGGGGGGGCTCTGATGGGGGACACCTGTTGTGGGCGGGGGCTCTGATGGGGACACCTGCTGTGGGGGGGCTGTGATGGGGGACACCTGCTGGGGGACACCTGCTGGGGGGGCTCTGATGGGGGACACCTGCTGGGGGGGGGCTCTGATGGGGGACACCTGCTGGGGGGGGCTCTGATGGGCACTTTGATATAAGCTATGCGTGCCGCAGGTCACTCTCTCTCCCTCTATGTCCCTCATTCTCAACTTTAAAAGTTGGGAGGTACACAGGAGCGAATCAGGGGAGAAGAGACTGTGCCACCGCCATCCCTGTGATCAACGGGAAGAGGGCTCTCTGTATTTACTGCACATCCCCCACCCTCCTCCTGTCAGAGGAGGAAAGCGAAGCAGCCGGAGATTGGAGCGCCCATGTCTGAGTGGAGAGAGAGCAGCTGCGGGCTCTTAGACCCCCCTCCCTCTCCTCCTCGCACTGCTGTACTAGTGAGCAGCGCTTGCCAGGCCAGCTGCCTGCTATGTTTCTTCTCCCTCCTTCATATTGGCTGGGGAAGAAATACAATAAAAAGGGAGCAGAGAAGAGGATTGTGGAACATGTAGTCCCGAGGACTGGCGGCCCCATTGTGACACGGAAACTGCTACCCACACAGCATGCTCAGCTGAATAAGAGAGGGGGGGAGAGAGAGAGAGAGAGCGCCAGGAGCCCGGGAAAGCTTTCGGGGAAGTGCATCCAGGACTCCAGGGAGAGGACAGTGCTGAGGGGACGTCATCAGAAAGAGAACCCCCGCTTCTCTGTGCCACCAGAGGGAAAGTCACACAGCCTGGCGCCATCCCTGGTGAAGAAAGGCATGGAGTCATTGCCAGAATACAGATCTAAGCACTACCCAATGGAGTCGCCACGGGCAACCCAGAGTGAGCTGACTCCTGATCAGAAGAACTGATGTTGCTGTACCGCCGGGTCTGGTGAGAGGGCTGGTCGGTCATTATCTACTGCCATCCTTAAGAACTGCAGTCTCTGACCATCTCCTGTAGTGTGTCTGCAGTCTCTGATCATCAACCTGTATTATGTCTGCAGTCTCTGATCATCTCCTGTACTATGTCTGCAGTCTCTGACCCTCTCCTGTACTATGTATTCAGTCTCTGACCATCTCCTGTACTATGTCTGCAGTCTCTGACCATCTCTTGTAGTACAGTATGTCTGCAGTCTCTGACCATCTCCTGTATCATGTCTGCAGTATGTCTGGAGGCTCTTTCTAACAGACTCTCTAACAGAAGCCCTCTCTGTGTGCATTAGAGAGACCCCCCTCCAGGTCCCATTAGTGTACTCATTTTCTTTATTGTTAAAAGATCATGGGAGGATCCCAGGGTAATGAAGACTTCTTAGGGGAGCATCTCTGTGTTTGATTTGTAGCCATAGAAACATTTGTAAAGGGGAGGCGTTAGTAAGAGGACCATGCCCATGTGGGGGGCGCCTTCCATTGGCTTCAGTATTGTCAGGCGTCCAACTCCCCCAGGTTAGCCTGGCCATATTCAGTTCCTATTTGATGTGATACCATCATACGCTCTGGAGATCAGCCATTTGAAACGGGCAGATTTTTGGAGACACAGTCCCGCTCATATTTCTTGTTTTTACTAAACTTTATCGGAATATCTCCACAAAATATATGATTGACCTTTTTATAGACACCCCTGAAGGAGGAGACATAGATTTATTTAAGGTACTTATATAGAGCTGTCAATTTACGCAATGCTTTACATATAAATTGTACATTCACATCGGTCCCTGCCCTCAAGGAGCTTACAATCTAAGGTCCCTAACTCACATTCATATACTAGGGCCAATTTAGACAGAAGCCAACTAATCTACCAGCATGTCTTTGGAGTGTGGGAGGAATCCGGAGTACCTGGGAGGAAACCCACGCAGGCACAGGGAGAACATGCAAACTCCAGGCAGGTAGTGTCGTGGTTGGGATTCGAACCAGTGACCCTTTTTACTGCTAGGCAAGAGTGCTGCCCACTACACCACTGTGTCGCCCTGGTACTCTGATAGATACTCTGAAACGCATCGGGTGAACTACGAGAAATTTACTGTCAATCGGTGTGGTGATTTTGTACCTTGTACACAGTAACTGTAACCATTCCAATACATTTTATCTTTACTGTGTATACTATGTTTAATAAAATATGCTTTTTCTATAAACTATTTCAGTGCATTAAAAGTCCATTTAAGGGATACCCTTTCTTTGTTTTTGCAGTTTACATAGATCACCCAGAGGGGAATGTTTTTTTTTTCTAAAACAAAAGTGGAGTTATGCTTTAAGACAATGTATCTGGCTTGGTAAAGGCCTAGAGTCGCATTTTCTAGACACCTAGATCCTGAGTAGGGATGGGCCCAATGTTCAAGTGGAACGTAAGTTTAACTCAAACATTGAGTGTTCGTTTGTTCATAGAACAAACGAACATATGGGGTGCTCTTGGGAAGTTCACCTGCCACGATGTGCCCCATAATGCACTGCAAGGTCACAGTGCATTGAAGGCTGCTGATTTGCCAAAGCATGCACCTGACCTGTATGATTTGGCCAATCACAGCGCAATGTGCTGAAAGCCATGATTGGCCAAAGACAGGGTGCCTTTGGCCAATCATGGCTCAGGGGCTAAGTCCACGCCCCACACTATATAAGGCTGCTTACATGGCAGCCGTATACTGTATAGTGGTAATGAATGGAGAGAGATTAGGCCGGTTCATTTGTGGATTGAGAGTGCAGTCAGTGTAGTGTATATAATCATACAGTGTAGAGTTTATAGTGCAGTCAGTGTAGTCACATGACATCAGAAGGGGACAGGGTCACCCAAGTACGTCACTGGGTGGCCCACCTTTGCCTATTTAAGAGCTATCAAAGCGAAGTGACAGCAGTCGGTAGGAGGAGCGGAGCGTTTTCATTTTTGCTATTATTCGGGTCCATCAGGTGGCGTGATTGATGGTGGATTTACATTGTGGGACACTTTTTTTTTCTTTTTTTGTAAAGGATTTGTCAAAAACTGTCTCTTGTGGGTTTTACCCATACCCATTCACATGGGAGGGCAGGATCTGGGGGCCCCTGTCTGCAGGCCCATGACAACCACAGGCCAGGGTTGTCGGGAAGAGGCACTTGTCCTCATCAATATGGGGAAAAGGTGGTTTGGGGACACCCCAAAGCACCCTCCCCATGTTCAGGCCTGGTATGGTTCAGGAGGGGGGCGCTCGCTCATCCCCCAATACATTACAGCCGCAAGCAAGTTTAAATTAAATGTTTTCCTTTAGAAATGTCATTATTGCTGCGGCATGTTCTATACATTGTACAGATATGCCCCTTTATAGGCAGACTAAGGGGACCCCCAGGCATGATATTTAAGGGAATATTTATTTTTTATTGTTTCACTTTAAGCATCATTAACCACTTCAACCCCAGAGGATTTTACCCCCTTCCTTACCAGAGCACTTTTTGCGATTCGGCACTGCATTGCTTTAACTGACAATTGCGCGGTCGTGCAAAGTTGCACTCAAACAAAATTTATGTCCTTTTTTTTCCCATAAATATAGCTTTCTTTTGGTGGTATTTGATCACCTCTGCGTTTTTTATTTTTTTTGCGCTATAAACAAAAGAATAGCGACAATTTTGAAAAAAAACACAATATTTTTAACTTTTTGCTATAATAAATATCCCATTTAAAAAAAAAATCTATATATATTTTTTCCTCGGTTTAGGCCAATATGTATTCTTCTACATATTTTTGATTTAAAAAAAAAAAAAAAAAAAAATAAATAAAAAATCGCAATAAGCGTATATTGATTGGTTTGCGCAAAAGTTCTAGCGTCTACAGAATAGGGGATAGATTCATTGCATTTTTTTTCCTAGTAATGGCGCCGATCAGCGATTTTTTTCATGACTGACATTGTGGCGGACACTTCGGACACTTTTGACACATTTTTGGGACCATTCACATTTACACAGCGATCGTTGCTATAAAATTGCACTGATTACTGTGTAAATGTGACTGGCAGGGAAGGGGGTTAACACTAGGGGGCGCTGCAGGGGTTAATGTATGTTCCCTGGGAGTGATTCTAACTGTAGGGGGAGGGGACTCACAATGGGAGGAGACCGATCGGTGTTCCTCTGTACTGGGAACACACCATCGGTCTCCTCTCCACTGACAGGATGTGGATCTGTGTGTTTACACACACAGATCCACAGTCCTGCTGTGTTCCCGGGCAACCGAGGGTGCCCGGCGGACATCGCGGCCGCCGGGCATGCACACAGTGTCCCTAGCGATGCCACGGCGCACGCGTGCCCCCTAGACGGCCAGGAATGGGAGGACGTCATATGACACCCACCCAGGATTGGAGATCCAGCTTGTGGAAGTCATATGACAATGGACGGTATTGAAGTAGTTAAAATCACTGGTGCGTTTAAAAACAATCAATTTAAAACCTTTTTTTGCATTGATACATGTCCCCTAGGGTAGTACCCGGGTCCCCATACACTTTTTATGGCAATAACTTGCATATAAGCCTTTAAAATAAGGACTTTTGATTTTTCATGTTCGTGTCCCATAGACTTTAATAGGGTTTGCATGTTTGCTAGAACTTTTTGCCTGTTCGGGGTGTTCTGGCGCGAAGTGGGGGGGTGTTCGGCCCATCCCTAATCCTGAGGAGGTATGGGCCTTCCTGATGTTTGCTCTTACTATTTAGTTATAAGGCTTGTGACATTGGGGGGGATGTCTAGCTCAGTGGTAGATGCCTTTTCAGTACGTTTACAGCAAACAGGAACTTTAGTTTAAGGGCATGGTAGCCCACTTTTTTAAAAGGAACAAAATAAAGGAAAGTTCATACATGCATTTGGATGCCGACACAGGGGTTCTTCTCCCAAAAACAATAACACATGAAAAATGCCAAGCCACCTGGCTCTCTTCAGCAGCACTGCCACTTATGCTTTACGCTTCAGCCCTCTTGGCCATATAACAGGGTTCCCGTACAACTACTGTACCTCTTTTCAGCTTCGTTGCTGCTCAGGCCTTCCACTTCAGGCTCTCACCTGTCTCCTTAGATGCACACAGCTTCAACTAGAAAGCAGCCCCTCACTGCTCTGATCCTCAGACTTGGGTCTCTGGCTTTCACTAGTGCACACCTGCACTCTCTGGACTCCTCCTGGGTGGAGCCCAGAACCATAATCCTGACTCTGCTATAAGCCCAGGACCCACCTGCTCAATCAACCAGCCAGACTCCTGGCTGTTCCCAAAACCCGGTCCCAGGATTGGAGATTCCGTCCCACCCATAACGCTGGAATATCCGGGCTCCAGGTCCCCAACTGGATTTTAATAAACTTTGAAGGAAACAGATAAAACAGATTCCTCCACATTGAATACCCTTGGAGCCCCTCAACCTGCATATTTGAGAACCCTGGGCGACATTTACTAGGACAGGGAACTGTACTGTCACAGGCTGCAAATGCAATTTTGGTTTTCATCCACTGAAGATAAGCTTTGAACCTCTATTGAAAAGGATGTGACTCCGGGACATGACCTTTTTGCTCTTGTGATAGCTTCACTATTGTCGTCTAAGATAGATTTCCTTAAATTTCCTACTATTATTTCCACCTTTAGAAGCATGGAAATCTAGATCTCTCAGTATTCTTAAGCAAATTAACATATCATTAAGAGCCTATGAATATTTTATTTCAAACATTTCCGCACAAGAATGGATCTTTAATTTTCAGACATCTCTCCTGATTAATAAGGGATAAATATGAGATATTTAGAATCACACACTTTCATTCTACTAACCCGAAAAAAGAAAATTGTAATATGTAGTTTGATGTGGCAATTTTTAACAAACAAAAACGAAAGGTATATTCTTTCTTTTATAATTTATTGACTTGTTGCCCAACTAATAAAAAAAATGTATCTGTGCAAAAATGGGAAGCACATTTATCCCATTCTATTTCTTCAGAGCAAGGGTGTAAAGCTTTTAATGACAAGGCTTCAGCCCATATAGAAAATTGGGATATTTTGCAAAAAATCCTTCACAGGTGGTATTTGACCCCCTATAGATTGTCCAGAATGTTTCCATCTACTTCTCTAATGTGCTGGAGATGAAATATTCAGATTGGAAATGTATTTCATTCTCTATGGGATTGTTAAAATATTCATAGTTTTTGGAAATCTATTTTTGTATTCCTCTCCTCACTTACAGGAAATATATTACAAATCACTCCTGCCATGGCGATTCCAAGCCTCGGCTTAGAAACTTATCCTATACAACACAGAACAGTAGTGGCCCATGTGCTATTTGCTGCTAGACTCACGCTAACTAGTCAGTGGAAATCATCTGAAGCTCTAAATTTATCTACTGTCTGATATATATGCTAGCAATGTCCTGGTTGCCCCCGTCGTCAGGCGCAATGTGTCCCCGAGTGGGCGCCAGTGTTGCCAACCTACCAGATTGAAATTTACTGACACAACACCCAAAATTTACTGGCACAGCCATGTTTTTATTGGCGTTTCCAAAAGTTACAAAATTTAAGTTTTAAGTGCAAATTAGAGTATTTAGGCTACAAACAAATACAATATGCAATTAGCAATATGATTTAAGGTAGATAATAATGTAAAAAAACATATTTCTTATTTTATTTTTGATATAGTAAGTAAGTAGCGTAGGGACAGGAGACAGGAGGGCAAGCAATTAGAATGGGCAGCACACACACATAAAACTGACTCTCACAGTGACACCTCACCGATACGACACGTCCCCTCCCGAGTCACAGTGACAGTCTCTCTCCAAGCCAAGTAATCCCTCCAGTCCACTCCAGTCTAAACAGCAATGATGGTCCTGGTCCCAGCCTGCCTTGCTCCCATACTGTAGACCAGTACACGAGGCTCTGGCCACTCTGCTTGGCTCCATTGCACCATGACATCACACAATATGCTCAGGCACCGCCTCCGCCAGAGCCGCTCGATCACACTGTAGCAGGCACTCTGATGGTCTCAGCTGGCTCAGGACCAAGCCAAGTGTCACAGCCATATTTTTTACTGGCAACCTTTTATTTTTACTGGCATTTACTGGCAGGAGAAAATTGCCTGTTTTTTACTGGCTGCCAGTAAAAATACTGACGGTTGGCAACACTGCTGGGCGCCTGGGGGCGGGTGGAAACCAACAGGGACGTGTTTGTAGTTCATGTACAACCAATAATGAATACTAACATGGTTTAACAGGATTCAGAATGCATAATATTTAACTGACGTTTACACTTGAATGCTGTATACAAGGAATTTTGTGTAATGTGTTCACTCCTATCTGAATTGATTCATGCTGATAAGACTCTTCAACCCAGCATTTGTTTACGTATACCGTTTATGTATACTTTTCTTTCTCTCTTTTACTACATGTTCTTTTATTTTTTTTGAACCGTTATGTAATATATGTACATTTCACACGTATATTTTCTTCAATAAAAATTATTGAATTTAAATGTATCTACTGTCATTAATGGAATAGGACAGAATACCCAATGCCAGTATAAACTGATGTTGGCCAATAGGGATGGGCCGAACACCCCCCCGTTTGGCTCGCACCAGAACCCGCGAATGGACCTAAAGTCCGTGCGAGCTTTAGAACCCTATTAGTTATAATGGATGCGAACGTTCGAAATTAAAAGTGCTCATTTTAAAGGCTAATATGCATGTTAATGTCATAAAAAGTGTTTGGGGACCTGGGTCCTGCCCCAGGGGACATGTATCAATGCAATTTTTTTTTTTAAAAACTGCCGTTTTTTCAGGAGCAGTGATTTTAATAATGCTTAAATTGAAACAATAAAAGTGTAATATTCCTTTAAATTTCGTACCTGGGGGGTGTCTATAGTATGCCTGTAAAGGGGCGCATGTTTCCCGTGTTTAGAACTGTCTCTGCGCAAAGTGTCATTTTTGAAAGTAAAAAAGCTATTTAAAATCACTCGCGGCTAATGTTAATTCACGGCTCCCGTAACACAGAGAACAGTGATTCATTGAAACTCATTCATAAAAAAAAGTCATTGATAAAAAATAAAAAAAATGAAAAAAAAAGCGTAGGGGTCCCCCCAAATTCAATAACCAGGCCCTTCAGGTCTGGGATGGATATTAAGGGAAACCTCAGCCAAAAAAAAAAAAAAAAAATGGCGTAGGGTCCCCCTCAAAATCCATACCAGACCCTTGAGGTCTGGTATGGATTTTAAGGGGAACCCTAGCCAAAAAAAATGGCGTGGGGTCCCCCTCAAAATCCATACCAGACCCTTATCCGAGCACGCAACCTGGCAGGCCGCAGGAAAAGAGGGGGGGACGAGAGCGCCCCCCCCTCTCGCCTGAACCGTACCAGGCCACATGCCCTCAACATTGGGAGGATGCTTTGGGGGTCTAAGACCCCTAAAGCACCTTGTCCCCATGTTGATGAGGACAAGGGCCTCTTCCCCACAACCGTGCCCGGTGGTTGTGGGGGTCTGCGGGCGGGGGGCTTATCGGAAGCCCCCTTTAACAAGGGGACCCCCAGATCCCGGCCCCCCCCTGTGTGAAATGGTAAGGGGGTACAAAAGTACCCCTACCATTTCACCAAAAAAGTGGCAAAAATGGTAAAAATGACAGGAGACAGTCTTTGACAATTCCTTTATTAAAATCTTCTTTCTTCTTTCTTCATCCTTCGGTTTCTTCATCTTCTCCTTCCTTCATCTTCTTCCATCTTCTTCTTCCATTTTCTTCTTCCTCCGATCCGCTTCTTCTTGCGCTGGTCTTCTCGTCCTTCTCGTCCGGCATCTTCTTCCGTCGGCGTCGGTGTCGGTGTTGGTGTCTTCTTGGGCCGCTCCGCGCAATGGGAGGCTCCCGCTGTGTGAGGCTCCGCTCCATCTGACAGGTCTTTTAAAACGGAGGGCACCTGGTGACCCCGCCCCCCTCTGACGTCATGGGGAAAGCCATCATGGAATTCCCCATGACGTCCCTGTGCGTCAGAGGGGGCGGGGTCACCAGGTGCCCTCCATTATAAAAGACCTGTCAGACGGAGCGGAGCCTCACACAGCGGGAGCCTCCCATTGCGCGGAGCGGCCCAAGAAGAGACAGAGACACCGACACCGACGGAAGAAGATGCCGGACGAGAAGGACGAGAAGACCAGCGCAAGAAGAAGCGGATCGGAGGAAGAAGAAAATGGAAGAAGAAGATGGAAGAAGATGAAGGAAGGAGAAGATGAAGAAACCGAAGGATGAAGAAAGAAGAAAGAAGATTTTAATAAAGGAATTGTCAAAGACTGTCTCCTGTCATTTTTACAATTTTTGCCACTTTTTTGGTGAAATGGTAGGG
The DNA here is from genome assembly GCA_028564925.1 of Lithobates sylvaticus. Classification (NCBI taxonomy): domain Eukaryota; kingdom Metazoa; phylum Chordata; class Amphibia; order Anura; family Ranidae; genus Lithobates; species Lithobates sylvaticus. The sequence continues at coordinate 83,858,960 of CM053026.1, forward strand.
GTACTTTTGTACCCCCTTACCATTTCACACAGGGGGGGCGGGATCTGGGGGTCCCCTTGTTAAAGGGGGCTTCCAGATTCCGATAAGCCCCCCGCCCGCAGACCCCCACAACCACCGGGCACGGTTGTGGGGAAGAGGCCCTTGTCCTCATCAACATGGGGACAAGGTGCTTTAGGGGTCTTAGACCCCCAAAGCATCCTCCCAATGTTGAGGGCATGTGGCCTGGTACGGTTCAGGCAAGAGGGGGGGCCGCTCTCGTCCCCCCCTCTTTTCCTGCGGCCTGCCAGGTTGCGTGCTTGGATAAGGGTCTGGTATGGATTTTGAGGGGGACCCCACGCCATTTTTTTTGGCTAGGGTTCCCCTTAAAATCCATACCAGACCTCAAGGGTCTGGTATGGATTTTGAGGGGGACCCTACGCCATTTTTTTTTTTTTTTTTTTTGGCTGGGGTTCCCCTTAATATCCATCCCAGACCTGAAGGGCCTGGTTATTGAATTTGGGGGGACCCCTACGCTTTTTTTTTTTGTTTTTTATTAATGAATGACAGTTCTCTGTGTTACAGGAGCCATCAATTCATTAGCCGCGAGTGATTTTAAATAGCTTTTTTCCTGCAAAAATGACACTTTTTTGCAGGGAAAGTTCTAAGCACAGGAAACCTGCCCCCTTCACAGGCCACCTATAGACACCCCCCAGATGTGATATTGCAATGCTGTTCTAACAGCATGCACACACATATCCCCAGAAATAGAGCACATATTGTTGTCAGCAGTCAGCAGCACACTGACACGCTGACACTGAAACATAATATGCGAGGCCGCCGGCGCGGCGGCCTCTTATACCGTGGGGCGTGTACTAAAGCCCCTGAGCTATAATTGGCTACAGGCATCCTGCCTGTAGCCAATTATGGCTCTCCTCGCTGCCGGCGCTGTGATTGGCCAAGCATGCGGGGTCACAGTGCATGCTTGGCCAATCATCAGCCAGCATTGCACTGCGCGGGCCGCAATGCATTGCGGGGCCGCTCGCATCACACGAATTTGATGCGAGCGGCCCCAATAGTTCTGGGCTCGCCGAGCGAGCAAACACCCGGTGCTCGATTCGAACAGGGGTTCGAATCGAACACCGGGCTCATCCTTATTGGCCAATAAAGAATTAATAACAGCAGAATTGATAAAACAATGGCAAATATGGCTTTCTCACCCTAAGGCTTGTGAATATTTAAGAGAGTGTAATATAACCTAAACACTCTTCTTTTAATTCATATTTACCAATAGAAGGTATTACAAAATGTAGCTTTCTTTAATTTCTGCTTATGATGAAGTCCCCTTTCACACCGAGGGTGTGAAAGGGGTCTTACTGTTTTCTCTTTGTGTTTTGACCTGTTTACTGTTTGATCTCATTTGGGGTAACGGGTTCTATTAATGTTTTGATTGTATAAGTCTTTTATTCTATAGGTAAGTTGAATGGACACTCTTAGGAATGGATAAACTTTGCTCAGAACTGAAAATGATCCTTGAATGCAAATAAGTGAGTTCCGTTGTTATAATCAACACCACATCCCAATATGTATAGAAAAAATGGTCAGATAGAGGAAATGGGACTTTAAACTGTGTTGAAATCTTCTGCCAAAGTAATACAGTCACATGATCATTGACATGTTTGGTCCAATACAGGGTTGTCCATCTATCTATACCCTTTGATTGTTCCTGTTCACTCCATCTAATTTTAACTAGCCATTCCATATACACGCCAACATCGGCTTCCGATCCTTAGTAATCGGCAGCTGCTGCCGGTGTGATTGCATGCTATCTAGTCTCCTTTACATAGAGTAAGAAACCCCTTCACCTTTGCTCGTTCCTCTCTTTTGCTATTTACTTTGTTACAGTCATATGCATTATCAATATATATATACACATACGGAGATACGAGTGAGTGGGGGATTCACTTATCTACGTGCTCTTCACACATTCACACTGGCGCCCTACAACGGCTCTTGATGTTTTTCTCTCCCTCCGTGCCATGCAGTTTTATTTATTCAAAAACATTTCATTGTTTTTATGTTACTTCAGATTAGACACCCTAAAACCTGTATGACCAGGTATATGCCCTTATGTCGACATGTTTGGTCTAACACAGGGCTGCCCACTGATTTATGCTTTTTAGTTGTTTTTGTTCCATTTTATTACATTCCAATTAGCCACTCTATACACACGTCGATATCGGCTGCAGATCTGAAGAAATCGGCAGCTGCTGTCAGTGTGGTAGCGTGTTATTCAATAGCTCGCATCAGTCATATATGGGGGCCTCATACCGGCATGCTTAAGTGTATATGTATACTAACAAACAGCCACTTCATACACACGCCGATATCGGCTGCAGATCTGAAGAAATCGGCAGCTGCTGTCAGTGTGGTAGCGTGCTATTTAATAACACGCATTAGCCATACATTGGCGCCTTATACCGGCATATTGAATTGTATATGCACACTAACGTTGGCTTTTGAAGCCATCTTTTTAGTGCGATCATCTTTATCACTCTCTTTGACCAGGAACATGGTGAGGGGAAAAGGGGAAGCACTAAGATCTATGTTCATTTATGTCTTGTTTGCTCATTTTTGCTATAGATTGGATACTGTCTCCTTATGGACAATTAACAGACGGATTCCCATTGTGAATAAGGAACAATAAAGTAGAAATGAACATAAAAATAGACATCAACAAAGGGTTCTCATTGTGCATATGAAACATAGGAATGAAAATAAAAACAAAAACAAAAAGTCTTTATTTAAAGATGTGACACAGATATAAACCATAAGACAACTTCACATTACAAATAAACATTGCACATAGACTGTGGTAAGCGCGACACGCACATTAACTAAACAAAATAAATGCTCGTAAGTGAAAGGAGCCAATCAATCTGCCCCGTTCTACTAATTGAAGTTTAATACAGGGAAAGTATAAGCTTCTGTGCCCATCACTTTTTTGTTTTTTAATTGAAGAGGAGAGTTGGAGATGAGAGAGAAAGAAAATAAAGAGGGGATGAGTGAGGGAGAGAGAGAGAGCAAGAAGGTAGAGAGAGAGAAAAAAAAAGGGGGGGGCAAACGGGGGCAGGGGACACCCCCCGGGAGTCGTGATTGATAGTGCGGAATAGGCGGCTGGGATCCTAAACAGTGGATCCCAGTGTGTATTGGTGGAACTCGTCAGAGAAGCGAAAGAGATCCCAATAGAACCATCTGGACTTATGTTCCTCTGACTTATCTCGCAAGGCAGAGGTCAGATCTTCCATTTGCTCAATGTCCTTCACTCTCGCGAACCATTGGGCCACCGTTGGTGCGGACTGTTGCTTCCAAAGGGGTGGGATGCTGGCCCGTGCAGCATTAAGGAGATGTTTGAGAAGAGATTTGTGATAACGTTTCCTTGATAGGGGGGTAAGGTTGAGGAGGACCGCAGCCGGGTTATCATGTAGGGAGATGTCTGTGAATTTCTGTATAAGCTTGAGCACCGGCTGCCAAAAAGTTTGGAGCACAGGGCATTCCCAGAAAATGTGTAGGAGGGTGCCACGGGGTAGGCCTCAGCGACAACAGCAGTCAGATTGCTGAGGGAATATCTTAGCCAGCACGGAGGGGGTTCTGTACCAGTGCGTTACTATTTTGTATGTGGTCTCTTGGTATTTGCTACATAGAGAAGATTTCTGTGCGAAAAAAAGGATACGGTCCTTTTGGGGTTCTGTGAAGGTGACTTGCAAGTCCCTCTCCCATTTTGCCAGAAATGGGGGGTCTTCAGTGGCGTGAAGGTCTAGCAAGAATTTGTAGGAGGTTGACAAGGACCTCCGGATCGGTCCTTCACCTGAGCATAGTTCCTCAAAAGAGTGGAGCTTTCTGATAAAATGGGCTGGTTTGGGCAATGAGCCAAGGAAGTGAGATAATTGATTAATCCTCCAGCGATCTAGTGGGAGAGGGGCCCGACCACCAAGCAAGTTCTCAGTAGAGAGCCAACCGGAAGAACATAATAACGAAGAGGCTCTCATGAGTCCCTGCTGAGCTTGCGAGAGAAAGAATGGGTCTGTAAGGCCAGGTGTAAAATCCGGGTGGCCAACAAGTGGCGTCATTGGGGATGGGAAGTTTCTTAGTGAGGATAAACGGAAGAACCTTTTCATCTCTGTAAGAGTTGGTCCAATCAGTGGGTGGGTATTCAAGTGGGTGGCAGAAGTTTTCCCTGCCCAGGGTAGACCCGCAAGTGGGGCCCGGGCAGCCTCCTGTTCCAACGACACCCAGAGTTTCAGGTCGCTGTGCCGACACCAGTCCACCACTCTGGTCATATGTGCTGCAGTGTAGTATAGAGCAGGATCTGGAAACCCGAGGCCGCCCCTGATCTTTGGACGTAGTAGTAATGCTCTGCCAAGACGTGGGTGTTTACCGCGCCAGATGAATCTAATAAATATAGAGCGTACAGCGTGAAAGAACGTCTGAGGTATCTTTATAGGCAAAGCCTGCAGTAAGTACAGTAGTCTGGGCATTGTATTCATTTTCAGTACATTACAGCGGCCGAACCAGGAGAGGGCCAGCGAGTCCCACCTTTTAAGATCAGCAGCGTGGATAAGAGGGGCTGGTAATTGAGGGTAAAAATGTCGTGCAGGTTTGCAGGAATTTTTGTTCCCAGGTATTGAATTGAGCGGGTAGCCCATTTGAACGGGAAGAAGGGGCGTAGGTTAGAGATAGTAGATTCTGATAAAGAAATATTCAGGGCCTCTGATTTTTGTAGATTGACCTTAAAATTAGACAGGGTACCGTAGCGCTTTAGCTCCTGTAACAGGGAGGGTAGGGAGGTAAGGGGCTCGGTAATGTAGAATAGAAGGTCGTCCGCGTAGGCTGCGACTTTGTGTTGGGATTTCCCTGATTGAATGCCTCTAATGGACTGATTGCCTCTGATATGGTGTAAAAATGGTTCCAAGGAAAGGACGAATAGTATTGGGGACAGGGGGCAGCCTATCTGGTGCCATTCGAGATCATCTTTATCACTCTCTTTGACCAGGAACATGGTGAAGAAGGGGCTTAGTTTAGAGAGAGTAATTCTGTTAAAGAAATATTCAGGGCCGCTGATTGACCTTAAATTAGACAGGGACCGTAGGCGCTTTAGCTCCTGTAACAGGGAAGGGTTGGGAGGTAAGGGGCTCGGTAATGTAGGGTGATATGGTGTAAAAAAATGGTACCATGGAAAGGACCGTAGAGTATTGGGGACTATCATGGTTGCCATTCGAGATGGGAAATAGGGCTGGAGTCATAAGTCCATTTACCCGTGACTGTTGCTGTAGGGATATCATAGATGGCCGAGTATCCATGACAGGATGGGGTCTGCAAAAGGAAAGGTCAATTCTGGAGTAAGACGCATGGACGGCGGAGTAAAAGGTGTAGTCCCGCTCTTGTGGATGGACTATTCTCCAGATGTCGACTAGCTGGTGGGAGTGCAAGAGATCTTTGAGGAGAAGTCTGGTTCTCCGTGTAAGAGGAGACAGGTTTGAAGAGGAGTCTCTGTGAGGGTCCAAAGAGTCGATGGGGAAGCGAGGGTGGGAAGGGGGTTGGAATTCGGGAGGTATATGTTCGCTAGAGTGAAGGTCTGAGAATAAATTTTCCCCTTTAGGAGCAGGAATCTGCCCTCTTGGTCGCGGTACTCATCAAGAAATTGCCAGTGGAGGGACTTGGAGATGAGTATGCTTGTCCCTTTAGATTTAGAGGATGGGGACGGACTGTGGTAGACTGTCGGGAAGTGTTTGTTCGTTAGTCTGGGGATCTTGTCTGCCCTAAAGTGAGTCTCTTGGAGAAATGCAATGTGCGCCCTCTGTCTCCATAACTCGGCGAGACAGCTGGTGCGCTTCTCTGGGGAGTTCAACCCTTTAATATTCCAAGAGAGGATCTCTTGACAGTCATGCTGTCAAACTTTATGTCAACTCACTACGACTCCCGGGATGTGGTGGGGGGGGGGGAGATGGAGAGGGGAGGGAAGAAGGAAAAAGGAGAGAAGAAAAAGAGAAAAAAAAAAAAAAGGGGGGGGAAGAAAAAGAAAAGTAAGAGAGAGTGAAGGTAAAAAAAAAAAAGGCATGTTTGCATCCAAGTGGTACCTGAAAAAAAAAACTAGATAACACATGGCGTCTACTATTGTTAACTCTAAGGAAAGACAGTAGTTAAGAAATTGTATACACGCATGTACCCACCCACACATGAACGCATACACACATGCGTGCATGCGCATACATATACAAACAGACACCTGCCCCCCAACATACATAATCGTAGGAACATTATGAACACTATAGTAACTTTAGGTGCTCATTTTTGCTATAGATTGGATACTGAATTCCAGTACTCCTACCCGCCAGGCGCGCTGTAAAATGTCCTCCTTAAGGGTGAATGAGTGTAGACAGCAGAGGACGTCTCTGGGCCTGTCAGATGGGTTTGATCGTGGGCCCAGGGTTCTATGGACCCTGTCAATGATGATCGGTTAAAAAGACCTTATGTTTGGCGTAATTCTGATTGTGGGACCGTTTCGGGTATGCCTCTCAAACGGATGTTCTGCCTGCGGCTGCGATTCTCCATGAAAAATGAAAATAAAAAAGGAACACTAAAGTAGAAATGAACATAAAAATATATATTTTAAAAAAATGAAAATGAAAATAAAAACAAAAAGAAATAAAAATATATATTTTAAAAAATTGGAAATTGATACAATGATAAAACATTGAATGTGGATAAATATTCAACCACTGCTCCCCCCCCCCTTTTTTCCAAAACCATCCCCAATCCCTAAATTGATGTTATTTAGACAGCCTTGGTAGGATGAGCCGTTATCATAGGTTGCTTATTAACCATTTACACTGAGTATTCATGTAATTTAATTTTTATGCAACTACAAGAAATATCTCATGAAGCTGTTGGTTGTGTCATGGGTTTCTGTTTTCAATGGTCATTGTTCTTTTATTTTGCATACGTACACATTATTGATTATGTACTATTCTTTTTTTCTTTTTCTCTTCATTTTTTACGTTCAGCTTCTGGCTTCGATATTTGGAATATAGACATTATACATGGAAAATGTTTGTTTGCTTATTTCATTGTATTTATACATAATCAGCTGTTCACTTCATTCCATTTTTCCATTTCCATAAATCAAACTATATTAAGCCAGCTAGCTACAGAGCAGGGACAATGACCATGAAATAAGCACAGCCTTTATGTGCTGTGCAGATATTTAAAAAAAAAATATAATATATTATATATATTATATATATATATATATATATATATTTTTTTTTTATGTCAACAGTTTTATATTCATTTTTGTATTCGAATAGTTTTGAACTGTTTTATGTGTGTTTTATGGTGTCCAACCAAACAAATATAACAATGATCCACAGTATGGTATTTATGCACCATTAGAGGCTTTATTGTGATTATATAGAATAACCAATTCTGATTGTATACAAATTGGATCTTGGTGTGCGTTGTCCAGCAGACGCTTTCTAATTGTTTATTACCATTACATATAAGATATACAGGACAGGCTATAAGTGTATATATATATATACATATTTTTTACACACATTACTCTCTTTAACCTCCTTCCTGATTGTCTATATTTATTTTTTATTTTTATTTTATTTTATGTGGTTTTATTGTTTATTAAACCCATAGGAATTTATTATTAACATCTTATATGGCCAATATACAGCGCACAAGGTTGTTGCGCTGGACACATGTACACATCTTGGGAAGAAAGCTTTCTTGTAATTATAATAAACTAAGTAGCTTTATTGGACACACTATACACTATATTTTATTATGCATTTTGATATAGTATACAGCTATGTGTGGCGCACTTGTGTGTGTGCACTTTATATGTTGCACACACGCATGGACATATACACATACATATATAAAAATATACACACATATATAAAAATATACACGTTTGTTATTTCTTCTATTTCTAATATCTATTTATGTTTCACCTGCACTGTTGGCACTAGACACATTATATAGTATATATTTATATACATATTACACATATTTTTTCACAATTTTTACTTGTTATATGTTTATACCCCATTTTATACACATATATATACATATATTTCCCTCTTTTCTACATTATTATTTGCACAGTCATCTTCTTTCTTTTCACACTATTACTAGGACACATGTGCGCATGCATGCATGCATTTATACAGCTCTACATGCACACATCCTTTTTACACAGAATTCACATTTATATTACTTTGGTTTGCTTTTTTCAATTGGCTTATTTTTGTTTAGATTGACTGCTTGGCAACACATGTTGGGATCCAATTACAATTGTTCTCCAGCTGTCTTCATTTGCTTTCATCAATCACCTCATCATGTGATATGCACTTTTTTGGGCTATATATTTGATGTTTGTTTAAGAGATAGCCAGCTATGAGTAAGCACTGATTCTAGTGCGAAACGCGTCAGTTTTGTACCCTTCTCCTTTGTTGTGGATTAATTGATGTGATGTGTCCCTCGACTTTTAATAAAAACACAGGATTTTAAGCTTTCTTCCGGTGTGCGGCTATCGAGAGTTTTTTCCTGCTATTGCCTGCCTATTGTGTATGTATCAGCCAGCACCTGGGGCTCCTTGATAGGAAGACGAGCATGCGCCCTGGAGGGCTATCCTGGAGCGGTGGTTCCTTTTCTCTAGTCACATGATCATACTTGTTAAACAATTAAATGTATTACAAATTTAATTAAAAATAATCTGAGGTAATTGTTCCCATAAAAACAAAGGCTCAGTAAACCATTACAGACACCAGCACTACCCATCTGAACAGACATAACGCCCATGCAAGACACAAGCTTACAGTATCTCACAAAAAAAAACTCACATTTTTGTAAATATTTTATTATATCTTTTCATGTAACAACACTGAAGAATTTACACTTTACTACAATGTAAAGTAGTGAGTGTGCTGTCAACAAAAGTGAGTACAGTGAAAGTGTCCAAATTGGGCCCAGAATGTCAACATTTTGTGTGGCCACCATTATTTTCCAGCACTGCCTTAACCCTCTTGGGCATGGAGTTCACCAGAGCTTCACAGGTTGCCATTGGAGTCCTCTTCCACTCCTCCATGACGACATCACGGAGCTGGTGGATGTTAGAGACCTTGCGCTCCTTCACCTTCCGTTTGAGGATGCCCCACAGATGCTCAATAGGATTTAGGTCTGGAGACATGCTTGGCCAGTCCATCAACTTTATCCTGTGTTTGGGGTCAATATCATGTTAGAATACTGCCCTGTGGCCCAGTCTCCAAAGGGAAGAGATCATGCTCTGCTTCAGTATGTCACAGTACATGTTGGCATTCATGGTTCCTTCAATGAACTGTAGCTCCCCCGTGCCGGCAGCACTCATGCAGCCCCAGAACATGACACTCCCACCACCATGCTTGACCGTAGACAAGACACACTTGTCTTTTTTACTCCTCACCTGGTTGCCGCCACACACGCTTGACACCATCTGAATCAAATAAGTTTATCTTGGTCTCATTAGACCACAGGACATGGTTCCAGCAATCCATGTCCTAAGTCTGCTTGTCTTCGGCAAACTGTTTGCAGGCTTTCTTGTGCATCATCTTTAGAAGAGGCTTCCTTCTGGGATGACAGCCATGCAGACCAATTTAATGCAAAGTGCGGTGTATGGTCTGAGCACTGACAGGCTGACCCCCCCCCCACCCCTTTAAACTTCGGCAGCAATGCTGGTAGCACTCATATGTCTCTTTCCCGAAGACAACCTCTGGATATGACGCTGAACACATGCAATCAGCTTCTTTGATCAACCATGGCGAGGCCTGTTCTGAGTGGAACCTGTTCTGTTAAACTGCTGTATGGTCTTGATCACCGTGCTTCATCTCAGTTTCAGGGTCTTTGCAATCTTCTTATAGTCAAGGCTATCTTTATATAGAGCAACAATTCTTTGCCATGAGGTGCCATGTTGAACTTCCAGTGACCAGTATGAGAGAGTGAGAGCGATAACACCAAATTTAACACACCTGCTCCCCATTCACACCTGAGACCTTGTAACACTAACGAGTCAAATGGCACCGGGGAGTGAAAATGGCTACCTGGGCCCATTTTGGACATTTTTACTTAGGGGTGTACTCATTTTTGTTGCCAGCGGTTTAGACATTAATGTGTTATTTTGAGGGGGCAGCAAATTTACACTGTTATACCAGCTGTACGCTCACTACTTTGCATTGTAGTGTCATTTCTTCAGTGTTGTCTCATGAAAAGATATAATAAAATATTTACAAAAATGTGAGGGGTGTACTCACTTTTGTGAGATACTGTAGTTGCTTGCAAGAGGCCATTAATGAATGGCAGTGCTCCAGATAATTGATGCAAAAGCTCCAGGACACAGGGGGTTTAATCGCAGGATGGAACAGTCTTGCTTAACTGAGTTGAACCACACTGACATGGATTCGGAAATCAAAATCACCACCAATAGGATTGACAGCTGTATCAGATACCTTAAATTGATACAGAAATAGAGAATCTAACTGATAGTGAAGACACAAAAGGTATAGCATTATTCACCTGTTTGGTGGTATGTTTGTTGATGTGACTGACTGAAGTTTTTGCATTGGGTAAAGATCACTTTTTTATAAACTCTCTTTCAAAGGGAAAAGCCTCTTCAAATTGTTAGGAGGAATCCAAGATTTCAAGCTTTTCCCAGGATTCAGATACCAGGTGTATTGGGAAGGTCTTAGGAGCAACAGCTCTAAAAGAACCAATGCCTGGAACAACAGGCCAATCCTTTATTTGCAAGGCAGGATGCACTGCATCAATCAGAGAATTGAGGATTCCTTGTCCAGTTGAGTCATATGGAACTTGGTCACTGAAATACATGCTCTTCAGGAAAAGACAGTGAAGAAATGTGGGCCTCATACACACTTGGAGCTGGAGGTCCACTAGGATCAGAATACGATTCCCATGTGAAGGCAACTGAATGCACATGGAACCTCTGCAAACAAATTGCTGCATTAATTGCACACAAACCAATAAAAAATCCCAAATTTATATTAAAAGCCATGTGAAAAGATGAGTGGCCTCAGCCTTATGCTGTGGAGCTGTAGATGACTAAAATGAGGATGGCCCTATAGTAAGAAAGGGTCCTGGGATATATGTTGTTTGCATTAGACCTTTCAGGGGATATCGGGAAAAAAGGTGCAATCCACAATGATGGAGTTTGAGCTGAAGCGAGATTGTCTTCTGTGTGTCAATCAAGAGATATGTTGAGGAGAGCAATCAGGCGTAAGGCAAGGCAAGGCAAGGCTTACTCACAAGCCAAGGCAACTGATGCTGAAATAGTTCATAAACAGCTAAAAAGAGGTTTACAGACAGCCAGAGTTGTCATGTAGGTGGACTGTGTAGGGAGACTGGTGGATCCACAGGCAAGGCAGGAGCAGCAGTGGAGCTTTACTTGCTCAAGGTTGAAAAATGCATGAAGAAGAACACAAAGAAGAGAGCATGTGCACATTCCACCTAGCAGATGACTTGAGTGTCCATTCTCCTAGTCATTACTTCTACAAAATTGCAGACATAGTAAATTTAAAATGGCACTTATGGGTACTAATTATGAGTTAACTCCAGGTGATTTAACCTGTCTGGCCATACTCATTTTGTGAGTCCTCAGAAAGGATACACCAGAGTCTGTGTCACGACTTTGGACCTGGAGAGCGCTATACAGATAATTACCACAATAAATCAAGATCTGTAAAGTGCCACATTGCCTTTATGTCACATTCCATGTTAGCCTCATGATGACCAGAGACTTACTAACAGTGCAAGCCTTCAAAGACTGGGTCTCACCAGATTCTGCATCTTGGCTTTCAACCTGGAGAGCACTCTACCACTAACACGGTGCACAGAGATATGGAAAGTGTCACAAGCAGATTTCAGTGTCTGTAATTCACATTCCATGCTAACCCCTCAATCTTTAGTCCAGCCGGTTTCAGGTACACCCTTGCTGAGGATTTACCAGCCTCAAAAGTAGCTACCTCAAGCAGGGTTTATTTAAAGTCACTGAAAAAAACAACCTACTATGTACTGAGATTTGATGCATTACAGAACACCTTTTCATTGTGAAAAGAAATAAGGTGGAGGTGTTCTGTAGCCTAGCAGAGGATGGAAGAACTGGGCAGGGATCACAACACTGTTTGGGATTTTGGTAGAATGCGGTTGAGCCGTGTTTTTATTATCCCTCCCCCCAACATCTCCCCTTAAGCTGTTAAAGCTGCAAATGGGAAGTAAACATGCTGTAGCAGCAATGCTTTGCATCCTGGCATGGCAAAAATTATTCTGGCCCCACCCACTGAACTGCCTGCCAAACATGGGAATGTACCATGACCACACTCTACATGATGGTCCAGGGTTTTAGTGGTTAAAACTGCTCACCACTCTAGCCGACCCAATAACTCCCCCATACCTGCAAAAATGGGAACAAGAATTTGACATCACGCTCTCCGAAACACGAAAAGGTAAAAATTTTCTTCAATAAATGTAAAAACATCAGATCTGAACATCAACATTTTGGCAAGGTGATGTAAAGCTCCTTTAATGCCACGTACACACGATCAGAAATTCCGCCAGCAAAAGACCGATGAGAGCTTTCGAAAAATGCTACCGTGTGTATGCTCCATCAGACTTTTGCTGGCGAAATTTCGGCCAGCAAAAGATTGAGAGCATGTTCTCAATTTTTCCGCCGGAAAAAAGTTTCTGTCGGAAATTCGGATTGTCTGTTGCAATTGCGACGCGCAAAATTCTGACGCATGATCGGAAAAAATTTGATGCATGCTCGGAAGCATTGAACTTAATTTTTATGGCTCATCGTAGTGTTGTACATCACCGCGTTCTTGATGGTCGGAATTTGGTGTGACCGTGTGTAGGCAACACAAGCTTGAGCAGAATTCCGTCGGAAATTCTGTCGGAAAATCCATCCAAGGCTTTTCTGACAAGAATTCCGATCGTGTGTACGCGGCAAAAGAGTTCATAAATTTCAGTCAGGGATATCACCTGCCGGGAGTTCCTTTGACAGTGAGTATTGACAGTGGGTATAAAAAACAATCACCCCCTTTAACCGCTTCAATACAGGGCTTTTAAACACCCTTCCTTACCAGAGCACTTTTTGCGATTCGGCACTGCGTCGCTTTAACTAACAATTGCGCGGTCGTGCGACGTTACACCCAAACAAAATTGACGTCCTTTTTTTCCCACAAATAGAGCTTTCTTTTGGTGGTATTTGATCGCCCCTGCGGTTTTTATTTTTTGCGCTATAAACAAAAGAAGAGCGACAATTTTGAAAAAAAACACAATATTTTTTTACTTTTTGCTATAATAAATATCCCATTTTTTTAAAAAAAAACAATTTTTTTCCTCAGTTTAGGCCGATACGTATTCTTCTACATATTTTTGGTAAAAAAAATCGCAATAAGCGTATATTGATCGGTTTGCGCAAAAGTTATAGCGTCTACAAAATAGGGGATAGATTTATTGAATTTTTTTTTTTTTTTTTTTTTTACTAGTAATGGCGGCGATTTGCGATTTTTTTTTTTTCGTGACTGCGACATTGCGGCGGACACTTCGGACACTTTTGACACATTTTTGGAACCATTCACATTTACACAGCGATCGTTGCTATAAAATTTCAATGATTACTGTGTAAATGTGACTGTCAGGGAAGGGGTTAACACTAGAGGGCGCTGGAGGGGTTAATGTGTGTCCCTAATAGGAGTGATTCTAACTGTAGGGGGAGGGGACTTAAGGGGAGGAGACCGATCATGTGATCCTCTGTACTGGGATCACATGATCGGTCTCCTCCCCGCTGACAGGACGTGGAGCTGTGTGTTTACACACACAGCTCCACGGTCCCGCCCGGTCCCGTTGTTTTAACGGGCAATCGCGGGTGCCCGGCGGACATCGCGGCCGCCGGGCACTCGCACCGGGTCCCGAGCGATGCCGCGGGCGCGCGCGCGCGCCGCCGGCGGCATGCGCGCGCCCCCCAGGCGGCCGGGAACCCGAGGACGTCATATGACGCCCACCCAGGATGGTAGATCCACCTTGTGGGCGTCATATGACTATGGGCGGGTATTGAACTGGTTAAAATAATACATTTTTGTTGCTTTCAGGTTGCTTTGCAACAAATATATCTCTGCGCTGTGCTGACACAGATAAGCAATATACCTAACTTAAAAATAATATTCATAGAATGTGTAGCATCAAAAAATAACAAACAAACCGTGATATGAAGTGAAACGAAATTATTAATGTAAATAAAACTAAGTGAAAAGAAATATCCTTTCAGCCAAACCAAGAGGTTCATGTGCACAGTCCCATAAAAAAGTGCAACTTGTGACAGCAAAATCCAATGTGATGGTATGCAGTAATATCAATAGGTGAATCCTTAAGTGCCGGTTCACACTAAAGCGACCACAAAGTCGGCACGACTTTGCCAGGCAACTTCGAGGCAACTTCGAGGCAACGGCAAGGCAACTCCGAGGCAACAGCAAGGCAACTTCGAGGCAATTTCAAGGCAACTTCGAGGCAACATCAAGGCTAACCGGGTTAAATTCCTTTGTACTTCCTGTGAACTTGCCTGAAGGAGATGGTCAAAATGAACAGGGATCCGACTTGCAGGCGACTTCCATTGAACTCAATGGATACAAGTCGTTTTCAAGTAGTACAGGAACCTTTTTTGAAGTCGGAGCGACTTCTGTAGTGTGCATAAAGACGGCTCCATAGGCTAACATTACAGCGCGACTTGGGGCAACTTGGGGCGACTTGGGGCGTCTCGGGGCGACCTGTAGTCGGATCCTGAGTCGCCCTGGTGTGAACCGGCTCGAAGAGTAGAAAAGTGATCCAATAAAGTGCTCCAGGATCTGCCACCACACCCCAGTGAAATGGACACTCGCCAGAAAGGATGGCTGCCATTACAGCAGAAAACACGCATCCAGTAATTATCGATCAGCCAATGTGTATCTGTATCAATGTGTCTGATCTGCACTTTCCTGTAACCACAGTTGTTTAGGGCATCTAAATGGAACTGTGTAGTTCAATAAGACCCAGTGCACTCAGTAATCAGCAGTCAGTAACAGAGCTGGTCAGGAACACCTCCCAGCTCTTTCTCTGCAAGTGCTGAGGAGTGTGGCTGTTACTCAGCTATGCCAGGACAGAGCATTGGAGAGTGAGGGCTGGAAGCAACAATGGGAGAACATTTTTATAGTTTGCTATTTTAAAGCATTTCCAATCGCTCACAAATTATACCATGGGGGGGGGGGGGGGGTACAATACTTTGAAGAGATAAAAAGATGTGAGACTTCTGAATTTTAATGAACGTTAGTTTCGAGTGGACAAAATATCAAAATTCAAGCTCATGACCTCAGAGGAACAAATATGAGATCAGTTTCCACACCAACCTAAATCATTCAGTCACTTAAAAAGTGGAAACAAATGAAACCATGGGTGGCAGATCACTGCTGTTGAGAGTTGATGGAAAGAGAAATGCTTGGTGTATGGTCAGCATTATGCAAAGAACAATGGTATGCTTGGAAAAATTTGTGTGGCCACTAAATAAGAAATATGAGTGGCTTCTGGTTTTCATTTGTAGCTCTCATGTCTAAGAAAGCTTTCACCCTCAACTTGTCAGAAATGTTTACAGTAGTCCAGTAATAAGTACGATAAATAAATACATTTTTCAAATTCGCAGTTTGG
Source organism: Lithobates sylvaticus (assembly GCA_028564925.1). Taxonomy (NCBI): domain Eukaryota; kingdom Metazoa; phylum Chordata; class Amphibia; order Anura; family Ranidae; genus Lithobates; species Lithobates sylvaticus. The sequence continues at coordinate 83,874,728 of CM053026.1, forward strand.
TTTTTTTATGGTTTATGTCATGCCAGGAGCGTAATCGTACATTCCATCGCGCTGAAACGTACGGATTAAAGTGGTGCGCCTGATCAGAAACTTAGCACATGGCTAATTTGAATTGGAAATCTCACAATCACTCATTAGAGTGTGCTGCCTGTTTTCGTAAGGAAGTCATTATTTCATGAACACATAGATCGCGGCTCCCATTTATAAGTATAGGAATGTGGATGCGGTTGCCCTGCAGCTTTATAGATTTGCTATTCTAAGTGTCAGTCACTCCTGAAAGCAAAATTGTAAAAATAAAAATTTAGCCAGGCTAAACAAAATAACTTAAAGCCAAACTCCAGGCAAAGAGCTAAATACAGGGATGAAAAAAAATTATGTATATATAAATATATATATATATATATATACAGTATCTCACAAAAGTGAGTACACCCCTCACATTTTTGTAAATATTTTATAATATCTTTTCATGTGACAACACTGAAGAAATTACACTTTGCTACAATGTAGTGAGTGTACATATTGAATAACAGTGTAAATTTTCTGTCCCCTAAAAATAACTCAACACACAGCCATCAATGTCTAAACCACTGCCAACAAAAGTGAGTACACCCCTAAGTGAAATTGTCCAAATTGGGCCCAATTAGCCATTTTCCCTCCTCGGTGTCATGTGACTCATTAGTGTTACAAGGTCTCAGGTGTGAATGGGGAGCAGGTGTGTTAAATTTGATGTTATCGTTCTCACTCTCTCTCACTGGTCACTGGATGTTCAACATGGCACCTCATGGCAAAGAACTCTCTGAGAATCTGAAAAAAATAATTGTTGCTCTACATAAAGATGGCCTAGGCTATAAGAAGATTGCCAAGACCCTGAAACAGAGCTGCAGCACGGTGGCCAAGACCATACAGCAGTTTAACAGGACAGGTTCCACTCAGAACAGGCCTCGCCATGGTCGACCAAAGAAGTTGAGTGCACGTGCTCAGCATCATATCCAGAGGTTGTCTTTGGGAAATAGATGTATGAGTGCTGCCAGCATTGCTGCAGAGGTTGAAAGGGTGGGGGGTCAGCCTGTCATGGTCTGGGGCTGCATGAGTGCTGCCGGCACTGGGGAGCTACAGTTCATTGAGGGAACCATGAATGCCAACATGTACTGTGACATACTGAAGCAGAGCATGATCCCCTCCCTTCAGAGACTGGGCCGCAGGGCAGTATTCCAACATGATAACGACCCCAAACAAGACAACCACTGCCTTGCTAAAGAAGCTGAGGCTAAAGATGATAGACTGGCCAAGCATTTCTCCAGACTTAAACCCTATTGAGCATCTGTGGGGCATCCTAAAACTGAAGGTGGAGGACCACAAGGTCTCTAACATCCACCAGCTCAGTGATGTCAACATGGAGGAGTGGAAGAGGACTGCAGTGGCAACCTGTGAAGCTCTGGTGAACTTCATGCCCAAGAGGGTTAAGGCAGTGCAGGAAAGTAATGGTGGCAACACAAAATATTGACACTTTGGACCCAATTTGGGCATTTTCACTTGGCTGAGTTATTTTGAGCGGACAGGAAACTTACACTGTTATACAAGCTGTACACTCACTACTTTACATTGTAGCAAAGTGTAATTTCTTCAGTGTTGTCACATGAAAAGATATAATACAATATTTAAAAAAATGTGGGGTGTATATATATATATATTGTTTTACCTGAATAGAGAAACAGCAAACTGTTGAGCTAGTCTAGCTGTCATTCTACTCTCTCCTCCTATCTGCGTACTCCGTGCATTCCTGTGCTGATGCTCCTTCTCCTAGTTCAGGCCCTGTACAAGGACTTCAAGTAGCTGATACAAGTTCGAAATGAGGCACTTACTCTGCTTGAATTTAAAAAATACTTTTGATGCTTTAAAGCTGAATTCCATACATATTCCATACCTGGCCAATTCCTGTGGAAGCCAGTTCATTATGCATAAAATACCCTTACAATAGACCTGACCCTCTCTCTACCATTCTAATGAAAGTAAAATTGTAATTTGAAAACATTTTTATTTAAATTTTTTTAAACTTGCAATATTTAAACTGATGTTTTATATAAAAATCCCAGTAGGAAGCGCAATGGACAATCTCGGTACACAATTATTAAACAAAAATTTATAAAAAAATCTATTTGTACAAAATTGTTTAAAAATGTTGATGATGTTTTATATAGTTTTATAATTATGTAAAGCAGAGCGTCCAACCATTTGACCTTCCTGGGCCACATTGGAAGAAGAGGAATTGTCTTGGGCCACACATAAAATACAATAACAATAAAGCCCCATACACACGGTCGGATTTTCCGATGGATTCTGTCCTATCGGACAATGTTGTTGGAAATTCCGACCGTGTGTAGGCACCATCGGACAGTTTCCATCGGATTGTCCGACGGACAAAGTTCTATCTCCTGCTCTATAAATATTCCGACAACAAAGTCTGATCATACCAATTCCGATCGTGTGTAGCGAATTCCGACGGACAAAGTGCCACGCATGCTCAGATCACATTACAAGACCAAAGCTATTGGCTACTAGCCTCTACGTAGTCCCGTCGTAGGCAACAAATGTCACCACGTTCAGAATGATCGGATTTTCCGACAACTTTGTCCGACCGTGTGTATGCAACACCAGTGTCGGACTAAATCCGTCGGACCAAATCCAATGGATTTGGTGGTCGGATTTTCCGACCGTGTGTATGGGGCTTAAGGATAGCTGATGAGCCGAAAAAATCAGGCAGATCACAATTTAATGATCACTGATATAGATAATGTACCTATCTGAGTAATAAAACATATATATTTTTTTTATATATATTTTTTTTTATTAAAGTAAAAGAGGGCAACGTAAAACTAGTTCTATTCTAGGGATATTTGACACTGTTTTTGATAAACTAACGTTTCAATATATGGTTGGATGGATGTAGTATTAATTCTCAATGAATTCTCAAGGTGCTCTTCAGATATTTTGGTTCTAATTTTGCCCTTCGTACGCTTCATCTTTGAAAATAGTTGCTCACAAATATACAGTGCCTTGAAAAAGTATTCATACCCCTTGACATTTTCCACATTTTGTCATGTTACAACCAAAAAACGTAGATGTATTTTATTGGGATTTCATGTGATAGACCAACACAAAGTGGCACATGATTGTGAAGTGGAAGGAAAGTGATAAATGGTTTTCAACATTTTTTACAAATAAATATCTGAAAAGTGTGGCGTGCATTTGAATTCAGCCCCCTTTACTCTGATACCCCTAACTAAAATCGTGTGAAACCAATTACATTCAGAAGTCACCAAATTAGTAAATAGAGTCCTCCTTTGTGTAATTTAATCTCAGTATAAATACAGCTGTGCCCATCAAATGAAGCCACTGTGCCCAACAAAGGCAGCCACTGTGCCCATCATATGCAGCCACTGTGTCCATCATATGCAGCCACTTGTGCCCATCAAATGCAGCCACATGTGCCCCCGTCAAATGCAGCCACTCGTGCCCATCATATGCAGCCACTGTGCCCATCAAACGCAGCCACTGTGCCCATCAAATGCAGCACTTGTGCCCATCATATGGCCACTTGTGCCCATCAAATGCAGCCACTTGTGCCCATCATATGCAGCTACTTGTGCCCATCACATGCAGCCACTTGTGCCCATCAAATGCAGCCACTTGTGCCCATCATATGCAGCCATTGTGCCCATTATATGCAGCCATTGTGCCCATAAAATGTACCCACTGTGCCCATCATATGCAGCCACTTGTGTCTATCATATGCAGCCACTTGTGCCCGTCAAATGCAGCCAATTGTGCCTGTCAAATGCAGCCACTTGTGCCCATCATATGCAGCCATTGTGCCCATCAAACACAGCCACTGTGCGTATCATATCCAACCACTTGTGCCCATCATATGCAGCCACTTGTGCCCATCATATGCAGACACTTGTGCCCGTCAAATGCAGCCACTTGTGCCCGTCAAATGCAGCCAGTGGTGCCTATCATATGCAGCCATTGTGCCCATCAAACATAGCCACTGTGCCCATCATATGCAGCCACTTGTGCCCATCATATGCAGCCACTTGTGCCCATCAAATGCAGCCACTTGTGCCCATCATATGCAGCCTCACTGTGCCTGTCAAATGCAGCCACTTGTGCCCATCAAATGCAGCCACTTGTGCCCAGTATATGCAGCCACTTGTGCCCATCATATGCAGCGACTGTGGCCACCACCCTCCCCCCCTCGCGGGTCTGGCGGTCTCCCCCGCACGCGGCTCTGATGGCCCCCCCCCGCTCATGGCTTTGGCGGCCCCCCCGCGGCTCACACCCCCCGCACCCGGCTTTGTAGGCCCCCCCGCTCGTGGCTCTCTGTCCGAGCACACCCACCGCAGGTGGTCCGGCACTTACCGCCAGTTCTGATGTCCGTCCTCGTGTCTCCTCTGTGCTACCTCTTCCTAAGCGCCAGGCATCCAATAGGATGCCCTGGCAGTTTGGCCAATTGGGAAACAGGTCTGCCGACCTGCCTCCCTGATTGGCGGGGAGGAGGGTTAGTGTGAAAATAGCGAAAATTAATTCGCTATCATCACACATTTGGGTGGGATCAGGACACACACAGTGCAAAGTGCCAAGACGTGAAGATAAAAGATCACACACAAATTGGGTGGGATCAGGGCACCAGCCCACCCTATTTTGAAGCCTATTACAGCCTATGGCTCTAATCAGGTGCTTCAAAAAGTACCACTCCCTCCCATCAGAGCTGCCTCATCAGTACCCATCACTGCCACCTCATCAGTGCCGCCTCATCAATGCAGCCTCATCAGCGCACATCAGTGAAGGAGAAAAATTACCTGTTTGCTAAATTTTATAACAAACTTTGAAAATATTTTTTTTTTTCTTAAAAATTTTCGGTCTTTTTTCGTTTATTTAGCAAAAAATAAAAACCCAGTGGTGATCAAATACCACCAAAAAAAAAGCTCTTTTTGTGTGAAAAAAATAATAAAAAAATTAATTTGGGTACAGTGTAGCATGACTGCGCAATTGTCATTCAAAGTATGACAGCGCTGAAACTGAAAATTGGCCTGAGCAGGAAGTGCCCGGTAGGCAAGTGGTTAACGATCATGCTATTTGAACATGGAATGTAGCTAAAGTAATTTCAAGCAGGGTTTCCCCAAGATCTCCAAAAATATTTCAAGGGTTCCTCCAGGGTAAAGAGGTTACCGAAGGCTGTGCTAGGCACCTTGATATCTCATTACAGCTTCCTCTACCTTATTTATGACTATGTGGGAGTTCTGAGACTACGGGATGGTTGTATCTGTTTGAAGACACCATGGTCTAAGCTTGACTTCCCCTTTAAGTGACAGAGTAAAGCATAGCGAGGTGTTTTGGTCACAGATGTTTTCAAACACGGGTTCCCGTGAGACCAAAGAAACATTGTTTTTCTTTTTTTCCTCTGATGAGAACTGTAAACATGTCTTTTGAACTAAATTGGTATGTATTGTATGAGGATAATATACCAGTATTGTCCCGGACATGTTACAACCCATCGGCATTAAAGGTCTGTCACCGAGGGAATCTTTTTTGTGTTTCTCATAAAAAGCTCTCCGCTCAGAATGGGGAAATTGTTACAGTATTTGTTAAAAGATTTTTCTTTTTTTCTTTTTTTAATGACACTTATCAGACATAACATTATTATTGTAGTATGATAACAATGTGTCATTTCTTACTGTCTTTGAAGATAAAAGGTTTTATCAAATAACGGCAGACAAAATAAGACGTCCACATATTCTCCGAAGGCTTAGTATGACAACGCACATATTAATGTGCCAGAACCTATGGCAACCAGATTTCATTGTCTGATTGGTTGTTATGGATTGCTACTCTTTGAGCATCTTTGTGCTGGAAAGGAAACATGTTGATAAACATGACAGCCTAGCAACTAGCATTTTCATAAGGAGGTCCCCAATATTAGCTGGGATTTGAGATGACTGGCCCCCTTAACCATCTGACCTCCCTCTTCATTACCAGGCCATTTTTTTTGCGATATGGCATTATGGCGTTATTTTAAATGACAATTGCGTGGTCATGTGACACTGTCCATAAATGAAATGTATATCCTATGAGAGTTTGGGGGTGGGGGGGTGAGCATACCTAGATATTTCAATGCGGATTTTGTCCATTTTAGTTTAAAGCTCGCTTGAAGATGTGATAGAAGAGGCTGCAGTATACCAGCCTACATGACTTAAGACTTAGCAAAATTAATTTTCAGGTTTGATAATGTGCCATAAATTTCAAATTTGTGTAGGAGGTTCGGTAGCGAGATTGCAGGATTCGTTAGAGAAAACAGCATGTTGTCTGCATATGCCGACACTTTCTATTGAGAGTTTCCTACATTAATACCTGTGATTAGCAGTGTTGGTCATCTTACTTTAAAAAAGTAATTAGTTAAGTTACAAATTACTTCTCCTAAAAAGTAATTGCGTTAGTAACTCGGTTACTACATTGGAAAAGTAATTAGTTACGCAGCAAAGTAACTGTGACTTTGTTTTTTAATACCCTATACGTGTAACTAAGGGGCGGGTCTAGTATTACTGTAACCAAGGGGCGCATTTATTATTATTGTTATATATCGTGTAACCAAGGGGCTGCTCTATTATTACTCTAACCAAGGGGCAGATCTGTTATAGCGTGTAAGCAAGTGGCGGGTCTATTATTATTATATCGTGTAAGGGGCGGATGGCTACAGAAGAGGGTGAATGTTAAATTAATGGGCAGAGCTCGATATATAACAATAATAATAAATGCGCCCCTTGGTTACAGTAATACTAGACCCGCCCCTTAGTTACACGATATACGCCCCTTGCAGAGTAGCACGAGCATCAGGAGCTTGCGGCATCGCCTTGTACAATTACATGTTAAGTGCGCCTGCGCGGTGTAGAGTTCACTCAGAGCTGTTTAGGTTCGGCAATTTTCGGAAGCTCCGTAGTCCTTCGTACTGCGCAAGCGCAGTACAGGGGGGGAACTTTTTCGGCAGGACACCAGAATTACACTACTGCCATCTAGTGGCGGTAGATGTAATTGGGGTAACTAAGCCAAAGTAATGGGAACTGAGTTACCATGAGGGGAAAAGTAATCAGTTAGATTACTCGTTACCCTCTAAAGTAACTGCGTTACCTAACTCAGTTTATTTTAACTCAGTTACTTACATCACTGGTGATTAGGGATGAGCCGAACACCCCCTGGTTCGGTTCGCAGCAGAATATGCGAACAGGCAAAAAATTTGGAATAACACACGAGCGCCGTTAAAGTCTATGGGACACGAACATGAAAAATCAAAAGTGCTAATTTTAAAAGCTTATATACAAGTTATTGTCATAAAAAGCGTTTGGGGACCTGGGTCCTGCCCCAGGGGACATGTATTAATGCAATTTTTTTTTTTAAAAACGTCTGTTTTTTCGGGAGCAGTGATTTTTTTAATGCTTAAAATGAAACAATAAAAATGAAATATTCCTTTAAATATCGTGCCCAGGGGGTGTCTATAGTGTGCCTGCAAAGTGGCACATTTTTCCAGTTTTTAGAACAGTACCACAGCAAAATGACATTTCTAAAGGAAAATTTGTCATTTAAAACTGATTGCGGCTGTAATGAATTGTCGGGTCTCGGCAATATAGATAAAACCCATTTCTATTACCCCCCCAGTCCATTACCAGGCCCTTTGGGTAAGGTATGAATATTAAGGTGAACCCCGAACCAAAATTTTAAAAAAAAAATTGGTTGCTGGTCCCCCTAAAATCCACACCAGGCCTTTCAGGTCTGATACGAAAATTAAGGGGAACCCTGTGCCAAATTTTAAAAAAAATGGTGTAGGGGTCCCCCCAAAATTCATACCAGACCCTTATCCGAGCACGTAACTTGGCAGGCCGCAGGAAAAAAGGGGGGCATGAGAGAGCGCCCCCCCTCCTGAACCGTACCAGGCCACATGCCCTCAACATGGGGAGGGTGCTTTGGGGTCTGACCCCAAAGCACCTTTTCCCCATGTTGATGGAGACAAGGGCCTCATCCCCACAACCCTTGCCCGGTGGTTATGGGGGTATGCGTAACAAGGGCACCCCCAGATCCCAGCCTCCCCCCTGTGTGATGGGGTACATTTTACCCCTACCATTTCTCAAAAAAAAGTGTAAAAAATTGCAGCTTGGGACAAGTCCTTTATTAAAAAATAAAAAAATAAAAATGTCCCGCGATGTAAATTCACGCTGCCCGACGGACCGAAAAAGTAAAAAAAGGCCCCTGTGGCGTCAGAGGGGGGCAGGGTCACCCATTTACATCCCCGGGTGGCCCCGCACTCAGCTATATAAGAACTATCACAGAGAAGAAGCGTCAGTCGGCGGATGCGGTTGCTGCTTTTTTTTTTTGGTCTGTCGGGCGGCATGAATTTACATTGCGGGACATTTCAATTTTCAATGAAAGATAGCGGTAATTGTATTTGCCAGTTCCTCTGTGCCTGTCCCCTTCGGGAGGCCTCAGAGCCACAGCTTGTTTTTACGGCGACTCTGGTCTTCCAGGTCCTCGAGGTGTAGTTGCAGGGCTACAACTGTGTCTATCTAAACATCATGGGAGGTTTCCAGGGCTGCCACCCTCAGCTCCAGGGCTGACAGTGAGGACTCTTCCGAATTCACCGTCAGAAAGCTGTTGCATGTAGGTCTGCGAGTGCTCGTAGGTCTGCGAGAGGTCTGCGAGTGCATGTAGGTCTGTGAGTGGTCTGCGAGTGCACATAGTTCTGCGAGTGCACGTAGGTTTGCGAGTGCACGTAGGTCTGCAAGTGGTCTGCGAGTGCACATAGGTCTGCGAGTGGTCTGCGAGTAAAAACAAAGCCTGGGGAATGCCCAGGAAAAAACCCAAGCCTACTTACCACCAGCTCGCAGAGAACCGAATGAACCTGTCTAACAGTGCGTTAAAAACAGGGGTTTAGTCCGTGCGCATTTGCAAACGCATGCATAAGCCACAAAGCCTCATCACGGCACCCTGATATCTGTGGTCCTAACACTAAAATATGAGTGTCCCCACAGTGGAGGCACATGCATTGTGATGGATAAATGAGGGCAGGTGGACTGAAGGGGAGCCCACCCCTTCTTAAAGGTACAGAAGCACACCAAGCACCCAGCGAGTAGCCCAATGGCTGCAAAGCTGGATTGGTGCACTGCTGGACCAATACAAACACCAACATGATGACAAAAAACTCGCCACCGCCCTCATCTATAGCTGGCTATCGCAGTAAGCAGCATTGGAAGGCTGAAACAGGTAACAACAAAGCCTGGGGAATGCCCAGGAAAAAAACCAAGCCTACTTACCATCAGCTCGCAGACAACCGAATGAACCCTTCTAACAGTGCGTTAAAAACAGAGGTTTATTCCGCATGCATTTGCAAACGCATGCGTAAGCCACGGAGCCTCGCCACGGCACCCTGATATATGTGGTTGTTGTTGAGTACCTGTGTATTGTCTTGAGTATTAGTGTCAGGAAGCTAGTTGTTAGGTAATTTGGACAGGGTATAATCCCAATCCTCATTAAATTTAATAGGTACAATGCCTGGCGGCTATGGATAAGCAACTTGTTGTACATCTTGCGGCATGTATGCGTTCCTTGTTCATTCGATCAAGGGTGAATACTTCTGTGCAAAATGTAAGCGCATTGTTTTCCTGGAAGCCCAGGTTCTGAATCTGGGGAAGCAACTGTCAGCACTGAGAAGTCCCACCATACTAAAGGAGAGCCAGGAACGTACACAGCAAGTGCCGGCTGGGGCCAGCACAGAGGTGGGTGGAGACAAAGAGGTGCAGGCACTATCAAAGAGTAGATGGGTGACAATCAGGAAGGGTAAAGGGGGAAGTGCCAGGGAGGCCGATCCAGGGCTGGAGCATCCCAATAAGTACGCTCCATTGAGTGACATTGGGGATCCCAATCGCTCGGGTTCGGCACATCACGGATCTGGTGGAAAGATTACTGGGAGGGGCTGGGGAAGACCCAGCTGTCATGGTGCACCTTGGCACCAATGACAAAGTCAGAGGCAGATGGAGTGTCCTAGAGAATGATTTTAGGGACTTAGGAGCTAAATTGAGGAAAAGGACCTCCAAGGTAGTATTCTCAGGATTATTACCGGTACATTGAGCCACACCAGAAAGGCAGAGGGAGATTATGGAAGTAAACAAGTGGCTGAAGAGCTGGTCTAGTAAGAAGGGGTTTGGGTTCCTGGAGGACTGGGCCGACTTCTCAGTCGATAACCAGTACTATAGAAGGGACGGACTGCACCTAAATGAGGAGGGTGCAGATCAGCTGGAAATAAAAATGGCCGAAAAGTGAGAGGGGTTTTTAACCTAGGCGATGGGGGGGGAGGGCCCAGTGGTAGAGATAGTCAGCGTGGAACATATTCCAGAGGGTAGTATTGGGGCATTAGTGGTAGGTTGACCAAAGCACATAAACCCAAGGTAAGTATAGTAGCAAGTCCTAGTTGCAATCTCGGAACACCCAATAAGAGGAAAATATGCGACCGGTCTAAACTACATGGCATGTTCACCAATGCCAGGAGCCTGGCGGACAAGATGGGTGAACTAGAGATACTATTGTATGAGGAGGATTTGGATTTTGTGGGAATTTCAGAGACCTGGTTCAACAGCTCTCATGATTGGCTGGCAAACATTCAAGTGTATACACTTTATCGCAAGGATAGAGAGGGTAAAAAAGGGGAGGGGTATGCCTATATATCAAGAATAATGTACAAGTGAATGTGAGAGATGACATCACTAAGGGAGCTAGGGAGGAGGTGGAATCCTTATGGGTAGAGCTCCAAAGGGTTGAAGCTAAGGGGAAAATAATACTGGGAGTATGCTATAGGCCACCTAACCTGAGGGAGGAAGGGGAGACTGATCTGCTATCACAATTTGGATTAGCAGCAAGGATGGGAAGTGTTATCATAATGGGGGATTTTAATTATCCAGACATAGACTGGGCGGAGGGAATCACGCATTCATCTAAGGCTCACCAGTTCCTAAATGTCTTGCAGGACAATTTTATGGGTCAGATGGTTGACGCACCAACTAGAAATAAAGCGTTACTGGATCTATTGATTACCAACAATACAGACCTGATCACGGATGTGGAAATACGGGGCAATTTATGGAACAGCGATCACAGGTCAATTGGCTTCCGTATAAATCATACAAATAGGAGACATAAGGGGAATACAAAGACACTGAATTTCAAAAGAGCCAACTTCCCTAAACTACAAACCTTACTAGAAGGCATAAATTGGGATAAAATCTTAGGAACAAAGAACACGGAGGAGAGATGAGTTTTCTTTAAGAGCATATTAAATAAGGGCATTAGTCAATGCATCCCATTGGGTAATAAATTTAAAAGAGCGAACAAAAGTCCTGGATGGCTTAACTCCAATGTAAAAATGCATATAAAAGCAAAGGAGAAGGCCTTCAAAAAATACAAGGTTGAGGGATCATCATCAGCATTCAGACTTTTATAAAGAATGCAACAAGAAATGTAAGGGTGCAATAAGGATGGCTAAGATAGAACATGAAAGACACATAGCGGAGGAGAGCAAAAAAAAATTCCAAGGACAGACCATATTGGCCCCATAAAGAATGAGGAAGGACATCTGGTTACAAAGGATGGGGAGATGGCGAAATAAACAAAAATAGAGCGACAATTTTGAAAAAAAGCCCATTATTTTTTAGCTTTTGCTATAATATATATCCCCCAAAAATATATATAAAACATTTTTTTTCCTCAGTTTAGGCCAATACGTATTCTTTTACATATTTTTGTTAAAAAAAATCGCAATAAGCGTTTATTGATTGGTTTGCACAAAAGTTATAGCGTCTACAAAATAGGGGTTAGTTTTATGGCATTTTTATTAATATTTTTTTTTTACTAGTAAAGCGATCTGTGATTTTTATCGTGAATGCGACATAATGGCGGACACGTCGGACAATTTTGACACATTTTTGGGACCATTGTCATTTTTACAGCGATCAGTGCTATAAAATTGCACTGATTACTGTAAAAATGACACTGGCAGTGAAGGGGTTAACCACTAGCTGGCTAGGAAGGGGTTAAGTGTGTCCTAGGGAGTGATTCTAACTGTTAGGGGGCATGGCTATGAGTGACACATCACTGATCCCGATCACAGGGAGATATGATCAGTGACACTGTCATTAGGCAGAACGGGGAGATGCTTGTTAACATTAGCATCTCCCGTTCTTCCTCTCTGTGAGCCGATCCCCGCGGATATCGAGTCTGCGAAACCCGCGATCCTACTCATAGAGCTTGCGGCAGGGTTGCACGCGTGCGGCCATCGGCGTGCATGTGACCACGCAGCGGCAAATTCAAAGGGATGTACAGGTACGCCCATTTGCGCAGCCCTGCCATTCTGCCAACGTATATGTACATTTGGCGATGGGCAAGCGGTTAATCAAATTTCTCTCAGTACAGGTTTCTAAAAAGCTTGACTTCAGCCATGACCTCTTTGACCAAACAGGAAATAAGCAGCTCCGTCCAATGGGGACATAAAAAATGATAAAACTGATCAAGGTCCTCACCCTTTCCTACTCCTTTAAAAAGTGTTATTACTGTCTGTGCACCCACTGAAGAGATTTTGTTGACTTCCTGTTTCAGAGACCACAGAAGAAAAACCAAATGGGTACAGAAGCAGCAAAAAAAAAAAAAAAAAAAAAAACTGACAGAGGCTCCAGCCACACACACATGTAGAACTGGCAAAAAACTGGCACTTTTTTTTATAAAACATGATGACTGCTGCATTAAGATATGTTTTCTTTTACTGTAGAGACGAGTTGCACTTATCTATTAAAAGTATATGTAAACTGTAACTGAATGTCATTCTGTTCACTAAAGCACTGTGTACAATAAATAAATGCCATAAAATAAAAACTGTTTCTTTTCATTCTTTGTTGCATCTCAGTGCTGCTGATTTCCAGGATCCTCTTTGCAGCCACTCGCTCCAGTAGCTACTCCAGTGATGACCGCATGGCATTCCTCCGATTGTGTTCTCTGATGTTGTCTCTTGTGACAGGGTGACATTGCAGGAGCATGGTTGGGAGACAGGGACAGAATGTTGTCACCCTGCAAACTCATATATTTTATTGAAAGCTGCAAATTAAAAATAATAAAATTACTTTTTAAATTACTTAAAAGTATGGGAATATATATATTTTTTTAAATCATACACACCTAGGCGGATACAGCATCGGACCAATGTTCCCCCGCCAGGACTGATGTTAGAAATCACAGGGCCCCATACAGCTTACCTGACAGGACCCCCTTCCCCCCTCTGAAAGTGATTTATCAGTCCCTTTCTCTGCAGCCTCTGCTGCACAGATGAATTAATAGGAAGTGCTCTGAGACTTCCTGCTTATTCACAAACGGAATCGTAGCAAACAGAGTTTACAATGCTTCAGTGATGAATGGACACAGGAGTGATGTTTCCCGATCACTCACTGTGTTCATTCAGGAAAGGAAGGAGCAAGTAAATTACATATTTACTGGCCCCTTCCCTTTGGTCTCAATTTTAAAACATTCCCCCTGTTTCCCTGCAGTAGCTGCCAGCAGGAGAGGTGGAGAGGGCAGTTGGGGGCCCAGAAAGTAGATGGAAGGGGGCATGTGCTAAAACCAATCCTCCTGCAGTACAGCCAGAGGGGGAAAGAAGAGGAGAAGCTGGCAGCGCAGCAGCAGTTGGCAAAAGAGGATCGGTATCTGCATTACGGAAGTACAGCCGGACCTCCTGCTCAACAGGTGCCCGGGCCCCCTTTTTGAACTGATGGGGCCTGGGCCCAGTACAGGAGGGCTGGCTGTACTGCCTTATCAGTGGCCCTGTCTCCCGCCAGCTCTAAGGCTACTTTCACACTGAGGCACTTTACAGGCACTACAGCGCTAAAAATAGCTCCTGCATAGCGCCTGTAAAGAGCCTCTCCTGTCTCTCCAGTGTGAAAGCCCGAGTGCTTTCACACTGCAGGATGGTAAAAAAAGTCCTGAAAGCCACATCTTTGCAGCGCTGTAGGAGAAGTGTATACACTGCTCCTAAAGCTCCCCTGGAGTGCCGCCAATCCACCAGCAAAGCGCTGATGCAGCAGCACTTTGCGGGCGGTTTTAACCCTTTTTCGTTAAAACCACCTCGCTAGTGGCAGAATAGTGCCGCTAAAACGATGGTAAAGCAGCGCTAAAAATAGCGCCACATTACTGCCAAAGACCACCCGCCCAGACTGAAAGTAGCCTAACACTGACAACCAAATGAACAAACGCGATCAAACACCGCCGATCGCTCGGTTCTCACAGCTCCCTGACTGTAAGTCAGCAGCTCTCTGCTCTGCCCCTGCCACGCTCACTGGAGTGCTAGGCTGTGGAGGGAGGCGGGAGCTCAGGCTTGCAGTGGCTCGCTGAGAGACTGAGCCGGGTGCCTGTCCAGGCATGTGGACAGATCCTGATTCTATGGTCACGATCTTGCCCGAGCCTGGACTGGCTCTGTGACGTCAGCTGACTGTCTGCTGAAAATGATTGATATGAGTGCAGGACGAACTGCACTCCTGCAATCCACAGGAGGAGTACAGCCAAGCTAGGTAAAATCCAGGGGTTAACTGTGTGCCTAACAATGTGTAATGTGTGCTGCTTTTACTTTAGCTTTGCAGGAAGAAGAAACAGCCAGATTTTTGTTTCTTGTACACAGAGTTCTGTGTATTTGTAAACACAGGATTCTATGTGTGATAGGACACAGCCGATCAGTTGACTTCAGCCAAAATCATTGGCTGAAATCAGCTGCCAAACTCATGCTGTGTCCAATCACAGCACGGGTCAGCAGGGGACACGCGCATGTGAACCACCGAACCTGGAAGAAAAAGCCGACGTACAGGTACCTGCCGCCTGCTTGCAGTATATTTACTGTGAAAAATTGGCAGGTGGTTAAAGAGTGGTAGACTGCTAACCTTTAAAGCGATATTAAACCCAAAACAAAAAATCTATTATATTGCAGCTTACCAATCCTTAGAAGCAGTGGCTGTGTTAGTTTTCCTTTTTTTGGCTTTTTTCCCTTTGTTTTTACCTGGTGATCTGACCAGTAACACACCTCCGGTATTAGTGAGACTCTGATCATTTTAATCACCCCTGCCAGTGTTAAATGGATTGTCCCATCTATGTAAACTGATAAATTCTGCTGGAGAGACTTGCTGGCTGGATCACCAGATGAAAATAGAAGAAAGAAAGCCTAAAGAAGAAAACTATTGCAGCCATTACATCTAAAAATTGGTAAATTGCAGATGGGAATAAAAACCTGTTCTAATCCCTCCTCCATCTAAATTCTTTGTGGCAGGCCCCTTTTTTTAACTGGGTTTTTGGTGTGCTTGTCACCTGACAGCATAGTGCAGCCCATTGACTTGAATGGGCTGCCCTACGTGCAACAAACATATGTACCTTTTTTTCACCAGTGAGTCAAGCATGTTTTTACCACTCGTGTTATTGCATTTTTTTTGTGTGCATTTTGTTGCACAGCATATGAACAACAAAACACACAGCTGCTACACGTGTTTGGGGTGCCATTAATTCTTAATCTCAAGCAAGCGAGATGTGCATTTTGCAGTTTTTCTGCGTGAGTTCCTGAATTCCAAAGTGTGAATGGGAACTGAAACTCACAGAAGCACCTGCCATTAGGGATGAGCCGAACAACCCCCCGGTTCGGTTCGCACCAGAATATACCGAACAGGCAAAAAGTTTGGAAGAACACATGAACACCGTTAAAGTCTATGGGACAAGAACATGAAAAATCAAAAGTGCTAATTTTAAAGGCTTATATGCAAGTTATTGTCATAAAATGTGTTTGGGGTCCCAGGTCCTGCCCCAGGGGACATGTATCAATGTTTTTTTTAAACGGACGTTTTTTTCAGGGGCAGTACTTTTTTTAACGCTTAAAGTGAAAGAATAAAAATGAAATATTCCTTTAAATATCGTGCCTGGAGGGTGTCTATAGTATGTCTGTAAAGTGGCGTATTTTTCCTGTGTTTAGAACAGTACCACAGCAAAATTACATTTCTAAAAGGAAAAATTGTAATTTAAAACTGATCACGGCTGTAATAAATTGTCAGGTCTCGGCAATATAGATAAAGCTCATTGAAAAAAATGGCATGGGGTCCCCCCAGTCCATTACCAGGCCCTTTGGGTCTGGTATGGATATTAAGGGGAACCCCGGACCAAAATTGTAAAAAAAATAGCGTGGGGGGTCCCCCTAAAATCCATACCAGGACCTTCAGGTCTGATATGGAAATTAAGGGGATCCCTTTGCCAAATTTTTAAAAACATGGCATAGGGGTCCCCCCAAAATCCATACCAGACCCTTATCCGAGCACGCAACATAGCAGGCAAAGGAAAAGAGGGGGGACAAGAGAGCGCCCCCCCACTCCTGAACTGTACCAGGTCACATGCCCTCAACATGGGGAGGGTGCTTTGGAGTAGCCCCCCAAAGCACCTTGTCCCCATGTTGAAGCCCCATGGTGTCAGAGGGGGGCATGGTGACCCGTTTATGTCACCGGGTGGCCCCACCCTCAGTTAAATAAAAACTGTTACCCAGAAGAAGCGTAATTCGGTGGGAGCCTCCCATGGAGGCAGAACGGTTGTGGCTTTTTTATTTTTCCATTGCTCTTTGGAAGTGACTTTGGCTTGTGACCCCGACTACAAAACTTTTCTCCTGCATCAACCTAGGCTTGTGACCTCGACTATGAAACTCTCTCCTGCACCAACCTTGGCTTGTGACCCCAACACTGATCATCGGTCTAGCAATTCAGACTTTCCTATCTCTCGCAGACCTGGGAACTGAGCTTGCCTGACGTTGTCAGCCATTGGTCTCCACTCATTACAGGTATTCTAACACCTTTAAATGTATATTTACAAATTGAGAGCTAAGGCACTGCTACCTCTATACCTCTCAACTGTCCCTTATTGGGAAGGAATGTTCCTGTTTTAGAATCTAATCACTCTGTCCCTCTTTCCTTCTAAGTTGTCCCACTTTTAATCCTGATTTATAGACAAAAAGTTTCATACTACTCCAAATCTTTTATCCCACCTCTAAATCATTGCATTGAACATTTTGAAATCTAATATAAAAAAAAGCAGTAAAAAAAAATCAATTGTGGTGTTAACCATTCATTTTATGCATTATAATTCTTTGTGGTCCACAAAATGGTACGCGGTAGTGGTATGTCCTTGGCTTCTGTGCTAAAATGTGTCCATCTTTTTGTCTACAAACACTAGTGTCAGGAGATTTGGTAATGTAACTTCTATGCTGCCCAATTTTCTCCAGGCTGGAAGCTCAGACACGAGGAAGGAAAGCATTGCCTCTACCAAAATGTCCGTCTGCACATGGAGACATATTGCAGAATAGTAAATCAGTATTTGGAAAAGATCAGCTGCCTGGTACTCACAGACAAAACTGGTCGCTAGACTCATGCCCTCTGTCTGACTTTTTTGGGCATGGTTTCCAAAGTTCAGTTCTCCTGTAAAGAAATGTACATACAATATATTTTACATAAATGATACAACAGTGGAATAATTAATAACAATTATCAATGTTATTATTTCTGCTGTTGTTATTCAGACTATTACAGCCACAATGTTAAAATAATGTACAATCAGTAGAGTAAATGGCAATTATTAGATTAAACTGGGCTACAGCATCTTATTCCTGCTTTGAACGTCAGGATTACAAGATATATTTGGGTAGGCTGATCATGTAATAAAGTAGAAGCTGGATTATACATGTCTATGATCTCCTCTGGAGGTCACATCACCCCTCCTAGAACGACTAAAACCTATTAATCCTGCACTGCAATAGGAGTCTCTGCCTTCCCATTCATAACTCTGTGACAGTTCATCATCACTGCTGAAATAATGACTTTTATTCTTAGGACTGTCATATTCTCCAATAGCCAAACATCTAGCATTTAGCAGCTCATAAGTTTGCTGTAATAAATTTGCTGTAATAACTTTGCTTTTATGTACATTATTCTAGTCTTCATTAAAGATCTTGCATTTTCAGTGAATTTTTGTTTGAACTCGAGTTTTGAGCTTTCTGAGTAGCTTAGCTGAAAGCCGTTGTTTGGCAAGATTCTGGGAATTCTACTTGCTTGCTGTGGCAGATATTTTTGTAAATAGTAGTTCATAAAACTGCAGTTTAACATTAAGGCCCCATGCACACGAGATACTGTTAAACGCGCGTTCAGAGGCAGTTGAACACTTTTTTCAACTGCCCCTGAACGCATGCAATGTTATCCTATGTGTCCATGTACACAGTCTTGTTTTTTCCAGTTTTTATGCAGTTGCGTTTAGCCTCGTTTTTCCAGAAGCAAAAAAATGGGTTCAGACACTTTGCTTTTCCACGTTTCAGACGCGTTTAGTCGCGTTTGCGTTTATAAGCGTTTTTAAAGGAACCCAATTTTTTGGACCAGAAATATGATGGTAAACCATAAAAAATACAAAAAACTGTTGGTTTAAAATGTCGTAATTACTTTAGATAGTTCATAGAGCATATATACTCACTGATGCAATGCCATAAAAAAACTCTAGTTGTTTAGGTAGCTTAGACAATGAGGAATGCCTCCACTTCTTTGCCCCAACCCTTCATCCAATTTCTAATCTAATCAGTGACTCCACCTAGTCTGACCAAAGCATAGCAATGTCTTTTTTCACAAAGAAAAAGAAAACCTGCATACCAATGTCTAGTCAGCCCCAACCCCCATGTTTCCATGTTGAACACCCATCCTTCATGAATGAATGAATGAATGAATGATTTGTATAGCGCTACAACTGCGAACTGAATCGCCTCTAGGCGCTGTCTGCTCTTGTTGTGATGCCATGTTTAAAAGAGGTGGGTCTTGAGTTTTTTCCTGAAGGCCTGATGGTTTTCTTCCATGCGGATGTTGTTTGGTAGAGCATTCCATAGCGGGGGTCCCTGTACTGCGAATCTTCGCTCTCCCTTCGATTTGTAGCGGGCTTTAGGGATGAGAAGGCGATTTTGGTTTGTTGTTCGAAGGCTGCGATTTGGTATGTATTTTTCTATTTTCTCACAAAGGTATTGAGGTGCATTTCCTTGTGTACATTTGTGGGTGAGGCAGAGGGTCTTGAATGTGATCCTCTCTTTTACCTTGAGCCAATGGAGCATCCTTAGGGATGGGGAGATGGATTCCCAGGGTTTCTTTCCGGTGACTAATCTCGCTGCTGTGTTTTGGACAATTTGAAGGGGCGCAATCTGGTAATCCGGTAATCCTATGTAGAGGGAGTTTGCATAGTCGAGACGCGAATTGATGATCGTTCCTACTACTACCGATTTTTCCTTTTCCGGGATGAAGGGGATGAGTCTGCGTAGCATGCGAAGGAGATGGTGGGATCCGCTGATTACGGATCCTATTTGTGCCTCCATTGTCATCTCTGAATCAAAGATAACTCCGAGGCTTTTGGCTTTGTTGCTTGGAAGGATGGTCTGTCCCAAGATGGTTGGTGGTGTCCAAGGGGTCTTCGTCTTTTTCCTTGAGTTTGCGTCGAGGAGCAGTAATTCTGTTTTTGATCCATTTAGTTTGAGGGAGCTAGTGGTCATCCAGTCATCTATCAATGTGAGACATTTTCCTAGTTCCTGATATTGGTCTTTTTGTCCGGTGATCCGGAAATACAGTTGAGTGTCGTCCGCATATGAGTGGAAGCACAGATCCAATTTGATAATAATTTTGAAGAGTGGCCGGATGTAAATGTTGAACAGTACTGGTGACAATGGTGATCCTTGAGGGACTCCATAAGTGATTGCCCGGGTTTCCGAAGTGAAGGCTCCTAGTTTCACTGTTTGTGACCGGTTTCCTAAGAAGGAAGCGAACCATGGAAGATCTACATCTGTAACTCCTGCCACTTCCTTGAGGCGGCTGAGAAGCGTGTTGTGGTCCACTGTGTCGAACGCCGCACTGAGATCCAGCAATACCAGAAGACGCGATTCTCCATCATCCGCTGCTTCTAGGGCATCATCCCATATTTTCAGAAGTGCCGTTTCTGTGCCATGGCCTGGGCGGAAGCCCGATTGTAGTGGGTCCAGGAGCTTGTGTGTGTCCAGATGAAGTTGAAGCTGTTGTACTACTGCTTTCTCCATGATCTTGGACATGGTTGTCAGGCTTGTTACCGGTCTGCGATTGTTCATGAACCTGAAACTTTTTTCCACAAGCCACCCCCCTTCTCCCAAGCTAGGCTTGTTCACACCTCATCAAGAGCAACATCAGGAGCATTTCCTGACATATATTCAATATGTCAGGAAAGATCCATTTCCAAAAAAAAAAACACAGAAAGAGAGGCAAATGCAAGTGTACAACTGCCCTCTCTGCTGCTGCTCACTCTGATCAAAATGTCAGAAATAGTTAATAATACATGCTTTCTGAGCTTGGGGAGGGTCTATATGATGTTATCTTTACAAGCGCTTATAAAACACGGCTAAACGCGGCATGAAACGTGGCAAAACGCGCGTTTTTAAATGCATGTTTCTGCTTTTTAAAACATGCATTCAGCAGAGTTTGCATTGGCGTCTCGTGTGCATGGGGCCTAACAGGCAATCTATATCATACAGTCGCGTATTGCAATGCATGAACATGGACCTGTAGCAACACCACCCCCTTAACACTCATTTTGATTATTGTGCTCAATTTAAAATTTTAATGTTAAAAGAGATATGGCAATAGTTCAAGCAGGGCTACTTGACAGGGCTGGTAGTCATACGTCAGGGCTCTTACAAGTTACAAGTGGTTGGAGACCCAGACTTGTAACTCACAAAATAATCTTTAAACACTTGTACAGTCACTGATCAAGTCTATCTCAATCCATAGACTGGCTTCCTTCGGGTTCCCCAAGCATTAAATATTGCAGGAACCATAGGTCTCAAGCCCATGAGTGTAAAATACAGCACTCACTCTTACCTTACCACTCGAACACTGGACACACCACCCTTCACTACAAAGACAGAGCCCGATTTGTTATTGAACACCTTTCTCTCTTCATTACCCAGGCCATAAACAAGAAATGTCTGCTTAGGTTCAGGTAGAAAAAACGTTTTACTCCACTAAGGGATAAATGTAACAGCCGTTCCATTGACAAACAGAGATTTCATCGGATAAGGCAAACATTTTCTTGTTTTCAGGGTAATTCTGGTGCTCAATTATTCTTTATTGTAGAGACTACTTCCAGCCTGTTTCTCCCAAGTAGTTTTTTTCTCCCATATGGAGTACATCGTCTCCCAAAATGGTATCCACCGATCATTACACAGTCCCTTTTTCTCGTACATCAAAATGGGGAATCCATCTCCCCACAGTCCACAGGCAAAACTCCACTGCCTTAACGCCACCCACCTATTCATTTATAACATATTCTGAAGTGAAAAGCTTATTACCAGGCAACCAAAAAGCAATATTTCCCCTAAAGAGGTTCTACTTACTGGCTAGCTCTACCTGAGTATCCATCACCTAAACTCTTTCATCAGAGATTACTATGTTTCAGGATTTGTTTCAGGATTTTGTCATCTCAGTGGTACAGAAGAAATCCAGAAGTAGTATCAGTGGCCAACAATCTAAGAGGACGCTTCTCCCACTGACCACCAATGCAAGGGGGCCTTCTTCACTGATCACTGGTGGCCAGTAGATAGGTGCCCTTCTTCATTGTTGGTTATCAGTGGAGAATTAAACCCTTGCATTGTTGGTCAGTGGAGTGCTTCCTTAGATTGGTGGTTGGTTACATTTGTGGTCAATGGAGAGGTGTCCCCTTACATTGCACTGTCTATCTTGGTGGTCAGTGTAGTGCTCCCTAAAAAGGCTGCTTTTCCAATTACCAAAAAAGTAAGGGAGCACTACACTGATCACCAAGTCATTGTTGGCTATTTACATTTACTAACCTTCTGGTTTGGTATTGGGACAAAATTGCACTTCATGTTCTGGGGGCCCAGGTATATGCTTTTACCTCTACTTTGAGTGGCGCCAAAAGCCAAAAGCCAAAAGCAATCAAACTAGGCCAAAATTATGTGTATACCCCAAAAGTCTTCATGGCAATTTTATTCATCTGTAGGCGTGGCTTTATCAGCTAAGCACACCCTCCTGCTTGCATGACTGAACTAAGGGCAGATTGATTCCAGGAAGTAAATGCTACATGAATCATCTGCCCTTACTCAAGATGGCCATGGATAGAAATGCTGGGGGGGGGGGGGGGAATGTTGTTGTTTCTCAAAGTGATTTCTCAACAAAGTAAAGCATGAAGACATAGATGGATAGGTGAATTTGTACTATTAAAAATGAATTAAAAATGAATTAAATAGCGTTTTCAGTTTAGAATGCTCAAATGCAATTAGGTTCTGCTTTAAGACCATGCATTTTGGTGTTTGGGTATCATTAGATCTCAGTAATACTGTGTGTATAATAATAATAAGTCCATCCGCTTAAAAAAATGAATTTTGTTTTCTTAGCAAAACTTCTTCTATAAACAATCTGTATTTAATTACCGTAGTATTAGATTTGCTCTTGTCTACGAATTGTGATGAAGATTTCTTACGTTTTCTGGATCAGAGAACAGAATTTTGCATCATTTCCCGGAATATCCAAGAAATGGACCCTACTTGTCCTTGTTAAAGAAATGTTGGCAGCTTTAAAGGCAAACTGGAATTTCGAGGGGAAAAACTGTATAAATATTGGATTTTCCATAATGACATGGAGACAAATTTAGCAATCTCCCTACTGTTAAATGAGGGGAGAAGCTATAAAACTCCTACGGTTCATCTATTAAACTGTCTTTTAAAATGGGTAACATATAAACAGAATAAATTGCAGTTTCATTCAATATGTAAAATAACAGTCTATGTCCCTTCTACAGTTGCTGCCCATGAAAATGCATTTGTCACTTAAAGGGAACTGAACAGGAGCTAGACCTGGAATGGATGCGCATTGTAGTATATGCTCACTCTCACAACCTGGGAGCACATTTTTGGAGGGGCAGGCATGCCATTATGTACAGTGAGGGGGAAAAAAGTATTTGATCCCCTGCTGATTGTGTAAGTTTGCCCACTGACAAAGAAATAATCAGTCTATAATTTTAATGGTAGGTTTATTTTACCAGAATAACAATAACTACAAAAATATCCAGAAAAACGCATTTCAAAAAAGTTATAAATTGATTTGCATTTTAATGAGTGAAATAAGTATTTGATCCCTTCGCAAAACATGATTTAGGTGGCAACACCCTTGTTGGCAATCACAGAGGTCAGACGTTTTTTGTAGTTGGTCACCAGGTTTGCACATATTTCAGGAGGGATTTTGTCCCACTCCTCTTTGCAGATCCTCTCCAAGTCATTAAGGTTTTAAGGCTGACATTTGGTAACTCGAACGTTCAGCTCACTCCACATATTTTCTATGAGATTTAGGTCTGGAGACTGGCTAGGCCACTCAAGGGCCTTAATGCGCTTCTTCTTGAGCCCCTCCTTTGTTGCCTTGGCCATGTGTTTTGGGTCATTGTCATGCTGGAATACCCATCTACGACCCATTTTCAATGCCCTGGCTGAGGGAAGGAGGTTCTCATCCAAGATTTGATTGTACTTGGCCCCTTCCATCATCCCTTTGATGCGCTGAAGTTGTCCTGTCCCAAGCAGAAAAACACCCCCAAAACATAATGTTTCCACCTACATGTTTGACAATGGGGATGGTGTTCTTTGGGGGTCATAGGCAGCATGCTTCCTCCTCCAAACACGGCGAGCTGAGTTGATGCCAAAGAGCTAGATTTTGTTCTCATCTGACCACAACACTTTCACCCAGTTCTCCTCTGAATCATTCAAATGTTCATTAGCAATTTTTATATGGGCCAAGCTGATTGGCGATGGTCTGGTAGCCCATTCCAGCCTTGTGTGGGTCTACAATCTTGTCCCTGACATCCTTGGACAGCTCTTTGGTCTTGGCCATGGTGGAGAGATTGTAATCTGATTGATTGAGTTCTTCTGTAGACAGGAGTCTTTTATACAGGTAACAAGATGGGATTAGGAGCACTCCCTTTAAGCGAGTGCTCCTAATATCAGCTCATTACCTGTACAGAAGACACCTGGGAGCCAGAAATATTGCTGATTGATAGGGGATCAAATACTTATTTCACTCATTAAAATGCAAATCAATTTATAACTTTTTTGAAATGTGTTTTTCTGGATAGTTTAGTTGTTATTCTGTCTGTCACTGTTAAAATAAACCTACCAATAAAATTATAGACTGATCATTTCTTTGTCAAACGTACAAAATTAGCAGGGGGATCAAATACTTTTCAAATACAGGAAAGGTTTGACGGAACGAATCTGTCGGACAATTCGACCGTGTGTGGGCTCCATCGGACCTTTGCTGTCCAAAAATCTGACGGACTTTAGAAATAGAACATGTTCCTATTGAGAAATCCGTTTGTGTGTATGTTAGTTCGATAGAAAAAAAACAACGCTAGGGCAGATATTGGATACTGGCTATGAACTTCCTTATTCTAGTCTGGTCATACGTCATCATGTTCGAATCCGTCAGACTTTGGTGTGATTGTGTGTGGCCAAGTCCGTTCATTCGGAAAGTCCATCGGAACCCCGCCGAAAGTCAGTCGGGAAGACCGTCGGACCTAGTCCGTCGCAAAGTCTGGTTGTGCTGTGTAATTTGGCCCCCTGTATCACCTGAAATACCTGGCTGATCCTGCCTGGCTATGCCCTCCCCTCTGTAAACTGACCACGGTGTATCATGGCTTCTGAGCCCTGACACTGTGGTCAGTTTACGTCCCTCCGTCATTCGCAGCCACGTCGTGCCTGCAGAAATCAGTCTTCAGGTCCAAAGATTTCTGGCCTGGACCTGCTGATCGGTTCTGAATAATGAAATGCCTCCTCTGCCTTTGTAATATAAACACAGGCAGAGGAAGTGATGTCACCTCCCGTCCTGGAATTCTTTTCCGTTCCAGAGCACGGAGAGAGGACATCTAAAAGTAAGTTGCACCAAACCCTACACTGACACAGTACACGTAGGCACACATTTCACCCCCCCCCCATCACCTCCCGATCACCCCCCAGTTAACCCCTTCACTTCCTTTTACTGTGTCACCAATTGCAGTTTTCATATTTTTCACTAATCACTGCATTGGTGCCACTTGTGACACTAATCAGTGTTAGGGAAGCTAGTAAAAGGTCTAGGGTACCCCCAAACCCCGCTAATAAAGGTTTAACCCCTTAAATGCCCCCCAGTTAACCCTTTCACCCCCTGTTACCAGTGTCACTAGTAGATCTATTTTCTGATCGCCGTATTAGTGTCACGGGTGATGCTAGTTAGCCAGTTAGGTGGTTAGTTTCACCGTCAGGTTTTTGTAGCATCAGGGTACCCCCCATATATTACCTAACAAAGGTTTTAACCCCCTGATTGCCCCCTAGTTAACCCTTTCACCCCCTGTCATCAGTGATCACCGTATTAGTGTCACAGGTGACGCTGGTTAGTTAATTATTTTTTATAGCGTCAGGGTACCTGCCGTATATTACCTAGTAAAGGTTTAACCCCCTGATCACCCGGCGGGTGGCATCAGTTAGGTTTTAACATCAGTTAGGGTGAGCATCAGCCCCAGGCAGCGTCAGATTAGTGCCAGTAGCGCTAACACCCACGTGCGCACCATACACCTCCCTTAGTAGTGTCTGCACGGATCAAAATCTTTGAACTGATCAGATCTATACTAGTGTCCCCAGTAGCTCCCAAAAATGCAGCATTAGCGGGATAAGCCCAGATACCTGCTAGCCCCTGCATTTAGCCCCTCAGCCCAGCGCACCAAAGTGCAGTATCAATCGATCACTGTCACTTACAAAAAACAACACACATAACTGCAATGTTCGCAGAGTCAGGCCTGATCCCAGCGAATTTTTTTCGGTAGCGATTGAAGCAGTTGCTGACAACCAGTTGCTCTTTTTGCCGGTGGTCGCACTAGTTGTACCTGTAAATTTAGAGGCAAAAATGTCCAAACAAATGTACACTAGTGAAGAGGCCTACATGTATCTGAGCATGATAGATGAGAGTAAAGAGGAAGTCACCCATCTGTCAGATTCAGGCTCAGAATACGAACCGGTAGACAGCAGCAGCACCCTGACAGATAGCTCTGACAACGGAGTAGTGGTCCCTGATAAGGTCTTCTTCTGTTGTTAAGGTACAAGAAACGCAGGGCTCTTGTATGGAGCAGAGAGCCAGTACTAGTGCCGCTCATTCTTCTGGTGATCTGGCAAGCCCCAGCGGCCTAGTACACCCTGGTCATAAATCCAGCACTGCAGTATCACGTGGTGATGTGGCAAGTCCCATAAGTGCAGTGTAAGCTGGTGCAGTGGCTAGCACAAGTAGGGTCCCGCAGCCACCAAGAAGACAAACACAGGCCCGTCGAGCCCATAGTGCCCTTCCTGCAGAATATGCCAATCCTAATTGGAAGCCCACCACTTCTGCAGCACCCGTACTTCCCCCATTCACTGGCCAAACTGGAATTCAGGTGGAAAATCAAGTTTTTTTTAAAAAGAATACCTGTCACGACCTATTGCTATCATTAGGGATATTTACATTCCCTGTGATAACAATAAAAATTATTTAAAAAATTAAAGAAACAGTGTAAAAAAAAAAAAAAAAAAAGCAAAATAAATAATAAAAAAATATATAAATTAAAATGAAAAAAAGTGTATTTTTTTTAAAAGAAAATTGCGTTTGAAAAATCCCTGCGCAAATACTGTGTGAAAAAAAAATTGCAACACCCACTATTTTAATCTGTAGGGCCTTTGCTTTAAAAAAATATATCATGTTTGGGGGCTCAAAGTAATTTTCTAGCCACTTGAAGACAAAGCCCTTTCTGACACTTTTTGTTTACATGTAAACAAAAAGTGTCAGAAAGGGCTTTGTCTTCCAGTGGTTAGAAGAGTGGGTAATGTGTGGCAGGACAGTTCAAAACCCTCAAATTACCCCATTTTGGAAAGTAGACACCCAAAGCTATCTGCTGAGAGGCATGTTGAGTCCATGGAATATTTTATATTTTGCCACAAGTTTCGGGAATATAATTAATTTTTTTCACAAAGTTGTCACTAAATGATATATTGCCCACGCATGACATGTTTATATGTGGAATTACACCCCAAAATACATTTTGCTGCTTCTCCTGAGTATGGGGATACCACATGTGTGGGACTTTTTGGGAGCCTAGCCGTGTACAGGACCCCGAAAACTAATCACCGCCTTCAGGCTTTCTAAAGGAATTCTTATCGGAAAAAGCTCTAAAGGTTTTCCCGTCGGAATTCTGACGGAATTCCGATCAAACTGTCTTGCCTTTACACGGTCACACCAAATCCTGGCGGTCAATAACACAGCAACATACAACACGTTCGATGGCACTATAAAAGGGAAGTTTAATGCTTCCGAGCATGCGTCGAATTGTTTCCGAGCATGCGTTGGAATTTTGCGTGTCGGAATTGCATACACACGATCGGAATTTCCGATAGAAAGGTTTTCCGACGGAAAAATTAAGAACAGGCTCTCAATCTAAAGTCCATCGGAAATGCCGACAGAAAAAGACCGATGGGCATACACACGGTCGGAAAATCTGATGAAAAGCTCCCATCGGACTGTTTCCATCGGAAATTCCAGCCGTGTGTACGCGGCATAAGGGTGTAAAATTGTGATTTTACTCCTCACTACCTATCACAGTTTTGGAGGCCCTGAAATGTCAAGAAAGCACAAAACCCCAAAGAGGCATGGTGAGTATTTTGGCGCTTTCATTTGTTTTTGAAAATGAAGAAAGAAAAGGAAACTTTATTTTTTTTTCAATTTTAAAAACTTTGTGACAAAAAGCGAGATCTGTAAAATACTTAACATGCCTCTCAGCAAATAGCTTGGGGTGGCTACTTTCCAAAATGGGGTAATTTGGGGGGATTTTGTGCTATCTTGGAATTTTCGGGGTCCTGTACATGGCTAGGCTCCCAAAAAGTCTCCCACATGCGGTATCCCTGTACTCAGGAGAAGCAGCAGAATGTATTTTGTGGTATAATTTCATATATGCCCATGGCATGTGTGAGCAATATACCATTTCAGTGACAACTTTGTGTACGAAATAATTTAATATTCAATGTGCTCAACATACTTCTCAGTAAATTCCTTGGGGTGTCTGCTTTCCAAAAGGGGGTCATTTGGGGGGGGGGGGGGGGTTGTACTGCCCTGCCATTATAGCACCTCAAGGAATTAGATGGGCAGTCAAAAACGAAAAGCTGCATAAATTCCAGAAATTGTACCCTATTTTGAAGACGCTATAACTTTTGTTCAAACAAGGAAAAAAATACGCTTATTGAATTTTTTTTGTTACCCGAGACATGAGGCTGAATGCATTTTGGCCTAAATATATGACTAAAATTGAGTTTATTGTATTTTTTGTATAACAAAAAGTAGAAAATATCATTTTTTTAAAAAAAAATTCTGTCTTTTTTCGTTTATATTGCAAAAAATAAAAACTCCAGAGGTGATCAAATACCACCAAAAGAAAGCTCTATTTGTGAGGAAAAAATTACACAAATTTAGTTTGGGTACACCATTGCATGACAGCGCAATTACCAGTTAAAACGACACAGTGCCAAATAGTAAAATGGTAAAATCTAGTAGTTAAGAAGGTATAAATCCACATTGGAATGCACAGCTTTTAAAGTGTTACTAAACCCACAACAGTAAAATCAGTATGTATATGCAGTAAACCATGCTTGTTATACTCACTGTGGAACCTAATGGGTTAATCCTCTGCATTATATAAAAAGGCTGTTTGATCCTGTCTTCGCTGATCCTTCCCTTCTTCCACTGTCCCCAATCCATCTCCTAATAGTACAGAACTAGGGGACAAGCTGCACTTGTTCAGTTTGTGTGTAGTGCTAGAGTTTTTTTCTTGGGAGAAAAAGTGCATGTGATCAGCACTGTCCAGATAGAGGGTCAGAAGTCCTGCAGCCTCATTGGACAGTCATAGGAGAATGAAAATGCCCCCTGCAAGCTTTAACCAGACACTGCTGATGAGAAAAGGTATTTAGCAGTTTATATTTACTACAATAATTGCATTTCCATGTTCTGTGTACTGTGGGAGGCCAGTTAGTGAATGCCGGGTCCTGGGTTTAGTAACACTTCAAGTGAATAGTGGGAATATTAGGTGGGATGACTTGGAGTTGGTTGGGATTTTATGAACATTTTTTATGAACATTTTAACATTTTGATGAGCTCTCTGTCATGTTAGAGGTCTGTTAGTTCAACTTTTGAATGAAAAAGTAGTAATGGTGACAATGGAGATGCTGGTAAGTGTTGGGTAGCATTCATTATGACTCTTTTCTGTCATAAATGTAGGGCTGTATGTAGCACCCTCCTAGCATAGATTGGTAGGCAAATTTAGCTTTAGCTCATTCTGTAGTCAAGGGATCAGTATTTTTTTGTTCTGGCCTGTGTAGGGTTTAAGAGCTTGGGAGTTTGATTGCTTCCCACTGCCCCTGAAAGAAGCTTCCTGAGCTTAGGGCAGGAGATTCAAATCAACCAGCCTGAACATTTATTGGCTTTAAGCCAATCCCAGGATAGGAAGTCTCCAGTAGGTGGCTGGAATGGAGATACAGGAAAGGGTTCCTTCTCCTCAAGAGGGTTTCAAAGGTGCAGGGACTGGTGCTCTTAGGAAGCCCATGGACTATACAACTGCTGTAGAGGCCTCAGAGGTGCTAGGACTGATCGCTTGAATGGACTTTGCTCAGAGCTGATTAAAGAATCATGCCACAAGGGATCTGGCTCAAAGAGGTGCCATCTCACCAATGGACCATATCTGGAAAAAGCTGGAAGGAGGCAGCTGTCCTGGGGACTTTTGAGTAGTGACCTTTAATTGATCACTGTGACCGTGTGCTGGAAGCTGCACTGGGTACCAGTAGTTATGCATAGGAGCAAGGTAACCAGATGCCCAAAGACTTGCCCAATGGTGTTCAGCTGTGCGCCCTTGAAATGTTCACCATTACTACTACAATTACTTGGAGAGCCTGTCCTCTATTTACTAACTACTGAGTATTGTGGAGTACCCTGGGAGCTGTGGGCTTGGAGGATTAGATTAATACATGCTTCTTTTCTCCAAATTGGAGGTGAGAGTTTTGGGAGACTGGAGGGAGCATGTGGAAGATCATCACCTATTTCAGAGTGGAGCAGGTCACTTAAATAACAGATGGTCTTCAGTATCATCATACTGGAAGAAAT
The DNA here is from genome assembly GCA_028564925.1 of Lithobates sylvaticus. Lineage (NCBI taxonomy): Eukaryota > Metazoa > Chordata > Amphibia > Anura > Ranidae > Lithobates > Lithobates sylvaticus. Next base: position 83,905,060 of record CM053026.1, read on the forward strand.
ATCTCTATAGACTGGGAACTGAGTTGATGGACATTTATTTTGCACCTTTTTTAAGATTTTATTATGTGTGTTTAGGTTCCCACATCACTGGTCATATTACAGTTTACACTGTCATAAATTGTGTATTATTATTACACTTTAAACACTTCTTCTTATACCAATTTCTTAGCAGCGCTACATTATTTATTATTTCATCCACTTCCTTCTACCCCCCATGGTTTTCATTGTGCTGTAGTGATGATGGACAAAAAGTTTGAAACAGCTGTATGCAGTTTGAGATAAATGGCTCTATAATATAAGGCTGTGCTATAAATGTGAATGACCAGTTGGCCCAGGGCCAAAAAGTAAAAATGGCCATGGCTCCACCTACAATCCTAAAATTAGATATAAAGCCTTATTTTGGGGAAATGTGAGTGAAGTTAGACAAGTACATACCGTCTGTTTTCAGAAGGTGATATTGCGCTTTGTTTTTTTTAACCTAATTATTGCAATATTATAAGTCAGAACCCCAGCTACTCAACCAGTTGCTCAACTGCGCAGTTGGATGGAAATCCACAACCCGCAATAAATCATTAATAGTGTGACATCACCCAGCGCACATAAAAATCAGTTTAAATAAACAGTTCCTAACCCGCTGGGCTTCATAAAATCTCGGCATGCAATGTCCAGTGTAAGACTCAGCACGATCTTTGAAAAAACACTTTAGAGAAAGCCAGTAGTAAGGCTATCTTTTCTACCAAAAGGAGACAGGAGCTGCACGGTACATTAAAAACAGGGAAGAATAAATACCGGAGAATATATGGCTCATCTTTACTAATGGCGTGAATAATCATACATGAAAAAAATAAAACGCATGTACCTCTGAAGGTAAACCGCTTTCCCCTGCTCAGCTATAAAGTTGCTGTACTGAGGCTCGCTCCTGGCATGACTAGAAAATCATTTTACCTATCCATTTAATGGTATCCCCTAGGAGTCAGTAACTGGAAAGGCCATTCTGTGAACTTCCTGTTCAGCTGCAATAGTGGAGATTTTCAGCTGAAACACAAACGCTTGCTGGTTTTCATTTACCCATGTCCGTTCTTGTCTTTTCTCTATTTCCCTCGCAGCTCCATCTCCTTCTCTCATTCCTGCTCTTGAGGGCTTATTGCAAGAGCAGTAACGGTACAAACCCATAGTAACCCATCACGTCACCAGCCTTCGGGTTTGTTGTTGGAAAAGCAAAACTTATGTATCAATTTTGTGTGAAATGGGTTACTGTTTTGCATATGGCTTTCTGCCCTATAAGGCCACATTCACATGGGCAATGGGGTGTGGATGGATTTCTGCATTCAGGGACAGCTAAATGCCACCTGTGGTGCAACACTCTGTGCTACAAACTGGCTGACTAACTGCAACTATTATGTGAGCGGCTGGGACTCAGGGATGGTTGTGGTCAGATGAGCAGCTACATGCAAACAACAGCGACGCTGGCTATTAATTTGTACAGAGTAAAAACTTGACAACTGCTGTGTAGTGCAGGTGGCGTTTAGTACAACCGGCAAGAATCTACTGATTACCGCAGATAGTGAATGTAGCCTAATCAAGCCAGCGGATTCCGCTGCCCATACACTGGTAAATTTTTGTATGAACATTCGTGCAAAAAATTTCATCAGTACATTTTCTAATGCCATAAGACGGTTGACAAAAAGTACTTTGAAATTTCATTTGCTGATAACATTCGATTTTAAAATAAATGGAATTTCCAGAAAAAAGTCACATTCACTGAGTTTTGTTCGCTTGAGAAAAAATTTCCATCCAGCTCCTTTTATTTTTTGTCGATATGGTCAATATGGTTGACTGTCAAAGTGACCTTATTAATGATTAGAATATTGATGAACGTTCTGAAATTGAAGAGTACAAAAGGCAATGGAACTTAAGGTACGGTATTACTCCTTGTATACCACTACCACCTTGTATACCACTTATTACTCCTTGTATACCACTATAGTTACTGTTGTAACTTGTTGCTATTTGCACTCATTTGTAAAACGCTTTCTCTCGTTTTCTGAAAAACACATTTAGGAAAGCTTTATTGTCAAGGCTGGAGATTTTTTAGCGTTGTGAAAATAAGTGGGGGTGTGGATGTGTGTTTATTTGAAATGGTTGGGAATGTATAGTATGTTTGTTTATAAGAACACGCTAGTTAAGGTATAACTAAAGCCATAACTTTTATGGTTAAATCCACTGTGGTTTTTTTGAGACCTGTGTTCTAATAGAGGGATTTCCCTTCACTTCCTGTCCTTCAGACATGACAGGAAGTAAGAAAATATCTGTGCGAGAGAATTCCCCTCTTATGCCCCATACACACGGTCAGATTTTCCCATGGATTCTGTCCTATCGGACAATGTTGTCGTAAAATCCGACCGTGTGTAGGCACCATCGGACAGTGTACGTCGGATTGTCCGACGGACAAAGTCCTATCTCCTGCTGGATAGATTTTTCGACAACAAAGTCCGATCACACCAAATCCGATCGTGTGTATCGAATTCCGACGGACAAAGTGCTACGCATGCTAAGATCACATTACAAGACCAAAGCTATTGGCTACTAGCCTCTACGTAGTCCCGTCGTAGGCAACAAACGTCACCACGTTCAGAATGATCGGATTTTCCGACAACTTTGTCCGACCGTGTGTACGCAACACCAACATCGGACAAAGTACGACGGACATGATCCGACGGACCTGGTCCGCGGATAATCCGAGCGTGTGTATGGGGCATTAGACTAAGGAAACCAGTCTTCAACTGCTTGAGCTCCTTCCTGTCAGGGCTGGGCTCTCAGCAGCTTCCTTCTCTGTGCTTAGGCTGCTCAGCTGTCGGATAATTGCCAGCACTCCTCGTTCCACAGTGACTCATCTGGTGATCATAACCTGCTCGTCAGTCCTGCCTACAGCCAGCACCTTCTGGTTATTTAAACTGTCTTGTTCATTCCTTTTGTTCCTTTGCCTGATCAACATATCTGCAGATTCTCTGCTGTGTTTCTGTGAAACACATTGCCCGGCTGACATCCCTTTTGGTTCCTAATCCTGTTCTTCTGCCTCTGACTATGCTGATCTCTAGTTTCCTGATTACAGGCTTGTCTGACTACCCGCTTTGGCTCCCGATCCCTGGCTTATGTTTGGCTATGTTTACTGATCTGTACCATTTTTACCATTACATTAAAATATGTGATTTTTACTGCATTTTCTGTCTCAGTCTGATTCATGGTTCATGATACTAACTTACTGATTACAACCTACCGGCCCCTTAAACTATGGCTTTCACTCACAACATTCCATAGAAACAGCCCTACTAAAATTCAACTGCTAAAATGCCCCTTACTTATTTATACTACTCGACCTTTCTGCTACCTCTGAAACTGTTCACTACTCTCTTCTCCTCAAAAAGCTCAGCTCCCTTGGCCTCCAAGACTTTACTTTTTTTTTTTCTGGTTCTCCTCCTACCGTTCACAGTGTTCCTTCAGCATTGCCTATAACTCTGTCTCCTCCTCTGCACTCTCTCTTTCTGTAATAGTCCCCCCCAAAGTTCTGTCCTTGGACCCCATTCTTTTCTCCAGCAACACCTCCTAACTTGATAAACACCCATTGCTTCCAGTACCATCTCTATGCTAATGACACAGAACTATCTCTCTGCTCCTCACCTCACTCCTTCAGTCTCCTCTCACATTACCAACTTATTAACTGACATATCCGTATCGATGTCACACTACTTCCTCCAAATCAGGCCTTCCACCAATCCCTCCACTGGCTCCTAATTGCCCAACAAATACAATTCAAAATACTTACAATAACAAATAAAGCCATTTACTCTGCCCTGAGCAACCTCACCAATCTTGTCTCCAAATATCACCCAACCCATCCTCTCCGTTCCTCCCAAGACCCCTCTTTAGCTCCCTTGTCTCCTACCCCCATGTTTTCTCCACGACTTCTTCAGAGCCTCTCCCATCCTCTAGAACTCTCTACCTCAATCTGTCCAGCTATCTCCTACTCTGAACTCTCTACCTCAATCTATCCAGTTATCTCCTACTCTGTCCAATGTTAGGTGACCCTTAAAAACAAATCTCTTCAGGGAAGCCTATCCTGCCTTCACCTAACAACTAAATCTTGTATTTCTCATGTAAGCTTATTTCTTGCAGTTATTACTTTTTGCACCACTTGCCCGTCCCTATTAGATTGTAAGTTCTTAGGAGCAGGGCCCTCCTAACTCTCTTGTATTGAAATTGTCTCCCTTTATAATGTAAAGAGCTGCACAAATTGTTGGCGATATATAAATCCTGTATATTAATAAAAAAAATAGAAGCACCCTTGCTGTGCCTCTTTTTGTTCAAAGAACTGTCTGTATTGACGTAAAAGCAACCAGTAAAATTCTAGACTGCAGGAAAATTAAACTGAATTTTACTGATAGTTAAACAGTTCCACAGCCAACAGCATGCCACAGCCAACACGTGCCACAGCCAGTATGACTAATCAGACACCTCACCTTCTTTTCTATTTCTCTTCATGTGATAAAAATGTTGGTTAAACTTTTATTATAGAAAAAAAAAAAGTTTATTTTGGGGCTGTCAGTGTTTAGTGTCAGCCCCTGGCTTTGTGTCTAGGTGCTTCGGAAAGCTTCCAAATCCTGCACAGGATGCCCACTCCTGATCATTATCAAACATGGGTTTTCCTATTTACTGTTCTGCAATTAATGAAGTAGTATTTAATACAATAACCCCTCCAGGGTTTTCAATGTACTCATTATATACAGGATACATTTGGTGTTCCTGTATGAGTGAATTCCATGCAAGAATTCATCTCAGAGGCTATATCCCTCTGTTCCTATAATGGCTATTGAATTAAGCAGTCATGTTGACAGGAATAGCAATTATGATAATAGTGCCTTTATTTAATATAACCTTTGTCTCTCGTGGGACTTTTTCCTTACTACAAAGACATAAAGATAGCCAGTTTGGGCAAATTAGCAACATAAATAGCTCAATATGTCTGGCTTGAGTTTTCAACTTGAGATCCTATTCTCCAGTCAAACAAAGTATGATTCACACAGTGATGGAGTACTCAATTTTTTTTCTTTCTTCCTTTTTTTGCAAATATGTGCAGACTCTTGAAGTTTTTGTTGTCTTCGGTTGGAGCGGGGTCTGCCACACAGAAACTGTTGAGATAATGAAATGCATTGTGTGTATAGGAACAGTTCGTTACAATGGTAATGACTGTAGATCAGCCTTTCTCAACCTCTTTAGGACAACCCTTGAAAAAATGTTCAGGTCTCCGGGCACTCTTGTTAGTTTTATTCCATCAGGGAGCATTGGGAAAATGCCCCTTCATTGGTGACCAGCAAGAAGAATGTCCCCATTACAGTGATTATCAGAATGTCAACAGAAAAGATCATTAAATTCATGTGAATGGCTCTGCCAATACCTCATAAGTATGAAGGCACCATCGAATGGGAGTTTAATTAACCACAGCTCATGAAACCCTTGGCAGTCTCTGAAGGATTCCTAGTGTAGCACCCTCTAGTGTGTGCTACTAGTAGTTAGAGTAGGAAAACTATACTCTAACGCCTGCTTAGCCTGTGAGTCTGTAATTGGGTCAGGGTTATTAGAGGTCAGGCCTTGGTGACTCACCCTGGAAGGTCTCTGGTGCCTCCTTCTGTTTCTAGAATGCTGGAGAATGATCTAGAAGATAGTGGGCAGAAACTAGGAGGGGTTGCCTTGACTTTTTAGGGGCCCTTAGCCAATCCCCAGGAGTGCACCTGGCAGGGGACTAAGGAGCCTTTAAATAGGCATGGGTCGGTCAATGGGGTGCTTTCCCCTCATTTCCCTGTTTCTAGAGGGACAAGACAGTTATTTGCTCTGACCATTGAACCCTTGGCGATTCTTCTGCGGCGTGACCCCGGCGTGAAGGGAATACCGGTAGGCCCCCTGCTTGAAAAACTATTACATTATGCAGACGATGCAGTGCTGTATCTACAGTATGCAGATTCGCCCCTACGAGCTGTATTGCATATCATAGGCCGGTTTGGTCATTATTCGGGCTCTGTATCAATTGGGGAAAATCAGTCCTTTTTTCCATCCCACGGTCTCGAGTGGAGTTACACATATGTCACTGCAGTGGGTAGAGGAATTCACATACTTGGGAATAAGCGTGAGGAATAAATCAGATGCCTATCTAGAGGATAACCTAGTGCCCCTGATCTCCCAATTTGCTCGTAAATGTCAGATCTGGTGCACTCTTCCGTTGTCACCTGTGGGTAGGGTGAACTTGGTTAGGATGCTTTATGTACGTATTTTTTTTTAGGAATACCCCAGTGCCGTGTCTAAGGCGACTTTTTTAAGGTTGGATAGTATTATTACTGCATTTGTACGGGCGGGTAAGACCCCTAGATTGGCTCGGTCAACCCTTCAACTGCCCCTTTCTCAGGGGCGTCTTGCCCTCCCAAACCTGCAGTTATACTACTTGGCTGCAGTCATGGTTATGGTTCACTGATGGTTTAGCCAGTCTACCCAGAACCCGGCAGTCACACATGAGGTGGCCCTGCTAGGCTTCTACGCAGCCTTGACTAACCTAGTCGACATGGGACCTAGGGCACACCAGCAGGTCACAGGGGGCCTATGCGCATTACTCTTCAGGTGTGAGTACAGGCTAGGGGAATTTATAGGACAGAGGGCACTTTCTCACCTCATATCCCTCTATGGGGTAATCCCCAGCTAAGACACCTCACACAGATCCCGGAGCCTCAATTGTGGACAGGCAAGGGCATTGTGACCTTAAAAAATGTTATAAAAGAGGGGAGAATCTCCTCATTTGTTGTGTTGAGGTATACCTTTGCTTTGCCCCTAGCTATGTCCTTCCGCTATTTTCAGTTACACCACGCTCTCCAAGCTCAATTCCAAGTACCTAGCACCCTGGAGCCTGATTGAATTGAGAGGCTGCTGACATCAAGGTTGTTGGACAAACCCCTATCCTCCTGATATCTTAACCTGTTAGACTCATATGCTCACACCTCCTCGTAGGACTTTTGACAGGTGGAAAGCAGATATACCAGACCTCATCATTGATGACTGGGACGACTGTGTAGACCCATAAATAGGGGCCGCTTCATCCAGTTGAAGTTCCTTCATAGGGTGTATTATACTCCTCAGAGATTAGTGTTCATTTACCCTCAGTTCAGTTCTGCTTGTACACATTGTCTGTCCTCTACTGGAACCTTTTTTCATAGGGTGTGGCAGTGCCCGGCTATCTGCTCAGATTGGGAATCTGTGATTGCCGATCTGAATGAGCTTTGTGACTGGTCTCTGCAGCTTGATCCACGTCTGGCGCTATTGGGTATTATGAAAGATATTGTAGCCTCTAGACACAAGAAGTTATGTCTATTCTTTACACTTTATTATGCACGTAGGGAGATTCTACTTAGGTGGAAGCAGCTTAATCTGCTGACACTTACTAGTTAGGTGTCAGCAGTTACAGAAGTTCTACCATAGTACAAATACATTTCTGAGAGTAGGAACTGTCCCAAGAAGTTTGACAAGGTCTGGTTTACCTGGGTTAATGCTCATGATCCAGCTGAACTTTTGTATGAATAAATTCTTGACCCCGCCCCCCCCCCCCCTCCTGCTTGCTCCCCCCTCTTTTTCTCTCTCTGTGTTTTTTTTTTTTTTTTTCCTCAGAAGAGTTGGGGAATGTGTTGTAATAATGCTGTAGAGAAGGACTTGACTGCATAGGAAACTGGCTTGTCTCCTTTATATGCCTTCTGGGATTGTTCCTATGCTGTATTGTGTATCTTATTGTTAACACTTCTATCTCAAAACTGGATTGTGCAGACCTTTGTCTCCCTGTATTTCATATGTGCATTATTTTAATAAATCTTACCTGTTAAAAAAAAATAGGCATGGGTCATGCCAGTCAGGGAGTCAGGTAGAAGATGGAGAAGCAGTGCTGAGAGGAGTCTGTCGTGGCCTTTAAGGGACCCCTTCTGGGGAGGGGGTTTACCTCGGGCTGGAGCTCATGAGGCTGGGTTGGAAGGATCCCACCACAGGAGGCAGTTTAAGGGTCCCCAACCGGAGAGGCAGCAGGAGCAAGGAGCAAGGAGAGACAGTGAGTAGATCAGTACAGTGCAGGGACAGACAAGGTGAGAGACTGCCAGTTGTACCAGTGCTCTCTTGAAGACAGCGTGTGCCAAATCTTCATCCAACCATGCCCTGGGGAGTCTCCATGTGTGTGTGAGTCCAGGAGGACTGAGAAGAGGAAGCAGCCAGATGGGCTGGTGGCACCCAGATGGGCTAGCATTTCTGCAAGCAATAGAGCTGGGATCAGTGTCTATGGGGAAGCAGAAGGTGGTGCGAGATGCTGTTCACTCCACATATGCTACTTTACCAAGGTAATGCGAGTTCCTAGCCTGTAATGGGCTGTTTCTGAACTAACAAGAGACTGTTAGTTCCTCCAGAAGGGACTCAGCAGGATCTGCACAAGGGATCTGGGTTTGTGCAGGAGGAAGGGCAGCACAGTGGTGTAGTGGTTAGCACTTTCACGTAGCAGCAATAGGGTCGCTGGTTCAACTCCCGACCACAACACCTTCTGCCTGGAGTTTGCATGTTCTCCCTGTGCCTGCGTGGGTTTCCTCCAGATACTCTGGTTTCCTCCCACACTCCAAAGACATGCTGGTAGGTTAATTAGATCCTGTCGCTAAAAATTGGCCAAATATGTGTATGTGTTTGTAAGCATGGCGGGACCCCACAGGGAAAGGACTGCGCTATACCACAGATAGACACCAGTGGCAAAAAGCGCCCTGAGGCGTTTCAGTTCGCATAGGTAGCGCTATACAAGTCATTCATTCAAGGAAGAAATGGAATCTGTAAATAGGGAGGAAGTTGTCCCTGGTTTGTTGAACATTTTCAATTGGGCATCCCATAATACCTTACCCCATCCAAGTTATCATCCCCTATTAAAAACAAAAAAAAACAAGACAAACGACTGATCTCTGTGTCTGGATGCAAGAAGGAAATGCTGTGTGACTGGCTGTGCAGCAGTGGGGAACCCTGAGATCAGCAACTCCTATAGGGATAGTGCTACACTAGGGTAAGGGTTTCACAGAACCCTGATTGAGAATGGCGGTTGTAGAGAGTATAGACAATGAGCATGTTCTGCACTGCATTGCATCACATGTGCATTTTGAGTTGTGCTAGGGTTTCATTCACAAAGAATAGCACCGCAGCTCACCACTGTTACTGCGCTTTGCGGTAAGACACATTTTTAAGAATAAATTGGAAAAGAATGCTGTCTGTAGGTGCAAAGTTAACTTGTCTGCTCTCTGTTCACATGACCTCTATACCTATTTTATATTGAAAACATTTGCTGAAACGTGGCGTAAATGAAATACCTGCCAACCTTACTTATTTTATAGAGTGTTAATTATTGGCTTTTGCTTCTAATACTTATTTTAAATTTACCGCACTCCGGGCTAAATTAATTATTCAAACAAGAGCAGGGTCAGCAGGTATGGAAAGAGTTAACATTTTCAAGTTGGATCCATACAACACAATAAGAAAATTACGAACATTTGGTTGCTATTAAAGAGTAGATAGCTAACACGCATGCAAGATGTTGTGAGATATATGCTGATAGCACAAGAGCGAAGTGGGGAAGTTCTAGTGTACATAAAGCTGAAGTGTAGCCAACCTAAGGACCTAAGGCCCCTTTCACACCGGGGCATTTTTCATGCGGTGCAGCGCTAAAAATAGCGCCTGTTCACCGCATGAAAAAATCCGGCCCCTTTAACTCCAGTGTGAAAGCCGGCGGGCTTTCACACTGGAGCGGTGCGCTAGCAGGATGACAAAAAAAGTCCTGCTAGCAGCATCTTTGGAGCGGGATAGGAGCGGTGTGTTCACCGCTCCTTCCCATTGATTAGAATGGGAGACCGCGGTAAAACCGCGGCAATACCGCCGCAAAGCGCCGCTACGGCGGCGCTCTGCGGGGGGTGTTTAAACCCTTTTTCGGCCGCTCGCGGGGGGTAAAACCGCACCGCGAGCGGCCGAAAACCGCGGTGAAAACGACGGTAAAGCAGCGCTAAATATAGCGCTGCTTTACCGTCACCGCGGCTCACCACCCCAGTGTGAAAGGGGCCTTAGAGAGCATTCTCTTTAACCACTTCCGGACTGCCCACTGTATATATATGTATATATTACTTTGACATTATATACCGTGGTTATGGCAGCTATCTGGTATATTTTTATACAGCAGGCGATCCTCTTTCAGATAAAAGTGGTCCTAGCAGCGCGTTCACAATGGTATCACTTTTACGGGCAGCGGGAGAGGTGCACCTCACCCTCCTGCAGCTTCCCAGTAATTTTCCCCACTTACCGGAGATGTTGGTAGCACTGAAAACTATCTGATTTGCTGAAGGGATGGGCAGGAAGTCGAGTGAGGGCAAGATGGCCCCCACTCAACTCTATGCCCTTGGAGGACTGGAGTGATGTCAAATGTCACTTCCGCCCTCTGGCCTTAAAGGGCCCATTTTTTTTTTGTCATAAGTAAAATTACATTTATACATTTTTTGCTTTTAAGTGTGAATGTTAGATCTGAAGTCTTTTTAACCCCAGATCTTGCATTAAAGAGTCACTGTCCTGCTTATTTCTATTACAAGGGATGTTTACATTCCTTGTAATAGGAATAACAGTGATAACATTTTTTTTTTTTAAGAGGGACTGTGTAAAAAAAAAAAAAAAAAGTAAAATAAATAAGAAAAAATAAAATACAATTGAAAGCATCCCGTCCCTCCAAGCTCATGCCCACAATGTAAACAGTGTTCAAACCACACATGTGAGGTATCGCCGCAAACATTAAAGTGAGAGCAATCATTTTAACCCAAGACCTAATCAGGTATCCTGTAAAAAAAATGTAAAGCGATGCCTATGGAGATTTTTAAGTACCGTAGTTTGTCGCCATTCCCCGAGCGTGCACAATTTGAAAGCATGACATGTTGGGTATCAATTTACTGTCAGGGGGAGTAGAGAGAGATCGCTGTTCCTGATCACTAGGAACAGTTGATCTCTCTCTCCTCCCCTGTGAGAACGGGGACTTGCCTCGTTTACATAGGCAGATCCCCATTCTGCCTTTGTGAGGAGTGATTACGGGTGGCCGGCAGACATCGTTGCCACTGGGCACGTGCATCAGCTCCTGTGCCGTGACGCAAACTCATGCCCACTGTATCTATTACACAAAACAACGTGCAGGTGCATCATTTGGCGCAATAGAGACACCCTGCCACAGTATATGGTGCGGTCTTTAAGTGGTCAATGGCATCCCGATCTTAGTCCGTAGGGTTCAATATTGAGTTGGCCCACCCTTTGCATCTATAACAGCTTCAACTCTTCTGGGAAGACTGTCCACAAAGTTTAGGAGTGTGTCTATGGGAATGTTTGACCATTCTTCCAGACGTGCATTTGTGAGGTTAGGCACTAATGTTGGATGAGAAGGCCTGGCTCGCAGTCTCCACTCTAATTTATCCCTAAGGTGTTCTATTGGGTTGAGGTCCGGACTCTGTGCAGGATAGTCAAGTTCCTCCACCCCAAACTCGCTCATCCATGTTTCTATGGACCTTGCTTTGTGCACTGGTGAGCAGTCATGTGGGAACAGGAAGGGGCCCTCCCCAAACTGTTTCCACAGGGTTGGGAGCATGAAATTGTCCAAAATGTCTTGGTATGCTGACGACTTAAGGGCTCCCTTCACTGGAACTAAGGGGCCAAGCCCAACCCCTGGAAAAATAACCCAACACCATAATCCCCACTCAACCAAATGATTTGGACCAGTGCACAAAGCAAGGCACAGTTTGAGCTGGGATTCTTGGCACAATAGATGAAATAGAGTCTGGCACAGTTATCAACTGTCACTCAGTATGAGTAGGAGTATACGGTGGTGGCTGATGAGAGAGAATCTGATGATGTTGCACCATTAGAACCATTAGACTAGATCACAATTACTATTCATCTCGGCAAAGATAGCCTGGAAGGCACACTGCGAGAAACCGTCAGTTCAGTCCAATAGGAGATTCCCAGCCAAGCAGGGTAGTCTTAAATACCCTAGAAATCCAAGCAGCTTATTTAGCACATTTCACCTTACTACACATAATCAAGGGAAGATCAGTCTCTCTGCAGTTGAACATGGCAGCAGCTACCTATATTCAACACCAAGGAGGAACTGGTGGCATTATGCTATTAAGAGAGGTGAACCCCACGCTGTCGGAGTCAGGAAATCACCGGCAAATTCTGAAAGCAGTTTACCTCCTAGGGCTCTTGAACACACAGACAGACTGACCATCATGCAAACTTTCCAGAGCATAAGTACGAGCTGGTTCCACAGGTGGGGCCAACCACAGACAGACTACATTGCTTCTCACAGCAATTTCAAACTTATTTCAATCATTTCCACACCCCAAGGAAGAGGGGATAAATGCCTTCATTTTCTCCATGGATCTGCAATCTAGCCTATATATTTTCCAACAACATTTCTCGTAATGAGATTCCTCTTAAGGCTGTCGAGAGTGAACATGGTAGTCATATCCATTCCTTCATTTTGACAACGAGGGCCTTAAGTTTTCGTGGCCATTCATCTCATGAGACATAAGCCAATTCCCCTTTGCACATACGCAGGCAGTGGCTGCAAAAAGGTAGACTGATAGGGGAAGCTTGAGAACCTAGCTTGCTCCAGGATGATCTCTACCTTGTGGAGTTTGAGAAGGCACTTTACTAACAACATCTATGCCAAAATCTGGAACAAGTTTGAGTTATTTCTCACCGGGGGCGAGATATTGACACTACTGCACCTCCAGCTGTTCTGGACTTCTTATAGACCAGATTAGACATGAGCATTAGCCTATATTCCTTGAGATTGCAAATGTCGACTAGGTTTTCAATTACAAGGCTTGAATGTGCCGGAAATCCTTTTGTTTGCACAAATTTTGAAGACAGGAGGTTTCGACCACCACGAAGGAGGATCTTTCCCAGTGGAATCTATCGGTGTTGCTGGATTTCAAATCAGTTCGACCACCAACAGAACAGTGTTCAGTTTGTGACATTATCTACAAGGCAGTATCTATCGCAAGATCTTCAAGCAGAAGGATGTCTGAGATTCAAGCTCCGAGAGTTCAGAAAAATATATTTTTTGTCCAGAAGGAGTAGACTGTCTGATAGATCATCTTGTATCAAGGGTAGCGACAGCCCTCCATCTAACAGTCATCTTTGCATTGCCTAACTTCCCAGAGGATCACTCAGGAGGGTCACACAAATTGGACGTGTACAGAACTTGAAGTCCCTATCCACAATTGCCCTTTTCAGATCATGTAATAAGCCTTTCATCTTTCCAGCTGGAAAATAGGTTACCTCCTGGACTTGGTAGGTTTGGTCGTGCATATAGGGCGAGGGGTCGTGAACCTCCTTCAGCAGTGGATACATACTCTCCCAGAGTGGTTCCGGTCTCATGGGCTGCCCATTCAAAGGCGTCCATGGAATCCATCTGCAGGGAAGTATCATGGTCACCTCAGGATACCTTTTCAAGCGGTACGGAGTAGATCTTGCCATTAGTGGACTGCGGAGGAAGGACCGTTCCGCCTTCTGTCCCATTCTAATTAAAAATGTATTCGACAAGTAGAACCCACCCTGTCAGCTAGTTATTTATCACTAGTATGCTGCCATGGTGGCGTCAGGAAAATGGAAAAATTGTATCAAATACCGTAATTTGCCTTTCCTGATGCCAAACCATGGCAGCATACGGACCCACCCTTGTACATTTCGGTATGTAGCTAATTACAAAGAATGGGGTGGGGCCTAACTAGGCCTTTAATTTATGCTCTTCACTGGTCCTGAGGGAGTGAAAGAGAGGCAGAGCCTATCACTAGTAGTATGCTGCCATGGTTTGGCGTCAGGAAAGGAAAATTACGGTAAGTATTTGATACAATTTTCCGTTTTTTTTTTTTTCATTCTGGATAGAGTAAGGGAGGGATAAAATCCCATGTCAGATTTAATTTTCGCCATCTGTGTCTCATTATGGAGATTTCCCTTCACCTCCTGTCCCATAGCCAAAACAGGAAGTGAGAGGAAATTCCCACAAATTAATGGAATACCTTGGGAACCCCCAGGTCACAAGAACTAGTGTCCCCATTGTAAACAGGACACATATAGAGGGTGCATCTCTCTAATGGGGACACAGACAGCAATAAAAACTGACAGGTGTTCTAATCCCTCTCCACTCTATCCAAAACTAAAAAACTAAAAAAATAATGTTTGCCTTTAGTTCTACTTTAAGAGCCGGAGTTTGTCACCATTTCACGAGTGTGCACAATTTTAAAACGTGACAGGTTAAGTATCTATTTACTCAGCATAACATAATCTTTCATATTATACAAGAAATTTGGGGTATATATTTTGTGTTGTTTTTTTACTTTTTAATTCAGTAAAGTGTATTTTTTCCCAAAAAAATTGCGTTTGAAAAACCGCTGTGCAAATACCTTGTGACATAAAAAGCTGCAAGGACCACCATTTTATTCCCTAGGGTCTCTACTAAAAAATGTATAATGTTTGGGGGTTATAAGTAATTTTCTAGCAAAAAAAAACTGATTTGAACAAAAAACAAAAAGTGCCAGAAAAGGCCTGGTCAAGTGGATAAATAAAAGCTGATCATTGTAAGCACCGCTGACAGTGTAAATGCTTTGTCTCAACCCTCGAACTGCTACTTCTGCCAGGGAGTTTGTGCTGTAGGAAAACAACAGACTTACTGGCTTGATCACCAGGTGAAACTAAAAGAAAGAAATGTATGACAAAGGTTTGCTTTTAGGTTTAATACCGCTTTAACCGCTTGCTGACCATATACAGTACAAAATCATGTACAGGTATGTGATTTTGTACTTCCGGGTCTGGGATGCGCATGCACGCCACCGGCGACTCGCTCCCACTGTGATTGGAGACAGCGGGAACCAATCAGTGGGCCTGGCGGAATCGATGTCCGTTGGGACCTGCCAATCATTCTCGAGAGAAACAGAACAGCAGTCTGCCTATGTAAACAAGGCAGATCACCATTCTGTGACAAAGGAAGGCTGTGATCCTGTCTTCCTTCTAAGCAGGAACACAGATCTCTGCCTTCCCACAGTACAAGCACCTCCCACACTGTTAGCAAGCACCCCCTAGGAACACATTTTTTATTTTATTTTATTTTTATTATTATTTTCAGCATTTCAGAAAATTCCAAACATTATCTTGAAAAAAGAAAGAGGGAAAAAAAAACAAAAAAAAGAGAAAAAAAATTCCAAAGAACGAAAAAGAAGGGGGGGGGGGGACTTATGTCAAATGTAAATATATAGAACTATCGGGGAGGTACAGAAACTATAAGGTTAATCAATATTTATTAATAAGTCATACTCTGATTTACCATCATGGTCTATTCATAATTGATTCAGAATATAGTTTCGTTTTCTTTAAATTCAAACCATTTTGCCCATGTCTTAATATATTCCCTGGTCAGCCCTTTATTTCTACGGGTTATTTCTTCAATTAGACAGAGTTCGTCAACCCTTTGTAGCCACTGTGAGATAGTAGGTACCCTAGGAACACATTTAGTGCATATTTTTGCACTGATCACTGTATTAGTGTCACTGGTCCCCAAAAAGTCAGTTAGTGTCACATTTGTTTTGCCGCAATATCGCGATCCTTCTATAAGTCACTGAGCGCCATCATTACTAGTAAAAAAAAAAGAAAAAAATATCCCATAGATTGTAAACGCTATTACTTTTGCGCAAACCAATCAATATACGCTTATTGGGATTTTTTTTATCAAAAAATGTTCTAGAATACATATTGCCCTAAATTGATGAAGACATTTTTTTTTTTTTTTTTTATTGGATGTGTTTTATAGCAGAAAGTAAAAAATACTGTTTTTTTTTTTTCAAAATTGTCGGTCGTTCTTTGTTTCTATCGCAAAAAATAAAAACCGCGGAGGTGATCAAATACCCTCAAAAGAAAGCTCTATTTGTGGGAAAAAAAGGACATAAATTTGATTTGGGTACTGCTTCGCACGACCGCGTAATTGTCAGTTAACCCCCCTGGCGGTATTCCCGAGTCTGGCTCGGGGCGGGAACTTCAGTACCAAAAGCGGTAACCCCCGAGCCAGACTCGGGCTTGCATTGCAGGATACAGGGGGAAGTTACTTACCTTGTCCCCTGGATCCTGCGATGTCTCCCCGCTGTGTAAGCGAGCCGTCTGCTCGCTCGATTCACACAGTGCCGAGTGCCGCTGATCTCCGTTCCCTGCGACGTTACGACGCACGGGAGCGAAGATCGGCGCCAAAATTCAAAAAAGTTAAAAAACACAATACACATACAGTACTGTAATCTTACAGATTACAGTACTGTATAAAAAAAATACACATCCCCTTTGTCCCTAGTGGTCTGCCCAGTGCCCTGCATGTAGTTTTATATAATAAATAAAAAAAATTCTGCCTGGAAACTGGAGATTGTCCATAGCAACCAAAAAGTGTCCCTTTATGTCAAAAGTGATTTTAGACCAGCTAGCAAACAGGGATAATAAATTAGAATCACAATTTATCTTCAAACACTAAATTTAATGACAGCGACTATTCTGCAACTGAGCACATTTCAGTGTTTTTGATTTGATTACATTATTGAATAATTTTTATATATATTTTTATTATATTATAATTTATGATTTTGTGTTTCAAACTTTATCATACCCGGGATGTCTACTAGACTCTGGTTTGGACAGATTTAAGTGAGTTATTCATAAGAATTGCATGCCTACAATATAAAAACGCCAAATTTCCATGCAAAATAATTGTACCGCTTTTGGTACAAAATTCCAGACATAATCATACCGCCAGGGAGGTTAAAGCGCTGTATTGCAAAAAATGGCCTGGTCAGGATGCGGGGGTAAATCTTCCAGGGCTGGAGTGGTTAAAGTGGTTAAAGTAAACCCACTTCCATAACTTTATATAAGCCCCTCTATTTTCTAATAACAAGTGCTCCTGTCTATGTGTTTTATTTTAAAAAAAGCGCCCTTGTTTCACAGCGGGTTCCCCGCGATCACCTTACCGGCCGTGTCTCCTCTCAGCCCGGCTGAAAAATGCAGTGGGTGGGGCCGAGATTCCCCCGCTGATGTCAGCCAAGATGCTAGGGGGAGAGGAGAGAAAGAGCTGGCTATCACGTGATCACGGGGAACCGTTGTGATATACGGTAAAGGAGGCATTTTTTTAACACAGCACACACATGAGCATTTGTTACTAAAACACAGAGGGGCTTATAGAACGTTATAAAAGTTATGAGAGCAGCAGGAGCGGAGGGGGCTAGCACTGACATGAGCTGACAGGCAGGGAGGGGGGAGGAGGACAGAGGAGCACGTAAGAGGACAGAAGGGCTGCGGATGACGGAGGGACATTAACGGACCACGGTGTCAGGGCTCAGCAGCCATGATACACCGTGGTCAGTTTACAGGTGGAGGGTATGGCCAGGCAGGATCAGCCAGGTATTTCAGGTGTTACAGGGGGCCAAATGACACAGCACAAGCACTCTGCTGTATAACATGCTTTAACCACTCGCCGATATATGTCGGCAAAATGGCAGCGGTGGGCAAATGAAATCCCCTTTAATTGGCAGGACTAGCGGCCGCGTACATCGTGACCGCGCCCGCGTGACCCGCGGACTTGATGGCCGCCGGTGCGTCGGAGATCGTGTCACAGAGATGCCTATGTCAACAAGGCATTTCCCTGTTCTGCCTAGTGACATGACAGAGATCACTGCTCCCTGTCATCGGGAGCAGTGATCGCTGTCATGTGAGTGGTAGCCCATCCCCCCCACAGTTAGAATCATTCCATAGGTCACACTTAACCCCTTTATCGCCCCCTAGTGTTTAATCCCTTCCCTGCCAGTGTAATTTTCACAGTAATCAGTGCATTTTTATAGCACTGATCGCTGTATAAATGACAATGGTCCCAAAATAGTGTCAAAAGTGTCCGATATGTCCGCCATAATGTCGCAGTCACGATAAAAATTGCAGATCGCCGCTATTATTAATAAAAAAAAAATAAATAATAAAAATGCCATAAAACCATCCCCTATTTTGTAGACGCTATAACTTTTGCTCAAACCAATCAATATAGGCTTATTGCAATTTTTTTTATTTTTTTGTTTTGTTTTGTTTTTATTGGGTACAAAAAATTGGTACAAAAAAGTAGTTAACATATGCCATGAAAACATATATTACATAAAGTTTACAATTGCAATTTTTGTTTTTGTTTACCAAAAATCTGTAGAAGAATACATATCGGTCTAAACTGAGGAAAAAAATCTTTTTTTTATATATTTTTGGGGGATATTTTTTTACAGCAAAAATAAAAAAATATTGCTTTTTTTTTTTTAAATTGACGCTCTTTTTTTTGTTTATAGTACAAAAAATAAAAACCGCAGAGGCGATCAAATACCACCAAAAGAAAGCTCTATTTTTGGGAAAAAAAGGACGTCAATTTTGTTTGGGTGCAACGCCGCACGCACAATTTTCAGTTAAAGTGACACAGTCCCGAATCGCAAAAAGTGCTCTGGTCAGGAAGGCAGTAAAATCTTCCGGGGCTGAAGCGGTTAAAGGGACAGGATCCATTTTTTTTATTTTTGGGGGTTAACAAATGCTTTAAGAAAAGCCTCATGACTTTGCCTTAAATTCACAAGGTGAAAGGGTCTCTTTAAATGATACTAAACAATATCTGCAAGCGATTAAACAGTTACTTTGAGGCATCGCAGGTTTTACATTGAACTAGCGGAAAAAAGGCTCAGTGTCACGGCTTACCTAAGCGGGTTGTGTTTGGGATATTTCATGGCCTTTGAAAAGAAAAAAGAAAAGCTTTCTTGTTGTGTCATTGTTCTGTGATATGGAGCAGTGCGTGTCTGTCTGCACTTCTTAAGAGTCCGGCTTAAGCAGAGGATCACAGAGGATGACTTCCTGAACATTCCATGCTATTGCTTGTGTATGGAGGTGGCATGGAGCAGCGGGCTGAGCTGTGCGGGGAAATCCCAGAGTTGCAGGTGAAGATTCTTTCACAAGCCCCGTCTCATCATCACAAACTAGCGTGCAATAACCTAAGCATGCAACACAGCCACAAGGTGCAGTGCTATGTCCTAAAATAATAGTTCAATTGATTTCTTTTTTTTATTGCGTACAATCAGAACCATCTGTGTTTTTGTGTTTCTTTTTTAGTATTTTTACGGTAATCTTTTGTTGACAAAACATGATTTAATTATATGTGTTTTTATGGGAGCCAAAAGGAAAATCAAGCCTTGAATATACAAATATTTTTCTTAGCAGCAAACTCTTTTTGCTTGTACTGATCTTCTAGCGGGGTTACGGAGTGTGCCTATGAAACAAGTAGGCAAGGATTTTTTTTTTTGAACCGTTCCAAAAAGTACCAATCTGCAGCTGTGCCCCAACAGTCTCCTAATGTCCGCACCCAGATATCCTCCATAGACTGAACTAGGTCATGTGACCAATGCCACGTTACTGATCACATGATCAACTGTCAGAGGGAATAGGTACAAGGTAAAAGGTATATCTTTCAATTGCTTTGTAAGCATTTTCTTATGTTGTGCTTTCTGAATTTTACAGACAGAAATGGGATTGATTTACTAAAACCGGAAAAAAAATCTGACAGGAGCCAGCACTACAGAGGAGGCATCGGCTTATGCGGATCTTGCTCCCTACTACAGCTCCAACTTTACAAGTAGTCCCTCTGCATTGCACTCTGTTTAATGCTCTGGAATGGTGGGTCAGTAAGCCCAGATCACGATCTACCAGTCACCTGGCCACAATCCCCTGTTCTAGATCCAGCAATGATGCAACAGTGTCTCGGCTGCCCGGGACTCCCCTCCTTATTGGCTGAGACAGCTGACCGGAGTGTTCTGGTGGGAGGGGGCAGCCCCCCTGTCAGAACACAATAACTATAATAATTTTGGCAAAGGGTAAGGTGAAACTAATGCCGTGTACACACGAGCGGAATTTACTACGGAAAAATCTTGGATGTTTTTTTCTGATGGAATTCCGCTCAAGCTTGGCTTGCATACATACGGTCACACAAAAGTTTGCTGAACTTTCGACTGTCAAGAACGCGGTGACGTACAACACTACGACGAGCCGAGAAAATTAAGTTCAATGCTTCCGAGCATGCGTCGAATTTCTTCCGAGTATGCATAGGAATTTCACACGTCGGATTTGGTACAGATGATCTGAACTTTTGCCGACCGAAAAATTGAGAACCTGCTCTCAGTCTTTTGCTGGCGGGAATTCGGACCGAAAAAGTTCTATGGAGCATACACACGGTCGCATTTTCCGACCAAAAGTTCTCATCAGTCTTTTGCTGGCCGAATTTCCGATCGTGTGTACGTGGCATAAGGTGATTTTCCTGACAGACTCCATGGCAGCCTACGTGTGGGTTAACCCCGCCTCCTCTCCAATGCTATAGGACCCCATTCCCATAAATGAACACTCACCACTCCATACTGTGTTCCTTTTTTGTCCTCCTCCTATGGACCTTCACATTCTGTTTGCGTCCGGTCGGATCTTGGATTTCTTCTGGCATACCATCGCGGTGCAAGCTCTGTGCTCAGACATGGGCGGGCGAATAGCTTTTTGAGGCTGGCTGTTTCCCCAGGACAGGTGGATTGCCTCTGTATGCCCATCGGATGTTCAGACGGACGGACGGACGAATGGTCGCAATCATCGGCTGGCAAGGTCCCTTTAATCTCTTTCTCCATGGCAGCTATATATGTATTATATGTTAATATTCGTTTTCCCTGGCGTCTAGTGTATTCCCCCCTGTATGGCGGCTGGAGCGCTTCTGCGTTCCAGCTCGCCGTGTTGTTCCTGGTTTGGCCGTCTCGATGGTTTGCGCATGCGCACTAGCCTCTGGCGGAATCGAGGCTTGGTTCGCGAATGCGCGGTCTGGTGGCCGCGCATGCGCAGTACGGCCAACGTCCACGACGCATGTGCGAGGTGGAGGGGCGGTGACGTCACGAGGCGGGGAATTTAAAAATCAGTCTGCTGCTGCTGTATCACTGGGGTTTCCAGTGCAGAGGAAGCAGCAAGCCTATTCCCCAGTCCTCAGCCTTAGAAGGACTACAGATCAGTGCTCTTTTTTTTGCCTTAAAGGTGTATGCCCGTTTTTTTCTATGCAGTGTTTTAAAAAGAGGTATATATATATATATATGTGTATAATTAAAAAAAATATAAAAATATATATATATAAATAAATAATAAAGAGGAAAGTCTTTATTTTTAAATGCTGTGTATTTATAAAAAAAAAAAAAAGGGGGCATGCATTTTTTCTGTCTAAAAATTGCCGGTGTTATGCTTAGGTCGCAATCTTGTCTTGCAGACTGCTGTGTTTATATTTTGACGCTCTTCGTCCAGAGATTATGGACAAATCACCGCCTTTCAGTGCCAGCCCTTACGCACTAGGTATGTGCGGGTAAGGGAGGGGGTGGAAGTACAGTTGCATTTTTTATGCGCATTCTGATGCCTATGTTTTCCCCTCCCCCTGTGTGTTTTTTCTGCTTAGCCCTTCCAGGTTGGATTCGCAGGACCGGGACCTTGCCAGGCCACAACAAAAACAGTCGTCTAGATCCAGGCGGGATTCTCCGCATGGGTCTCACCACCAAAGGAGAAGTTCACATTCCTCCTCCAGACACCGCTCCCACCGCCATGATGATCGCTCTGATCGCAGAGCATGCTGGGGATGCAAGACTCGAGTCCCGGAAGGCAAATCGTTGTGTGACAGATGTTTTGCCAAGGCGGTTGGGGAAAAAGACACGGAAAACCAGCGCATAGAATCCCTGGTAAAGCGTGTCGTGCAACAGTCGCTTAAGGACATAGTGGTCCCGCGCACGTTAAGTCAGTCTACGGCTGCGTCTGGTCCCCAGTCCGACGAACCCCGGGATGATCCGGCCACGTCCCAGCCCTACGAGGCTTCTGGGGAGTCCTCTGGAGAGATCGGGGGCTTTGACTTCGCCATGGTCTCACCATTAATTAAAGCAATTAAGGAGGCCCTCAAGTGGGAAGAAGCATCCACCCCCCCCCCCCCCAGCTAAGCAGAAGAAATTCTTCAAGCAGCTGGGTAAAGAACGGCCAAACTTCCCTTTACTCACTGAACTGAAAGACATTATAGAAGAAGAGTGGAGCAAGGTGGATAGGAAATCCTCCATGACCAACAAGACTTCCAGGCTATACCCTTTTAAAGTAGAAGAGGTGAAGCATCTGGAGAACGCTCCACTCGTGGACGCAGCGTTGATGCGTTTGGCTAAACATGTCACTCTCCCGATGGAGGACTCAGTGTCCTTTAAGGATGGCCTAGAGAGGAAAATCGATCAAAAGGATCTACGGTCTGGCTGGAATAGCCTGTAAACCTGCCTTAGCCCTAGCGGCTATGTCCAAGGCCATGGAGGCTTGGACTGAAAATGTGGACTCCTTCCTGAATGGTGTATCGGTCGAATTGGCCAGGAGTTCAGCGGCAGCAGAACTAAAGCTCGCAGCAGTCTTCCTGGGGGAGGCATCCATTGACCTGATACGTTTGCTAGCACGCATTATGCTGTCTTCAGTCACGGCTAAGCGCGCTCTGTGGCTTCGTCCCTGGCTCGCTGATCCTGTTTCCAAACAAGCATGGTGCAAAATCCCCTTTGAGGGATCTACGTTATTCGGCAACAAGCTGGATGATGCCATAACGCGTGCGACAGGCGGTAAGTCGGGCTTCCTTCCCCAGAATAGAAGATTGCTCGGGCGGAAGAAGCCCCAGTTTAAAAGGCGCAGTCCGGAGCGCTCGAGGGATGCACGCTCCTACAAGCCGGGAAGGGACTTCAGGAGGAATTGGAGCAGAGGACAGAGTTCCTTTCGCAAGTCCGTCAAGAACCAGTCGTCTGGTGGACGTGAGCCACCCAAGTCCTTCTGAGATTGTGCCCGCCCAGGCGGGTCGGGTAGGGGCCGTCTGTCCCTCTTCCGGCACGTCTGGGTGGCCTCGATCTCGGATTATTGGGTCATCAAGACGGTCTCATCGGGGCACAGATGGACCTTCTCCAGCGTTCCTCCTCCCAGGTTCATGTCCACCCTGCTTCCTCGTTCGGAAGAACAGAGACAAGTCCTACTGTCATACGTGGAGCTGTTAAAGGCTCAGGGTGCAGTGGTCCGGGTGCCAGAAGAAGAGCGATTTCAAGGGGTCTACTCTCCCCTCTTCTTGGTGCAGAAGAAAAGTGGATCATGGCGCCCGGTGATAGATCTAACATACTTAAATCAGTTTATACAATACGGAAAATTCAAAATGGAAACCCTCCTAACTATACAACAAGCCATCCAACCAGGGGATTGGATGGTCTCGATCGACTTAAAGGACGCTTATTTTCACGTCCCGATAGAGGAAGGCTTCCAAAGGTTCCTAAGATTCCATGTCGGTCAAGACCATCTACAGTTTATCTGCCTCCCCTTCGGATTGACGACCTCCCCTCGGGTCTTTTCAAAAGTGCTCCTGGCAGTGGTGGCCCTGATCAGGCTAAAAGGGATAAGGCTGTACCATTATCTGGACGACCTTCTGGTTCTATCGCAAGACAAAGAACAGCTGTTGGTTCATCGCGAGCAGGTGATGTCCACATTGACCAGCTTCGGGTGGCTTCTAAACATGGCAAAAAGCCAGCTAGTACCAACACAACGGCTAGTTTATCTGGGTGCTCAGTTCGACACTTTGCAAAGTACGATTTCGCTGCCGATGGAAAAAATCACGACCATACGGGAAAGGGTCTCTCGAGCTCTTCACACGCGGTATCTGAAAGCCTCACAGTGTCTCAAGATCATAGGGACAATGGTCTCTACGACTCCTATGGTCAAGTGGGCCTTGTGGAGACTACGCCCGTTCCAGTCAGGGTTTCTGAGACAATGGAAGACGGGAAGCAAAAGCCAAGACATACGGATAACGTCAACAATGAGGAACAGCCTCTTCTGGTGGCTCCAACACAGGAATCTCCTGAGGTGTCACTCAATAGCTCCCATTTCTTGGGTAACGGTCACGACCGATGCCAGTGGGACCGGCTGGGGAGCCCTTTGCGGATCGGACCTTGCACAAGGCAAATGGGACACAAGTCTTCCTGTTCCAGGGTCGAATATTTTGGAACTCCGAGCAGCCTGGTGCGCTCTCCAGCACTTCTCCCATATCTTGAAGGGGAAATCGGTGTTGTTGCGGATGGACAACACCACAGCTGTCTCCTACGTGAAGAGGCAAGGGGGCACCAGGAGCTCTACTCTTCTCCGGGAAGTGGAACCCATTCTATCATGGGCACAGAAGAACCTGGTGAATATTTCTGCAGTTTTTCTCCCAGGGGTTCAGAACACGCAAGCGGACTTCTTATCACGCACCCAGTTGGACAACAACGAGTGGTCCCTCCACATTCAGTCCTTCGAGTGGATCATGTCGCTGGGGGTCAATCCCGAGGTAGACCTTTTTGCCTCCCCCTGCAACTTCAAAATAGAGAAGTTCTACACGCGGAATCGCTGCAGCCAGGCCTTAGGGACGGATGCACTAACAGACCAATGGAGATTCAAGAGGGCCTATGCCTTTCCTCCACTTCCACTAATTCTCAGGTTCCTTCAGAGGCTCCAGACGGAAGCGGTAGAGGTAGTGATGATAGCTCCTTACTGGCCCAACAGGCCTTGGTTCCCTCTGCTAGTCCAGCTGAGTGTACGGAAGCCGATGTCTCTCCCTCTCAAGCCGGACCTTCTGTCTCAAGGGGCGGTACTGCACCCATGTCCAGCAGTACTGAAATTGATGGTCTGGTTCTTGAGAGGAAGAGGCTAGAGTCCATCGGATGTGCTTCTAGTGTAATTTCTACCTTATTAAGCTCCAGGAGATCGAGTACGAACAAGGTTTATGGTAGAATCTGGTCCAAATTCGTGAACTTTTGCTCATCTACAGAGAGATCCTTCGAACATCCAAGAGTCCAGGACATCCTCGGGTTCTTACAAACTGGCCTTGACCTTCCCTTGTCCATAGGCTCTCTCAGGGTGCAAGTTTCAGCCTTATCAGCCTTCTCTGGTACCTCCTGGGCAGTCCATCCATTAGTTCGTCAATTCTTTCGGGGGGCCTCAAGACTCAAGCCCCAAAGGAAGTCTAGATTCCCCAAATGGGATCTTCCCCTTGTCCTTGACTCTATTTCTGGACTAAGTACAACGGGGCCATCCCCGCTTTCCATTAAAGACTTTTCAGAAAAAGTTGCCTTCCTAGTGGCAGTCACTTCGGCCAAGAGGGTATCAGAAATTGGGTCACTGGGCTTCGAAGAACCCTTCTTGACTTTCTTTCCGGACCGAGTGGTCCTCATTCCTATGTTGGGATCCAATCCTAAGGTAACCTCGGTGTTCCATCAGAACCAAGAGATCGTTCTACCTACCTTCAGATCACCAGGATCCGATGATATTCATCCTTTGGATGTCGGGGAAGCTCTGAGAGAATACCTTCGCATTACTTCCGCCTTTAGGCGTTCGGATCACCTCTTTATACTGCACTCAGGCAGCAACAAGGGGAACAAAGCTTCAACCAGGACTCTGGCAGCTTGGATCGTAAGAACCATACAACAGGCTTATAGGGCTAAGAGCTTGGCTCCTCCTGAGGCGGTGACGGCACATTCGACTAGAGGAATGGCTACTTCATGGGCAGCAGCCCGGCACGTGGCGCCTGATACCATCTGCAAGGCAGCTTCTTGGGCCTCTATTAATACTTTCATGTCGCATTATTGCGTTGAACCTGCTTCTTTATCCTCTGTAAACTTTGGTTTGAAAATTCTATCGGCTGATAGATCAAATTAAATATTTTAAAGCATACCCACCTGTGTGGTCGGCTAGTTATTTCCCACACGTAGGCTGCCATGGAGTCTGTCAGGAAAAAGGAAAATTTATTATCAAATACTTACCGTGATTTTCCTTTCCTGATGGACTCCATGGCAGACGGAGTTCCCACCCATGAGTCATATGAGTAGGCTAGTTACGGAACACAGTATGGAGTGGTGAGTGTTCATTTATGGGAATGGGGTCCTATAGCATTGGAGAGGAGGCGGGGTTAACCCACACGTAGGCTGCCATGGAGTCCATCAGGAAAGGAAAATTACGGTAAGTATTTGATAATAAATTTTCCTTTTTCTGGTGGTTGTAATACTGTACAGTTAACAAGCATTTAATGACACGTGAGCATTATAGAAGTTCCTTTAGGATTTGCATTGCATGTCAACGTGTGTAAAAATGTAGGTCAGTGCATGTCAGTGCAAATTTTTTTTGTGTATTTTCACAGAAAAAAAAAGCAAAAAAAGTAAAAAAGAAAAATAAGCAACAGTCTACAAGAGTATACTGTTATCTTCTTTTTCATGAAATAGTACATTTAAAAAAAAAAAAACACTCATTCTTGAGAGCTATTGTGTTTTTATATGTGTATTCTTATATTTGCCTTTTTCTTGCTATGAAAAAAAATAATTAATAACAAAATACCCACAAAATGAAAAAAGAGAGAAAATACTCTGGAAAGTGACAGATATATTTTTTTTTAAAGTAAATTTTACGTGAACAAAATATTTCACTGAAGATGAAGGGAGATCCTCTTTCCTCTGTAAATGCAGAATAAAATGTGAGTATATAATAGTAATCCTTTAAGCCATTTTTTTTTTTCAATTTTTTATCTAAACCCAAAAACAAAACCTGTAATATATTACAGCTTATTAGTTCTCAAATGTGTTCGCTGTGTAGGTTTTTTGTGGGAGTTTTTCCAATTCACAAAACATAGATGGCAAAGCTGACAACATTGTTGGTCATTTCAGTTCAGTACAAAGCAAGCTGCAAGGGTACTGCATTTTGGCAGGATCAGCGGGTATTTTCTGTATTTACAGTATGCAAAATATATTTGGCCTAAAAAAAAGAAAACGTCTTAGGACTGGTAGGCTGCAATATGTTATATTTTTATTCTGGAGTTTAGATACACTTTAAAGGTTTGGGCCTACTTATGTATGCTGTAGACAAAAAAAAAGCCATCATACAAAAGATTTGGGACCAACTGGGGTTTCTCCTTTTCATCCAGAAAAATGGGAAATAAGATACCTTAAAGTTGTGTTCATTTTGAATATTCAGCCAGGGAAATAAAAAAAAAGAATTTTTGCTTGCAATTAAGTGATCATTGATGTAAACACAACATCCCTTATTCACCAAGATCAGGGAGCATTCACTTTGCGTAGTGAACAAACTCTATTCCTTTAGTACAATGGGGTTTATTTACTAAATCTGGAGAGAGCAAAATCAGACTCACTTCTGCATAGAAACCAATCATCTTCCAGGTTTTATTACCAAAGCTTGAATTGCAAGCTGAAGTTAGAAGCTGATTGGATTTTATTGAGAAGTGAGCCTGATTTTGCACTCTCCAGTTTTAGTAAATAAACCCCACAGTGTTTCTTAACTACGGGTTGGGACTCAGATTGGTTTTACGGACCTGTTTGTGATGGATCACCACTTAACCGTGTGGCCTAGTTTGTCCAAGAGCAAAATCAGTGAATATAGGACACTGACTATAAAGACAGTACTGATAAATATAGAAGTAAAACACTTGCAAGACAGAGGGCATAGGAAATTAGAGGGACAAGGTCTGAGCTTTTCTGTACAGGAACTGCAAGAGACTGATACCAAGTCAATCTCTGGTACTTACACTAAAGGCATTTGATGTATTATAAATACAAAGCTGCATCCATTTAGGTCTTTTATTTCTTCCTTGAGTTATATTTTAAATAGTTTTTGTATATGTATGAGCATATACGTTGGTTTAACACTTGATAAAATATTGTTTTGAATTAGAATAATTATTTTATTAATAAGTTTGTTTTTCACTTTTCTGTCTATCAATGAGAAAGTATTGAAAATCATACTTGAATGGAAACAAATACTTTTTAGGTTTATGTGTTTGTTTGTTTTTTTATATACAGATTTTATTTTTCTTGGTTTGGCTTTGCTTGACATTTTGGCAATAATTATCTTCTTCAGTCCCAGCATGTTAATATTTTTTATTTTATTTGGGTCCTCGGATTAAAAAAGTTTAAGAACCCCCGATTTAGTAAATCAACCCCAAATAAGCTGTGGTTCCATAACTTCTGTTCACCAAAACCAATGTTCTTTGACCTTCGTTTGCTTGTTCTACGACTTCACTATGACTATACACAGCAGTGGAAGAAAATAAATCATCCACAGATGAGTAAATAAAATAAATCTAAAATATGTTAAAAGGTATATAAAAGCCATGAGTAAGAAATGAGTAAGTAATAAATAGAAACACCACAATATACTGCTCTCACACAAAGACTTAACATTAACAGCTTTATTGAGGAAGACGGCACAATCTAACCATTTTGCAGTTTACGGGAAAAGCTTCTTTTAAACAGCTAATATTTAAATAAAAAGATTTTACATTGGAAGTGCTGGTAAAAAGCATTGACTCAAATAACTTATAAAAACAAAACAAAAAAAAAATAACAGCATTTCTAGAGGTTAACTTTTTTTTTTTAGTAAAAGACATATTAGTAAGTCTCATTTTGTACCAAAATACAGTTTCCAAAGAATAAAAATAAAACATACTTTTTTTAAAATTTATTTTACAAGTAATTTGAAGATAAAACTGCAGCATCAATATAATATCCTATTATCACATAAAGAGGGAGGTTTTACCAGTGGGGTAATTTCACTCTTGGTAGGTGAACCTATATGTGCTTCAAGCATCCATCACTTACAGGGGATGTCCCTGTCTTTTTTATTCCCCTGTATGTGACTGAGCGTTTGAAGTAGGTTCACTTGACCACTGGTGATAATTAGTTCCTTTAATAAGTCAAAAGTGTTCGAAACAAAATAATATTATTAGGCTATAACCATTTTTATCGGACAGCACAAAAGATGCTGAACAGAATGTCTTCTTTCATGGAATACAACATGAACATTTTGATATCTTGTGGGGTATGAGCTGTCAACATCTATTTGTTCTAAACAAAAAGAATGCATAGATATAAGCAAATGTTGAAAAAATCTGATTGGGTTGCATGTTGGTTTAATCTATTTTCCATGCAGTTGGATTTAGTTACCTACATACTATTTATTAAAACTTTGGCTGGATAATCTCAGAATCGAACTTGCTGTGACCAAATATGGTTATATTTACTGTGAGTTTTGGTAGAATCAAGAATGGAGCTCAATACTCATCTGTCTTCTCAGCACCACCTGAAAGGCATCAGAATGTAGTTGCTCCAACTCGAAAATTGCATTCTACTTCCAGGGACAGCTGTGTAAGTCACCAGGAACATGAAAAAGTGTCTCACTCTCTTGGGACTTGGGGTTGTAGAATAGATGCGGGCCTTTGAGTGCTTCTCAGCCAGGCATCGTAATTTTATTTATTTTTTGTTATAAAATGTCGAGAGGTCTAAAAACGATGTTAGCAACATGACCTGTAAACAATGCAATTTGCCTAGATTATGCTAATCTGTAACAACCAAAAAAAAAGAGGGATATTTGTGTCCTAACCCAAGTAAGGAAATAACTGAGCAGGCCTGGAGTGATTTTAAGGGATCGAGGTGAGACTCAGGCTGAAGAGATCAATGCTGGACTCAAGTTGCTTCAAGTTCAGATGTCAAAATCGGTGACTCTAATGTGATTTAAAGGAAAAAGCTGCACGTTGCCCATGTCAGTGGAACCCAGGTAGATTTTTTAAATTGTAGATCCTGTAATTGATTGATTTTAGGAAAAAGGTAAGCCATTATGTGTCACACCTAAAGTGTTAGGCCCCTTTCACACTGACGGACCGTTCAGATCCGCCTGTCAGTTTTGACGGCGGACCTGAACAGGCGCTCCATGCTGGTCTATGGAGCGATGGATGTCAGCGGAGACATGTCCGCTGACATCCGACCCGGTCCAATCTGCCAAAAGCAGACGGATGGCCCTACGTCCAGATCTGTCGCTGGCGGATAGGATCGGGTGAGATGTGATGAAAACGGACACGCTTTCCGTTTTCATCCGATCTCTCCATAGAGACCAGCGGCGCTGGACAAGCCCCTCCCCGCTCAGTGAGCAGAGAGGGACCTGTCATCCGCCAGCTCAGCGGAGATCAACGGAGAGATTTCCCGCTGAACTGGCAGACAGAAGCGGACTCCGTGGAAGCGGAGTCCGCCTCGTGTGAAAGGTGCCTTACTAAACCCAGGACACTGCATTCACTATATCTGATCTCCCACAGTACACAGAAATGCAATTATTTTAGTACATATAAACTGCTAAATACCTTTTCTCATCAGCAGTATATAGCAGTTTTGTGACTTCTATCAGTGTCTGGTTAAAGCTTGTAGGAGGAGTGTTTGATCTACTCTGACTGTCCTATAAAGCTGCAGGACCCCTGACCCTCTGTCTGGACAGTGCTGATCACATGCACCCTCCCAATAAAAAAAAAAAAAAAAAACTCTCTAGCAATACACACCAAACTCAGCATGTGCAGAGTGACTCCAAAGACTCTGTCTTATCAGCAGATGGATTGGAAACAGTGGAAGAAGGAGAGGGTCAGAAAAGACAGGATCAAACAGCCTTTTTACACAATGCAGAAGATTAACCCCTTAGGTTCCACAGTGAGCATGACAAGCATTATTTACTGCATATACACACTGATTTTACTGTTGTGGGTTTAGTAACACTTTAAGGCCCAATGATAGCAGGCACTCTGGTAATGACTTGAATGGCAAATGACTGTCTTGGTGTTACTTTGTTCTAGTATTTGTTATGTAATCCAAGACAAAGAGGGATAAAGTGTTCTATTAGCAAGATACCCAAAGTACAAGTTCTAATGTTTTAAGTTAGGGAAAAGACTATGATGGTCCTCATTAGAGGCATTATGAGACAGGAGATCTGTTGTAATGTTCCTTTAACATGTTGTGTAAACCATATTAAGGCTGACTAATGAAAGTGAAAAAAAAAAAAAAAAACCATGGGAGTACAATGTGGATGTCTATAATGTCCAATCAGAATTCTCGTTTAAAATTTCCATAAAACTAAAGGAGAATCCTGGTCTTTTTCTAAAGTCTTCCTGAAACAGCTCAACCAAAGTATTTGCAGATCTTAGAGTTCATGTGTCAGTCATATTGGTCCTTTAAAGCTAAACGCCAAGCTGTTTTACCTGCTGAAAAGTGTGTCTGTCCGAGCAAGATTTATACAGTCCTGCTAGGCTTATGAAATACAGCTAGGTCATATTCTTGTCCCATCCTAGAAATTGACAGTAAGGCTACTTTCACACTGAGTCGCTTTCCTGGCACCATATCGCTTAAAAATAGCGCCTGCATAGCGCCTGTAAATCGCCTCTCCTCTCACTCCAGTGTGAACGCCCAAGTGCTTTCACACTAGAGCGGTGCGCTTGTAGGGTGGAAAAAAAAGTCCTGCAAGCAGCATCCTTGCAGCGCTGTAGGAGCGGTGTATACACTGCTCCTAAAGTGCCCTTGCCCATTGATTTCGCTGCTAAAACAACAATAAAGCGCCAACGCCTCCAACACCCCAGTGTGAAAGCAGCCTAAAGGAGCAGCAGCAGACTATTAGGTGAATTATCTACCCGCTCCCCTTCTCAATGTCTTCTTTATCAGAATATGTTCATGCTAACCACCAGATTGGCCCCCAAGTGCTGCCATCCCTCTCCCAGTTCTTCTGTTCCAAGGATAACAAGAGGCTCGTGCCAAGTTAACCTTAGTTTACTCTGTGCTCTAAGATCAGCTTTAAGGCATATTTCCAAAATTTGGAGAGCTACACAGTTTGGGTGTCTGAACTGCCTATCTGCCAAGGGTTTACCAGCTGTGGGATTTTCATTTCAGAAAGTGTACAGAACCCTTCATTCACTCTCCAATAAAAGAGGCCACATAAGAAGCTTGAACTTGTGATTTTAAACAGTGTACACAAGCAAAAACCTGTGTTAAAGTGGCTGAAAACCCTTACATATACCCAGTGAAGTGACTAGCCTCGGTTGACACACAGAGAATAAATAAATCTGTCTACATTAGTTATACATGTTTATCTGCAGCCCTCTCTTCTCTACAGTCTCCTAAAGCACACATTTTACACAGAATTCCTGCGCTCCAACAGACAGGGGGCAGGGATCTAGTGTCACACACTGCACAGAATAAAACAGGGAGCTGAGTGTAACCTGGGACCTGAGTGGAAGGAATGGACACACAACCCCTCTAGGCAGTCTCACAGGGAAACATGCACAGCTGAGACTGTCAATCACCTGCTGTGGTGTCAGCATAGACTGTCAAAGGTGACTCTTGCAGATAGCAGAGGGACGAGAGAGGGCACAGAAATCACACTAGGTGTTTTGGATCAAGGCAAGTACACACTACATCAGGATATGCTTTGTTAATTTTTCATTTCAGAGGTTTACAACCACTTTAACTGACTATTATACTGTATGTAATGCATATTGATTGGCTTCTGTGTAAACCCACTTTT
Organism: Lithobates sylvaticus; assembly: GCA_028564925.1. Classification (NCBI taxonomy): domain Eukaryota; kingdom Metazoa; phylum Chordata; class Amphibia; order Anura; family Ranidae; genus Lithobates; species Lithobates sylvaticus. Next base: position 83,937,640 of record CM053026.1, read on the forward strand.
TTTCCTTAGAATGCATTGTCCTGCCATCTTCGCTCTGCATAACCGTGTTAACACCATGTAATTTTTCTGCATCATGGATAACAGGGTATACACCTGTTCATGCATAGTATTGTTCTATATAAAGAAGCAGCAATTAATTACTTTATTTAGGTTCCATAACATTATGAGTAAGACATTTCTGTATATTTACTCCCATACCTGTATCACCATAATGTATATGCTTTACATCACCCACAATTCTGTAAATACTGCATAACAAAGAACAGTAATCAAAAGCAACCAATAAGAAAAAATGTATAGTCCGTATTTCTGAAATATGATTGGTTTCTTTGGATTCCCGTAATACACCACTACTCAAACATTTCTGACAACAGCGGAAAACTGAAATATGAAAAGCAGCTATGAGTTACTGCACTTTATGTTGATCTTTGCAGTACTTGACAAGACAGCTCGATAGAAGTAACTTTTCTTGTTTCTTCTATGTATTGGGGTTGATTTACTAAAACTGGAGAGTGCAAAATCTGGTGCAGCTGTGCATAAAAACCAATCATCTGCCAGCTTTTTTTTTTTTTTATTGTCAAAGCTTAATTGAACAAGCTGACGTTAGAAGCTGATTGGCTACCATGCACAGCTGCACCAGATGTTGCACGCTCCAGTTTTAGTAAATCAACCCCACTGTATAATAATGTGTGGCACAACTTAATTTTCCTAAAATATTTACTAAATTTGTATGTAAATGTACCCATGTTTGCATAGAAACTGATATGTTTGATATTATATTTAGTTTTGCAATATTCATCATTTTAAGTCAACAGAGAATTATAAGGGTCAGATGTCTGTATTCATCTACAATATTACAAATTGGGGAAATTATTGTAGAAAAAAATATCTCCTACAAAAGCATCATTACTGAAAACTGAACTCCAAGCAAACAAGTATTCATTTGAAACGGTATATGTTAAATGTTTTAACTAACATTGGACATGAAATTCTGTACAGGTAGTCTTGAAAACTTTTTTGTAGAGCACAACCAGAACCGAAACTTTCTTGCAGACTGAACTGCAGTCAGGAAATGAAGCCTAGTCCAGGATTTATGATAGTTGATAATGAAGGAGCAGCATCATGCCTAAGAAGTCCTTGTACCTTGTTGCAGAGTGATGTGTATTAAAAAAAAAAAGCCGGAGATTTTTTTTTCTTTTGCCATGTGTTGATAGGCCATTATAAAGCAATTGGCTTTTCTAAAGCACAATAACATAAAAAAAAAATGCATCAGAACTGGCAGATGTAAATGGGTCCTAAATAATTATCTAATAAGTACATATCTGAAAAAATATATATTTATTTCTGCTTGGAGTTCAGTTTAAGTATTTTCAGCTGTGGTAAACCCCTGAGACATTTAAATGTTTTAAAGTAAATGTTATTGAAGGTATTACATTATATTTATTGACCTTTTATTTTTGAAATGTATATTTTCCAAACCCCAATAGTTAGACCATTGAAAAATTATGTCTTAGCCCCCGTACACACCGACGGAAATTCCGACCACAAAATTAGATCAGATTTTTTCCGACAGATTTTGTCCGACACTGGTGTTGCATACACACGGTCAGACAAAGTTGTCGGAAAATCCACTCATTCTGAACGTGGTGACGTTCGTTGCGTACAACGGAAATACGTAGAGGCTAGTAGCCAATAGCTTTGGTCTCGTAATTTGATCTGAGCATGCGTGGCACTTTGTCCATCGGAATTCTCGACACACGATCAGAAAAAGTCTGATCGGATTTTGTTGTTGGAAAATTTGAGATCCTGCTAGAAAAGCCCGCTAGAGCCCACACACTTTTTCCTTTGGAATATCCGACCGTGTGTACGGGGCATTAGGATATAAGGATGGTCCTTCAGTAACATATTTAGTGGCATTTCCTATTGGTATTCCCCATTGTTTTAAAAGAAATTCTAAGTGGTAATCCCCATTTAAAAACACTATAAGACTGTGCAACTATAAGTATGGAAATATTATTGCTATTTTTAATATTATTATTATTATCCCTACCAGAAAACTGCAATTTTTAAATAAAAAAACGAAACAGATTATGTTTTGAGAAATAGTTTCATTTTCATTTTTTATTGCGCTTAATCTTTTTGTCATTTGTAAATTTTACTACAGATTCAGGTGAAGAAAACTGAGCTCTAAAGTTCTTTTAAAACATGCCATTTGTCAGAACGATGCACAGCAAGCTTTAAACCCTCTTTAGCATGGACCTTTTTTTTTTTTTAGTGGATGAAATAACCATTTGCAAAATTCATATGATTAAACTTTTTTAGTGGTAGAAAATATATAAGTACTCTGTAGCAAGATAAATACTATGCAACATCTGGGAGAAGTCCATAATTATATATTTAATTTTTATTAAATGTTTTTATTTATTTTTTACTTTCTGAACTTCTTTCTCCCTGTTTTTATTTTTTTAAATACCCAAGCATCACTGATTTATCTTGATACAGAGGAGTCCTCTGATGTTCTACGAAGATGGAAAATTGCACTTAAATCATCAATATAACGTACTCAGAAAGTGTCAACTGCATCTTTCAAGCAGACATTATATATTGCATCTTTACACTTGAGACAATTTGTTTATACAATCTAAAAGAGGTACATACTGTACTATAATAAAAAGCGGTATATATGATTTTGTTATAATTCATGCCACAAGAGAAAACGATCAACCATCTACGACAGAGATAGTTGTTACAATGATGACCAATTGTTTGTACACAGGCATATTAAAAGCCATCTGTCTCATGGACTTTCTGCAAAAACATCCACTAATCATAATGCCAGATGTCACTGCGATACCACTTGTGGCAACTGTGGCTGATGAGAGTGATGATGGAAGAACAACACCACCAGATATACTGTAATCAGTGTACGTCATGTCTCATATCTCTAGAGATCTTCCCTAACTTGGAGCTATCAGCCAGCAAGCCGCTTAAATAATATGGCCCAGCTAGTCCCATCTTTTAGAGGTCTACATGCCCAAGCCCAACCAAAGGGTGGAGAAACTGGAAAATAATGAAAATGCCAGCAGAGACAATTAAGGAGCCAAACAACATGTATTTCCATAAACAAAGTTTTAAAAGGTTAGGTGCCAGTTGTGATTTTTGTAGGCACATTTACCAGGCCCCCATAAAGGTTTGTCAGGTTTGCTAAATCATAGTGATAATTTTTACTAGCTATTTTAACTTATAAAGGTAAAATATTTAATTACCGTTTTTTTTGGCCCCTTAAATTTTGTCATAGGGATGCTTTGAGACGGATGTTTGACCTATTTTTTTTGCCTCCTTTTTCTATAGTTTGCCAAAGAAATGATCACTCAGATTGAACAGGCTGCATGAAATGTTATCCTGGGTGAGCTCACTGATGCCCTCTGTAGCCTACAAACACTACAAAACCTGGTATAGTACACCAGAAAGGGTTACTGTGGTAACAGATGGATCATAAACTTTGTGAAGTTGTTATTATAATTTTTGGCCGATATTCTACTTTTATTCAACCTTGTTACAATAAATTAATGTTTTAAGAAGTACTCTATTATAAACCATCGGTTACCATAGTAACCCTTTCTGGTGTTCTATAGATTTTATATATATATATATATATATATATATATATATATATATATATATTTATATATATATCAGGTATTGTATTGTTTATATGTATTTGGTTACATTAACTACACCCTACACAGTGAGTGATCTATGCGAGACCTATCTATTTCGAGATCTATTTTGAGTGAATTATTTCCAATACACTCGTCTCCCCCCTTTTTGTTTAAGCCTCTGTAGCCTACACCTGATTTTTCCTATTATTGTGTTACCATTAATTATTGATACTGGCAGGATTAAAAGTGTATGGCACCAGGACTGCAGCTATATAAACTTTAGGAAAAATTAGAATATATGAGTAAAACTAATCTCTGGTGAAATTGTAAAACCTCAGCAATCTACTGGCCCCTTTGTCCAATGCCAGTAATAACCGTGAGAACAATACTTATTATTCCTCTTTTGTAAAAGGCAGTTGCTAATGTCTTTCTATAACTTTTTTTGTATTTTAAGATGATATTGTGAGCTTTTCTTTCTTTTTCAGAACTGTAAAAGGATAACCATATTTTGACACAAAGAGGAGGTCCAGGGAAATCTATAATCTCAGTTGAGCCCATATATATGTAAACCACTAGCTATTTTTAATGGTACTAATACCAGTCCTTCTCTATAATTAATTAACATCAAACATTGCCCTACACCTGACATATCAGGGTGGCACAAGTAATGCCTAGACTTGTAACTGAAAATACAATGGGAAGAGCAGGTAGATTGCCATAAACATCTATCTATGGCTTATATCAGGGGTCTCCAAACTTTACAAACAAAGGGCCAGTTTACTGTCCTTCAAACTTTAGGAGGGGGTGGACTGTGATCAGTGGGAGAAAAAAGGTCCTGGCATCAGTGGAAGTGAACAATGCCCCATTCATTGGTTGCACACTTTACAAACAAAGGGCCAGTTTAATGTACTTCAAACTTTAGGGGGGCGCGAACTGTGACCAGTGGGAGAAGAAAAGGTATTTGCATCAGTGGGAGTGAACAATGCCCCATGATTGGTATTAGAGAGGGTACTAATGCCCCATCATTGGTATCAATTGGAGGAATAGTTTCTCATCATTGGTGTCAGTGGGAGGAATAGTTCCCCATCATTGGTGTCAGTGGGTGGAATAGTGCCCCATCATTGGTATCAATGGGAGGAATAAGTCCCCCATCATTGGTATCAATGGGAGGAATCGTGCCCCAACATTGGTATCAATGGGAGGAATAGTGCCCCATCACTGGTATCAATGGGAGGAATAGCGCCCCATCATTGGTATCAATGGGAGGAATAGTGCCCGATCATTGGTATCAATGGGAGGAATAAGTCCCCCATCATTGGTATCAATGGGATGAATCGTGCCCCATCATTGGTATCAATGGGGGGAATAGTGCCCCATCCTTGGTATCAATGGGAGGAATAGTGCCCCATCATTGGTATCAATGGGAGGAATAGCACCCCACCATTGGTGTCAGTGGCAGGAACTATGCCCCACTGTTGCTGGGTAAAAGCAAATAAAGGGCCCCATTCGGCCCAGGGCCACAGTTTGGAGACCACTGGCTTATACTACCTGTAACTCCAATGTCTTATGACCTGGGAGTGGTTGAGGCAAGTACATAGGCAGAACACAGAGTTCAGGAATGCTTTGGGCAGTGGGGTGGGAACTTTTCAGTGACAAAACTGCAGTCTTAGATCACTGAGTCCTAGTCTTCTGGAAAAAGCAGCCATTTATGGTAAAACACGGAGCGAAGGTACAATTAAAAGAGTAATGATTAAAAAAAAATTAATTTTGTGTGCCATTTAGAGATTTTTGTTTTATGATTGGCGTTCTTCTTTAAAACACCTACATGACCAACCAACAAAAAACGTTTTTCTTATTTTTCACATAAACGTCTTTTCTGAAACTTTGTCAGTTCTTAGGATGTTAAAGCAGAAAGAACAATCTCTCTAGGATAATGAAAAAAAAAATGATGCACAAATGCAGACACTCAGCTTTAAACACTGAAGACACATATTAAACATTCTATTAAATAAATAACTTACAAAGGAACACAAAGGCAGTGGGGTGGGGGTTGGGACGCAGTACATAGAATACACAGGAATACCACATTATTTGTTTTGTTAGAACAGTTTCACGTGTTTACACATCTTAATCCCATACATTCTTGTGGATGTCTCTTCAAAAAAATATCCATCATTGTTGTCAATTTGACCCAAGTACTTTCAGCAAATTCTTTGCGTGTCTGTCTGCTCGCTGGATCGCTGGGTCTGAATGAGAAAAGCAGATCTTTGATTTAAGTTTGTATTCCATAAATAACTTTCCCGGAAGATCATCTGCATGATTGTCTCTCGTCCTTTAAACAGCATTGTACACGCAACAAATAACATTCTTCAAACGGGCGGCTAGCTTTTATTTTATCCGATCTGGCCACTTGCAGGACGCGGCACTAGAAAAACAGCCTCTGGAAGACTTGGTACGCTGGTGAACTCCACAACTGGTTTTCCTCTCCGTGTCGAAGTGTTGAAGCCCTTTAGAATGTTCTCTGTAGGTCTTTAGTTCTTTGTTAGCATAGAGATAGAGGAATAGGAAGAAAGTGAGCATTTGTGCTTTTCCTTCTTGTTTTTGGTCCTCTTTTTGGGGTTCCTTTACCATTTAGTGCCACAAACATTTGTCTCTCATTGTTCTTCCAGGTAAGAGATGCATAGGTATTATAACCATTCTCCTCTATCCTCTCCTTTAGTTTACAGTCAATGTTAAATTCCTTCTGTAAATATAAAAGAGATAGAACATAATGAAAAAACGGATGAGTATAGGACTTACAAGTATTTTCACTTAGAAACACAATTTTCTTTTATTAGGATGAATACTTTTAAACAACACAAAATAACAAAAAAAGCCTTTTTTAACCGGGGTGCTGTTTGGGTTCTTCAGAGATGCTGTGGCAAAATACCTAAAAATTGCCCCAAATTGCCCAAAGATTGTCAACAAGCTGCTGGCATGTAGGTCAAGCCACACTCAGTCAGAATTTCAGATGGAAACAGTCCGATGGGAGCCTTTCATCGGATTTTCCGACCGTGTGTATGCCCATCAGTCTTTTTCTGTCGGAATTTCCGACGGACTTTGGATTGAGGACCTGTTCTTAATTTTTCAGACGGAAAACCTTTCTATCGGATTTTCCGACCGTGTGTATGCAATTCCGACTCATGCTCGGAAACAATTTGACGCATGCTCAGAAGCATTAAACTTCCCTTTTATAGTGCAGTCGACCGTGTTGTATGCCGTGGTGTTATTGACCGTCGGAATTTGGTGTGACCGTGTATAGGCAAGACAGTTTGAGTGAAATTCCGTCGGAATTCCGACGGGAAAACCATCAGAGCTTTTTCCGACGAGAATTCCAACCGTGTGTACGCGGCATTAGACAGTTTTTTTATTGTACAGCATTAAAACCTTGGGCACCGTGCATGCCAGCCACCAGTGTCCTAAAATCTAATAATGTATTTGGTTAATAAGGAGCACATCTGGTGCCTGCACAGCTTCCTTGTTTTCCCCTTCTCTGCCCCTCTCCACCACCACTGGGGTTGCATAAGCTGCACGAGTAAGAAAAAACTGAGGGAGAAAAGAAATGCTGAATACTAGTTAGTACCAGTATGCAAAAGAATCTTTGCTTTGTAAAAATAAATTACTTCCAATGTTGAGTGTCCTACACTATAAAAATTTGCCCATCAAATGCATAAGGCTGAGCTCACAAATATGCAGCTGATGAGTGAGACTTTAAAGTGCAATTAATAACTAGAAATGCACCCCTGATGATGTCTGCAAGAGTGCTGTTGTTCGATCGATTGGATTCTGTAACAACAAGTGCATTCGACCACTGTATACTATATGTAGTGGTCCACTCTGAATAGTGAGAGTCAGTGTGTGCATCTGTCAGTGGAGGATCTCTCCCAAGATTTTCTATTTTGGACCCCACACTTATTGGACCCTTTTTGTTGAATTTCTTGTCAAGGACTTTCTGTCAGTTTTTAGCGCTGCATCTTTTGTATGAAGAAATGCATCCCTATTGATTCCTTGGCAGCACTCTACCCTAAGAATTTCAAATTCAGGCTGCCAAATTGTGCCACCCATTAACGCAAGTGCTCCCTGCTGGTTTGTTCAGCAGTTGTGTTACCATTGCCCTAAGGATAAATCAAACAAGCTAGAGAAGCTCCAAAACAGGATGGATCTGTGGGAGCCTAAGATAGCGCAGTGCCACGTCCTTTTTCTACAATTGGTGCCTTTAAAGTCCATTTTTCCATGTGCTCTATTTAAATTACCATTGCCCTAAGGAGATTGGATATCAACAAAGATGGCAGAATATTTTAGACACATGAGGATGGTTGACTGTGCTGGGTAGATCCAGCTGCCCTCAGCTATCTCTATAGTGTATGTTAGCCGGTCACTGAGCAAAAAACATTTGGCTTGGATGAACATTCATCTCTGGGCCTATGGAGAGGGTTGGGAGAAGCTTGCTGTGGATACCCCTTGTTCCACTTTTTTTAGGGGGAAACAACAAGGCTTTTTTTTAACATGTTCGATCTCTTCTTCTCCCTACAGAAACAGCAGCATTGTTAGGAATATCATGGATAGGAGACTGTCACGCAATCGAGTACCTTAATAAATATTAGCAGTAATGGGATGCCTCTGTCACTTGTGCCAAAAGCCTCTTATCACATCTTCACGTGTTCCTACATCATCCTATAGCAAGCTGGAGCACCAAACAAAATGTATCAGGTGTTTAGGTTTTTCACTGCTGTCTGTACACCCCCAATGTGGAGATTTCTCTAGAGATAGTGAAGGGAAATCCCAACTCCCCAGCTGTCCCTGGACAGGTGTCCCTACTGAGCAATCTCCCTTAACGCCTCTCCCAGAGACAACTGTCAGAACTCAGATTTCCCTTCACTTTCTGTCTTGGCGAGACAGAGGTTCTACCCCTCTATTAATCTTAAAAAAAAAAAAAAATCGTATTTATATGGAATAAATAAATAAATGAGTAAATAAATTATAGTTACTTACAGAACCATAGACTTTGCCTCTTCTGTTCATGGCTAAATAATAATTGCTGTTAATGGATTTCACTGCCACAACCCCTACATCCACTGATGTTATCTCCAATATACCTAAAATGGGAGAAAGATATAAACAGAACATGTTATCTACCTGTCCATCAATGATAAATGCAAAATATAAAATATTCTTTAAAAAACTCACTGTTAAAGCAAACTTTGTTTGCTCATGCAGCGCAAAGTAACAGGCTTGTTTTAAGGACCCCCACGTATCCAGCAGAAACAAGTTTGAAGCAAAGAAAAAACCCTGTAATTCTGGGTATAGAGCAGCATGTAACTCTCAGTGCTGATACTTGGTAATTGGCCCGGTGTTGTCAAATGAGGATAAGGAAAGAGTCCTCAGCCCTGTGTAAGCTTCAACTATAATGAATCAGAGCTTACACAGGTGCTCCATTCCTTCACCCTCTCAACAGGGGCATGAAAGAAAGTTTACAATGTCTTGATGGGGAGTGGAGACATAATGAAAGCAAACCTTTTACTTTTCCCTGCATGAGCTAGGCATGAATTTGATTCAAGGGACACCTATATATGATGCACAAACCAGAGCTGATGACCATAGCAAAGAATGAAAATATAGATTGTCAGACTTTTGTACAAAATCTTAGCTCAAGGTTTCCTGGAAAAAGAAAGAAACCTAAATCCACTGACCCAATCCATTTCCACAGTCCCTCTTTCTATTTCATATAAGCAGGGTTCGAAGCTATGTACACTCCTTCACTGAAGGTAGTGCTCCCCCAAGCAACTTGGGGCAGCAATCTACATTGTGAAAGAACTCCACGGCTTTGGGTGTAGAGGGGCAGCTGTTCTTTCTGCCACACACACTGAATTATTTTAAACCTTTTCAAGATGTTTCTTTTTATAAGCTAATACTTTTTAAAAGAATTAAAAAAATGTTGGGGCAGAATTAAGACTTGGGTTTGTCATCTATGGGATCATGTGACAGCGGGGCAGTGAACAGGAAGGGGGAAGTATTGTAAGAGCAAACAGGGCCACCACTCTACCAAGTCAGACAGACATATGCGTTCAATAGCTGCAGGCGTATTGAACATGTTTTGCTGGTGTCAATAACCAAAAGATTACAGGGAAAAAAACTGAGTTAACCAGTTACTTCTGCCAACAAAACGTGCTGAATGCTTAACATACTTCAGCGGCACACTCTTTCACACTATGGTGTTCTGCCAAACACGCCAAACAAGTAACATGATAAACAGATGAAGTGCCGGCATGTGTAAAACAGCTGGGCTTCCACGGCACTTATTTTATGGGGAACAAAACTTACAGGTAATATCCAACCATAATAGTCCTTTTGCATAACACAGAAATGACGGCGCATACTATTTTTTTACGTTTTCAGCAGGTGATGGATTTATTTGTACTTCTGAGAAATGATCTATCTTTCTACTGTATATACAGTATATTCTTTATAAAATGTCATAAACTTATGCAATGGCTGATGGGAAAAAAGTTAAGCAGTTTCATATGGAATTTAGAAATCATTAAAGGCAAATAATGAAAGCCTGTAAGTGGTGTTGGTTTTTTACTTTTAGCAGTTATGTAACCATATGCAACCTAATGCAACAAAAGCAAGCCTTACTATTCCTACACCTATCAAATGCATGAAATATACCAAGAGAAGCAAATATTGACAATGATTACTTATTTTTTTATTTTTTTCTCTGCCTTACAAGCTCCCAAAGTATCCATTCTGTTTAGTAGCATACCTCCCAACCTTTCACATTTAAAAGCCACAGCAAGCTTTATATTTAATCTGCCCAGGCTCTACCACCTAATTTGGCCATATCTGCACAGGCAAGCCCACATTTGCTGAGTGCCAACCTTTAAGAACCCTAAAATATAAGTGCTCCCAGTAAAATCCAGAGATGCCTTATAGATAATGTTAGAACTGAGCTTCTTTTCATTGCAATAAAAGCAGAAGAACTTTAAAGTAGAACTTTTTACTAACAGTAAATGAGCTTTAAAACAAGCCCTCACTGACATCTGTTGCTGCAATCACTGTGGAGCAATGTGCACAAGAGAAGTAGGGAAGCTGATCAGATTGGGTCTCAGCACTCCTCTTTCTCTGCACCTTTACCTGTTTTTGTTAGAGATTAAAACGCTTAAAAGATTAAAATTAACCTAACTGCTAAAAATGAAAGTGCTTCTTCTGTAGCCTTTCAGGATGAATTGCATCCCAGTGCCTACAGCTACAGAGGTCAGTGAGGGTTTGGTAAAGCTTCAATACCACTGGTTAAGAAAATATAAATATCTGAACATCCTCAGGCTGGCAACAGTTTCATTTTAAGGTGCTAGAGTACAACCACAGAATGCAAAAAGGTCTCTCGTTAGGACTCTCTAACTTTAGTAGTTGTATTGTGTAATGCATGTACCTAAGTCCCAACTTAAGCCAGGAACTCTGGCCATATGATATCAGTGGGCTTCTGTTAAGGCAGAAAAGGTTCTTATATGTAAGGCATTTTACTGCTCTACCGAGAAGGTGAAATATCCAAAGATAGTGGACCTTAAATTCCACAACACTTGTGGGTGTATATCTGCTTAATGCAACTGTCTTGAGTTTACTGCTTATTTATCCACATTTGTTTATTGCCTTCAAAGTAAAGTCAACTGCTTGGATAGCCATTCTACTGTCATTATTCAATAGGTTTTCTTGACAAGATGTGGGTAAAGAAATAGGTCACCACCTATTCCTCCTAAATAGAAAGTCCAGCACAAACATAGAACACAGATATAAACTTGGGGCAGTGTCTTGGGTGGAAATCAAACACAGAACTGCAACACTGTTGCATTTCTGCATAAATAAACTTAGGGGTCTATTTATCAAACTTGTCACTCAAGAGTCACACAACTTTCAGACACGATTCACACATTTTTATAATCAAAAGATTTGTTAAAATGTGTGAATCTTGGCTGAAAGTTGTGCTAATCTTGGGTGAAAACATTAATAGTGTGCTACCCTCTCATTCACTTTGCAATTACGTATATCAAAAGTGAGTAAATTAATAATTCACAGTTCTAATTTTTAGAAATATAAAATTCAATTAGTAGGGTTAGTGCTTAGTAAATGATAAAACATTTGCCACTAACACTTACATAAAAATGTGTGAATGCATGATGATTTCTAACCGTTCCTCTTAAAACCAGTTTAATTTCTGTAATTAATTAATCAAATGCATATTTTATCATAGTTAGCGCACTCTTATATAGCACTATGTCTTTTTATTAATCCCAGCTGAAAGCCCCTGTGGGAGTAACACATACTCAAGAGCACAGAAAGTACACGCTAATCAATGTACCAGCATCTTTTTTGGATTGTGGTAGAAAACTGAAGCATTGGAGAAAATCTTGAAAAAAATATGGGGAGGGCATATAAATGTTAAGCAGACAGATTTTGAGAGGGAATTAATCCAAAGGACAAAGTATTGCAAAGCTTCTGTGCTACTACGGAGCCACCATGTTTCATTGAAGGTTTTAGGCTTAAGACTTATCTCTAGTTAAAACTTTTTTACATTAAATCAAAGCTCAAAAAAAAAATTCTACCATATAGGGAAAATATAGAAATATTAATTGTGCCTAGGCAGGACCCAGAAACCTCTTGGTTTGGATTTCTCCTGAAAAATAGCAATGCACTCTCTGTGACTAGGTACCCCTGTGCCTACAGACTCACAGTTGTATATTTGCAATGTGGGTTTATCAAAGGCATTGCTTCCTCTGACTTTGAGTTTTATGAAATTTGGAGTGAAATTTGGCGATGTCACTAGAGTAGTGCTCAATGTTCTCTTTGCTGGAGAGGAAGATAAACTTGAGGCGAAAAGATCTCTCTGCTTCTGCTTCATCCATAATGTGGATCTGTGCTTTCCGAACCTCTTCTCGGGACAAAAACACAGGATTCAGGAATGTTTAAGAGCCACCAAGCACTTTTAGGAAGCTAAGGAACATGTGCATTTGTTGACACCGATATAAGAGTTTTAAACAGTTGGTAGCCAACTGTGTTTTCTAAAGAGCTTTGGCTACCTGTCTCATGGGATTTGCCAAGCATGCCAATTAATTTGCAGCTTATATTATCTTTTACTTTTCCGGGACGGAGAGGCACAATGTTCCTTCATTCTTCAAACACTATCTGGAGATCAGAGATCAAGAAGCATTTTGGTTCCAAGCAGCCTGCTTAGAAGTTCATGTTCCATGTGAATTGATGTCAAAATTTTTAAACAACTACGAGAAATTGTTTGGAAGAAAATGTTTTGCTCTGCACATGTGCCATTTCCCCTGCCTGTTATTGTTGGTGTAAATTTCCAGAGCTAACAATCTGTATCAGATTTATTGGGATTTTAAAAAAAAAAGTTAACACAAGGATAAAATTGTGCAGTTCTGCAAGACATTTTAGCTCGATTTTTCATCCAGAAAGGGGATGTTTATTAAAGGCTTCCAGCCACAATAAAATGGGGTGGGAGTGGAGGCCGGAACAGAGCTCTATATTTATCGGTAAAAGAAAAATAAACCTACTTTTCCCTTTTAGAAGGCTGGAGTATTTGTTTTAGATTTGATGTGCCATGAATTGCAGCTGGAGAAGTGGATTGATCCAAACATCCATCATGAAGGAATAGTAACAATTGGAACAGGTCTGTAAAGTGTTACTGATTTACATCTCTAGAATCAAACACATTTTGGTACCCTGTAGCCGAGCCCCATTCTCCCTGTTTCCATGGGAGTGACCGCAACTTTGAGAAGTCTGAGTCTTCCTTGCAAGAAGAATTTCTATGCCTTATGCCCCGTAGACACAGTTGGAAATTCCGACCACAAAATCCGTCGGATTTTTTCAGACGGATTTTGTCCGGCACTGGTGTTGAATACACACGGTCGGACAAAGTTGTCGGAAAATCCGATCATTCTGAACGTGGTGACATTCGTTGCGTACGACGGGAATACGTAGAGGCTAGTAGCCAATAGCTTTGGTCTTGTAATGTGATCTGAGCATGCGTGGCACTTTGTCCATCGGAATTCGCTACACACGATCGGAAAAAGTCCGATAGGACTTTGTTGTCCGAAAAATTGAGAGCAGGATCTCAAACTTTTTCCGGGACATAAGTGTTAATAAAACTGGTCAGGTTGAAATCACTTCTGCAATCACAAACGTAGGAAAATGTAGGAAGTAGCCCATATACGGTTAAGTGTTGTTCACAATGCCCTTTCTTGTCTAAAACTGACTGGTATCTTGGGATCTACAAATATAAACTTAATTGGTGACACTGTGCACCCAACGTTCACCTGTGATCTACTGCTAAATAGAAGATTTTCCCAGTATTCCTGTTCTGATGACAACAATGAAATATTCAATATTCTTTAATTTACAGTGGTGGTGACAATGGCCAGACAGTGAACCAATGTGGACAACATGAATCTTCCCCTCGTTACAAGTTATGAAAAAATGTTTAGCTCTAGTTATACTTTCACTTAAAGTTTATCTAAGGCCAATTTTTTCAGTTTTATACCATGTGAAAGGTTTTCATTGAGTGTGTGTAACTACTGGGGAGCTACAACCTCTCTATTTGTCTTAGTGACAATTGTCACTGGGATTAAAATGTTGACCTGTCTTTGCCACGGGAAAGAAGGGTTAATCTTGCAATGAGGACACATGTTGTGGTAAACAATCTAAGAACAGATTTCACTCATTTTGGAGAAATTTGCTTTCCAAATTTGTTGTGTCTTCTGGTTTTCATTTATACATTTTTATATTGTCTTTTAGCAAAGCACGTAGAACAATACACCAAACAACAGCCATCAAAATCGACACATAGAACACTTTAGTGTGCATGGAGGATATACAGTAACAGTAATGTATACACAGAGATTTTATGCCACTACTTAAAGAAGTGTATCCCTAAAAAAAAAAAAAAAAAAAAAAAGTCAGCAGCTACAAATACTGCAGCTGCTGACTGTTAAAAATCGGACACTTACCTGTTTCAGGGTCCAGCGATGCGGGGGGTTGAAGCTCCGCTAGCCGCCCGATCCACTCGGCGGCGTCGGCATTGCAACTGTGGGCACCCAGCTGTGGCTTCACAGCCGGGCACCCACTGCGCATGCACGAGCAGCGCTGTGTGCCGTGATTGGCCGCACAGTCATCTGGGACACGTGACAGGTCCTAGATGACTTGGGAGCCCTTCCTGCGCTGAGGGGAAGTGATGTCACCAGCCCAGGCACCGAAGGAGGCAGACTACGAGGGACCCCCTAGCAACAGGCATTTAGAGGTATGTAAAAAAAAATATATAAAATTCCAATTATTTTATTATTATTTTTTTTAGGAATTTTAAGCATTTTTTTTTTTTTTTTTTAGGGGGAAACACCAGAAAAATGGTTAATAGACTCTGCCATGCTTAAAAGGACATCTTTTGAATAAAGAGATATGGTAGAGTAGTGGTCCCAAAGGACCCCAGACTAAAGGTATAAAGTAAAAGAAGGAAGCCAAGGGGGCTAAGTGAAGGCAAGGGTAGGCAAATAGTGGGAGAGGGGGGACTGGAGAGGGAAGTTCAATGGTAGGATATAGAGTAAATGGTTGCCGTTCTAATGACTGGTACCTAAACTATGCCGTTAGATAACATTTTGTTGTGTCTTTTGGACCAGAAATTATGGGAACTCTACCCAATGGGACACAGTCAGCTGAACAATATAACACATGGTTTTTAACCATTCTCTACTGTTTTAAAAAAAAAAACTGCTTTGGTTTTAGATAAACTTTAACTCGTGAGTTTGTTTATGTCAGTGGGATGCCTTTTCACAGTCATAAAGTAAGCCACTCTGTTCAACACATACATTATTTCCTGGAGTCCAAGAAAGTATTTAGTAGAATTGAACAGTAAATAATTCTAGTGTATCTATACCTAGGAACCAGCTTACCAGCCATTAAATGCAGTGGCTGCATTGGTTTTCTTTTTTCAGACGATGTTCCTCACTTGGTGATCCTGCTGATAATGCACTTTGTGTTCTAGGGTGACAAAGCTTACTTACCATACTGTATCAATGTAGCAGCAGCATTGCCATTCTAAAACAGGAAGTGTGTCTGGACTACTTAACACCTCTGCATCTATTGATCTTAATAAAATATGGTGTGTGTATGTGGGGGGGGGGGGGGGGGGCATTCCTCTGCACACAGAGAGCGGGAAACAATTGTAACTGATAACTGTCAGGGGAGGCAGAGAACACTGGAAGTTATCAACTTGCAAGATTTGACAGAATTAGGTATTTTTTTTGCACTTATGGAACAGACATATCAAAACACTTTCAATAGTATATTTAATAGACCAAAAGGGAGCAAAAAACCGAATTCATTCTTAGGGCTTACATGCACATTAAGGCCTGTATGAAGGACCTTAAGTCCCAGACATCTGTTTAACCTCCCCCTCCCACCTGCCCTTTGGTGATTCCCTTTTATATTTAAGTCCTACGAGACATGTTTCAGGTGTGTCATTTGCAAAGTACAGATAAAACACTCAAAGCATTTGTCGGAGAATGAAGAGACTCTCACGGAGGTCAGAGTCCGCCTTTGAACATGAAAGTCTCTCGTGTTGTGAGATGGCAGTCAGCCACCTGCAGGTACATATCACATTATGAGGTGTGAACATTATTATGAAGTGTGCAGTTTGGTACATGAAGGAGATTTGTGTGACAAGGGTACAAACAAAAGTTTTCTTAAAGGGACACTAGACTAAACCTGCATGTGAAAGAGCTACAACATACAAAAATAGGAAGGTAATGGCAGTCAAACTGGATATTTCACACACGTGTAACTTTTCAGTGCAGTCTCTTGTATTGCATTAGATGCTAGAGACTTGAACATTACATATATAAGAATTCTTATATGGCAGTGTTTCTCAACTCCAGTCCTCATGGCACCCCAGCAGGTCATGTTTTCAGGCTTACCATTATTTTGCACAGGTGATTTGATCAGTTTCACTGTCTTAGTAATTACCACTGTTGTTTCATCTGAGGGAAATCCTGAAAACATGACCTGTTGGGGCGCCTTGAGGACTGGAGTTGAGAAACACCGTTATATGGGATAACTGGCCAAATCAAATGAATGTTAGAAAATATCTCTATTACCACAGGCCTACAACAAATAGTAATGTGCACTGTACTGTGGAAAGGTAAAGGATTATTCTAGCTAAAAGTGATATTTTTGTTATAGGTAGGTTCTGAAAGGCAGGGTCTTCTCGAGACTAAAGTCTAAAGCCCTCCTCTCTCTACTTCTCAGCTGTGTTCCTGAACACCAAGGAATTCTGGGTTTTATGGCCACAGTGAGGTGTTCTCACTACTTTGGTTCTATTCTTTATGCTATGAAAAGAGTTACAATTCTAACAGAGATGTAATGGCTGCAGCAGATGTAAAGACCTAACAACTCAAGTGAAAATATCTCACCAAGAGATATAAAAAAACTGTTAGGCAATTTAACTTTCCTGTGTAAAAAACAAACACATATATCAATGTTGGGCAAAGCATCTCCTAAAGTACCAATATGGATACATGCCTGGTCTGAAAGAGCTTACAATCTGTACACCTTCCGCATTCATTAAGAAGTACAGAGGAAGCAACAGCGTTACCAGCAAATCTACCAGAAAATCCCTGACATTAAGCCAGATACAGGATCTTACATCTGTACTAATATCACCAACTGGTGGCCAAGGCTTACTGAAAGATGAATTCAAGCCAAAAAAAATTTTTTTGTTGGATATTTTGTCTGGATAGAGCAGGGATGAGTTAAAACATGTGTTTAGTTTCTACTTTCTACTGCTTTCTTGGGGATTAATTTCCTGTACAGGTGACAATTCTCACCGACGTTGTAGGAAATATCTGTTCCATGGAAAACTGTCAATGACAGGATTTCTTCTCACTTTGTGTGTCTCAGGGACAAGAAGTAAGACAGAATCTCCTCACTGGTGACAAAAATAATACAGACCTGACAGAGGTTCTAACCCATTTCGGCTCTATTCAAATCAAAAAGTACAAAAAAAAATTTGTGAAACTGTATTAATATTAAGGCGACAGTTGTCGTCATTCTCCTCTCAGAGAGATCCTCATCCTTTGAGACGGGTCATTCGCCCCACTTTATTCCAAACCTGAATCCCTATTCACCACTAGGGATGATACTCAGGGGAGATGGCACAGGGCACAGTTTGATCCCAATTGGGGTGCCCTTGGCCAGCCCTCTCCATTCAATGTGAGAACAATCTATGGAGGTTTTTTATGCCAGTAACAAATATTTTATTAGGGGTTCAGGTAGTCACCCCTCCCTTTGACACCACGTCTCACCTGATTCTCAGTTATGTGCTAGTTTTTGTATCTCAAGATCAGTTTGGCTCATTTTTGACTTTCCTGACTATCGTAACATGTACAACAATGAGTGAATTTCTCTGTATGCCCGAGTTATGTATTTTTTGTGCAAATTTAATAAAAACTTATTGAAAGAGAAAAAAAAAAAAAAAAAAAAAAAATTTGTATTCTTACTTTAAGCCCTTCGCGGAGCAGATTTATTTAGCGTATTTCAGTAGTTGGGCCAATAATATAAATACACTATATTTTTAAAAGTATTGGGAATTCCACCTTTAAATGCACATGAACTAATGGCATCCCGGTCTTAGTCCGTAGGGATCAATAGGGTTCAATATTGAGTTGGTCCACCTTTTTGCAGCTATAACAGCGGTTTAGGAGTGTGTCTGTGGGAATGTTTGACCATTCTTCCAGAAGCACATTTGTGAGGTCAGGCACTGATGTTGGCTCTAATTCATCCCAAAGGTGTTCTATGGGGTTGAGGTCAGGACTCTGTACATGCCAGTCAAGTTCCCCCACCCCAAACTCACTCATTCATGTCTTTATGGACATTGCATTTGTTGACGGGGGGGGTTATAGTGAGGGGTTGTTTTTCAGGGGTTGGGCTTGGTTTCAATAGTTTCAATAAAGGGAACTCTTAAGGTGTCAGCATACCAAGACATTTTGGACAATTTAATCCTCCCAACTTTTTGGGAACAGTTTGGGAATGACCCCTTTCTGTTCCAACATGACTGTGCACCAGTGCACAAAGCAAGGTTCGTCTAGACATTGATGAGCGAGTTTGGGGTGAAGGAACTTTACTGGCCTGCACAGAGTCCTGACCTCACTCAACCTGAAAGAACACCTTTGGGATGAATTAGAGCGGAGACTTTTGACAATACAGTGTATATATATGTATAGATATATATATATATATATATACATCACCATTGGATCTGCATGACAGCCTTGCATAAGGAGGTGTCAGTAAGAGCAAAAGAGCAAGTTTCCCTTAAAGTGAACTATGAGCACAATAATGTATGACATATTTAAATCAATCTTTCACTTGTGTTACCACAACAGTTTTTGTATGTACTGGCAGGACCAACAGGTAATGAAACTATGTTAAGGAAGGACTTAAAGTATTGTGTTAATGCTGCATTTACAGAACATAAAATGAAAAACAATGAGTAGATAACGAAACACATCAACTCAATCCTTGGAGAGAAAAAAAACTCCAATCTATCATATCTATGCTGGATTCTAAAATTCCCTTCCAAATAGAGCTACTAGTGTACTCATATAAGTAGCTTGCGTAAGCAATTGCAACAGGCCTTCACGTACTTTACAATGCATTAACACAGGATCCAGGCCAAGGCAGCCCGTCTGCAAGCATCATTGCAAATGATTTCTTCACCAGGAATTAAAAACAGCTGCAAAGTGCAGTGTACCAAGAAGAAAAATTAATTATCTGCTGAATCTGGATTAGATTAGATTTAAATAATTGTATTCCATCCTGAAACAAACAGATTTTTCCCTTGCCGAAGCTCTACAATACACGCTGATTTCATAAACAGTCATTCAACACATCATCTGACAATGATAAAGACTTGAAACTCAAAAACATACTTAAAAGGCTATCAGGGTGCACTCCCGTCATCTTACACCTCGGAAAATACATTACTATTGCAGGCATGTTTTCAGGACGCGGTGGTTAGATCACATAGCTGGATGTCAAACGGAGGTCTAGACTCAGACTCTGATCTTACATCGCGTGTGAATAAGGTGAGATTTTAACTGTAAGTGGTGGCAACTACGTAAACTATGCAAAACTTTAAAGGTTTCTGTGCAAGATGCTCAATTACAAAGTCTCAAGCTAGACCTGTATAATGACCTGGACACTTGCAATGTACTTCTTTACATGTTTAAAAATGTGGTCTTTATGCTTCTTTTGGTTTATTCTGTTAGAAGGGAAACACGCGGTCAAGTGTATATAAAGTCAATTATTAAAGAATGTAGAAGGGTTTTATTTCTGTCTCCAGTGGGGAGATTTGCACTCTCTACTGGTCCTGGTAACCATTGTTTCTGATTTCAAAAAGAAATGGGAAATCCTACATGTTGCAGAACAGGAGGTAAGGAAACAATTTTCGACAGGGAAACCTGTTCTGGTGGCAACTGTCTGAGAGGGGATATCCCACATCCTATAGAGATGTAACAAAATGCTTTTAATTTACGCTGTATATTTTCAATACATTTAACAGAACAAAAGAGAATAAAAGAGGTTCATTGTTAAGGTTTACACACAGTTTACCTAAACTTAAGACCAGTACAATATGACTTTTTTTTTTGCTGAGAGGACTAAATTTTGCATTTCATAATACATTATTTTATTAAGCAACCAGGGAGTGTTGTACCTTATTAGCCAGCATGAAAATGAGAAGTTTGGACATTTATTAGCTAAGTAGATTGGGGTTTCTCAGCCAAGGTTCTGTGGAACCCTGGGGTTCCTCCAGAGATTGTGAGGGGTTCCTTGACCAATGAAGAGTTTCTAACTCCCAGTAACCACTGATATAAATGATCTTTTTAGCTGTGTGTAAGGGGAGGGCAGTTTTTCCAATGGCCAACAATGTAAGAATGTCCTTCTCCCGCTGGCCATTAATATCAGGGGTCCTTCACCCACTGGCCACCAATGTATGGGACCACTACAACAACTGCCAATATAAGAAGGGGCCTTTCTGCTAACCATTTACTTTGAGTAAAGGGCACTACAACTTTCACAGTGAGGGTTTCTTTTCTGGCTATTACAATTTTTTCCTACAGAGCACAAGAGTGTTAAAAAAACGATCTGCTCTGGGTGTCAAGTATGCTGGATATACTACATTCTTTTCTTTTTTGTATGTATTATTAGATTTACAACTTACTGACCATGTAAATGTTGCGAGAAATGTGATAATTTAGCAGGGGTTCCCTTGAAAGCTTGCGCTACATTCTATTTACTTAGCCAATATTTAGTTTTGCCGTAAACCCAAACTTCTACATTGTTTTATTTAAAAAAGTGTGCAGGTGTATGTGAGCACGCAGCTAGTTTACTACTTTTACTTTTTTTTTCATCTTGGTTATATTTCTCCTTTAGCATTAATTTTAAACTACACTTTCCTAGTGCACCTCTAAACTATTTGACATTTTGCCCAATACAACATTCATATTGCACACTATGTTTTCTGCATTCTTAAAATAATTTAGATTTTTTTTTTTATAATACCTTTTTTTCTGCAATTCAAGGCCGAATACATAACAGCTTGGAATGACTCTCTATCTAGAAACTGACAGATGTTTAGAGATGGATCAGAAAAGAATGCGTAGTCAATGATACTGATTTGCATAACTCTCAGCAAAGAGAAATGTTAGTTCTCCTGAAACAAGAAACTTAAAAAGAAAAATCAGTTGTAAGTCTTTCTGAATGCCTTCATTTATCTCCTTGTTATCTGTACAGGCACACTTTGGCTATATTAAATTTTCCCCATGCCATAGTAAAACAGATAAAATATGTATGATGTAACATTTAAAATGAACCTGTACTCTACTCATTCAAGGCAAAGCACCCTCTCCTCTCCAGCTCCGCTTTATGCCCCCACTCCTCTTCTAATTTTGCCAATTTTTTTGTAGGGGGGTTGACAGGTTCCCGCTCCTACTTCTGCGGCGATCCACTGGAAGTTCTCCCCCTACCCCTAACCTTCTGGGACATGTGACAGGTCCCAGAAAGTTGCTGGATCATTCACAAAGTGTAGCACGGCTCGCACATGCGTAGTGAGCAGCCGGCTGTTAAGCCGCAAGGAGTCACAGCCCCCTTCCCGCAGTAAACATACCAGCGCCAGAGACCCGAAGACCAGCGAAGAAACAATTCCTTTTATTAAAAGGCAATAGCTACGGTATTTTTTAGCTGCTGACTTCCAATTTTTTGGTAAAAAGGCTAAAGAACTGCTTTAAACCGACTGTGTTGCTAACTCTACAGAATAAAACTGAAAGCTGCCTGCAAATAAAGAAGATGGATAATCACCTTTGCTAGTTCAATTTTTTCATTCTCTTGCTGAGCTCTTTGTACCGCCGCTTTCTGATATTTAAGGGTGTTTCTGATAGTGCCCAGTTGGGTGCTGTGACTTCTTCTGCTGACCCCTACATTACTACTGTGTGCAGTTTTATTCTGAGGAGTTACAAACAAGGTCATTTTAATAGCCCCTACCTGCAGTCGTGTAGTATTCCTTCTATTCCCTTTCTCACCATCCCATTGCACTGTCAGAATCAAGTAGACAAAGGTCTGGGAGTCCCAGGTTGCAGATCACTGAGGAATAAGGACCCTCCTTACCCTTTATGACAGTGCTGAGGCCTGGCCACTGCCCGTGCATTCATCCAGTGCCACCTCTTGGGAAGAAGGAGACAGAGTAACTTGTTCTCACCTTTTTCCTTGTTTCACTGACCATTGTTGCAACCCCTATCTTGAAAATTATCTAAAACGTCCTCCAATTCAAAAAGTATGGATGGTAAGTACGGTAGTTAAAAGTAAAAAAAGCAAAGCTACTCGTACACAGTTAGATTTCTCTTGTTCAGCTCTGCAGGCTAAAAGAAAGAAATCACTTGATTCCTCCATTCACGCTAGACAATTATTTTGCTACTGAGGTGTTAATACTGCAGCTGTCTGAATACCCAAACAGTGACTGCATCTGATATCATGTTTGGCTGAAATTTTCCACCTGACTCCTTCAATTTTTGTGGATCCTGACAGAGCTACCCACAGCTCGGATTTTGGCTGTTTCAGCAGGAATCAGTATGCTTATCTCAATCACCTGTCGCCAAATCACATACCTTGTATGTCATTTGACTTCAAGTGGTTGCCGGTACCGTTTTTTTAGAGCCGACGGTCGGCTCTCTTGTAATAGCAATCAGAGTGGCTAACTAGCCTTCTTGGCTCTCTTGGGCTCTCCTGTCCAACTGGAAGACCCGAACCGGCATGTTGGCCGGCTGGCCGGAGACCCATGCATCACCAGAATAGGCTTTGATCAGGTCTCCGCTATGGTAACCCCGAAGTGATGACATAACATCACTTCCGGTTTACCTGGCTGTCAACTGTGCCATTTTTTCTAAATCTAAAGTATTCAAAAACGCTGATATTGCCATTGTGAATGCTTTCAAGTGCAAAAGGAGGGATTTGGGATCTTATTGACCCCAGATCCCTCCATAAAGAGTACCTGACACTTGCCTATTGCTGTCACAAAAATGTTTACATTCCTTGTGACAGCAATAAAAGTGATCAAAAAATTATTTAAAGCAACTGTGTAAAAAAAAAAAAGAAATATTACAAATTAAAAAAAAGTTAAAGTGTCCTCGTCCCTCGTGCTAGCGTGCAAAGGCGAATGCGTGTGCGTCGGTCCCGCACACACGCAAACAGAAATCGTCCCACACATATGAGATATTGCCACGAACGCCAGTTCTTGGGCAGTAATTCTAGCACTAGATCTCCTCTGTACATCTAAAGTGGTAACCTGTAAAGTCTTTTAAACCGTTACCTATGGATAGTAAAATTTACATTGTTTGTCTCCTCTGCGCGGGCGTGCACAATTTTAAAGCGTGACATGTTTGGTATCTATTTACTCGACTCGACATCATCTTTTATATTTTACAAAACATTGGGTTATGTATTGTGTTTTTTTGCATTAAGATGTAAAAAAGTGTATTTTTTCTCAAAAGATTTCATTTGAAAAAATGCTGTGCAAATACCGCGTGCCAAAAAAATTGCAAAACCAACCAATTTATTCACTAGGACCTCTGCTTTAAAAAATATACACTGTTTAGGTGTTCTAAGTAATTTTCTAGCAAAAAAAAAAAAAAAGGATTCTCACATGTATAAAAAGGGCCAGAAAATGCCTGATCTTCAAGTGGTTAAGGTTTGAACCTTCACATTTTTACCTGGTTGCTGTTCTGTATATTGATTATTGTATACGAAGATTAAGGAATGTAATTACTATAGTTGATTAATACATCTCAAGATGTAACTATAGCCATGTCATGTTTGGTTGCTGAGAAGCACTAGGAAATCAGAACTATCTAGTTATACAGTGATTTACACTATATGGCCATTTTGTGGTCAGGTGTTTCTAGTGAAGGGTACCGTTAATGCTTCAGTTAACAGTTTGAGAAAGGCTTTTTTCTGTTCTAGCATGACTGTGCACCTGTGCCCAAAGCCAGCTCCATAATGACATGGTTCGATGAGCTGCAAAGGAGGGGGCACCGCCATATTAATGTCCATGTTTTTTGACTGAAATGTCCAACAAGCTCATATAGGTGTAATGAACAGTTGTCTACACAATTTGTTTTGTCATATAGAAAATGTAAGTAGCCGTTCCATTTAAAAAATACACTTGATTGAAATGGCTAACATTTGGAAATCTCGCTACAACTGCTATAAAAGCAATTTAAATTCTGTATCACTAGAAAAATTGTCAGCAGGATAAAGACAGACAGGGAGGCCTTACTGGATTTCCTATAGGCCCCATCACACATACTTATGGCCCTGCATATATAACTTAAAAGGTCTAAAGAAATCTGTAGTTTCCCAAGAGGTCATGGATTTTCACAAAAAAAACAGGTAAGGTTTATGAAGCTTGGTTTAAAAACAGCATTAACTTTTTTTCAGTGGCCATGTATAAAGATTAACATAATTGATTTTTGTATTCTAAATAAAGTTTTTTTTTTAAAATAAGTTCAAGTTTTAAACATTTTTCCCCTATCACATCAAGGGTCCTCTTGTATAATTTTTATAAACACAAAAACATGAATTACAGTGTGCATTAGGGCCCCTCAAGTAATGAATAGGATTAAATGCAAGAAAATTGAAAACACATTGATCTGTTGTTTTGCAGTGTGTGTACGTAATATTCCTATGCTTGTTTAATGCTTTTTTCCTTCTATTCAAAGTTCAGGAAAAATATGAAAGCAGATACATATGAATGTACTTTAATGGAGTGAGGGCACAGCTGGTTTAACTGTTAGTGTACCATAAAATGTGCGTTTTGGCATTTTTGTAGCTTTTGGTAAAATATTTCTAGTATATTTAGGATGTTTGTTTTCCGATATCTGTGAATGTACCTCTGGATTTTGCTGGATTTTGCTTACATTGTGTATAATCCAAGGCAATCTCTTTTGACCCCTTAGGGGTTGCAGAGGGGCAACATTTTTGTGGGCCCAGGAGTTAAAGTGGTTGTAAAGTCTAAACTTGTTTTACCTTAAAGTGGATGTAAACCCTCACATATACCCAGGGAAGTGAACAGCCTCAGATGATACACAGGGATGAAACAAATCTCTCTACATAAGTATATCTGCTGTCCTCAGCTTCATATATTCTTTAGAAAGTGCACATCGTGTTAGAGATCTTCTCTTCCTGTTCAGCGTTGGAAGTGAAGTCTGGGCATACAGCCAATACAGCTGATTGGAGGAAAGGCACACACCCCCCACTCCCCATAGGCAGAGACTTTTAGAGCTGTGCCGTGACAAGGCAAGTTCTCTGTAGCTTTTTTCTCCCCTCCCAGTGCTGTCAATCAAAGCCAGTGATGAGGGAGCAAGGGGGGAGGGGGCAAGTCATGCTGTCTGTGTCAATGGACGCAGCAGCGGGGCTCGGGGGCAAGCACGCACAAGTGCCCCCATGGGAAGCCACTTGGACAGAGGGGAGGGGTCAGGAGCGCCAGCGGGGGACACAGAGCAGGTAAGTATAGACATGTTTGTTATTTTAATTTTTTTACTTTTACAATCACTTTAAGGGCCCCACTATGACTTCTGCTTCCCTTTACCAGTAGTGTGCTCATATTACAGTTTTCTACCTTCGGATTATTTTTTACACCAAAAAGAGAAGTATAGGAATAAAAAAAAAAACAAACAAACATACATACTCACCTAGATGGCTGCAGCTGTCCCCCACCATCTCTACACCGATAACTAAGTGATCAAAAACCACTGATCACTCAGTTCTCTGGTCAGCTCTGAGCACAGAGCCATGGACTGTCAGTCACTGGCTCTCTGCTCTGCCCTTCCAGTGCACACTGGAGCGCTGGGCTGTGGAGGGGGTGGGAGCAGCTGGCTCAGACTCTCAGCGGCAGGCAGAGAGGCTAAACCAGCTGCCAGTCAGGCATCTGGGCAAATCCCAACATTAATGACTTTAGCCCTGTTGGCTGAATCTAGGTCACCAGAGTGCAGAACCAAGTGTACTCCTGTGACCCACAGGAAAAATATGGCCAAAAGAGGTTTGGCCATACTTCTCCTTTAACCTATCTGCTAATTGAGAGCCCCGTAAATTTACATGTTTGAAAAACATAAAATCTTGCTCAGTTTTATTACCAATCAATACCCATCAGGCTGGAAGAAACACTACAAAGGAGTCTGTATATTTTAGTGGCTCCGGGTTCAAAGTCTGCCCCTGCAATTCAGTGTGACGGTATAGCTTTATTTTTTAATAATTTTTTATGCATATTATTTTAAAAAAAAGTTTATAGGCACCTTGTCATCACACCATTATGAGCTTGTTGGGCATCCCATTACAAAACCATTGGCATTAACATTGATTTGCAACCATTCCCCTTTACGGCTAAAACAGTCCCCACTCTTCTGGGAAGGCTTTCCACAACATTTGTGAGGTCAGGGACTGTTGAAGTTGAATGAGAAGACCCAACTTGCAACTGATACCAAAGCTGTTCAATAAGATTGAAGTCAAGGGTCTGTGCAAGCCACTAAAGTTCTTCCACACCAAATTCATCAAACCATTTCTTTGTAAAACCTGGCTGTGTGCACAGGGGGACAGTCATGTTGGAAAAGGTAACAGCCTTCCCCAAACTGTTGCCAAGAAGTTAGACCAGTGTTTCTCAATCTTTTTCCAGTCAAGGCACCCTTTAAAATTTTGCACAATCTCGAGGCACTCAATTCTAAAGTGTAAAAAGCGAAATTAATAGTTTTACATCCACACACGTAGGACACCCAACATTAGGGTTGATTTATTCTTCCCAAGAAAATACACCTTTGCACACTTGTACTGATTAGTATTCCATCACTTCTGTCCTCCCTCAGTTGCTCTCCCTCCCTCAGCTAATATGACTTCAGTGCTGCTGACAGGAAGAGGCAGGGAGAGGCAAACAAGGACGCAGCGCAGGCGCCCAACGTCCTCATTATCAATCAATGACATCATTGGTAGTTAGGACAACAGCAATTGAAACGGTGCTCAATGAAAACCTATGGCTTTGTGTAACTAAAAGGCAAGCTTGATCTACCCGCTGGTTTGTATAATTTGTGGCCAAATTTTGGGCATTTCACCAAGGCAGCCCTGAAGACACCTCAAGGCCCCCCCTGGTTGAAAAGGGCTGGGTTGCAGCTTTATGAAGGCTGTCCAGAGGGAGCGTAGGCAGAGGGCAGGCTCCTCTCTAGACACTGCTCTTCCTCTCTCCTGTTTCCAGCCAGAGTTAAAGAGGTAGTAAACTTAGCCAAACAAATCCTGAAAATGATTATAGCCACTACACAACAGCTTTTTATATCATTCCACCTTATAAATCAACCCCCTCGGTTCCTTATTACTGTTTTGCAACTTATTTTGCTTTCCATGTCTCCTGTCCAAAGCCAGAGCCATTTTTACAGTTCTCTTCCGCATCTGTACAGTGTAAAACTTCAACCTTTACTTTCAGTATTGACCGTGAATCTCGTGCATGAGCATCGAGTATACTCTCTCCTCTCTGCAAGTCCTGTGATTGGCCCTGCTGTTTACGATGCCATGTGACATAGGAAGTCACATGGGGCATTTCAGGAAGCTGGATTGAATGCAATGCCGCAGAAAGTGGTTGATGGAGTCAAGATATCGGCCATAATAGACTGATGGCACACAAAACATGCCATAAATAGCCACAGATATGCACATGCACCTGCAATGTAATGAAGTGATCCTGGCTCAATTCCAACAGAACGGCAAAGGTTAGGCACAATGTAAAAAGAGCACCATGTACATTGGTTATAAATGATTTTAATGCAGAAAAGTAATAATGTTGAGTTTACTACCACTTTAGGAGGCCGCCTCGGATATCTTGTAGGCTATGGCCAAAGGGTTGGAATCCATGACAGAAAACCAAAAGAAGTGGAACCCTTGATGCATGGAAAATCGTTGTTTGAGGAAAATCAAAAGCCACGACTAGTCCTCCAGAATAGAGGGGCTGATGTTTGCCTGACAAGCCTGCTGTAAACCCGAAAAAAAAGTATTTTCAGAAGCAAGCAGTCAGTTGAATCCGGACTGGAAAATGCAGACTAGCTAAGCATGATCGTGGTATGTGGCCTGGAACATGAAATGTGCTTAGTCTCAAAAGGCTGTGAGCATTGAGAAACCTGAAACAAATTATGAAAAAATATAAGATAAGAATTTCATCTCTACAAAAAAAGTAGATGAAAAGAAGAGCTAATAGTGAAACCATGGAAGTTCACGATATTACACAGTCAGTCCCAGAAGTAAAGTATGGGACAGATAACAGATTGTAGAATCAAAATCAACTTTAGTCCTGCTAGTAACAAAATATGTATACACAGAACTATAGGAAAGCTTTTAAGTGGATGTAACTTTTTTTTTTTTAGTTATTAGTTATTTAGCATTTATTAATGAGGGGTTGCAACTTTGGCCCTCCCCTTGAAAACTTCCAATGCGTACACTTATGCCGTGTACACACGAGCAGAATTTCCGACAGAAAAAGTCAAACGGTGCTTTTCATCGTATAGTCCGACCGTGTGTATGCCCCATCTGACTTTTTACGTCGAAAATTCAGATGGACCTAAAAAGAGAACATGTTCTAAATTTTTCCGACGGAACCAATTCCTATCGGGAAAACCGCTCGTCTGTATGCTGTTCCGACGTACCAAAAACGACGCATGCTCTGAAGCAAGTACGAGACAGAAGCTACTGGCTACTGGCTATTGCACTTCCTTTTTCTAGTCCCGACGTACGTGTTGTACGTCACCGCGTTCTAGACGGTAGGACATTATTCTGCTGACAACTGCAGAAGTGGCGATATTACTCATTTTGGAGAGATTTTACTTTACTCCCTGTTGAGTCTACAGGATCGTTAGTGTATGCATTTTCAATATTCTCTACTAAATCAAAAACTGTAAGAAATAAAAGCGGCTTTAGATATATTTTAGTCTATAAATAATGTGCATGCAAATACTGAAAGAAGATGTGGAACGTAAGATAAAGAGTTTAAAGCAAAAACAAATGAGTACTGTCCATGATAATTTTTTAATTTTTTATTTACATGAACATTCAAATTTCAGGACATGCTTTCAGGGTTTACCATCTTCTAATATCCTTAATATTACTTTTTTGGTTTTAAAAGTAACTGAAAGAGACTGACATTTAGCGATTGGACAGGAAGCAATATACTGAGCAATCTTTAGGCTTACCTAAAGAAAGTAATGATAATGGACAAAGTGCAATAAAAGTTCACCAAGGGAATAGGTAGCACAGGGATTCCCCATGGACAAAAGGAATGTGAACCAAATAGATCACGTGATGTTAGATGGAAGAGATAAGGGCATATTTATCAAGCTTAAAAGAAAAAAAAACAATTTTTCTTTGCTACACTTTGCTGAAATTTCTTCTAACTTCATGGTCTCAGGAGTAATTTGTCATAGACAAGATGAAGATATTAAGTGATTTTTCAGAGAGGCCTGGCAGACCAAAGTGAAAAAGGAACATTGAAAAAGCTAGAAGATTAACAAGTTGCTGACCTTTTCAGTTACATATGTTTTTTTTCCCCTTTTACATTTTTTATTTAAAAAAAAAAAAATCTAACTTTTTCCCCATTCAAAATAAATGCACCGCATTACATCGAACATCACATAACACATAAAACCAGACATGGACTGTTTTTTTTAACCACTGCACCACAACACAAAGACGGTTCACATTTGTGCAGTGGAAATGAACAATGAGGTGCACTGGCTTGATGAATAAGGGTGCTATTCAACATTAATGTCATCATAGCATCGCCAATCATATTCTTTACAGTAATTCAGTTTTGTACTGTGCAGTTTTCCTCTGGATTTGACTTTATATCAAATAGCAATTACTTTTATTTACACTTGACCTCTAGGTTCCCATCAGAAAACTGGTATAACTGGGAATATGCTTAAAAGCAATGACCATGTCCTTGCTAGTAACAAACACACAAGCCCACCACACAATATAATCTGCTTACTAAAGTATTTATTTCCTACCAAAATACAGACATATCTTATGTATTTATCCACCTCTTAGCCACCGTACACACGGCTGAAAATTCCGACCACAAAAACCTGTCTGATTTTTTCTGACGGATTATGTCCGAAACTAGTGTTGCATACACATGGTCGGACAAAGTTATCTGAAAATCCAATCGTTCCGAACGTGGTGGCGTTCGTTGCGTACGACGGTACTACATAGAGGCTAGTAGCAAATAGCTTTGGTCTCGTAATTTGATCTGAGCATGCTTGGCACTTTGTCCGTCGGAATTCTCTACACACGATCGGAAAAAGTCCGATCGGATTTTGTTGTCGGAAAATTTGAGATACTGCTCTCAAATTTTTTCCGTCGGAGATTCCGACAGAAAAAGCCCGCTAGAGCCCACACACGATCGGATTTTCCGACAACATAATCCGATCTGACTTTTTACATGGGAATATCCGACCGTGTGTACGGGGCATAAGGGCTTGTCTTCAAAGATAAGTGTCTTAAAACTGTCCAAGAGTCATCTTCCTGTATGAGGATCTTGGTACCAATCCTTAACCAGATGCCACAACCTTTAACCAGAAATACGTAATGTGGGACCTACTTTTAGACGCTGAGAACTTCTCACAAAAGTGAAGATCTTGCCTGCAGTGACCAGTCAAAATCAACTATCAGGAGAAAAAAAAGGAAACTTGGCCGCTTGGAGAACTTTTTTGTTTCTTCAGTTCGTATAAAGGTGTCATTGTATTTTAGTAAAAATATAATGATGACCAGAAGCCTGCACAATTGGAGTCTGAGAAGTGTTCTAGACAGTCAGGCCATAATTCTTCATTCACTTCAAGCATGGATTGTGTTACTTTAATATGAACACCAGACTTTCATCTTAAAGGTTTGGTAAAGGTCAACGGGGTCACTCATTAAGCAGAAGTAGGGTTAAGTGTGCAACTACCACTTGGAAACTGCCACTCAGGCTACCACCAGCAGTGTGCATGTCATAGGGAATAATAAGAAGGACTACAACTACGGAAGAGTTATAGATAAAAGTCTTAAACTAGGGGGTTTACATACATGACCAAAACTTTACCCTAAAACGGTAGTACGTAATCTGCCTGTACCTAATCCCACCAATCATCTTCAAATCTAGCTGCATTTTTTTCCCTGACTTGGCTGCCACTAGATGGCGCACAGATGGTAAAGCAACAAGATTTTCGGAACATACACAAGGACAACAAAAGGTGTTTTTTGGTGTTTTCACCTACCAAGTGCCTCTACTCTGCTGGACATGTAAAGGTGAAAAGGTGCTGAGCTCTTATAACTGCTACCCTGGTAGGCTCCCCTATGATAGAGTGTTGAAAGTAGTGGTGCACTGAAATGAAAATTCTAGTGCCGAAACCAAAAATTCAGGATGCACTTGGCCGAAACTGATTTTTAAAAAAATATATAGTTTTATAAATAATTGTATTATATTCAACTTTTTAATTATCATGAAGTTAAATAAATATGAACTTATTGTCGGCCATTATCAGCACCTTTTGAAGTTAAAGATCCTGCTTGCTGCATTTTTGGTGCGTATTTAGTCAGTTAAAAAAACTCTCTAAAAATGCAGCTCCTCACTGAAATGAATTGAAAACATAGCAAGACATAGCACCCGTGTTGCATTTGTGATGCATTTTTTGAGTCACAAAAATCACGCAAGAATTTTCGCACCTTTTTTTTCTTTCAGAACAATGCCGAAGACCCCATTTTCACCCGATAATTTTCGGCGGCCATAATTTTGGTGCATCACTAGTTGAAAGCGTAGGCCAAAGGGTGCCTGCAGAGGTAATCCAAGCTCTTCTGAATCAAGTGCCACTTAACGATCACCAAGTGTTCTAACGCACTAGAAAATGTCTATGCGCACTTTGGATACTCACAAATGCTTGCCGTTACTCAACAGTCTCCATCATTCTCCACACTTGAGGATACGGCACACATCCGGATGAAAGACTTTATTATCAATATTATTATTTAATAATTATTACATTTATTGGTGTCAATAGAATTTTTTACATGGCCCTACCCACTATCCCAAAATCTGAAATAAACCCCTTATTTTTGAGTAGTGATTGGAAAGTGCCCTACAGAGATCTTTTGATTTAAAATAAAAATCTCTACTGTGCTTTATAAGGAGGCACCATCACTTAGCCCAAGTGAATAGGCCCCCGAATGTCCCACTGATACGTGTCCAGCTCTGCCCCATCTCTTTTTCACCTGTTGCAGCTAGCGCCAAAATACCCGGCGTCAGCTGATGTAGGAGCCTTGAGTTAGTAGTGATGTCTGTTCTTTCCTTGCTGTAACATGTCTAGCTGAACAGCAAGAAATCTACGTATCGCTCGTCCAATACCAGGTTACCGGCAACAAGCAGTGGGGGTGACCTGATGTACAACAGCAACACTTAAATAAAAAGGAAGCTCTTCAAAGGAAGACTCCGTGGCATTTATGCACTGCTATAGTAAATTTTACATTTTATCTTAGTGTAAATTTCCTGATCTGAAAGTGAGAAAGCCAAGTATTTAGTTGGGATACATATTTCAATATAATCTCAGAAGGCTGTCTTGGCTTATGTGTTTTGGGTTACTTTGATCATTAATCATCACCAAATATTTTTTTAAAATGCCAAACATTAAAATACCTGTATGAATATAGCTACAAGCTGGCATTTGCTCCACTGTGAACGTTTTAAGCAATTTAGTAAACATTATTACTACTACTAAGAAAATATTTAATGGCGAATTCCAGAAAAAAAATCTGTTATAAGTAGTAAAAAAGCTTTTTACCCATGTTGCACTATGTCTTTGGATGCACAGCTGGAATGAAAAGTTTGTATTTTATTCGTAGTGCTATTAAAGCTTTATTTTTTTTCTAAATAAAATAATAAAAAACATGTCATACTTACCCTGCTCTGTGCAATGGCTTAGCACAGAGTAACCCCCGATCCTCCCCTTCTGGGGACCCACAGTGACGCTCCTGGCTTCTCTTCAGCGACTGCCCCCATAGAAGCCCTTTTCTATGGGGGCCTTTTTTGCAGGCTTGCTCCTGAGCCACCCTGTCTGCGTCTATTAACACAGACAGGGCAGCTCGGCCCTGCCCATCACAGAATTTGACTGACAGCAGCAGGAGCCAACGGCATACCTCCCAACTTTTTGAGATGGGAATGAGGGACACCTATCAGCAAAAGTATGCAGGCATAGGACACACACCCTTGCCACGCCCCTTTAAAGGAGAATTGTACAAAAAAAAAAAGATTGGTTAAACCCACAAATGCTTTTTTTAACACTAATATTCCTTTATATCGGCTTTTGGAATTTACAAATGCAGCAATTTAGAAATCAGATGAAGTGTTTTTCAGCGCTAAACCTTTTTTGATAGATAAAAAGTGCATTTTATATACAACTATATAAATCAGACTAAATGAGGGACAAATGAGGAGGAATGAGGGGCGGAGGGACATTGTTCCAAATCAGGGACAGTTGGGAGCTATGGCCAATGGCTGCTATCAATCTGCCAAGTGAGGAGGGAGAGAGTGTACAGAGCCGCTGCTCTCATGCACAGCGCTGGATTGAAAATGGGCTCAGGTAAGTATAAGGGGCATGAGGGGGAGATTCTGTGACACAGAAGGTTTTTTACCTCAGTGCATAGAATGCATTAATGTAAAAAAAAACATTAGGCTTTAGAACCACTTTAAAAACTGTCACTTACAAAACTGTTTTCATAAGCAGTGGCCTAGATCAAACCTTGATCTAGGTATTTTTTATTTATTTTGATATGCCAGGAGAGAGAGATGCAGTGTATCTCTTTCCTCCATTCCCAGAGAAAGAAAACATTGGGGTGGGCTTCACAGTGGCTAATCACTGTGATAGCCAATCAGAGGCTATCACAGTGATCAGGTTAGTACAGGGCTCATGGTGAGACCCCGGTCTCTGTGCTGGGAGTGCACCACACGGCGTGCTTCCAGCACAAAGGGAAATACGCAAATATGTGACCCCAAGGAAAAAAGCCCAGTTTAGTGGGGCTGCATATTTGTGTTAGGTCGGCGTGAAGGAGTTAAAGTGTTACTAAACCCACAACAGTAAAATCAGTGTGTATATGCAATAAAGCATGCTGTTTATACTGTGGAACCTAAGGGGTTAATCCTCTGCATTGTGTAAAAAAAGCTGTTTGACCCTGTCTTCTCTGTTCCTCACCTTCTTTTACTGTCCCCAATCCATCTGCTGATAGAACAGAGTCTTGGAGGAACTCTGCACATGCTCAGTTTGGTGTGTATTGCTAGAGGTATTATTTATTTTTTTTGAAGTGTGCATGTGATCATCACAGGGCCAACCGGCACTATCCAGGTAAAAAGTCAGGGGTCCTGCAGCCTCAAAGTACAGTCAGGGGAGAATGAAAACTCATCCTACAAGTGCTCGGCCGGACACTGATATAAGTCATAAGACTGCTATATACTGCTGATGAAAAAAGGTATATAGCAGTTTATAGTTAGTAAAATAATTGCATTTCCATGTTCAGTGTACTGAGACCAGATATAGAGAACTAAACCAGAGGGTTTAGTAACACTTTAAGAAAGGGCAGGGACACCAAAAAGGGTTGTTCCATTTTTACTATCCTTTGCACCTCAATCTACGAGGCGCAAACTTGCTGTGCAGTGCTGTTTGGAGTTTTTGGCAGTGAGGCTTGATGCTAGCACACTGACATTGGCAGCTCAACTGTTTGGTTGAAACACACACACAACACACACATACATATATATATATATATATATATATATATATATATATACACACACACACAAATACGTTTACACACATACACCAAATGGTATAGTAACCATGGGCTCTCTCAGGACTTCTCAATAAAACATCATTAAACCTAAACTCCAAGTTGTGAACAAGCACGAGTTATCCGTGTGAAACCGGTCTATCTATGTTCCTGTAACGTCCTATCTACGTCCTTGGGCACTTTGACAATAAAGTAACTATTCTACAGTTCTTCCTTCCATGGTGTGCAACTAATCTTCTTTTTCTTCAATTATTATTGACGGTAGTGATCCGGGGCCATCACCCACGAGGAAATCTTTATCCACAGAGCGGTGTTACACTCTTTCTAATCCTAAATTCCAGTCTAACTTCAGTCTTCCACAGTTGCAAAAGCTCCTGTCCTGTACTAAATTTGCCTACTCTGATTTCCACTGCACACAGTAGGCTTTCACAGTGTGCATTAGAAGCTGCAGCAAGTCAAATAGAGACAGTCTCATTGGACATCCAGCATCATCTAGATCTGTCCCTGGCCCATCCTTTTCATTCACTGGACTTCAGTTCTTTCAATCATGGAGGCTCAGCATTACATGTGGGCGTTGCATAGGACAGTTTGCATGCAAATACAGCCTGTCTAGGAATACTTACTGCTCCAGACTGACACCCACTTTTTAAGGAGTTTTGATTTCTGCACGACTTCTGCTACTTGCATTAGAGCCAAAGACTCTTGGCAGGAGTACTCGGGCAGTATGCTATGTACCCTACCAGCCCCTCACACTAGCCAGGATATGCCTGCTTTGCACTGAGAAACACAGGAACCCAATGAGGGTCTAATATAAGTTACTGTATATGATGAAAATGAAATATTTTTATCCAAAAATTGTATCATCTCAATGAGTGGGGGAAAGGAAGAAGAAGCAAAGGCAGGGGTATAAGTACGGTAGATTAAACTTCAGATTAAAATTATTTTACAGAATTGATATAGCACCAACAGTTTGCACAGTGCTTTACAATATAAAGAGAGACAGTACAGTTACAATACAATATTATACAAGAGGGTTAGGAGGGGCCTGCTCCTGAGAGCTTTCAATCTAATAGGGAGGGGCAAGAGGAACAAAAAGGTAATAACTGTGAGGGATGAGCTTATGAAAGAATTCAGGTCAGTTGTTAGTTGGATAGGGGAATAGTTGGTTAGCCGGATAGGCTTCCCTGAAAGGGTACATTTTTAGGGATCGCCTAAAGATGGTCAGAGCAGGAGAAAGCCGGACAGAGTGAGATAGAGAGTTCCAGAGGATGAGAGAGGCTCTGGAGAAGTCCTGGAGACGAGCATGGGAGGAGTAGACAAGAAAGCTAGAGAGCAGGAGGTCTAGGAAGGAGTGAAGTGGATGGTTTGGGTAATAACTTGGCACAATGGAACACAAGGCCTTTTTTTTTCCTTATCCATGTGTTGACCATTGGAGCTAAACACAGGGAGTGTGAAAAGGTTCTAAAAAATAATTGCAATATTTCCTGATAAGGGAAGTGATATCACAGTCAGCGGGAAATTCTGACACCAAAATCCTCTGCACCAGTAAAAAAAAAAAGGACATCGCTGACTGTAGGTCTGCTTTTTCTTAGTGATGGCATACATTGGTTGC
Source organism: Lithobates sylvaticus (assembly GCA_028564925.1). Taxonomy (NCBI): domain Eukaryota; kingdom Metazoa; phylum Chordata; class Amphibia; order Anura; family Ranidae; genus Lithobates; species Lithobates sylvaticus. Next base: position 83,974,393 of record CM053026.1, read on the forward strand.
AAAATATCCACACAATCACCAGTAATTTATTCTTCTGTGGAAAAAAAGGGGGGAACCTTTTCATCTCTCTGCACCACACCTGCTTGTTTGCCAGAATGGGCAGATCAGCATTCAGCAAAGACGGGCAGACCCCCCCCCCCCCCCCTTTGGGCTGTGCTTGTTATGGGTTATACTAACTTATTTTACCAAGTGTTGTTGAGAGAGACCTGGACAGGTTTCCTGACATATAGTACGATTAAGAAAAATAAACAATTTGTTACTTATTTGCATGGCTGAAAGAAACATGGAAATCTTGCACAATATGTTCTTAATCTATTAGGAATTCAGTCAGAACAATAAAAGAGGCCCAAGTATCAGGATGGGATGTTGTCTACACCATTTCTAGGACGTTTTGGAACGTTCAACCAATAAGAAAGCAAGCACAAAAACGACCTTTATATTAAATAGTACAGAGTAAAAAATTGGCCAGCTGGTTGTATTAAAAGGAAAAACATGTAGGGTGGCCTACACCAAACGCATAATAGATTGCTAAGGTCAGGCTTTCCCTTAGTGATTGGATTCATCATAATTGCAACTGCTCCTTTTCAGCCTCAGAATTCTGCAACGGCCTTCCAGAAAGTTCAGATATAGAAAGGTCAGTAACTCAGGCCATATCTACAACTCACAATTACACAGTTTAATATTAGAAGGGGAACTATTTCCAGTAGTTCCAAGCACTGTACAAAGGGCCAATGCTGCCCTGGGCCAGTGAGATGCTGTAGCCTTAAGTGGTCGGTCTTCTTCAACTTAGTAAGACCTCGTCTGGAATATGCAGTTCAGTTTTGGGCACCAGTTCTCAAAAAGGATATCGGGGAACTGGAGAAAGTGCAGAGAAGGGCAACCAAACTGATAAGAGGCATGGAGGAGCTCAGTTATGAGGAAAGATTAGAGCAACTGAATCTATTCCCTCTTGAGAAGAGGAGATTAATGCCCCATACACACGATCGGAAATTCCACCAGCAAAAGTCCAAAGTGAGCTTTTGGGTGGAAATTTCTGACCGTGTGTATGCTCCATCGGACTTTTGCTGGCGGAATTTCTGGTAGAAAAAGATTGAGAGCAGGTTCTCTTTTTTTCCATCGGAAAAAACATCCAAGATTTTTCCGACGGAAATTCTGCTCGTGTGTACGGGGCATAAGGGGGAATATGATCAACATGTACAAATACATAAGTGGTCCATATAGTGAACTTGGTGTTGAGTTATTCACTTTAAGGTCATCACAGAGGACAAGGGGGCACTCTTTACGTCTAGAGGAAAAAAGATTTCATCTCCAAATACGGAAAGGTTTCTTCACAGTAAGAGCTGTGAAAATGTGGAAAACACTCCATCCAGAGGTGGTTTTGGCAAGTTCAGTAGATTGCTTTAAAAAAAAGGCCTGGATTCTTTCATAAATGTACATAATATAACTGGGTACTAACATATATAGGTAAAGTTGATCCAGAGAAAATGCCTCTTGGGGGATCAGGAAGGAAATTTTTCCCCCTGCTGTAGCAAATTGGAGCATGCTTTTCTGGGGTTTTTTGTCTTCCTCTGGATCAACTGTGGGTGAAGGATTGTGTATTTGGGATTGTATTATTATTATTTTTTTTTTTTTTTTTGGTTCAACTAGATGGACTTTTTTTTTTCAACCTGACTATGTAACTACGGTAATGGGAAACTCAAGAGCTGTACTGAATCACAATGACCTCCTTTATAAGCCAAATGCTTCTTCCTCCAAGAGTCCATTGGAATTCCCACTCACTCTTCAACCCAACACATTGCGACACAGAATGTTAAGTTGGGTGTGGAATGCATTTTAACACTTTTACTTCAACTTTAATTTGTCAGCAAAATTGTCATAAGGCTTTTTTTTAAAAAACTTACCTGAGCTCCATCTCTATCTAGCGATGTCCACGAGTGAATTGGCCATCCAGGACTCTCCCTCCTGATTGGTTGAGACACAGCATCGGCGCTATTGGCTCCCGCTGCTGTCAATCAAACTTGGTTAGCCAATTAGTGGAGAGATGGGGTGGGGCCAAACTGCAGCTCCGTGTCTGAATGGATAGACGGAGCTGCAGCTTGGCTCAGATGACCCTCATAGCCAGCTGCTTGCTGTGGAGGTTCTTGACAGGAGGAAGGGGCTAGGAGCTCCTGCCAGGGACCTGAGAAGAGAAGGATCTGGGCTTCTGTGTGCAAAACCACTGCACAGAGCAGGTAAGTATAACATGTTTATTATTTTATTAGAAAAAAACAAGACTTTACAATCACTTTAAGGCAATTCTCAATAGAATAAACATCTATTATAATACTTGGGTGTTCACAGTGACATGGGAGCTCAGTCTCTCTTACAAAGTGGAACTTTAGTCCTGTTTGTTACATAGTTATTCTGGTTGAAAAAAGACACATGTCCTTCCTGTTTAACCAACATAATTCCTGCATGCTTCATCTTTGATGTACTTTCAGAAAATGCACAGTCTAAAATAAGTGAATGGAAACCATGTGTAAAACCACAGTGCAACGATGTGAACTTGGCCTTTAAAATTAGAAATTATACACACATCGATTTGATCGTTTACAACTCTTTAAAGCTGGAATTTATAAAAGGAATGTATAGCGCCTCCCCTGTTTTTAAAGTGTACCTAAACCCAAGAACATAATGCAATATACTACAGCTCACCAGTAACTGTGTTGTCTATATTAGTTTTCTTCTTTAGCCTTGTAAGCAGGTGCAGGTAACTAGTCTGCCACTAGGAGGCTTTGTCCCAAAATAGCATGTAATAATTAATTATGTAAGTGGGTATTAGGTCTCATTTTGCAAATAGTGATGTAATGGGTGTAGTCAATGCCCATATAAAAGCAAGGATAGGAGGAGCTCTATTGAGTTGGAGCATGAGAGCCAATCACCACACACATTTGCAGATATAGTGAGCTACTGCACTGGCCCTGAACAGGGCAGAGTGCCCTGGGTGATATAGTCCAATACACAGAAGAGTTGACTGGAGTCATCTTGTCTCACTAAACATGGACTAAGTGGACTGGGAACATGGTCTAACTGGACTGGCAGTGGAATGCAGAAGGCCTTTTAGGCCAGGACAGGTGTTCTCTGCCATGAGTACTAATACCCCTGGGGCTTCTAGTCACTGCTGGGTGAAGTGTGTACAAACTAGAGGAGCAACTGCAGCAGTCCTGTCTCTGGAAGGACCTGAAGGGGGTCATCAGCTGAATACATAGGGCCTAATGAGCAAGTCAAAGCCATCTGCATAATAATGGCCCTGGGAGTGAGAGAGAGACATTTGGGAGCTGGGTTCCTACACAGCAGTGTTCCCAAGGAGAGGTGAGGGATGTTAAGAGAAGATGGCTTAACAGTGGTTTGCAATGTGAGGCTTCCACATTTGACTGCTGTGGACCATCCACTACATGTGATTTGGGAAGTATGCCAAGCTACACCAGATAGTATGTCTGTGTGATGTTAATGTGAATGCCATCTCTAAAGAAAAGATGCAGACACTATTGTGTGGACATTACTTTCTTGTGAAAATAAAGGCTAATGGCTGGGGATGTTGTGGGAAGGCTTATGGCAAAGACTTAAAGTGGAAGTTCATGCTAAATCTAAAATCCCTGCATCTATAGACACCCACGATCTAACACTAACCTATCTAGCCCTGTATAGAAAAAAAAGAGTAAACATACCTTTTCTGAAGGCGATCCGACCCGATCTCCAGCACCGGAAGCTCTGCAGAGAACACGGCCGACCACGACTGTGAAATGAATGGGGAGTGATGTCACCCATAGACTTACTATGGGGCTTCTGTTGTCAGAAGTGTCCTCTGTACCCGCCTCCACAGCGTAGCTGCAGGTGACAGATCAGCATGGAATTGGGTCGGATCGCCTGCCAAAATGGTATGTATGCTGATTTTTTCTTCAAAGTGTTAGATCGTGGGTGTCTATGGATGGAGGGATTTTAGTTTTAGCATGGACTTCTACGTTAAGCACAATATGGCAGAGGCTTTGGGCTATAGCAGTGAGTTGTTGTCCTATTCAAGAAGAAGTGGAGCGTAAGCTTGAGTAATTTAGCACAAACTATCGGTCACTCAGAAGCCCCCTTACAGACTTTTTTCCTTTATTTTCCTCTGGTTAACACATGTGCTATCCTAGGGTGATAACTTTCACAAACCATACAGTATCTATGAAGGAGTCAAGGCACAATAGAGTGCATAGAATGCTCTCATGGACTGCAGTCAACCCCCCTACACACACACACCCACTCTCCTCATCTCCGTTTAAAGGGGATAAGGGGTTTTGTAGTTCACAGACACGTCCTCAATGGTTTACAATTGCATCTGAAAAGTGATCAGAAAGTGGACTGCTTTCTAGAAGAGCAGCAGGTTTAGACACACCTCTAAACCTAGCCTTAAGGCTGGCCATAGAAGGGTAGAAGGCTTGCTGAGAATACCGGGCACTGAGGCATCCTTTTATCCTTGCATTGCCATATGACTTCTCTGAGACTTGGCTGATGACATAAATGGGAAGCATCCAGCTTTCTCAGTGGAAAATGGAACAGATACCTCAAGGCCTCTTAAGTCAGCAACAGTCCATATTCAGGCCAAGTACCCTCAGAGAAAGTCTAAAATGACTTTCCTCTGATGATAATCTCCACATACATACCCATTTTAACTTTCTGTCCAGTAATCTCATTAATGGACATGGCAAACAATATCTGGTGTGCCTTGCTTAGCCTAAGATGGTTGATAACAATGACTGAAAGGATAAACTTGGCTTAACTGCTTGTAAATGATATATTTAGCACTAGATTTAATCTATGCAATTATGGTGATAGAATCACTTTAAAGAAGGATTGATGAGGCAGGGACACAATTAAAAGGCATTATTTATTCAGCAGCCAGTAGTTTATTTATTTATCCTGACACTTAGTCCCAGATAAGAGAGCCGCTTGCGCGATGTGAGCCTGATCTTTCCAGAAGAACACAATTTCCTATAGGATCAGGTTCCATTTCCACAGGACAGGTAAGATAATAGCACTCCCTCCCCAGCCTCGGGTTTAAACTGAAACACACACGCAAGAAAAGGAAGGGCAACCCAAGATAACATTTGAAATCTGCAGTGATCAAACATCGCATGTCCGATACAAAGGAACTTAATGAGAGGGTTCATTTGGGGCTGCTTACACCAGTGCATTTTTGATAATGCATAGGTGGATTTGGTTTTTATTGAGGGCTTATTTGCAGCAAGCAGCTGCACTAGAACACAGGCGCTGGTGTGCAGTTGAATGACAGAGTTTACATTTTTTTTTAATGCACATCTTACTGATATCTCACAATGCTCTAACAGCCGCAGCACAGTGCAATGCGGTAGTTTATATATAATAAATTCCTTGTGCTCACTGTCAATAAACAATATATTGTGCGCAGCTGGAGCTATAACAAAATGTGCCAGAATTGGCTTCGATCGGGTCTTGGATCTTGTAACCCGGAAGCGATGTCATGACATTACTTCCAGTTTACAGAAGACTTAAAGGCGCCAAAATAAAAAAAATGCCAAACTTGGGGTTTTGAATGGCTTTTAAGTGCAAAGAAGGGATTTGGGGTCTTATAGACCCCCGATCCCTCCATAAAGAGTACCTGTCACTGCCTATTACTGTCACAAAGGATGTTTACATTCCTTCTGACATAAATAAAAGTCTTTGAATTTTTTTTTTTTAAAGGGACAGTGTAAAAAATATAAAAAAAATGTCTAAAATAAAGAAAAAAAATACAAATTTTAAAGCGCCCCATCCCTCCGTGCTCGCACGCAGAAGCGAACGCATACGTAAGTTGGGCGTGCAAATGTAAATAGTGTTCAAACCACACATGTGAGGTAATCATTTGAGCGAGAGCAATAATTCTAAATTTTTTAATGCGTTGCCTTTGGAGATTTTTAAGTACTGTAGTTTGTCGCTATTTCACAAGTGTGGGCAATTTTAAAGCATAACATGGGGGGGCTGTGTAATATGCAGGGGGGCTTGGTAGGGGGGCTGTATGATGTGCAGGGGGGCTGTGTAATGTAAAGGGGTCCAGAGGTGCGGGTGGCTGTGTAATGTAAAGGGGTCCAGAGGTGCAGGGGGGCTGTGTAATGTAAAGGGGTCCAGAGGTGCAGGGGCTGTGTAATGTAAAGGGGTGCAGAAGTGCGAGGGCTGTGTAATGTAAAGGGGTCTAGATCATTATCTTAATTTATTAGCAGGTTAATGCGGCCCTCCATGCATTCAACATACATTGCATCCAACCCTTAAGTGGAAAAAGGTTGGTGACCCCTGGCCTAGGCACTCCTGTACTGTAGCCACATAGCTGTATATCTGCATTGCAAGCTCATCTAAGGCACTGCTGCCACTGACTGTCTCAGGAGGTATAGAGTAAGATTTGTTGATGTCACTATTGTGCTGGTTACTGTTCTCCTTGCTGGAGAGGAAGCTGGACATGAAAACCTGCAGCACAAGGATCTCCCTGCTTCTACCTCATTTATTCTTTTCAATAATGTTTATTATTTTTAAAATAAAGTGTACAAAACATTGTGGGGTTGACACATAAGTACAAACTTCCCCCTAGAACAGTGGTCTCCAAACTGTGGCTGAGGGCCAGATGTGGCCCTTTTCTTGCCTTTGTCTGACCCTTGAAACACTATTCTTTCTACTGACACCAGAGTTGTATCTGCAACCTACATTCCATGGTTGCAGGAAAGAAATTTGCTCCATGTATGACCGGCCTAATGCCTGAGATTATCGGAGAAATGATTATTCGTTTTTTGCATCTCATATCGAAAAAGAAGAGTTTACTAAAGTTCAGAAAATTCTCGTACGGCAGGAATAAAATTTGGAAGTGATGTAATGTGTTGTAGTGTATTTCTATTCTATTTTCGAACGACAACTGTACTGATTAAACTAAAATTGTACGATCTGGTATTGAATGAGAAAAACCTTTGTGCTTGTCCAATCGGATAATATCTGTCGGATGAACTGTCATGATCAGCTCTCAATAGCTCTGTACTAACGATCAGATTATTGCAGGATCGCTTCAACAAGCAGTATTTGTCGTACAATTTTCTGATCGTGTGTACGGGCCTTAAAGTGGTGGTAAAAGATCACCTTGTAAAATAACCTGTTCAGTTTAAAATAGAAATGAAATGTATAGATATTAAAAAAAAATATAAATATATTTTTTCCCTTTTTTGATAAGTGATCACATTCCCTTTGTTCTCAGCTGCATAAGAGCTGGGGGGGGGGGGGAGCAGCAGGACACTGAGCTTCCCAGTGAATGGCTGTACAGTGAGGGGTGTCAGGACAAGTCTGATTATTGGAGTGTACACTGAGCTCCCAGCATAGCTAGAGAACTGACCACAGTGTCCTCTCCTGCTTAGTGTGATCAGTTTTTATTAGGAAAGAAGAGGGGCTGGCAGGAACACCAGGGATTTCAAACAAAGGAAGCAATACAAAGAGAACAGGATACTTTCTAATACAAGTACATGGTACAGCAGGCACATATCTGGAATATAAAGTGTTGGGGGTAACAAACGCTTTAAGTCAGATCAGCTTCAGAAAGAAGACATGGAATACCGGTGACAAGTCCTACTTGCCATATTTGGGCACATCTTCCACATTACAGGTTCCCTTTAAATGAGCAGCTGGTAGAACATAATACAGAGCAGTTATAGAACATTACATTTCACAAAAACCACGCATGTCTAATACACCTTTAGATTTGCTATTTACCTTCCAAGCATGAACCCACAGTATTACATTTATGGTGTCATTCAGCAGCCGTTCTTCGATATCCAGATTTGAAAGGAAAATGAAATTGCTCAGAGCTGGCTGACATCACAAGCCACATATTGTTTTGCTTATGTGACAAACTTACTGAGCAAGGAATGTTTTGTTCGGGCATATGGGAACCAGCACAAATTAAATAGTAACACAATAGGAGGTACAGGCAGCACCCACCCATTGTTAAAAAGTAGGGAGGGGAACAAACTTTAAAGGGAAATACAAGCTATAGAACTTTCATGAAACATGATGTTGACCTAATTATGTGACTTGCACGATAAAGGCCATGTCTCTAAGGAAATCTCTTGTCTTTTCCTCTACCTACATATTAGCCTGATAAAAGCAAGAGGTTAGTATATCTGGATTTTATAATTATAATGTGAAAATTAGAAATACAGCATGACATGGTCATAATACAATTGTATAGCAATGTACACAAACCATGGACACCATATCCCCAACATGATCACTGGACATGATCATAATAATGTATAAGTATATAACATTTTACTCGTTCACAGGACACCTAGCCCCAGCATGACCTGCACACAAATGCCACTTAAAATGACAAACATGTGCCTTAATTAACCTATAATTCTCAAAGGGACTTCATTATGAAGCCAAAAATTCAAGGTAATTATATAACTACTAATATTCTGAGATTAGGAGGGACATCTTGTAGAACAAAGTACTTAAGGAAAAGACACAACCTGACCACCCATGCCATAACCTCAGTTACAATGTTTGCAATATACTAATAAGCAAAAAATATGGGTTACACCTAGGGTTGCACCGATATCACTAAGATCGAGTACAAGTGCCGATACTTTTTTCAAGTACTCGCCGATATCGATTACTAATACTTTTTTTTTTTCAATGTCATGTGACAGTGGCACTAATATGCAATACTGATGGGCACTGATAGGTGAGGCGTGGACTGTGTCAGTAATTTTTTATTTATTTATTTATTTTTACACATTTTTTTTTTTAATTGAATTATTTTTTTTTTTTTATATTTTTTTCCCTTTTCTTTACTCTATACTGAACAAATTACATTCCTAGAGGTCTTTTCGGATACATTTTATCCTTCAGACCTTTCACCGTTTCTGTTGACCATCTCTGGGCTTGTTCTATATTTTTAAAAGAAACGCAATAATAATGAGGTTGATCGAAAGGTTTAGGGCCCATTTGCACTAGGAACTGCAGATAAATCTCGCAGGAATGCTGTGCAGTTCACATGCAGTTCTGTTCAGTGCAATTTCTGCTAGATTCATTTTGAAGGGGCTGAACTTGCACTGCACCACACCAAAAGTAGCGCATGCACTACTTTCTGAAATGCACGGCAACTGCATCGCATGGTACTTTTGTACCATGCGACCCAGTGTGGGTAAACGAACTGCGTTTTAGGGTGTCATTAACTTTGCACTGACCCCTAAAGCAGATCGCAAGGGCAGTGCAATTGGAATACGTGCGGGAAGAACGTGGCTGGATTCTAGTGTGAACTGTCCCTTAATTTAAATAGTTAATTTCTAATAGAAGTCTACGCATCAGACTACACAGCAGTACAACTAAGGAACAAAGAGGTTTTTTTTTTCCAAAAGAGGGACAGGTACTCCAAATGAGTGTCAATTAAAGCTTTGTGATTAGACTCTGAATGAAGCAGCCATTGGTAAACTCTTGCTGAAAACTAGTAAAAAAGGTGGGGGTTGAATGAATAGGTTTACATTCACAGCCCCAAAACTTCTCTGTGAAACTTTGAATAAAGCAGAACGGCCTACATATTTTTTATTGGATTCCCTCCTATATATATATATATATATATATATATATATATATATATATATTACTGATTTCTACTTACCCTCTTAACGGCCCAGCGCTGCCCGTCAATCAGTGCCGGCAGTCCTCTTCGTGGCAGAACAACAGTCATGTTGTGAGCTCAGCTTGTCATTTCACACCATGGGGGAATGTCGTCACGCAGGTTGAGCTCACAGAACACCAGGGCTGATCACACATCATTACATGAGCACCACTCAGTCCAGCAAGGATGCTGGAGTAAGAAGAGGAAGCTAGCCTAAATTTCAGGAAAAAATGTCTGCCGTATTTTCTTGGCTCATAGTCAACTGAAAGCATTGCGGGAAATACTGGACAGTGTCAGGTGACCTACCACCTGGGCCTTACCAAAATTAGAGCAAACTCATTCCATAATACCAATTTTGATCATCCTATATTACTATGACTCTGCAAAGCAAAAAAAAAAAATACCTGTGTGCATTTTCCGATTTGCCAGATTCAACACATGTACAAAAAAACAGCTCTGCAGTCTCAGACAAACAATGATGATAAAGAGGACGCCTGCTCTGACAACATTCTTTGCAGCATATTTTTTTTCTTATGCCCCGTACACACGATCGGACTTTCCGACAACAAAACCGTGAAATTTTGTTCAAAGGTTGCTGGCTCCAACTTGTCTTGCATACATACGGTCACACAAATGTTGGCCAACATTTACGAACGTGGGAACGTGGTGACGTACAAGACGTACCACGAGCCGTGAAGTTCAATAGCCAGTGAGTCCCCTTCTGCTTGATTCCGAGCATGCGTGAACTTTTGTGAGTCGGACTTGTGTACATATGATCGGAAATTCCGACAACAGAGTTTTGTTGGTGGAAAATTTGAGAACCTGCTAGCCAACATTTGTTGGAGGAAAGTCTGGCAACAAATGTTCGATGGAGCATACACATGGTCGAACTTTCAGCCAACAAGCTCACATCCAACATTTGTTGGCATAAGTCTATAGGTGTCTTATAGCTGGTGTATAAAAACATATTAAACACATCCAACCCAACTCCCTTTTACCCAGGGAGCAATTAGCCTATCGTCCTCAAAAAGCAGTAAAAAAATGAAATCTCATGTGGCAGAATTGGCTTGACAACCCAAGTCTTGCCCCACCACAATTAGTGATGGCTAGGTTATAACAATTTTGAACCCACCAAGAATTAGAATGGTTTAGGCCTGAGTTTGGGAATTTCGAAGTTTTATACTCGAGAGTAGACAAAATGGGCTGTACTGAGCAATTGTCCCTCAATAAACTCAAGCTGTTTTTTTTTTTTTATGTTTTTATTTCTTTACAACATTTTTTTTGTATTTGCTACATATATGATGTGATGGCCTGTATCTCATTATCTACACATCCAACTCATTGCTACTATGTTTCTGTATCTAAATAATAAAAATGATAGTGATTGTAAACCTATTTTTTTAATATATAAATAACAAACATGATATAATTACCTGCTCTGTGCAGTGGTTTTGCACAGAGCAGCCCCACGATCCTCCTTTTCTTGGGTCCCTTGCTGGCGCTCGTTGCTCCTCCTTCCTGCCAAGTGCCCCCATAACAAGCCACTATAGCCAACCTACTGCAGGCTTGATCCCGAGCACCCAGAGCGTGGCTTGAACATGGTCCCTGCTCCCTTCTTACTAGTTGTGATTGACAGCAGTCAACGGCTCCCGCTGCTGTCTCCATATTCAATGAGGAGAGAGAGTTTTCATGCACAGCGCTCAGGCAAGTATAATAAAACATATTAAACACATCCAACAAATGTTCGATGGAGCATACACACGGTCCCTTTTACCCAGGGAGCAATTAGCCTATCATTCTCAAAAAGCAGTAAAAAAATGAAATCTCATTTGGCAGAATTGGCTTGACAACCCAAGTCTTGCCCCACCACAACTAGTGATGGATAGGTTATAACAATTTTGAACCCACCAAGAGTTAGAATGGTTTAGGCCTGAGTTTGGGAATTTCGAAGTTTTATACTCGAGAGTAGACAAAATGGACTGTCCTGAGCAATTGTCCCTCAATAAACTCGAGCTGTTTTTTTTATTTTTATGTTTTTATTTCTTTACAAATTTTTTTTTGTATTTGCTACATATATGATGTGATGGCCTGTATCTCATTATCTACACATCCAACCCATTGCTACTATGTTTCTGTATCTAAATAATAAAAATGATAGTGATTGTAAACCTATTTTTTTAATATATAAATAACAAACATGATATAATTACCTGCTCTGTGCAGTGGTTTTGCACAGAGCAGCCCCACGATCCTCCTTTTCTTGGGTCCCTTGCTGGCACTCGTTGCTCCTCCTTCCTGCCAAGTGCCCCCATAACAAGCCACTATAGCCAACCTACTGCAGGCTTGATCCCGAGCCGTGCTCTGAACACGGCCCCTGCTCCCTTCTCACTAGTTGTGATTGACAGCAGTCGATGGCTCCCGCTGCTGTCTCCATATTCAATGAGAAGAGAGAGTTTTCATGCACAGCGCTTAGGCAAGTATAAGGCTACTTTCACACCGAGGCGCTGGGTGCGCTGGCAGTAAAGCGGCGCTTTATTTAGCGCTGCTTTACCGTCATTTTAGCGGCGCATTTCGGCCGCTATGCACAGCGCTCAGGCAAGTATAAGGAGGGGTTAAGTAAGGAGCTGCATACAGAAGGTTTTTACCTTAATGCAGAGAATGCATTAAAGTGGTTGTTAAACCTCTCTAACCTGTATATACCATCAGCACTGTCTCCTATTGTAGTATCCCCCTCTGTGTGTGCTGCAAATACCTAATTTCCCTGCCGAGATTGCGATCACATGACCAGCCAGCTTTCTCTTTTCCTCCTCTGAGAGGTGCAGCGGGCGGGGCTGAGAGCTGGCTGGTCATGTGATTGCAATCTCGTCTTATTTAAAGCATTTATATTTATAAATAATTCACAGAGGGGGACTCTGCAATAAGAGGCAGTGCTGATGGTTTATACAGGTTAGTGTTATGAGAGCAGCAGGAGGGGGGAGCGGCAGCTCACACACAGACAGAGGGGGGAAGAGCACACAGGAGCAGAGAGGAGAGCAGATAGCAGGCTGCTGATCACAGAGGCACGTAAACTGACCACAGTGTCAGGGCTCAGCAGCCACTGTGGTCAGTTTACAGAGGGGTGGGGAGAAACTGTCAGGATCAGCCAGTTTTTTTTAGGTGTTACAGGGGGCCAAATAACACAGTGTCAAATAACATGCTTTAAAGGAGCAGGATCCATGTTTTTCTTTTTTTTTGGGGGTTAACAAACATTTTAAAGTAAAATAACCTTCTGCCTTTAGAACCACTTGTGTGATATACAGCATGGCAGTTTATGGTTCATGCATGAAAACCATTCTAGACAAAAGTATTCTTAGTAACAATATAGCCACCCTTTAATTTTCTGAAAATTTAAAGATTGGTTAGTAAGGGCAAGAGAAACATATAAAGATTAAAAAGTGTGAGGCTTTCATTGACAGTGACTTATTGCAGGGCAGGAATCCTGCATAACCAACGTAAGCAGTGGCCGTAGGCAGAACGACTGCCAGGGATGGAAGACAACCATCTACAAGTCATGTTGCTGTCTTTCAGTATAATCTTCCTGTATATAATGAATATTAATCTGTCACCTTCTCTGACCAATCCAATTGGGGCCTCATTGTTGCCACTGTAACACTGGAATAATTTACAGTGTACACTTAGAACCCAAATGATCGCAGAGTAGATTGACAGTTTGCCCTCTCTTGTAATCATTGGTTCTAGGTATACTGACATAATAGTCAACTCAGCCTCCTGCCCCATCTGAGGGGTGGGAAGGACAAATCTGGCCCTGCTCATTAGGTAGGAAGGATGAAGATGACAGTTTGGCAGCATTTTTTTTTTAAAGACAAGTGAGCAGTTACCTTTAGCAGTGGTTTCTGTCTCCTAGACTGGAAGGGGTGATATTTGAAATGGTCCTAAAGCTGAACTCCTGGATTCTGCTAACTTCATTTAGCATTTCAAGACCTCCCCCAAGGTTCCATTAAAACACTGACAAATTTAAAAGTATAATGGCTCACTTTCTGTGTAAAAAAAAAAGATTGTTTCCTGGCACTGGGAGGAGGACTTTACTTGTTGCTGCAGGTCACATCTGCCCAGGGAAGGAGCACATTTGACATTATGCACAGGGAAATGCCGCACATGGTGGCCATAACAGACCTGTCAAAGTGTAAGGTCATGGTGGGTATGGCATATCAGAAGTCTCTTGGCCTGTCACATCAGCACTTGCCCTCAAGGAGCTTCCATTCTAAGGTCCCTACCTCACATGTTTACATACAAGTACTTAGGCGAATTTAGACAGGAGCCAAGTAACCTACCACTGGTAGTGTGGGAGGAAACCCAATCAAGCGTGGGGAGAACAGGCAAACTCTATGCAGATAGCATCTTGACTGGCACACAAAGCAAAGACCCTGGTGCTGCAAGATAGAGGTGATTACCACTAAGCCACTGAAGGAACCTTTCCAAAACTGCCATAATAGTCCATCTATTCTTTAGGCCATTAGTATATTTTTTTATGATGTGGCAAAAAAGTGAAGCATCCAAGGGCAGGGCTTTTTTTCTCAGAAAATTGGTGGAGGTACTCCCCTCCTCCAAGTCACCACTTGCCTCCAAGCACCGACCCTTGGTTCCACCCCTAATATGTATGGAATTTGATAATTATAACAAGAAAAAACGTAAAATAGATCCCCTGAAGCCAGCAACAATACCCCCCCCCCCAAGCAACAATAGAACACCAGCAACAACAAATACCCCCTGCAACAAACCCCCCTCCCCAAGCAACAACAGCTCAAACCCAGGAATAATAGACCCCTATCATCAACAATAGATCTCCCAGCAGCCAGCTTTAACCACCTGCTTACTGGCACTTAAACCCCCCTCCTGCCCAGACCAATTTTCAGCTTTTGGCACTGACGCACTTTGAATGACAATTGCGCGGTCATACAACACTGTACCCAAATGAAATTTGTATAATTTTTTTCCCACAAATAGAGCTTTCTTTTGGTGGTATTTGATCACAGCTGGGGTTTTTATTTTTTGCTAAACAAACAAAAAAAATATGAAAAAAAAAAAAAAAAAAATCATGTTTAATAGTTTGTTATAAAATTTTGCAAACAGGTAATTTTTCTGCTTCATTGATATGCGCTGATGAGGCACTGGTGGGCAATGATAGGCTGCACTGGTGGGCACTGATAGGCTGCACTGGTAGGGACAGATAAGTCGGTACTGATGGGCATGGATGGGTGGCACGGATGGGTGGCACTGATGGGCACTGATAGATGGCACTGGGCACTGATAGATGGCACTGATAGATGGCACTGATAGGTGGCACTGATGGGCACTGGTAGGTGACACTGATGGGCACTGGTAGGTGACACCAATGAGCACTGGTAGGTGACACTGATGTGCAGCACTGTAAAGGCACATTGTGGGCACTGGAACTGTGGGCACTGACAGATGGCACTGTGGGCACTGACAGGTGAAGCTAGTGGGCACTGTAGGCGGCACTTTTATAGGGCACAGGTGGGCACCATGGACTTGGGCACATTGCAGTGAGAGGGACTGATGTCCCTCTCACTGCCGCCGGTGATCAGCTTTTTTTTTCTCCTCGCGCTGACAGCCAATTACCGGCTCTCTTATTATCACATGATCAGCTGTCATTGGCTTACAGCTGATCACGTGGTAAGGGGTCAGGATCGACCCCTTACTCGTATCTGTGATCCAGCGAGTCTCACAGACTCACTGATCACAGAGCGCGCCGCACGCCCCCTTCAGGGGGCGTGCAGGCCGCTCGTGAATGGGACGTCAATGGCGTCAATAGACGTTGTCCCGGCATCTTAGATCGGCGCTGTAGCCCTCATTCGGCTATAGCGCGGATCTCAGGTGGTTAATAGACCCTCCAGCAGCCAGGAACAATAGACCCCTCCCTCAACAGTAGATTCCTCCCAGCAACAATTGACCCCTGAGCAACCATTGTCCCCTCCCTACAATAGATCCCCCCCCAGCAGCCAGCACCAATGGACCCTCCAGCACATCCCAGCATCCCTTGCCATTACATACATTCATTACTGGACATTCCCCCGAGTTCCCACTGAAAAAAAAGTTCATCTGAAAGGTTTACTGATGCCATAGTGTCATACTCTGCTCATCGTTCTTATCTACAGCAAACATACACCCAAATGAGTGACTGAGGAATTTTGGTACCTCCTTGGCAATAAAATGATTGTTCGAGCGTCACGCTTTCTCTTGATTAGAGCCAGATCACTCTGGACTGCAGCCGGAACATCCAGCCCCATACATGTGATCTGAAGACCTGGACTTGAAACTCATGACTCTTCACAATTGTGCTTGGCAAATCTTTTACTGCACATCTGCTATAAAGTTAACTGAACATTTCCTTTCTAGCAGTCTCTGTGTACATGTTTGCTTCAAATGACACCTTTGATCTGGCCAGTAAGCCATCTACATCTCAAGGGCTTTTGTAGTTGAGAAGAGGAAAAAGATAGTTTGAAGGGTGCTAAAAATTACTGTCATTACATTAGAACAAGCCCTTCCTGGATGTTTCATCACAGCATCAACAACAGGCAGAATTCCGACTTTGTATTTCACACTTAAAATGTCCACATTCAGCTCCCACATTAAAGGACATTTTTGACTGGAGACCAAAAAACATAGAACAGTTTTTTTTTTTCAAGAACATACTCAATTTTTTACAAATTAGCTGTAAACCAAATTACAGTTTCTTTACTTTTCATGTTCTTGTTAATGATTCTGAGCTTAAAGAGGGACTCTAGGTGACTTTACTTCTATAGTGCAAATGTTATTCCAAAGTCCAAAAATTGACTCAGGCCGGGTTCACACTAGCTGGGGCCATGGCTCACAGCATGGAGTCTGGTGCGTCCCTGTACACCGATTCAGGTGCGAATCAGGTCGGAATTTTTTGCCTGAATTCGCACCTGATTCGGAGCCAAAAGACTCACAGGACCCTTCTTCAATGCAGATCGAGGCCGCCCCTGAGATGTGTGAACCAGCTCTATTGAGAGCCGGCCACACTTTCCTGTCATGCAAATTGGATGCCGTGAAACCCGCATCCAATTCGCATTAATGTGAAGCCAGTCTTAATCTACCTAATCTAGCTTAACAATGAACTTCTTTTATTTGCTCCCTACTGGTTTGTTAAGTTCACCATTGAAGGCATTTTGTTAAAGTGTCATTAAAGCCCAGCTTCAGGCAAATAAAATAAAATCCCTTGCATTGGGGCTGCACCGGCACTGCAAGGGTTATTAGCTTATTTTGTCTAGCAAGAGGGCCAACAATTTTACTTACCTGACCCTCTGCTCCCCCTGCAGGCAACACACCCCAACGATCCATCTGTGGACTGCCCCTCGGCATCCTCATGTCCAGTGCAGGGCTATGTAGCTTGAGCAAATAATCCTTGCAGTGTGGGCACATGCCTACTGCAAGATATCATTTTTTATTTGCCTAGAGTTGGGCTTTAAAGTGAAAAATCAACATAAATATAGTGGCGCTGTCAGGGAAAAGGAGAAAAAAAATTGAAAGAAAAAAGCACTTGCATGTGAGATGTTATTTTTATCACATTTTGGGAAACATTTACTTTACTACCACTTTAAGAGCCTCACAGCTGTACCTTGTCCAGTACACAGTTCCTGTGTTATCCTAAGTAGCCTAAGTAGCCCTTCTAGTTCTTTTCTTGTACTACTTTCAAAATTGTGGAGATCAGGATGGGAAGGGATTCTCCAGTTTAGAAATTGGGCAGGGGTGACACCCATTTCTTGCTTTTTCAGTCCATAAAAGGCTCTGTGTTGTTGGCCCAGGACATGTAATTAGAAGCAGAGGACATTACTGGAGGGTCAAGAGGTATTGTTTCTGTACTTGCAGGGTATTTAAAGGGTAAGTTTACTTTTACAGAAAATAATTTATACAATGCACACTGCACTAGCAGCCCCCTCAGAGCCTGTAAGCATCTTATTGCCCACAATGATGTGCGGTCATTGGACAGCCACATGACCATGCTGACCAATGAAAATCTCCTTTGAGAATTCTTCTTCCAGAAGAAAAAAGATTCTTATTGGTCAGCACGGTCATGTGTCACTGACCAATGACCACTTGGTGATTACAGGCACCAGGGCTGATAGCACAGTCTACAGTGTACAGGTAGTCTTCTGTAAAAGTAAACATACTAATAAAGGGATAAAAGATGGGGAAATGTACTTGTATTGCAGAGATCTAATACATATGTTTTTGTTTTTTTTGCCATATGGGTATACATTATAAACTTAATTTTATTTATTCCTCTGATGCTGAATTATGCCAGGTCCTTACAGATGATATGGGCCCCATAGACCAGATTTTGTGCAGTGTATCTCTGACATAGCAATGGGCACAAGATGTGATTCAGGAATACTACTTGAACCAGCCTTTCTCAGTCTTTCCAACATAGAGGAACCCTTGTAATAATTTTCCAATCTCAAGGTACACCTGTAAAATCTACTATATTTACAACTCATGACACATTAGTGTGATGATCAGTGGGAAGAATACTCCTTACACCTGTGATCATTGGGAAGAATGACTCCCTTACAAGTAGCTAAAAAGATCAATGGTGTCAGTGGGAACTTATCTGAGAGGCAGGGATTTCTCATTTCTCAAGGAACCCCTAACAACCTCTGGAGGAATCCCAGGGTTCCACAGAACCCTGGTAGAGAAACCCTGGCCTAAAAAATCTAGTAGAGTTCCACTGTATGCAGACAATGTTCACTCATCCCTATGGACAAAATACCCACCATGTACACCTGCCGGCACCGGACAGGAGGAGTTTAATATTTCTTGTCTTTAGTGCAGTGTCTAACAAGGACATAATAAATGTACTGGAGGTATTCTAAAGTGCCTTGGCCAAGTTCTTTCTCTTTATGTGTGCAATATATTGAGTATAATGCGAGAAGCAGTTTTTGGTATATACAATTTTTTTTGTGTAATGCCGTGTACACACGGTCCGAATTCTTGTTGGAAAAAGCTCTGATGGTTTTCCCGTCGGAATTCCGCTCAAACTGTCTTGCCTACACACGGTCACACCAAATTCCGATGGTCAATAACACCACGCCTTAAAAAACGTTTGACTGCACTATAAAAAGGGAAGTTTAATGCTTCTGAGCATGCGCCAAATTGTTTCCGAGCATGCGTCGGAATTTTGCGTGTCAGAATTGCATACACACGATCGGAAAATCCGATAGAAAGGTTTTCCGTCGGATCAATTAAGAACAAGTTCTTAATCCAAAGTCCGTTGGAAATTCCGACAGGAAAAGACCGATGGGCATACACACGGTCGGAAATCCGATTAAAAGCTCCCATCGGACTGTTTCCATCGGAAATTCCGACCGTGTGTACGCGGCATTAGACAAAAAGATGGCTCTAAGGTAACAACTGAAAAAAAAGAGAATAGGAGGACAGGCAAGAAAGCTCTAATGCCCCGTACACACGGTCGGAAATTCAGATGGAAAATGTCCGATCGGACCATGTTGCCGGAAAATCCGCCCGTGTGTGGGCTCCATCTGACTTTTTCCGTCGGAATTTCCTGCTTGAGAGCTTGATTCTGCTCTCAAATTTTCCCACAACAAAATTCGATCTGACTTTTTCCGATCGTGTGTAGAGAATTCCGACGGACAAAGTGCCACGCATGCTCAGATCAAATTACGAGACCAAAGCTATTGGCTACTAGCCTCCATGTTCAGAATGATCGGATTTTCTGACAACTTTGTCCGACCGTGTGTATGCAACACCAGGATCCGACGGATTTGGTCATCGGAATTTCCGACCGTGTGTATGGGGGCTTACAGGGTAGACGTTCTACAGTGGTTATACTAATATTCTGGACAATAAGGAGAGCGTGACTTACATTTGGTTAGACCACGTATCACCAAACTAAATGGTCAAACAACCTTCCAAGCTGGTGTGTGGAGAATACTTCCACCACCTCCACGCAGGACATTGCTCACTCTTGATGCCCTCGGGGAAACCAACACTACGTCCTATGTTTTTGTTTGCTGCAATTTTTTCATATACAGAATGTTTTTGCAAAGTTATAAGCAGTGGTTAATAGAGTCCATAAATCAGGTCTTTTCTCTTTGGTTGGTTTACAGTTTTGAGCACAGAGGACTCCACCACTCACTGTATTAAATTTATATCTGACTGTTGAGGTATTTGTTGTGGGTGGTTCCTCATTATAAATCCAATGTTTGCAAATTTGCTTAAATCTAGTAAAGAAACCACATTTGCTAAAAAAAAGTGCACTTATTCTTCAACCTTTCAACACAGAGAAGGATCAGCCCTAAAAGGTCTCTGGGAGAACACTGCCAAGTCAACTCATTACCGCCTGGACATAGTGCAGAACACAAATGATAAAAAGATTTAATGAAATGCCCAAGCCCATTTTCATGCTGGCTTTTGAAGGAGTAGACGTGTCTAGAGATGGCAAATTGTCAGCTATAAATCACCAGAGATGCTGAGTGAAAATTCACAGTCAAGGCTTTTTCATGAAAGTTTGGGTTATTAAAGAATAATAAAGCAGCTGGAGGTTTAATTCTGAATCTGTGATGGATAAACTCCAGGACTGCAAACTTTGCTACTGCTTGTCCTGAATCACACCAATTGCTCCTGGCCGCACATGCAACGTATTAACAAGCCAGTAATTAGCTGACATTCCCGGCTGCTACTAAAAGCTTCGCTCCCCACACACACTGCCTCTCCTCCTCATTTTATTACCTTTGATGATTCAGTAAACATTAGCCTTTAGGGGGTATTGCCTAACACTGGTTTGCCTGACTTCCTAGACGATATACTAAATTAATTCTCAACACAAGATGCAATCCATAAAACGTTCATTCACAGATCTTCAGAGAAAGAAAACATAAAGCATGAGTAAATGTAATCACTAAAATATCATATAAACCTTAACATGTTAATGCCATTTGAGAAGTCTTTTTTTTTTAACATTTTAAAATTTGCAGCTTTCATTTTGGGACGACCGACACTTTTGCGATCCGTTCTGGTACATTAACATGTGTTTATTTGAATCCAACGCCAATAGACCACCAGAACCGAAAAAAGCACTTGGTCCTTTTGGCACTGCAGTGGATTGTGCTCTACAGTGTAATGCATTGGTGTTCTATCCACAAGGAATGGCCCAGTGACTCACCAGATGCATTGTGGTGATGCACAGTAACGCACAAAAATATTTTTATGCGTTGTCGCAATATGCAAGCGTGAACAGGGCCTTCATAATACTTGGTGATCCTGCCACAAAGGTCCTTGTACAGTCATGTCCTGGTGCACAGTGACAATGCTCCATCCCTTGCTTCCAAACAGCACCCTGTCACATAGGCTTTTGATGGAGACTACAAGTGGCCAGGAATCAGGAATACCATCATTAAAAAATAGCATGCAGCCATTGCTGGAGTGCAAGCATGTAGGCATGAAGTGATTGCAAAAAAACTGCAGAAGATCAACAGCACCGAGATGCAACAAACACTAAAAAATAGCAATGGTTTATACTACATATCACTTTAGCAAATTAAATGTCATTCAGTTAAGGTTTACATCTACTTTAACTTGGGTTCTCTAGAATCCACTTTAGCTAGATCACCTTAATGGTTCAAAGTGAGCAGACTTCCTAAAGACTATACTAGTACTGTCCATGATACATTTTTATGTGCTCCAACATTCAAATTTTGCAGTGTTAGGAAATGCATCCCCGCATCCAATTCGCAAAGCAGGAGATGGTGACCGGCTCTCTATGGAGCTGGTTCACATATCTCCACAGCGGCTCTGGTGCGATTTGAACAGGAGCCATGTGCGTCTTTTAGTTCATTTCAGATCAGAATTCAGCCAAAAATTCGGGCTGAAATGGGACCTGAAATGGTGAAGGAGGATGCATCGGACTCCTGCTGTGAGCTGCTGCATGCTCATATGTGAACCCAGCCTAAAGGAAAAATTCTAAAGAAAATTGTATAGTGTGTATCCAGCTTTACTAAAACTAGTGCACACAGAATCTGGTGGAGCTGTGCATAGTAACCAATCAGCTTCTAACTTCAGCTTGTTTAATTAAACAGGCCATACATGGGTCGAATTCCAAAATAATTTTCTTACAAAAATCGTAACTAATGCCGCGTACACACGGTCGGAATTCTCGTCGGAAAAAGCTCTGATGGTTTTCCCGTCAGAATTCCGACGGAATTTCGCTCAAACTGTCTTGCCTACACACGGTCACACCAAATTCCGACGGTCAGTAACACAGCGGCATAAAACACGTTCTACAGCACTATAAAAGGGAAGTTTAATGCTTCCGAGCATGCGTCGGAATTTTGCGTGTCGGAATTGCATACACACGATCGGAAAATCCGATAGAAAGGTTTTCCGTCTGAAAAGTTGAGAACAGGTTCTCAATCCAAAGTCCGTCGGAAATTCCGACAGAAAAAGACCGATGGGCATACACACGGTCGGAAAATCCGTAGAAAAGCTCCCATCGGACGGTTTCCATCGGAAATTCCGACCGTGTGTACGCAGCATAAGAATTTTCTTTTGAATTTTGCATCATTAGTGGGCTGCAGCAAGGGACAATTTTTGTGCGGCCATCGAATTTGAGTGACCAGCATGTTGGAAATATTTTAAAAAAAAATTCATTTCTAGAAAGAAAAGAAGATTCCTGGCCACGAAAATTATTTCCTGTAGCAACATGAGGTGAAATTGAAGGCTTGGTTGGTTGAATTTAATGGTGGCACCTTTAGATCACAAAACGCAATAAATTTCTGATTTTCGAAATAAAGTTTGTTCGGAATTCCACCCATGTATGGCCTGCATTAGGCTTTGACAATAAAAATTTGAAGATGATTGGTTACTATGCACAGCTGCACCAGATCCTGCGTGCACCAGTTTTAGTAATCTCCTCCTTAGTTTACTAAAGCACTGTGTATCATAAACAATAGGTATACATTCTTTTCTTTTGTAAAACCTTTTTTTTCACCTTTTAACATCCTTTTTTGAATATCAGCACTGCTGGTCTGCTTCAGTCTCCTCACAACCACTTCCTGTTTATGTGTATTTTCTTTAGCATCTACTGTACATCACTGCTCGAGTTGGGCTTCCTGATAGTGACAATGGAGCAACATGCCCAAAAACTTACTGATAGGTTAGTCAAATTGCACACAACTGGCCCTAGAGTGAGTATGTATGTATGGCTATGATAGGCTTAGACTATAAGCTCCTTCTATATACAAATCAATGTTAGATGATCTATGAGTTCTGTAAAGTGCTATACAATGTATAAAATCAAATAAAATAAACCTTCACATCAAAAAAATTAATGTCAGTGGCCTTTTTTCTTTGAAAACGACTATTTCCTCTAGGAAGTCAAAGCACCATTACAACTTACAAAGCATGCTAGAACAAGTCATTATTTTTCCTTTCAGGCCGAGCGCGGTTGTTCTAGATGGTGTCCATATGCAAGTCTCGGAACACCTCAGCAATTGGCAGCTATTAACCTCTTTCCCAATCTTGTTTTGGGAAAGGTCACTCCACTTCACTGAAGTAACAAATGACATCCTCTTAACCATGGTCCAAGGTCAACACAGATTTTTGTTTTACTTGCCAAGGGCTCTCAGGTCTGATAAGCTCTAAACTGTTTTAGAGAAGCTATTAGACAAAATACCAGGATGATCAATCAGAGATGGGATCACAAAATTGCTCCTGAAACCCAGACTAAATTAGGGTGTTAAGATTTTAACTGTAATTAAAGGAGTTCCTCTGCTCCATCAAACTCAAGAGCTAGCCTGGGACCTCACATGAACACTGATCTGCGATGCCCATGTTTTCTCGGCACAGTGGTCAAGGACAGTTGACGTTCCGGCTTCATCTGGAGTAAGGATAATATTTAGAAGTTTTCTTTCTCTCAGACATTCCTGACGCAAATCAGAAGAACGCGATTTGTTCAGACCGTTCTTGCTGTGCTCTTGTATTTAAACACATGCTGCCCAACAGTGAACTTTACAAACTCTTGATGGTAGACTAATAAGTAATAAGACTGATAGAATAAGAACATATGAAGAGCGCCTGCAGGATAAATATACTGGCAGAGTTATGTTGGCATTTACGGTCAACATGATACGTGCCCATGCCAACAGGCAGATACTGCCAATTCTACATACGTTTTGTGAATCAACAGTCTTTGTTGATTGTCATGAGGAATTTACACACTAATAGCTTTCTTTGGTACTCATTTTTATATACAAGCAAATTATATGTGGAGGTTTAGCTCCTGAATGTTAACTCTGAACAAAGGCAAGTGCTTCTTAATGGTTTCTAAAATATATGCATGTGAAGGTGCTTTAAAAAAAAGTATTCACAACAATCTATGTAAGTGTTACCACAAGTGTACAGAAGTTGAGATATCTGACACTTGTGTAACCATATCGCTCAACTTCCTCTCATCTTAACTTTCAGAGATGAGAGGAAAGGACACCTTTTAGTACAGTCAAATTAAGAGGTCTCGATGTTTCAATTCATATGTTAAGTTGGCACTCTTAATTTTTTTATTGGTGTGGCAACATGGATAGGATAGATACATTATTAGGATCATTATCTTATGCATTTTGTGCCCACGGTACCAGCAGAAGAACACGGTCGGTGTTAGCGGCTTCGATACTCCTAGTTTCAAATCAAGAGAAAATACAGAAATGTAGACAAAGAGAACACCCCTATCACATCTCCAGTAATGTGGATCATGAAGGATTGATATGCAACAAATGATAGTTTGAACCCAATGCACAGATACATTTGTAGGCAAAGAACTCACCTCTACCACATAAGCAACAAATGAGTGGTTAAACCCACAAGTGTTTTTTTTGTTCACAGTTTTTTACTGTTTTTCTTAAATATCATATGCTTCATTTAGAGGACGGATGAATTGGGGCAGTATAAAATGTTTGAAAGGTAAATAGCACATTTTAATAAAGGTCTATACATCAGACCAAAGAGGACAACTGAGGAGGAATGAAGGACAGGGGATTTGTTTTCAAACGAGAGACCACTAGGCAGTTGTATGTAACTTTTCTGATGGTGGCACTGGTTACAAACAAAGGCAACACCATTTAGCTGCTTTACCTTGCTCGAATTGGCGCACAGACACATTAGATACCTTCAGCTGCCATTCTGCTGTACTGGGCTTCTGGTTTGTATCTGCTTCTTTAGGGAGGAATGGGCTACCTTCAGGCATTTCTGCCCTTAATGTAGCCATTGCTATATATGCTCCAACATAGAAACTCATAGATTAGAGCAGTCCATCTCAACCTTTTCAACACAGAGGAACCCTTGAAATAACATTCCGGTCTCAGGGAACCCCTACTAAAAATGACTATATCTACAACTCATGATACATTAGTGTGATGGTCAGTGGGAAGAATGCTCCTTACCCTTGTGGTCATTGGGAAGAATGAATCCCTTACAGATAGCTAAAAACACCAATGGTGTCAGTATTAACTCATCTAAGAGGCAGAAATTGCTCCTTGCTCAAGGAAACTCCTAGCAACCTTATGGAGGAACCCTAACTGAGAAACCCTGGACTATAGCTAGGACTGCACTATACAGTGGGGCCTTGACAAGGAAGTACAGCTTCCACATATATTTGAAATTTTTTTGCTACCAAAACCTCAGTTTTTCACATAATTTGTTAGTGTAGATTTTTATTCATTTTTTACTGGCCACCTGATAAGTGTACTGGGAAAAATTTGATTTGTATTTAAAATAGAGTCACGCTAACACAATCCTGATAATCAGTGAAACTCCATTCAATATAAACGATTCTATAAACTAAAGAGTCCACATGTGTAAAGACTAGGGTTGTACCGATACTAGTATCGGTATCAGTGCCGATACAGAGCATTTGCACGAGTACTTGTATTCGTTCAAATGCTCCAATGCTTAATCCAATACCTCCCTCTCCTGTTGTACTGGGCCGGCGTCCTCAGCGTAGCAGGGGGGGCTAGGCAGCCTCACAGATGGTAAGTGCGGGCAGTTATAAGCATCAATCTCCCTGTATAGCTTTCAATGAAGCAGCTGACAGCTGCAATATTGAAAGCTATACAGGGAGATTGGTGCTTGTAACTGCCCCACCCCATAACCCCTGACTGTCCCCCATTTCCTCCTTCGGTTCCTCCCTGTGCTCCTCTGGCTCTCCGGGTCCCCCCCTGTCCCGCATCGGTCAGGATGGAGAGTGAAGGAAGGAGCCGGTAAATATGTAATTTACCAGCCCCTTCCTTTTCTAAATGAACAGAGTCAGAGTCAGGATGGTGTTCTTTGGGTGATGTGATGGGCTTGCACCAGACATAGCGTTTTCTTTGATGGCCTAAAAGTTCAATTTTAGTCTCATCAGACCAGAGCACCTTCCTCCATACATTTTGGGAGTCTCCCACATTCCTTTTTCGCAAACTCAAAATGTGCCATTTTGTTTTTTGCTCAAAGTGATGGCTTTCTATTGGCCACTCTGCCATAAAGCCCAACTCTATGGAGCGTACGGCTTATTGTCGTCCTATGTACAGATACTCCAGTCTCTGCTGTGGAACTCTGCAGCTCCTCCATGGTCACCTTAGGTCTCTGTGCTGCCTCTCTGATTAATTCCCTCCTTGCCGGGTCCGTGAGTTTTTGCGTGCGGCCGTCTCTTGGCAGGTTTGCTGTTGTGCCATGTTCTTTCCATTTAGTTATGACAGATTTGATTGTGCTCCTAGGGATCATTAAAGATTTGGATATTTTTTCATAACCTAACCCTGACTTGTACTTCTCAACAACATTGTCCCTTACTTGTTTGGAGACTTCCTTGGTCTTCATGGCAGTGTTTGGTTAGTGGTGCCTCTTGCTTAGGTGTTGCAGCCTCTGGGGCCTTTCAAAAAGGTGTGTATATGTAATGACAGATCATGTGACACTTACATTGCACACAGGTGGACATAATTTCACTAATTATGTGACTTCTAAAGGTAATTGGTTGCACCAGAGCTTTTTATGGGCTTCATAACAAAGGGGGTTGAATACATACGCACATGCCAATTATAAAAAAAATTATTTCTGAAAAATGGTTTTATGTATATATTTTTCTAATTTTACTTCACCAACTTAGAGAATTGTGTTCTGATCCATCACATATAATTCAGCTTAAAAAAACATTAAACTAAAGGCTGTAATGTAACAAAATAGGTAAAAAGCCAAGGGGGTGCATACTTTTGCAAGGCACTGTATGTCATTTTAGGTTTTACCTATAGTTACCTTACATTTTAAAGTCCCTTTGAGGTCTCAAAAAAACTTTTAGGAGGAGTTTAGGGAACCAATGGGGTGCTTGTAAAATGTATTGGTTATAAAAAGGTTAAAGTGTAAGTACTGCGATGGTTGCAGAGTGAAATATTTATTTATTGAATTATTATTATTGTTGTACTTTATTTGTATATTCAGTACACAGTTTATAGAAAAAAAATAAAAGACCCATCAAGCAAAGGCTTTTCATTGTGAAAAACAAATGTTTTCCCTTCAGGCGTTTCAGATCCTATATATATACACAGCAGAGTTTGGGCTGAGCGCCACAAGCAATGCTGCACATGTGGATGATGGCATTTGCATCTTGTCATTTGCGCGGAACATTGTAAAGTAAACAAAGCGAGCCGTTGCCAGAAAAGTACAGTTGTGTTCTATGCTGGCTATAATCAAATTTTCACACTGCGATTCATTCCACATTTCCCGAGCGCGATCTGACAGCCTCCAATTATCCCACCTCATAGCTCAGCTTAATGGCCGCTATGCATTAGGTTTCCTTATCTAATTCATTCTACTTAACAAATTCATCGCTTTGTGGTTAGAGGGATAACCAAACGCCTTGTGTGCCTGATTGCCTGTATAAGCAGTTTTCATACCTGTTTCTTGGCATGTCGTGGGAACTGGAGAATTTTTTTCTTCTTTTTCTATTTCTGCCCATTTTCATATGGATAGAAAGAAGAAGAGTTAAATGTATGTCTGTCCTCTTTATATACTCAATTAGTTACCTTCTTAGGCAAACTACCACACCTGGTGGTGTGGCAAAGTGATCTGGGCACTACTGTTAAACTGGCAATACCTACCCATACCAGGATCCAGCACTCAATTTTCTCCATTTGAGCAAGATTTAAAGTGTTACTAAACCAGGGACCCTGCATTTACTATATCTGGCCTCCCACAGTACACAGGACATGGAAAATAAATTATTTTAGTAAATAAAAAACTGCTGAATACCTTTTCTTATCAGCAGTATATAGCAGTCTTGTGACTTTTATCAGTGTTCGGCCAAGCACTGGTTAAAGCTTGTAGGAGAAGTTTTCATTCTCCCCTGATTGTCCTATAAGGATGCATGACCCCTGACCCGCTGTCTGGACAGTGCTGATTGGGCCTGTGCTGATCACATGCGCGCTCTCAAGAAAAAAATAAAAACCTCTAGCAATACACACCAAACTGAGCATGTGCAGCTTGTCCCCGAGCTCTGTACTATCACAAAATGATTGGGGGCAATGGGAGAAGAGGAGGATCAAACATCCTTTTTTACACAATGCAACCCCAGGTTCCACAGTGATAACAAGCATTCTTTACTGCATATACAAATTTTAGCATGCTTTACTGCATATACAGACTAATTTTACTGTTGTGGGTTTAGTAACACTTTAAGGGTTGCAGTTGACTTTCTAAAGCCTGGTACACACAGTACAGGCACGGGCTGAATGAAAAAAAAAAAAAACGGAGCAGTTCACGAGGGGGTCTCTGTACTAACTATGATATGTTAGTACAGCGATCTCCCCGCTATGCTATTGTGTTCTGACAGGGGGAACGCCCCTCCCACCAGAACACACCAGTTAGTGCTCACAGCCATTGACTGAGAGCGCTGATTGGATGCTGACCAGCTCCTGGTTTACCAGCTTGCTCAATCAATAGAAGTCAGTTGTGAGATCAAACAAAGACTTGTACACACAGGCCGAATGTTGGTTGGTTTCTACCGTACTGGCTGATTTAGCCCCATGCGGGGCTTCAGGCTTCTACACTACAAAAAAGGTTTTTGTTTTTGTGTAAGAAAGAGATTTCCTATTACTTTTTGACAGGAAGAGGACTGGTCCAAATGGATAGACAGAATCTAAAAAGGGGTTCTGAACATATTTTTGGTAAATACGAATTTCAAAGTCTATTTCACATGGTGCCTAGTACCAGGAAGACTTGATAGAACATATCTGGAGTGCAATATGTTTCATATTTAGCAGCAATACTCAAACAATTCTGTACCAAAGTTTATACACACAGTAAATGGAATCATGGCCCCAAAAACTGCTTGGACAGCTTTTCTAAGTAACTCAAGGTAAACAAATTGTTGTAGCAAGAGACTTTCCAGGGCATAAACGTATCAAGTAGCACCATTAGACAAACAAAATCATAAAATATACAAATACAATTCTCCTCTTCTGGGGTCCCTCCGGGCCTCTCCCTCCTGCTGAGTGGCACCAGAGCAAGCAGCCTGCAATGGGGGCACCCAAGCAGGCGCCTTTCCGAGCCGATTCACACACATGTCCATTCACACACAGAACCACAGCTCGGCTCCGCCCCCTCTATTTCCTCATTGGCTGTAATTGACAGCACTGGCAGCCAATGGTGGAGGGAGAGACCCAGCAGAGGCTCTGTGCACAGCTCTGGAGAAAGTTTAGCCTCAGGTAAGTATTAGGGGGGCTGCTGCACAGTACTGCATAGAAAAGAGCCTTTAGAAACACTTTAGGAGGCATTTTTTTTTCTGTTGACCCCAGATTAAATGGTTTTAGCAGGGGTTCCCTAAGACCTTAAAAATGACTTTAGGGGTTTCTCTAGGGTAAAAAGGTTGAGAAAGGCTAAAAGCAGTGTAAAAGCAGCATAAAACTACTTGTACCACAGAATAGCTTGATGTGTTTCTATAGAAAATATATCTTCATCGGGAGCATATGTGGATGAAATGTTTTATACAGAAACCCAAATTACTAAAAACAAAAAATGTATTTAGTGAACTCCAAAAACAGGGGAAAGAAGCCGGCCATTTGGCTGGCTTCTGTCGGACGAGCATGCTGGAAAACCAGCATCCGACCGGCTGGCAGAGAGCTCTGGTTGGAGTGTTCTGGCGGGGGGATCATACCCCTGTCAGAACACAAAAGCTCAGCGGTGGAGATCGCTGAACTAACCCCACATGGTTAATACAGCGGGTCTGAACAAAAAAAACAAACTAATCGTGTGTACCCGGTATTAAAAAGCACCGCAGGGTCAGAAGATATCTGATTAGGCACAGGAGATGCCAAAGAAAAAAAACACCAGGTCCCCGCCAGGAAAAAGAGTGGCCATCCTTTCAGATATTCACATAGGTCATGTCCAGACTCACAGAGGCGAATCACAGATCCACCAAACAAAAACATAGTTACGAAGAAAATGGTCCCTGGCTGTAGTCTACATGTTAGTCTCAACAAGAAGATAAAGGCACAAGATGATTGCAGCTCAAGGGAACCACATACTGGAGTTCATCACCCTTTCTGAAGGGGAAGGGGAGCCATAAAGATGTAACAGAAATCAAGATGGAATCTTACAAGGAAAACAGCGCCTGCTCCCCCTCCCTTCCACCAGCAAACAAGAGTAACCCTATAGGGTTGATTTACTAAAGGCAATTAGACTGTGCAATTTGAAAGTGCAGTTTCTCCAGAGCTTGCTAAATGAGGTAAGGCTTTACTTGGCAAATAATACCCAATCACATGCAAGGAAAATAAAAAAAATGCATTTTTGTTTGCACATGATTGGATGGTGGAAGTCAGGAGAGCTCCCCCTCATTTACTGAGCTCTGGAGCAACTGCACTTGTAAAGTGTACAGTCTATTTGCCTTTACTAAAACAGCCCCTATGGCAATTTGACCCCTCCTATTTGGCACATCCAGTATATTATATGGCAACTATTTGTAAAGCCAATCAATAAATCACATATAAGTTATAAAAAGTTAATATAAGTATTTTTTTATTATTTTAAATCTGCAGTCTTATGAAAATAATAACTGAGACTTGGTTCACAATAGTGTGAATTGAATGTGGGTTTACATCCTTTATTTTTATTTTTTTCCACTGTCACTTTAAATAAAATAAAAATCTGATCACTTTTATTGCTGTCAATGTAAACATCCCTTGTGACAGTAATAAGTGGTGACAGGTACTCTTTAGGGAGGGATCTGAAAGACCCCAAATCCCTCTGCACTTAAAAGTATTCAAAACACCAAAATCCGTGTTTCGGAATACTAGGGATACTCGGCACCATTGGCAGCTGACTAAACCGGAAGTGACGTTATGACGTCGCTTCCAAGTTACTACATTGGAGACCCAATCAAAGCCGATTCCAGCTTTGTTCAGGACTCCAGGCTAGCCGGCGGATGTGCCGGCTGGTTGCTCGGGTCTCCCAGTGTGACGGGAGACCCAGGCGGAGTGGCGGGAGGGGGGAGGGGTAGTTCGTTTTGAATATTAAAAATGAATTAGCTTCAACTTGTGGCACTCAGATACAGTTAAGTTCCACTTTAAAGTGGTTGTAAAGTCACATATATTAATTTCTTGCTGCGTCTCTGCATCTCCCCTTCCCTCTCTCCCCGTCCGTTCTTTAGTCTGTGTGTGCGCGACGATCTCCTCCCTTCCCCTTCCCTCTCCTCTCATGCCTGTGTAATTATTCAGTGTTTGTAAAGTAAAGTCACATGTATTAATTACTTTTATCCTCTCTGTTTTAGGTCCCTGTTCAGTACAGTGAGTTTTCCTAAAATTATAATGCTAAATACCTTCTTTGCAGAGACCTGCTGTGAGGTCATGTGGCCTCCCTCTGCTTTCCTTTCCCAAGTAAGTGAGTACAGTGGGAGGGGCTGAGATTCCCCTATGATGAATGCAGGCAAGCTAGCAGAGGGAGGTCACATGACTGCACAGCAGGGCTCTGCAAAGAAGGTATTTAGCATTATAAATTTAGGAATACACACTGTACTGTACTGAACAGGGACCAAAACAGAGAGGATCAAAGTAAAGTTAATACATGTTTTTTTACAAGGGGAGGGGAGGGGAGAGGAGAGAAGAGGAGAGGGGAGGAGAGGGGAGGGGAGGTGAGGCACCTATACTGACCACGCTATCATGGATCAGCAGCCATGATAAACGTGGTCAGTTTAAACAGGGGAAAACAAGAACAGGCATGATCAACCAGGTATTGTAAAACATAGAATGGGACAGATGACACTACAGAAACACTATGCTATATATTATGCCTTAAAGTGACAGGATAACTTTTTTTTTTTTAGAGTTACAACCACTTTCAGGCATTCATCATGAATGCATTGCCAATGCACAACAATGAATAAAAAACATGAAGACCCTTTTTCAATTTGCAGCACACCACAATGCATATACTGTGTGTACGTGCTCCTGTGCATTGCACGCTACTGTACAATATGTTGGGTGCCATTTACAATACAAAAGGAAGGTGGTGGCACTACCAGCATAAAAAAGTATTTTTTTTATTGAAAATCCATTAAAATCGAGGACACAGTATGCACACACATCTCCTGTGAATTTCAGCAAACGCGTTTCACACACCTGTGCTTAGTCATTGTTGACTGAACCCGGGTTCCACACTGGTTGAAATCCACAAAGCTACAGATGAGGGACAATCAAGATTATAGGTGCCACCTGCAATCAGACAAACCTAAACCTACTAATCACAGGTGTGTGAAACGTGTTTGCTGAATTCCACAGGAGATGTGTGTGCATACTGTGTCCTCGATTTTAATGGATTTTTAATAAAATTATACTTTTTTATGCTGGTAGTGCCGCCACCTTCCTTTTGTTTTATACATGCTCTGGTTGCGGACCAAGGCTGGCACCCGCCACTTGTTACAGCAGGGAGAGATCTCATATTTCACCTGCAGTGGTGCAACCTTTGTGTTATATTTTGCCATTTACAATGCCTAGGACCATAATGCACCATACAAAGAACAGGTGCATGCCATGGGTTGTGGCAATTTGTGCTAACGTGTATTTTAGAGCCATCGCCACAGCATACAAGTTGCACGTAAAACACAATATGCAATCATTTAAAGCTTACAGCATCTAAAACAGCCAATGGCCATCACCTTTTGGTAATCCCATTAATTATCAATTACACTTCCCATGCTGCAATGTTTTGTAACAAACGTTCCATGTGCATGTGCTTTCCTAATGTCACCCAAATCCTAATCTGTCTACAACTCTGCTTCAAAAACAATCTTTATTTCATGTAGAACATGATAGATTATACATGCAAATGTCAAAGTTCCATGTTTATTTAACAAGGGTATTATATTTTTCTCTCTGCTCTACTAGGTCATGCTTCACACACTTTGTTAAATAAATTTGGGGCTTTGAGTCTCTCTGAGCTTTCTCCCAAATGTTAACACAGGAAAGCTTGTGAAAACAGAATCATTTGTATGATGTCCCTATTCTCATATGCTAAGTCATTAATAAATCAAATAAACATGGCCATCCCGCCTGAGAGGTCCTACCGAGTGTTGTGCGTCCTGACATGGAAATGCCATGTGAGCAGTCAGGGCCGGGTTTAGAAGAAGGATGCAATGGCTAGACATTTCCTGGTGACAGATCCCATCCCCCTAAGCACTGCATGCACTTAACCCCGCAACATGCCCTACAGACCACGCTACATGTTTATGTGTAATTAACTCCCCCGTAAGAATGAGTAACCGCTTGAAAATCTGCTCTAACATCCGACAAGAGATTCACAGCCAAACCAAGAAATTTGGCCAAACCGAGACCATTTTAGCACAAAAAGTATAGCACTAAATCCATACAATGTACGAATAATCAAAAGCATGTAAATACCCCAAATGAATGTTATATAAAAAAATGTGAGAAATACTAGTTGCCCATACAAAGGCCAATCTATGACATATCGGCATTCAATTTAATTAAAGTGCATATAATAAACAGACAATAAACAACACAAATGGTACACCATACACCAGCCAATCTGTGGGTGATGACCGATCTTTAGCCCAGAAAAATAGTGCCCATAGACTAAAAAATCCCTGTGACCCCTCTCCAGAGTGAATGTCCAAGCTTGACCACTTCAAAGTCATATCTACACCCTCCACAAAATAAGCACCCCCAATTGTGTGCAAACCAATCATAAAGTCTCTTACCGGAAAAAATTGACCATTAGAGATAAAATGGTCAAATAGCGTTCTGTGCAGATAATATTTCTGCCGCCAGCCAGGTTACAGCACGGCTCACCATCAATTAGTACCCGCAGAAAGCCATAATAGAATATAAAAATTGCGAGCCATAGTGTAGTATTTAAATTTAAGAAAAAGTTTGTACTCACATTTAAAATCAGTTAAAATCGCCTTCCAACCAAGCAGACACTCCAATGCCGGTCCAATCGCCACTGTGTGTGTGTGATGATGTCACATCATGACCATGTCCAACGCATTTTGGCATAAATTTTGTTGTCAGAAATATTTTTTTTTAAATTTAGGCATGCTGTGTGAATGGGACCACAAACATACTGCGGTTTTCTCAAATTGTATGCAAAAGTGGATGTTTTTGAAGGATAAGTTCACCTTTTGGAGCACGTTACACCCATATTTATGCACCAACACATGTCTGCCCCCATCCCCTAGCCGATGGGGGATCCTCCTGTCACATTTTCACACCAATGTGGCTGTGTGGGGCTCTGTCCGCACAGCCGCATCATTCAATCACAGGAATCTGTGATTGAAAGAACTACAAGTCCCATTTTCTAAAGGGGCAGGCGGTTTGTAGTTCTCAATGATCTGTGAGGGTGCTGATGAGCACCCTCATAGTTCATTCACAAGCCTTGCAGCTTTCAAACTGACAGCCTATACAGAGGTACTGGCTGAAATCTATATGGCTTGTGTGCAGGAGCTTGACATTGCACCAGCGATTCACTGATCACATGCAGCTCTGTTCATGTGGGGAAAAAAAATGAATGCACATTTCTTTTTCTGCAAAAGATAAAATTAGCCTTTTAAGCCCCTCCAGGCAAGAAAAAAAGTACACTTGCAGAGTGGCACACTTCAAGAGTTAAATGCTTCTAAAGTCTAATTGTAGAGGAATAGGTTTTAATACCAACCAACCCGCAGGTTCTCTCCATCTGTGCCACCGGTCCCCTGAAGCCTCTTCTCTACCACCCTCCAGCCGACAATCACACTATTGCATTTGTATGGGAGGGCGGCAGGGGCCCAACCACAATGCAAGGATGTAATACTTTTCTGATTCCTCACTCTAGCAGGCTCCTTCCATCTGTGCCACTGGTCCTCCACAGCATCTTCTTTAAGACAGTTGCACACTGATGTCATTAAGTATAAAGAGTCCCCCCCTTACATCCAAGAGTGTCTATCAGGAGGACTGTGAAGGGGTCTTAGTTGGCTAGCACTGAATGTGCCAGTCTCTGTATTGATCGGTGAACCTACTGCCAGCCAGCCAGGGTATTTTACAGACACTTGTTGTAGGTCAGAGAAAATCTTGACGCAGGCCGTAGTTTGGAGCCCCCCACTTTAGATTGACCTGAAAATCAATGTTCTACAATTCCTGCTAATTAGAATTGGGTGCCAGCTATTGTCAATTATGTGATATCTGAATCAAAACTAGAGTTTTAGGGTATAGAAGTCCCACAAAGCATTTTAGGTCAAACCACGTACATATTGCCATTTCCAAATTTTTGAAGCGGACCTACCCATGATTATAGCATCCACATCTTTATGCAATGCATTTTTTCCAGTGCACCCAAAAATAACTGACAGCAAATGAACCTTTACTATTTAAGCATATTCTGGGCTGGGATGACCGGATCCTAAAATTTTACATCAGTTTGTCCAGTTGTAATTTAAGACCTTAAACAGCACTTTAAGAGTTAAGTTGAAAAAGATACAATTTACAACAGTAAGTGTTTCCTTCTGTGGTTCCATAAAGCCTTAATGTCCGGATGTGGCTTCCAAGTGGGTTTAATAGGCCCCAGCACTGGTTAGGAGGAAGTGGCAGTTATGTACCATACAGAGGACTAGGATGGGTCTCACAACAAGTGCAAAACAGGAGGGGATACAGAACATGGAGACAATTTAAAATATAGCTGTTTATGTTTTCATATTGTTAATGACATGAGCGAGAGCCTCCACCTTCACTATAAAACAGGAGGAGGCAGTTTGATCTTTTAGAACGGCTCTGCAATAAACTCACAGGGCAGAACATACCACAGTCATTTATTGGACAGTTCCTGGAAGAACTGACTATCATGTAAACTATCATATGTCATATGCAGTATTCTATTTATCATCTAATCTTTACTTTTATTGTGATGATCCTTCACATTCCAATTGGATTTGTGATGACTTTATATTTTACCAGTCTTAAACTACCCATTGAAAATAGAGAGCAGTGTAAAGAAATTGCTGATTTCAAGTTTATGATTCCCTAATCTAAGAAAGATTGTGGAAGATTATCTTTGGAAAAGTCTAAAGCCGACCATGGACGAAGCAATTTTCTTTCCTGCAACCACAGGTCGGTGTTGAAGGGGGAATCCCTCCTGCAGAGCCATTGTGTTCTCCACTTCTATAAGACCACAGTGCCCATACAATTATCAAACTTCATCTGCTCCCTGCTGAACCAGTCAAATGTTGATCCATGTATGACCAGCTGAAAGATGAGTATATACTAGCAGAATTGTGTTTGAAATATTTTGCTTTATGAGCGTTTGTTCATTTTTGTTATCAGTAAAGGGGTCAAATGAGTGTTCGTTTTTCTGACTGCAGTGACAAGAAAATTTGAAGGTGCAGGATGGAAAATTTGCCCACCAGCGAATCTATTTCTAACAATGTGTGTGGTTTTTCATTCAGGAAAGATGTGCATTTATTATTTTTTTAAAGGTGAACTTATCATTTAACTTTGCACTGACACCCTCTGCAGATTGCAAATGCAGTGTGGTTTTCCACACAGCATTCTAGTGTGAACGGGCCCTAAAGGTATGCCATTTGCATTAAACAATATTTTTACAAAGGCACATAGTATTTTAAACTACTGGGGCCCCTTATCTGCATGGACCAGGTTATTTAAAAAGTTGATTTATTTTTTAAAGTCTCTAAATCTGACTTTACAACTTACAGTCTGGATGTACAATCACCTGAAGATCTACCAACAACCATGTAGTCCAAGGCATCCTGAAGATGCCTGGAAGGATGAAACGCGTTGAGTTGGGACTGGACAGCACATACGTCACTTCCGGTAACGTTACTTCCCCTCTGGTGGCATGCATGGTTCCGGGAATCGAAACAGCAGCGGCAGGGTACTGTGATTTTGTTGGACAAAGTAATGAGTGCCTGTCAATGGTACTGTAATATGTGAGTGAGCATTTTCTTGGGTTTTACTAAAGCTTGTGGCCATTGTGGTTAAAAACATTTTTAAACTGTTTGTGCTATGATGTTGCTTTAAGTGGTTCTTTAACCTTCACATATGAGAGCACTGGAGCCATAAGGTGGACGTTGGGAGTTCCAGATCCTGAGACTGGTGTCCAGAGATAGGTTTTTCTGGCTTAACAAGTGCTTACTGATCCTGATAAAAGGTCTTTGCTATCTGGTGAGTCTTTAGTATTAAAGGGGCATGCGGCACTGAATAGCACAGTGTGGAATATTTTTATTTTATTTTGAGCACTTGTTCAGTATTAGGTCACACATTTTTGGGACACTGATATGAAAGTGCTATGATTATTGAATTATTACATTACAGTATTATTGAGGCTGAGTATTGTAGGACCAATTTATGTTATATTCACATAGCTCCGCTCTGTTTTTCTGTATTGCTCATGTAGTCAAAGGACCCACCTTTTTGAATTCAAGTGTTTAGGTAGGCTGTCATATTACATTGTTTTGGCAATATTCATACCAAGAGAGTCACAGATGTCTTGAATTAGTGGTCCATAAAACAGTACTTTATTTGTAGTTCAATGATCCATAAAACATCAAATAAGGTGAATCACCCAATCCCATGGTGATTTTACATACTATACACATGCATTATCATATTTATGTCTATGGCTAGCCTTATAAGATCATTTACATATTATAGGCCAATTCTGGATAGACAACTAAAAGCACAGCTAAAGCACATATATAGGAATTTTTTATCTCCTAAAATAATTGTATAGTGATGTACATACTCTCACGATCCTTCCACCTATGATCTTGTATATGGTGACGTGATGTAAGAAAGGTGACAACACCAATCAACCTGAGCTCTCTCCACTCTGAGTCCCCCCCACGAAAATTGTACCAACTTTTGGTTGCTCACTGGGAACAACCTATTACCATGGCAAGTTTTGGGTTAAAATTAGATTGACTGAAAAATGTCTTACATGAATGTTCAAGTCAAGCTCAAAGATTAAAGTATATCTTGGCTGTGCCAGGAACTCATAAAACCCTTTTTCCTCTCACCCCATGTTTCCTTTGATGTCAACCTACAGGCCACATAAACATGAATATCTAAACTGTTCGATTCTGGAAACAGTGACCAGATCTTTTATGGTCATGCCAATGCCTGCTCCCTCTAGGTCTCCTCTACCATTTGGCCAGAAAGGCCGCCCATCAATCTTTTGCACCATTTAGGAGATATTCTAGGGAGTAGCAGCCAGTAACATCACCAGCGCATGCGCTCTGAAGGAACAGCATACCCATGCCACTCTTTCAGAGCTATGTGCCACATCTGTGACTCCAAACACAATATTCCCCACGCACATATTCAAGAAACCGGCTGTTCAGTAATGCTGGGTGATGTAGTGACCATAGGCTGGAAACCGTGGATGATCAATGTGAAGAAATATCATCAGCACACCAAGGGACTCCTCTAAAGGGTCCAAAGATTTATTTTCATGGTTACATGATAAACACATGGCAACGTTTCAGAACCACGCAGGGCCCCTTCATCAGGCAAGCATGCGCGGGAGTGACGTCATCGCGGCTTGGCCACTCATGTGGCCGCAGCCCTCAAAACTGGAAAAGGAAGACCAGGTGAAGGTAGAAGCCCTGTCAGCAGTGACAGTGTGCTGATGGAGGCCTTTGTTTCAAGGTAAGTCTTTCATAATGTGCTAGCATGTGATGCATACTATGATGTAATGCATAACCTTGCAGGTTTTTTTTAAATGAATCTTAACTACCACTTTAAAATTTATGTAAACTCTGTCAATGCAAAAAAAAAATCAGGTGATGGTTTATGACTACTGTAGTCACTTCTCACCAGAAGTTGTATACAACCTCAATTCCAAAAAAGTCGGGACGCTGTATAAAATCTACATAAACAAAAAAAAAAATGAAATGATTTGCAAATCTCATAAATCCATATTTTATTCACAATAGAAAAGAAAAACACAAAATGTTTGAACTGGGAAATTGTACCATTAAGAAAAATGTAATTTTAAAATGAATGGCAGCAACACATCTCAAAAAAGTTGTGACAGAGCAGCAAAAAGCTGTCAAAGTACAATCCCAATTCCAAAAAAGTTGGGACAGGGCCATGTTTACCACGGTCTTGGCATCCCCGTTTCTTTTAAGAAAACTCTTCTTTTTAACAAATTATATATAGGTCTGTGTGGTTATATCTGCACAGGAAAAACTTGTACATTATCTACTTTCTTTACTGGCAGTTATTCCAATTTCTTCTGTTGACTGAGTGAAATTTAGAAGAAGATTCATTATTTCTAATCACATCGGAACGATTTTTGGTTACCGGTATTGTCCTCTGTCATCCAGCAAGTGCAGTAAAAATATTCCGAAAGAAAACATGTAAGAGTAATTTGTTTTTACAAGTCGAAAAGTATGTCATTAAAAATCTAAACAGACAAATTTCTAATAGCGATTATGTGGCAGATTTCCTAAAAGTATAGGGCATTATCAGATGCCAATTATAAGAAAATAGGGCTTTCCTCTCCTTTCTCTTAGTAAATATATGCTGGCAAAATTAGTTTGAGAAAGTTAAGCTGAAGCTGACAAGCCAAAAAGAATTTATACAGCCATTCAGCATTTGAGGAATGGTTTTCATTATGTTTAAGTGAATTAGGCTGTTTCCTTTAAACAGGAGAGATTAACAAGCTACCATGAACCTCCTTGGGGATTCTGACACTTTTAGTGGCTTGTGACATATGACTTGCCAGTGACAGGCTTCTTAAAGCGAAAATATCTTCCACCAATACGTAACAACATACCACTTCCCAGAGTGTATACTATTCACCCCTAAGTACTACGCTTCAAATATACAGACGACTCACCAAAAATGACCACATCCTGGGAAGCCTTGAATTTTTTACCTTGGTGATGGTCAGGTGACCAAATGCTGGCAATTGTTCACATGATCTCAGCCAAGGTGGGAGGGGGAATAACAGAGAAGCTGATTGGGTGCTTCTGCCTGACCCCCACTTCCCCAAGCACCCTAATAAGTGAGATTATACTAACAAATGGCAGAATTTATCTTCATGACTAGTACCCGAAAGAAGAAGAATTCAATTTTAAAGCCCCACTCCAGATAAAAAAGGAAAAATTACTCTTGCAGTGCAGTGCAAGTATTATATTCTTATTAAGTCTACGGGAAAAGGATTAAGGAGTAATTCCCCGTACACACGATCACACTTTCCGACAAATGTTGGATGTGAGCTTGTTGTCGGAAAGTCCGACCGTGTGTATGCTCCATAGAACATTTGCTGTCGGACTTTCCGCCAACAAATGTTTGAGAGCAGGTTCTCAAATTTCTCGACAACAAAAATTCAGAGCGTGTGTACACAAGTCCCACGCACAAAAGTGCACACATGCTCGGAATCAAGCAGAAGAGCCGCACTGGCTATTGAACTTCATTTTTCTCGGCTAGTCATACGTCTTGTACGTCACCACGTTCTTGACGTTTGGAATTTCCAACAACATTTGTGTGACCGTGTGTATACAAGACAAGTTTGAGCCAACATCCTTCGGAAAAAAATTCCCGGGGCATTATACTTACCTTATTCCTAGCTGCAGTGGTAGTGGTCTTCCCTTATGCTGTGAAACCAGTCCCCCAAGGCCTTTCTCTAGGGTGCTCCAGCCGGTAGTCGTAATAGTCATGATTGTAAAAATGCACGCATAACATCACTAGACCAGGATACAACAGGAATCACATTCCAGATTAGAGATGCAGAGAGGTCGGAAGCAGAAATCCATATTTTCATTTAAAATGAAACAGCTACAACATCAGACATCCCAAGTCTCCTGCGAGGTGCGGGAGTCTCCCGCATTCCTGCTGCGGCTCCCGGACACCCGCAAGTGCCTCCTGATATCCCGGCTGCAGGGCCGATCCTGGATGGCCCCCTGGTTTACAGCAGGAAATCATCGGTGCGGCGGGAAGGACAGCTGTGAACACTGATCTCTCTGTACTCCCTGTATAGCTTTTTAGCCGACAGACGCTTCTTCTGTCTCCCTCCCGGCTAAATAGCTATACAGGGAGATCGTGTTCACAGCTGTCCTTCCTGCAGCACCGATCATTCCCAGTTGTTCCATGTGTCCTCTTCCTCCGGCCGCTCCTCTGGCCACCTTGCCTTCTCCGACCCCCCTTCGTGTCCTTCTCTGCTCCCCCTGTTCTCCTCCGGTCCCCTGTCCTCTTCTTCCGCCCCCCCCCATCCCCCGCAGCTGGCTCCCCTCTCCTCTCCCGCCGGCTGCAGGGATCTGTCAGGAGAGTGAAAGAAATATGATATTTACAGGCCTCTTCCTTTTCTGAATTGGACACAAATGAGCAGCGCTCACTTCTGTGTCCTGTGAAAACTGAGCAGACTAAACTATTTTTACTCTGCTTCAGTTTATGAATTGACAGGAGCCTCTGTCTCTGTCCATTCATCTTCAATGCTGAGAAAAGGACTGGGGAATCAGTGTCCTCAGTCCCTTTCTCTGTCTCAAAGGGGAGATGTCAGGGGTCTATTCAGACCCCTGATATCTCATCAAAGCCCACCAACAAGGCTGATAAAAAATAAATATATAAAAAAATGTAATTCTAAAAAAATAATAAAAAAAAAAAAAGAAATGTAATTGTATAAAAATACAAAAATAAAATGTAATTGTATAAAATAAAATAAAAAATGTAATTGTATAAATATAAAAAAAAAAATTGTAAAAAAATATATAAAATAAAAAACTACTGACACCACTCCCCCCTGCCCTACCAACACTGTCCACTGCCCCAACCCCCTCCCCCAAAAAGCATTGTGATTTTTTTTTATTTTAAATTTAATTGTAGAAAAATCAATATGTAAAAAATAAAAAAAATACTCACACCGTTCACTGCCACATACCCCCACCCCCCTCCCCAGAAGCAATGTGAGAATATATTCCAAAAATTATTTTAAAAATTCTTTGGAGGGGGGGGGGGGGGGGGGGGGGGGGGTTTAGCGGCGCCTGCCTGAAATGAGTTTTTGCAGGTTGGGATGTCTGCAATATACAGTTGTGGATACTTAATTTTTAATAAGCTTCAATATGAGATCAAAAAGTACCTGTACTGTAGCTGATGCACCCGATTCCTGTACATTAGTAGATCTCCAATAAAAAGACCTGCAAAGCCTTGTGCGCCCAGAAATTCACAAAGGCACAATTTAAGCCATTTTTTTGTATACAAATTGGAAAACATTGTGGACCCTGCATCTTTTTCTTATTTCAGTAAATCGATATTCTGAAACTTTAATCATAGTAGACATTTGAACTTTTCTACATGGTTTTGTTCATTTACTGCTGTAGTTTATTAATATAGCCCCAAATGCATTTTCAGACAGCTACTCACGGTAATAACATTAGACAATTTATTTTCTTAAAGTATCAGTGTCACTGAGAATTAGGTGATGGTTTGAGCCTCGGTTTCCTGTGTCATAGTGACAATTAACTATCACAAGCTGAACCGTCTGTTAGCTCCAGGGTAAGGCTATGAGCCTGCTCAACAGAGCCGCCTTCAAACTGCTTTCCAGGAAGTTATCCCTCTGCTTTCCAATTCCACAGTGGTAAAACTAATGACTGCTGATGCATTTTTGAGCTGCAGTCTGCAGAAGTTAGAGGCTCAAAGGGGAAGAAACCCGTTTTTATTAAGCAAATGCATTGTGATTTTGTATATATTTTCTTTATTTTTTTGAGGGTCATGTCAGAAAAAAATAGGACTAATTTTTTAGTTAGGTCAATATGAAATATTGCAAAGAAATATTTAGTATTTTAGATGTTAGGTTGAGCAGCTCAAATTTTTTGTAGCCTGGTAACAGGCTCCATAGCTCAAGCTGCAACTAACACACAAAACTGGATGTTACACCAGTGACTCACTGAAGTGGCTCATCCATTATTGGACAACTCTGTATTTAGCTATTCCATAGTGCTTTGCCAATTCTTTGTCACGTAATAAAATAACTGATCCCTACACCTGTGCAAAGGGAAATCTTCGTCCATGCAGGCTGCACAGGTGC
This sequence comes from Lithobates sylvaticus, assembly GCA_028564925.1. Taxonomy (NCBI): domain Eukaryota; kingdom Metazoa; phylum Chordata; class Amphibia; order Anura; family Ranidae; genus Lithobates; species Lithobates sylvaticus. Next base: position 84,017,681 of record CM053026.1, read on the forward strand.
AGCACCGTGCACCAGTGGGTAAGCTTTGAAATTCAAGTGGTTCTAAAGGCTGCTGTTTTTTACCTTCATGCATTCTATGCATGCAGTTAAAAAAACTTTTGTGTGCAGTGCCCCCCAGCCCCCCAATCTTTACCTGAGCTCCCTCTGATCCAGCGATGTTCATGATAGCCTCAGCTGTCCCGGGACCTCATTGTCCTCATTTACTGAGACAGAAGCAAGAGCCCGTTGGCTCCCACTGCTGTCAATCACAACCAGTGAGCCACTGAGGAGAGAGTGGGGGGCAGGCCCGAGCCACTGCTCTATGTGTCTTATAGATGCATAGAGCAGTGGCTCGGGAGCCAGCAGGCTGCGGTGCCCCCAAGGCAAGCGTCTTTCTCTTGTGGCGCTGCTCAAGGGGGAGTAGCCAGGAGCACTGGCGGGGGACTCGAAAAAAAAGGGGATCAGAGCTGCTCTGTGCAAAACCAGTACAAAGAGCAGATAAGTATAACAAATGGGAACAACAGCTACTCATAAAGTAGTACCACATAAAATGATAGAGCGGGGCCAGCGCATGCTGAAGCTCACAGTGTGCGCAGAAGTCGCCAACTGTCTACAGAGTTAATAGCTACAGACCTCCAAACTTCATGTTGCCTTCAGATTAGCACAACAGTGTGAAGAGAGCTTCATGGAATGGGTTTCCATGAACGAGCAGCTGCATCCAAGTCTTACATCACCGAGTGCAGTGCAAAGCATCGGATGCAGAGGTATAAAGCACGCTGCCACTGGACTCTAGAGCAGTGGAGGCGTGTTCTCTGGAGTGACGAATCGTGCTTCTTTCTCTGGCAATCCGGTAGATGTGTCTGGGTTTGGCGGTTGCCAGGAGAACGGTACTTGCCTGACTGCATTGTGCCAAGTGTAAAGTTTGGTGGAGGGAGGATTGTGGTGGGGGGTTGTTTTTCAGGGGTTGGGCTTGGTCCCTTATTTCCAGTGAAGGGAACTCTTAAGGCATCAGCATACCAAGACATTTTGGACAATTTCATGCTCCCAACTTTGTGGGAACAGTTTGGGGATGGCCCCTTCCTTTTCCAACATGACTGTGCACCAGTGCACAAAGCAAGGTCTATAAAGACATAGATGAGCGAGTTTGGAGTGGAGCATCAGTGCCTGGCCTCACAAATGCACTTCTGGAAGAATGGTCCAACATTCCCATAGACACACTATGACTGTGATGCTATTAAAGTTCATGTGCGTGTAAAGGCAGGTGTCCAAATACTTTTGGCAATATAATTTATATACAGTATAAAAAAAATATAAATATTAAAATAACTAAAATAAAATGTGACCAAAAATCATAGCTTGAAGAAATGGCAAAGTAAAAGCTGTGACAATGAAATATTAAAATAAATATATATATATATATATATATATATATATATATATATATATATATATATACACATAAACATAAAGATAAAATAACAGTGGATTGGTGGTAAACTTGACTGCAAGCTGACAGATTACAGCATATATGACTCCACACATTAAAGTGGTTGTGAACCTCTGACATGAAAAATGAATAAAGCACATCCCAATATAGTGTGTGCTAGCCTCATTCCAAAGCACTGAGTCTGGTTCCTCTCTGATTTCCCCTCTCTGCCATCTGCATTATTCACATCTGACAGTTTTTCCCGACACAGCCTCTCCGGAGACGGACACGGACATAAACTCAGCTCTGTGTATTTATCTATGAGCCTGTAAGCCTGTGTAGAGGGGGTTGTCCCTCTGGTCAGCTGTCAGATATCAGGGAACTCTGTGTTCTATGCTCTGCAGTGTATGTGACATGAGATCCCTGCCCCCTGATTCTAGAGATCTATAAAATCTTGATCTGTGTAGATGCAGAGGAGAGCGGGCTGCAGATAAACAGTTACAACTTATGTAGGAGGATTTGATTAATCTCTGTATATCACCTGAGGCTAGTCACATCACCAGGTGCATGTAAAGCTGGCCATATATGGATTGATATATATTTTTTTTGATCAGCCAGCTGATCAAAAAATAAATAAAATAACCGATTCTTCCATCCACACACAAGTGGATGGGGGAATCCCTCCGCTGTGCTCTTGTATTCTGGCAGTGGGACTTTTCTGCTGCCAGAATAGTGCATTCACCACTGCGGCTGATTACCTGCAAGCTCTGTTCAAGCAAAAATATACCAAAAGTCCAGTTTCTGAGGATTCGATCACTAAATCAACCCCTCTTGAGGCTGGGTTCACACCTCCAATGGAAGCGGCTCGCAACAGGGGTCCGATGTGTCCCTGTTCTCTGTTTTAGGGATGAATCAGGGCTGAATTTTTGCCTGAATTCGGCCCTGAAACAGAGCCAAAGACGCACAGCACTCCAATGCAAGCCGCTCCGCAGCCGCAATGGACATATGTGAACCGGCTCCATAGAGAGCCGGTCACAATCTCCTGTCATGGGTGTGAAACCAGCCTGAAAGGCAACTGCCATACACGGATTGAAATTCGGCTGGTTCCTGCTGAACCAACCTAATTTTGATCCATGTATGGCTAGCTTGAGGGTTTACAGCCATTTTAAGCTCACCACACTATGCAATGTGATTGTAAAATCTCCTTTAGGTCTACTGGCAACTATGTGGTGCAAGCAAAGTTGACGTGCTGACGTCATCACGCTTACTCAGTGGACAGGTGTTCGCTTGCTGGTCGGCTGTTTTTATGAACGTTTTGATCTTCTACTTTGTAAGTGCAATCCTTTTATTCCATTAAATCCTTTTGGGACGGTTTACACTATGGAGTCTCTCTTTATATTTTTTGGGTAACACCTGAACTCTTTCCTTGGTGGCTGATGCTTGAGTTCCCCAGGCTATTTGGTGCTCATTATAATCTCCTTCATAATACTAGCTGTGGATAACCATCTTCCTTTTTGGAGAAAGGCCCTGGCTGGGTATTTAGCCGCAGGCTCCTAAAAGCTTGCCTTCTGGTAAGCACGCAATTCATGTGGTGGAGGTGCACGTCAAGAGGTGTCATACCATAAGAACCCACTTTTATGTGCCATATATGGACTGTTCACTTATCACTTATGTTGTTCATGTACAATAATTTATACACAATTATTGATTTGGACTATTTTATTTTTATTTCTTTATTTATTTCTTTAGGGCTGCTAATTTGTATTATTTACGTGGTGCAAGGGCCTGCCATATTGGATACAAATTGTATCCAATTTTGGTAAATTGTATCCAGTTTTAGTAAATTTAAGTTGACAGATTTTACAGTCAGATATAATATGATTGCAATGTGTTTGGTGACCTTTCCTCCAGAATAGAAAATATTTAGGTGGCCCCAAAAAATACAAATCCTCTCACAGACAGCAATGACAAATCACCACCCCTGCTGCCATGGATCCATCAGTCAAGGCCCAGTCTCATCTTGTCTAGTAACCCCGAAATGAACAGAAGTTGTGATCACATCGTCACAAAGTCCTATTTCTAACCACACTCACGATGTCTATCAACTGGTGGGTATTTATTGTACACACTGGCCTGAAGGTTTTTCTGCACTGTACCAAATATATTTCAAGATACTATGGGAGCCCTGGGGAGGAAGGAGATAACTAGTGATAAACAGGAAGGAAAAGTGGAAAATTCCTAATAAATTAGAAGACAGATCTGAAGGTCCAATATAAATGGGTAAACAACATGAAGTAAACATACAAGAACAGATAAGCCAGAATGCGGGTTGAGTTTCACAGAGCAGCCACTGGGGTCATAGCAGGGACCATTATGAGGACCATTTGTATCTACTGCTCCTGATAATAATCAAAATCTATCTATTTCCCACACTTACAAAGCACCAACTTATAATAAACCTGGAAATCTGTAATCAGTCATTATAGAGCACATTAGACACTCACTTCAATCACAATCTTCCTCGCTGCTGAACAACTGTTGAGATGAAATATTAGCCACACAGGGAGTGCATTGTTTTGGAAGAATCAGACAGACTTGCATTGTGTAATTCACAACCATAATGTAGTACTGAAAAGCAGGAAGCTGAGCCTGTTTAAGTAATATGCCAATATGGTTGGACCTATTCACATGATAAGCTTTACATAGAAAGAACATTTTTACAACAGTAAAACACATTGATAAGCCAGTTTACATTAGGGCGACCTCTTATACATGTATATTTAAAAAAAATAAAAAATAAAAAAAGACTATACGTTAATTTTAAAAATATCACACATACTAGTACATATAGCCAGTAACATCAGCCCTGACCCTTAAAAGGAAGTAGCATTCTACTGTCTGAACCACAGTCACACTTCTTTTTACAAATGCCAAGTAGCACTGATCAGAAACCTACTAAAGCCTGACTCCAGGACAAATTTTTTAAGATCAAAATAGCCCTGGTTCGCATACGTGAGGTGCTTTTCTGTGCGTTTGTTAGAATGCCCTGCTGTACCCGCAAGAAAGACTGGGAAAAATTTTGCTGATCCCTATATCATGCCATGCCTAACTGCGCAGTGCCGTGGCACCATGCGGTTTGGCACACACGAAACCATTCCACGGGTGCCGATGCGTGGCGTTGCCATTAAGAATTATTGGTACCACTAAAGTGCAGGGTGTTTCTGTGCAGGTTGGGAACACACGTGATTATGCATGTGTTCCTGACCCACACTAGTGTAAACCTAGTCTGCAAAGGTTTTTCATTTTAAAAAAAAGTAGCTCAACAAACTTACCTTTTATCCATGGTTTTACCTTAGAGTACCTCTGTTAGGTCACAAAATGCTCTGATACACACCAGCGGATTTTCCGTCAGAAAAATCTTGGTTGTTTCTTCCGACAGAATTCCGTCAAGCTTGGCTTGCATACACACGGTCACACAAAAGTTCTCTGTACGGTGACGTACAACAAGCGTGAAAATTAGGTTCAATGCTTCCGAGCATGCGTCAAATTGTTTCCAAGCATGCGTAGGAATTTTGCGCGTCGGAATTGCTACAGACGATCAGAACTTTTTCTGACCGAAAAATAGAGAACCTGCTCTCAATCTTTTGCTGGTGGGAATTCCGCCAGCAAAAGTCCGATGGAGCATACACACGGTCAGAATTTCCGACCAAAAGCTCACATGGGACTTTTGCTGGGGGAATTTCCGATCGTGTGTACAGGGCATTAGACTTTTGGGTTGAATAAAGCTTGGTTTGATACATTGATCAAAATTCGGCTGGTTCTGCAGGGAATGGCAGAATTTCAACCCATGTATTGGCAGGCTGGTCGACTACAACCAGTCTATTGGAAAATTTTTGCATGTTCAGTGTCACCAACTATAGCCGGTAGTGCTGATCAGTGTATTCTGATGGCGGGGAAGTCTCCCCTCTGTCAGAATACAAAGGCTCAGTGGGAGTGATTCCCTCATCCACCTCAAATGTGTGGAAGGGGGAATCGGGTCATTTTTTTTGTTCAACCCACTGGTTAAATGAAAAAAAAAAGACTAATGTATAGGCTGCATAACTCTTAAGCCCCATACACACGCGCGGACAATCCGTGGACCAGGTCCGTCGGACCATGTCCGTCATACTTTGTCTGATGTTGGTTTTGCGTACACACGATCGGACAAAGTTGTCGGAAAATCCGATCATTCTGAACGTGGTGACGTTTGTTGCCTACGACGGGACTACGTAGAGGCTAGTAGCCAATAGCTTTGGTCTTGTAATGTGATCTGAGCATGCGTAGCACTTTGTCCGGTCGGACAAGCGTACACACGATCGGATTTGGTGTGATCGGACCGGGTTGACGGGAAATCTTTCCAGCAGGAGATAAGACTTTGTCCGACGGACAAACCGACGAACACTGTCCGATGGTGCATACACACGGTCTGATTTTTCAACAACCTTGTCCGATCGGACCAAATTGATGAAAAAGTCCGACCGTGTGTATGGGGCTTAAACGTCGCTTATCCAGGAGGACTGAAGAGATTCTGTCACCATAGGGTGTCATTGTCCCACCCTCAAGGGGTTGTCATCACAGCACCTATTATTCACATATTGATGTAGAGAGCTACCCTGATATGTTCTTTGCATCTGAAGGACTAAAGAATAAGTGGACTCACTTGATGTACTGAAACCTTTGAAAAAATGGGAGTCTCCTATAAAAAAAAGAAAAAGAAAGAAGCATGGGCAGACTCCAGGCGGAAGTGGGTGCTGAACTGTTCACTGGGGGCTACGTATGGAGTGGGACTTTAAATCTGGGTACACTAAAATAATTTTGTATAAATGTTAGCCACCTCCTGCCCGACATCCTTCAATTCAAAAATGTTGGTTGTACAGCGGCTGCATCCAATCAGATACAGCTGTAGGATATTCTGGCAGGCTCTGCCCCCCCCCCCCCCCGGCCAGACCGACAATGCTGCTGTCCAAAAGGTGTCTAGTTTATCCAGAGTAGTGTCTCTCTAAAACACGGGATGAGTTACTGGCTAGATCAACAGGTGTAAATAGATGGGAAAAAATAGAAAATGCAGCCACCACATCTAATGTTTGATAAGTTGCAATATATTACATTTTTGGTTTTGGGTTTAAAACCACGTTAAGTGACAATTAAAAGAAAACAAATTGTTCTGTTCATTTCAAAGAGAATTGTAGCAATTAAATTAACAATAAAACATAACAGACCAGTACTTTACCCACAGAACAACTTTACTACCCTGTAGTATGACTGTTTACTATAGACCTTACCATGACATAGTGGGCTAACCATAAGACTTAAAGTTGAAGTCCAGGCTAGAACTAAGCTTAAAACAGCTCCCACCCCCTTCTAACACCTATACTAATTACCCTGTAGAAGGAAGATGCTTATACTTACCTTTTCGCAGGATGCTCCAGACCAGTCATGTGATTCCAGCAGCTGGCTTCAGGGGAGAAGAGGACAACCGGGGAGATCATGTGACCGGACCAGAGCACTGGATGGGAGCCGTTTTCAGCTTAGTTGGTTCTAGCCAAGAGTTCTACTTTAGCTATATAAACTAAGTTATCATACAATGGGCTATGTGGAAGCCTTTTGAATATATACATTTTACAACAATCGTCCCACCACCACCATCACCACACCAAAAAAAAAAAACAACACCACTAACCATTATGGCTAGGTGAAAACCTAAAGACTTTATAGGCCTTAAAGCAGTGTTCCAGCCACCAAATTTTTTTTTGTTAAAAGTCAGCAGTTACAAACACTGTAGCTGCTGACTTTTACTAAGGACACTTACCTGTCCAGGGAGCCTGCGATGTCGTCCTGCCCTCTGAGGTCGATCCGTCCATCAGATCAGGTGCAGGCGCTACCATTCTAACTCAGGGAAACCGGCAGTGGAGCCTTCAGGCTTCACCGTCGGTTTCCTACTCCGCACTCACGAGTCATGCGGCGCCTTCTGAATGGCCCTGTCGTCTTCTGGAACACACACATGTCCCAGAAGACAGTGGGGGAGCAGGAGGAAATTATGCCCTGGGCCGCGGCGAGATAGGACGGAAGTACACTCAGTACTTCAGAATAGGCAAGAAAAAAAAAAACATTATCCAAAAATAAGTGGTGGAGGATTTTTCCTCTAAGATAAAGTTGTAAAAGTGGGCGGAACTCCACTTTAATACAACTTGGTGGCCTGGGTGAATGCCTACTTGACAGACAGATTTTAATATGCACCTTTCATATGGACCCCAACTCACCAAATTCCAGAAAGTACAGTCACATACTAGATCTCCACTCACAAGTGAAACATCTCCCTACATCCCACATCTAATATAGCTTTCAACAAAGAGGATATTCTTTGTTTAACTAGCTTCTGTAAGACACAGGTCTGCCAGTGCCAGACTTTGTATAGGCCAATAATAAAGTCCCTTTGATACTACTCGCAATTTTTCTGCTCAGGCCTCTTTCACTTACCATGGTGAGTCTAATACTGTATTTATTTTACCACAGATCTGTATGCCTGCTAACTGGGGTGGTCATAAATAAATTCTGGACTGCTGGGACATATTCTTAAATTGAAAAGATGTGGTACCTTACCAAATTCTTCCCCAAGCAGGAGATAAAATTGCCCAACAAAAAAAAAAAAAAGTGCGAAAAAAGATTTTATTTTTGGTTTAACCGTTTTTTTATTTGCGTGTGTGTGTATTAAAGTGGAAGTAAACTCTCCTATCGTTTTCAGCCAAGGAAGCTGCCATCTTGGCCTCCGTTTAATCTTTAACTGCCATGAAGCTGCACATGTGATCAGTTATGACACCAGCCATTGGATGGTTTGACAGTTTGGTTGAGACCACAACCAATGTGACAGTTAGAATTTCCGGCATGCCAGGAATGTAACTGTTTTTTCAAACTGTTAGATCGATGGGTTTACTTCCGCTTTAAATTATCATGGCCTGCTTACCTGGTGGTGTGTCAAAGGTGTGTCCTTTGCCTACCTAATTTGGATTGAAATTTCTCATCTCAGAAAGTCAGGAGTTATGCTGCTTGAAGTGAACTGAGATTGGGGCATTACAAAGTAGACTATAATGGCACCATGCTCCAAATACAGACTGCTATCAGGTTGAAAGAGGCTGGCTTTGTGTGAGGGGGCTAAGATACAAGCTACAATAAGTTCTCATGACAACAGTCTTTCCATTCAAATCACCGCTGAAACATCAGTTTTCAGTGGAATTGGGTTTTTACACACCAATTAGAATGTAATTTCATCAAATGGATTGTGTTTTACCCCTAGGGAAGGACATCTTACTATACACAGCTGACTTCCTGTCAGTAGTCCCATTGGAAACAGAAGGCAACAGCTGGTAAGCGTCCCTTGGCCTAAAATGACTGATAAGGAATAACATGTTTTGGTATCCTCAACAAGCTTTATTTAGATTTCGGCAAGTGTAAACACAATGTCAAACGTGCTGCACTCCTTACAGCATGTGACCATTATAATGCGTAGATGCTCACAGCGACCGCAATGAGCGGAGCAAGAACTAAGCAAGGAGGTGTAAAAAGTCACCAACCCTCCAGGACTACATTTTATTTTTTTATTGTGGAAAAACGTTACATTAGTAGGAAACAGACAATATTTCTGACGTGAATTATGAAAAATAATTTCTGAATTATATGCCACATACAGTGCCTTGAAAAACTATTCATACCCCTTGAAATTTTCCACATTTTGTCATGTTACAACCAAAAATTTAAATGTATTTTATTGGGATTTTATGTGATAGACCAACACAAAGTGGCACATAATTGTGAAGTGGAAGAAAAATGATAAATGGTCTTTAATTTTTTTTTTTACAAATAAATATCTGAAAAGCGTGGCATGCATTTGTATTCAGTCCCCTTTACTCTGATACCCCTAACTAAAATCTACTTGAACCAATTGCCTTCAAAAGTCACCTAATTAGTAAATAGAGTCCACCTGTGTGTAATTTATTCTCAGTATAAATTCAGCTGTTCTGTGAAGCCCTCATATGTTTGTTAGAGAACCTTAGTGAACAAACAGCACCACGAAGGCCAAGGAACACACCAGACAGGTCAGGGATAAAGTTGTGGAGAAGTTTAAAGTAGGGTTAGGTTATAAAAAAAATATCCCAAGCTTTGAACATACCACGGAGCACTGTTCAATTCATCATCTGAAAATGGAAAGAGTATGGCACAACTGCAAACCTACCAAGACATGGCCGTCCACCTAAACTGACAGGCCGGGCAAGGAGAGCATTAATCAGAGAAGCAGCCAAGAGGCCCATGGTAACTCTGGAGGAGCTGCAGAGATCCACAGCTCAGGTGGGAGAATCTGTCCACAGGACAACTATTAGTCGTGCACTCCACAAATGTGGCCTTTATGGAAGAGTGTCAAGAAGAAAGTCATTGTTGAAAGAAAGCCATAAGAAGTCCATGTGGGGGACACAGCAAACATATGGAAGAAGGTGCTCTGCTCAGATGAAACCTAAATAGAACGTTTTGGCCTAAAAGCGCTATGTGTGGCGGAAAACTAACACTGCGCATCACCCTGAACACACCATCCCCCCCGTGAAACATGGTGGTCGCAGCATCATGTTGTGGGGATGCTTTTCTTCAGGAGGGACAAGGAAGCTGATCAGAGTTGATGGGAAAATGGATGGAGCCAAATACAGGGCAATCTTAGAAAAAAAACTGTTGTAGTCTGCAAAAGACTTGAGACTGGGGGGGGGGTTCACCTTCCAGCAGGACAACGACCCTAAACATATAGCCAGAGCTACAATGGAATGGTTTAGATCAGGGGTCTCCAAACTTTCTAAACAAAGTTCCAGTTTACTGTCCTCCAGACTTTATGGGGGGCCGGACTGTTGCTATTAGAAGTAGACATTTTCCTGGCCTCAGTGGGATTAAACAATGCATCTTTGGTATGTTTGCTGGTGTCAGTGGGAGAAATAGTGCCCCATCGTTAGTGTCAGTAGAAGGAACAGTGTCCCATCGTTGGTGTCAGTGGGAGAAATAGTGCCCCATCGTTGGTGTCAGTAGAAGGAACAGTGTGCCATCGTTGTCAGTGGGAGGAATAGTGCCCCATTATTGGTGTCAGTGAGATTAATAGTGCCCCATTATTGGTGTCAGTTTGAGGAATAGTGCCCCATTGTTGTGTCAGATTGAGGAATAGTGCCCCATCATTGGCATCAATAGGAGGAATAGTGCCCCATCGTTGGTGTCAGTGGGAGGAATAGTGTCCCATCATTGGTGTCAGATTGAGGAATAGTGCCCCATCATTGGCATCAATAGGAGGAATAGTATCCCATTGTTGGTGTCAGTGGGATAAATGGTCCCACATTGTTGGTGTCAGTGGGATTAATAGTGCCCCATTTTTGGTGTCAGTTTGAGGAATAGTGCCCCATCCTTGGTGTCAATTAGAAAAGTATTGACTGGGGGGGGGGGGGGGGGGGCTGAATACAAATGCACTCCACACTTTTCACTTTCATTTATTTGTAAAAAGTTTGGAGAACTATTTATCATTTTCCTTCCACTTCACAATTATGTGCCACTTTGTGTTGGTCTATCACATAAAATCCCAATAAAATACATTTACGTTTTTGGTTGTAGCATGAGAAAATGTGGAAAATGTCAAGGGGTATGAATACTTTTTCAAGGCACTGTATGTTCTCCCTCTGGTTGCGCGGGTTTCTTCCCACACTCCAAAACCATGCTGGTAGGTTAGTTGGTTTCTTTCCAAGTAGGCCCTAGTATGCATGTGAGATAAGGACCTTGGAATGTAAGGGCAGGGACTGACATGAGTACAGTATGTAAAGCGTAATAAATAGAATAATTTTAGAAACTGTGATAGTCCGGTGATCACAAACTGTTGGCCATATAGTAGAATACACGATAAAAGATAGAAAAAGACAATATACATGCTCTGTCAATAAAGTAACGCAGGGTGATTTGGATCTGTGTTTCTCTGCATGTGACAAAACCCACAGGCACCACCAGAAAAGCTATAGACATCACAGAGATACCAACAAGTTTTCATGGTAATCCAAATGCTTCCATCAGATGGTAATGAGCATTACTGATGCTACTGTAATAGATACAACTGAGACAGCTTCTGACCTCCTTCTGCGCATGCTAGTTGCTGGGGTGTCATGCAGATCCTTTGGCTTTAGTACAATATAACATCTTTTTATTATTTATTTATTACAGGTACTTACAGTATATAGTGCCATCAATTTACGCAGCGCTTTACAAATATATTGTACATTCACAAAGGAGCTTACAATCTAAGGTCCCTAAATCCCATTCATACATGCACATACTAGGGCCAAATTAGAAAGGAGTCAATTAACCTCCCAGCCTGTCTTTGGAGTGTGGGAGGAAACTGGAGAACCTGGAGGAAGCCAACTCAGGCACAGGCAGAACATGCAAACTCCAGGCAAGTAGTGCCATGGTTGCAGGGGCAGATCCAGGGGGGGGGGGGGGGGGCAACGTGGCAAATTCCCCCCCTCCCCCTGTTAAATTAGATGCGGGTGAGGAATCGATGAGCAGGCGGCCTCGCGGGCGAATGATAGAGCGGGCGGCTCCACGGGCGGGTGAGAGAGCGGGCGGGCCGGGCAGCTGAGCGGCTCGGCGGGCAGGTGAGAGAGCGGGTGGCTCCACGGGCGGGTGAGAGAGTGGGCAGGCCAGGTAGCTGAGCGGCTCGGTGGGCGGGTGAGAGAGCGGGCAGCTCCACGGGTGGGTGACAGGGTGGGCAGGTGAGAGAGCGGGCAGCTCCACGGGTGGGTGACAGGGTGGGCAGGTGAGAGAGCGGGCAGCTCCACGGGTGGGTGACAGAGCGGGCAGGCCGGGCAGCTGGGCGGCTCAGTGGGTGAGAGAGGGTGGCTGGCCAATCAGCGAGCCAGCAGGCGGGGGAGCAGAGAGATTACATCATCTCTCTGCTGCCTGACTCTGGGACACAGCAAGAGACAATCACCACCTTAGCAGCAAGTGACAATCGTCGAGTGACAGGTGATGTGGCAAGTGACAGTCCGCAACTTGTGGCAGGTGACGTGGCAAGTGACAATCCGCAACATGTGGTAGGTAATGTGACAAGTGACAATCTGCATCTGGTGGCAGGTGACGTGGCAAGTGACAGTCCGCAACTTGTGGCAGATGACGTGGCAAGTGACAATCCACATCTGGTGGCAGGCGATAGTGGCAAGTGACAATCTGCAACGTGTGGCAAGTGACAGTAAGCAACTTGTGGCATGTGACGTGGTAAGTGACAATCCGCAACGTGTGGCAGGTGGCGTGGCAAGTGACAATCCGCATATGGTGGCAGGCGACGGTGGCAAGTGACACACTCAGGCTCCCACTGATTCTGCATTATGGTGAGTTGAACTATTTCATTTTATATAAAAATGTAATAATAGAAATAATGCGCTTCAATCATCCTGACACCATAACAACCACGGTGCCGGGATTATTGAAGCGCCAACACCAGCCATTTCCCTGATAAATTGCCCGGAAAAAAAGCGTATTTTCTGGCAGTGCCCCTCCCGAGACTAGACTCTGGATCCGCCCCTGCATGGTTGGGATTTGATCCGATAACACTAGTGATGCTATGCGGAAGTGCTAACCACTTAGCCACTGTACAATAAATGAAGTCAAAGTGAAGTAATAACTCTTGACCCACATACTTGATATACTGGAACATAGGGAAGTCATGAGAGTTCATAAGAAGCAGGAAAGAGAAATGTGTCATGATGAGGAAATATTGGTACATCCTCCGAGTGGGAATGAGTTAGCAGAAGCTCAACGTAGCAACTGATAAAAAATTACATGATTTGTTCTGTTACTCACTTCTGTACATTTTCCAGCTGCGGTTTTCTAGCAGTTTGAGGCAGACCCCTGCTGACTGTGCACATAAAAGTCTAAATGTTTAGCCCATGAGGTACAGATGGGTGGCCGGGATATCCGGCGAAAGAATGGGACTTAGGACGAGGGATTAGCGTTCCTTAATAAAATCTGGAACAACTGACATTCCCTCATTTATAATTCTTACAAATATCAGGAACAAAAAAGTCCTTTCCCTAAAGAACGCATCAAGTTCCAGGTGAAATGAGAAAAACATGTTTAAAAGGAATAAAGCATCTAAAACGTCAGGCTGTACATCACCAGCGCAGTGCAGTACCTTGACTTTTATGTCTAACAAAAATGTAGATGACTCACCCCAGGATCTCAGCTCTTCATAATAAATCACCCCATATATGGGACAATAACTATCATTCATCTCATAAACATCAGGCAGCCCACGTGCAAACTTCCCAAGGCTTACGGCTGGATTTCCCAATATAAATGTTCTTTGACTGAATGGCTGATGTTCACGATAATCTGAAAAGTAAAATACCATGCCAGACTCTCCAACGTGACCCAATCTATTAGGTAGAAAACACTCCACTCCAGATATCACTCTGACTTTCTGATTACAACATTCACCTGACATGAGAGTTCACTGACTGCGTTCAGATGGGCATAACTGGAAAAATGCCAGAAAGGGAGCATTCTCTACCTTTTGAGGGGGGCTCATGTTAGAAAAACATTAGGATTCCTCCAGAGGTTGCTAGGGGTTCCTTAAACAGAGGCCATTTAATCTCCTGCCTGATGATGCCTTCAGGGCTCCAACATCAACATCACTTGACAGAGCCAGCAGCGTGGTAGCAGTGGAACCTGTCCTCTCATTTCTTAGGTAAGTAACCATTGACACCAATGAGCTTTTAGTTTAGTTCTTCCCACTGGCCGTCAATGGAAAGGACACTCTTCCCACTGATCTCCAATGGAAGGGGACATTCTCATTCTTCCCATTGATCAACAATGGAAGGGGACATTCTTCCCACTGACCACCCATGTAATAGGACATTCTTCCCACTGACCACCAATAGAAGGGGACATTCTTCCCACTGACCACCCATGTAATAGGACATTCTTCCCACTGACCAACAATGTAAGGGGCATTCTTCCTACTGACCACCAATATAGAAAGACATTCTTCTCAATGACCACCAATGCAAGGGGGATATTCTTCATACTGACCCCCAATGTAAGGGGGATATTCTTCCCACTGAGCACCAATGTAATGGGGATATTCTTCACACTAACCACCAATGTAAGGGGACATTTTTTTCCACTGACAACCGATGTAAGGGGAATATTATTCCCACTGACTACTAATGTAAGGGGGGTAACCTTCCCACTAAATACCAATGTAAGGGGACATTCTTTCCACTAAACTCCAATGTAAGTGGATGTTCTTTCTAACAACCATCAATGCAGGGGGGAATTCTTCATAATGACCACCAATGGAAGGGGACATTCTTCCCATTGACCACAAATGCAAAATGACATTCTCCCACTGACCACCAATGGAAGGGGACATTCTTTCTACTGACCTCCAATGTAAGGGGATGTTCTTTCTACTAACCACCAATGCAAGGGGGCATTCTTTCCATTGACAACCAATGTAAGAGGCATTCTTCCCACTGACCACCAATATAAGAAGACATTCTTCCCAATGACCAAGAATGGAAAGGGAACACCAATGTAAGGGGATGTTCTTTCTAACAACCACCAATGCAAGGGGGAATTCTTCAAAATGACCACCAATGGAAGGGGGCATTATTCCCATTGACCACAAATGCAAAGGGACATTCTCCCACTGACCACCAATGGAAGGAGACATTCTTTCTACTGACCTCCAATGTAAGGGGATGTTCTTTCTACTAACCACCAATGCAAGGGGCGGCACAGTGGTGTAGTGGTTAGCACTCTCACCTAGCAGTAAGAAGGGTCATTGGTTCGAATCCCAACCACGACACTTCCTGCCTGGAGTTTGCATGTTCTCCCTGTGCCTGCGTGGGTTTCCTCCGGGTACTCCGGTTTCCTCCCACAATCCAAAGACATGCAGGTAGGTTAATTGGCTTCTGTCCAAAAATTGGCCCTAGTATATGAATGGGGACCTTGGATTGTGGGCTCCTTGAGGGTAGGGAGTGATGTGAGTGTGCAATGTACAGGGATGGGGACAATTGTAGACACTCGCTCAGGTTGAACTGGATGGACTGATGTCTTTATTCAACCTTACTAACTATGAAACTATGAAACTATAAGGGGCATTCTTTCCATTGACCATCAATGTAAGAGGCATTCTTCCCACTGACCACCAATATAAGAAGACATTCTTCCCAATGACCAAGAATGGAAAGGGACATTCTTTGCACTGACCTCCAATGTAAGGGGGATATTCTTTCCACTGACCACCAATGCAAGGGGGCCTTCTTCACACTGACCACCAATGAAATGGGACATTCTTTCTACTGACCACCAATGGAAGGGAATACTCTTCCCACTGACCACTGATTTGAAAGGGATTTTCTGTTTTTCACTATTTGTGCTTTGTATAGTTATTCTTATATCAACAACGTATTGTTCATGTTAAGGTACCGTGAGCTGTACTGTAGATACAAAAACTTTTAGGAGGGGTTCCTTGAGATCTGAAAATTACTATATATGAAGATTTATTAAATAATAAAAAGGTTGAGAAAGGCTCTTTGAGAGAGTGTGCAATCTCTTTAGGCATGATATATACCTACCTTGAAAATTACCAAAAACTTACACAACACTTTACAAAGTACATTGGTTCCTGTCATCAGAAGATCACAATTGCATACTTCTTGACTTTATATGATGAGAAAGAGGAACACCTTTTAGCATAAACAGGGGGATTCTCAAAGACTGGCACATGGAGAAAAATGTGTCAATTTCCACATGCATACCTATTTATTGCCTTAAGTGCCAAAAAAGTAAAAGGATACTTCCCAAATGTTCCTGATTCGCCGGGACTGTCCCGGAAATTCATGCATGTCCCGTTGAATCAGGTCTGAGTCACGGAATAGAGACCAGTGCCGGAACAAATTCCGGCACTGGGCTCAAAAGACTCACTCAGCAGGGGCGCACTAGCCGCCTGCTTGTAGGAGGAGGAGCGGAGAACGGGAGTACAGGATAGGGGAAGACCTGAGAACAGGAGCTACAACAGTTTAGAGCCGTGTGTCCGCTCAGATCTCTCTTCCTTCTCTCATGAGCACAGCCTGGTGTTGGCTCTGGGAACGTGACAGCTTCGGTGTGGCTCAGCTGGACAGAGTGCTGCCTGCAAAACCTGAGGATACGGGAGACAAATGGACCGGACTGTGACACCAAAGGGATAAAGAGGATCGGTAGGTAAGGGGGAGCTGTGTACACTGGGAAGAAGGCTGGGATATATGGATATAAGAACACATGTACTGTGTACTGCATAGACTAGATACTACTGACACTGACTGTACTGCCAGATCCTGATGTAAAGTAGACATGTGTGCCGTCAATAAATTAGTTTCGTATTAGAATTTATTTGTATTTCGTAATTTGTGTCCGAAATTTCATACTAAATACGAATTTTCGTTAGGTTCGTTAACTTTTCGTAACAATTACGAATGTTCGTTATGATGAATTTATCATTATGAGGGGTTCCCACCATCCCTGTGCTGACTTCCTGGGTTTTTAACTTTTAGGTTCCTTAACTTTTCGTAACAATTACGAATGTTCGTTAGGAATTTGGATCCGAAATTTGTAAACGAAATTTCGTATTTCGTACAAAATTCGAAAGCACAGCAATTCGTATTTCAGACCCTTCCCGAATTTTCGATTCGTACGAAACTAATTGCACATGTCTAATGTAAAGGGGAACTCTGCTGTATGAGGAGAGAGTGGGGTCGAGGCCAAGATGCGCTCTGTGTGTGTCTGAAACGAGTCTGCTCGAGTGCCCCATAGCAAGAGCCAGCACCACCGGCGGACAACCCAAAAAGAAGAGGATCGGGGCTGCAACAACCATATAGCCAGTGCTACATTAACCAAAAAGCATTAATGGGTCATGGTCAAGAGGGCAGTACTCATACTCAACTGTAAAACAAACAACCACCTGCAACACCCCCTCTTGCCTTGTACCATCACCACTATCAGTCAGGCTACAAAGGATGAAGATGGAGTGCCATAGATGCTTTAAATAAAATGTAGGGCTGTGAAAATTAAAGATGAATTCCTCGATTAATCATTAATTTTTTTTTTCTTTTGATCGATCAAAGTTATCTTGATCGGTACTCGCCACTCCGCCGGCTTCCGGGCCTTCAGGGAGTTCTGTCAGAGATCCGGTGATGTCATGGACATCGACGTCACCGGACTCCTCCCCCCTTCCCCAAGTGCCTCCGTCTGCTAACGAAGGGAAGGGGGAGGAGTCCGGTGATGTTGAAGTTCTGATTGAACGTAATGCGTACGGGGGAGGAGCTACGCAGGACGTCACCTGCTGCTGCCCTACTGAACCAACGCGATTGTCGGCTTTACATGCTGTGTTTTTATCATCTTTATGTGAGTAGTTTGTGTTTGAACACAAAAATGTAATCTTATACTTAAGCGGTGAGCACTTAGATCTTTTCTTTCTACCCATGACCTGGTGTCCTTGCTGAGATCTAAGGAGACGTGAGAGAAGTTTATGGTCTGTGTAAACCCTTTTGATACCCGCTTGCATGACCACCTGTTTGCACAGGGGTCCATGCCATAAGGTGAGAGTGATTAGTTAGACCGGAGGTGAAGGGATTGTCACGCTACTGTGGGAAAAAAAATTACTTACGTCAGTGTTACAGTTTGAATTTAAAAACGTATTTGTGTGAACTGTGAAGTTAAGTCATGGATTGTGGAAACTAACTAGTGTCGGGTGATTGTATATAGTGTATACCACATTTACCACTGACTAATGCAGAGTTGCAATGCAAGGAGATCAGCTAAAAGTAGTTGGATCTGTATGTGCGTTATAATTAATCAAAATTAGTTGATTAATCGATTTAAAAAAGAAAATCGATTAATCGAACCCGAAAATTTTAATCAGTAACAGCCCTAATAAAATGCCATTAAAAGAAAAAAGAAGGGTTATGTAGAAATTTACATTTCCAGCATGGAAACATTTATATCCAAAACTCTGCATTATAATAGACTTTCTTCATATATGATAATGTGTATGCTTTGGTTCTTTGGTCATTTCAGCATAGTAATTGCTAGTCCAATGTTCCTTAACCAGAAAGCTGTTCTGAGAGAGCATTTTTATTACAAAAGCAGGATTGCATCCACAAAAAAAAGCTCTTAGTCAGCAGACCCTTCATTGAGATTTATAAACCATTTATGCTTGCGTTGAGTCATGAAATAAATGTTACATGTGAAAGTGCATTAACCATATTGTAACTCCCGTACATGACATCTATCTAAATATGACAGCAGCTGGTGTAGTTTGACAGTGTTGGGCAGATTTCCAAGAACAGCAAATCCTGTTATGCTATAGCTGTCTGGAATTAAGCACATATATAATCAGGACCTAATCCTTCTACCCTAAACATTTATACTAAAGTGGCACCTCAGAATTTACACTATATGAAGATAATCCTGGTGACAGGCCATAAGGGTCTCGGAGAGTAATCCAAATAATGGAATGTGCTAATGTTATCGCTAGGTACCAACTAAATAAAGTTTTCGCTATAACATTTCCATATGAATATTATAGCTTCCAGGGCCGCTATATGGATAGTCACTATCATTGTGTGATGCAAATAGGCAGACTGGCATCCCACACTTGAAGAAAGTTGCTCACTGATCTTTTATATGTTGAGACCCATTAACGTTCTGGGACACAGGAATATCAATTTGCTACCATTTTGGCCTTTTGAACCTACAGTAAGCAGACTAGGAGTAGGAAATGCATGGCTGAAAGGGTCAATCCACCCAAAAGTGGGATTTTAGGTATTGGTCTGGTGGGCTTCTTATATGTCTTGGACACTTCCACATTGAGATTTTCTGCTGAAAATTCCTAATTCTGCTACAGTCCACCTGAAATATTTGGGCAATACCAACTTCCTTTGAAATGTTCTAGCACTTCTTGTTCCATTCTCCATACAATAAAACAAAAGTTATAAAAAAAAAATCCTGAAGGAAGGGTGGGTTTCTTTTTTAATAGCCAAAAAGTGTGAAAACCCCAGAACTTCCAAAGATCTTACCAGTAAAGTCCCAGAGATATAAGAAATTGTCAGGTGGTTTAACTTTCCAGTATTTACCAGTATTTTGGTCAAAATTATTTTTATAATAATAGGTGACTCCAATCATCAAAGAATAGGTTATTAATCACAGACGTTTGGAACATCTCTGAAATGTAGACCAACTTTCTGGACATAATGTCTGACCAAAAACCAGGGGACTTTTATGCCCCTTTCACACGAGCCGCTTCCACAGAGTCCGCCTCTGTCCGCCGGCTCAGCGGGAGATCTCTCTGTTGATCTCCACTGAGCCGGAGGATGACAAGTCCCTCTCTGCTCACTGAGCGGGGAGGGGCTTGCCGAGCGCCGCTGGTCTCTATGGAGAGATCAGATGAAAACGGACAGCATGTCCGTTTTCATCAGATCTCACCCGATCCGATAGCGACGAATTCGGACGTAGAGCCATCCGTCTGCTTTTGGCAGATCGGACCGGGTCTGATGTCAGCGGACATGTCTCCGCTGACATCCGTCGCTCCATAGACTAGCATGGAGCACCCATTCAGGTCCGCCATCAAAACTGACAGGCGGACCTGAACGGTCCGTCGGTGTGAAAGGGGCCTTAAGGTACGTATGTATGTTTCTGATGAAATCAAGAAATTCACAAAAGACAAAATATTTGTCCAAAATGTATCAAATTGTATTACAAACTTGTGTTTCTCTGTTGTAGGGATTTACATGATCTACACCAGCCTTTTGCAACCAGGGTGCCTTCAGACAAGTGTATATAAGCCAGCAAAAGCCTCAAGCATCAGGCACCTGCACAGCATTCTTGTTTGACCCTCCCTCTCTGTCAGCACTGGGGTCACATTAGCAGAGAGGAAGAGAAACTGAGGGAGAAGAGAAACATTGGAATACTAGTCAGCACCAGTATGCAAAGGTATATTTGCTTTGTAAGAATAAATCACCTCTAACATTGGGTGTCCTACATCTGTGAATTGTAAATTCATTTGAGAACAGAGACTGATGCATGTGCTGTAATGATCTCTTTCCAGCAATTTGTTAAAACTATGTATTTGAGAGTAAAAAAATATTTCCAACAAAGTTTGCGGGAGCCCATTAGGTGGTCCGCCCTACAGGGTTCGTTTCTAGGTTACAGACCAGTAGTGCTCATTCTTTTCAGACAAGGTACCCAAAATCTCAAAACTTTACAAAGGTTTTAATGCTTCCCCTACACTAAAATATTTTAAAAAAAAATGGCGTTGGATACACTTTCAGTTATTACTAACCAGGGTGAATAAAGATCAATGATTTTCTTTTTTAAATAAAAAAAATCTGATTTTTTTTTTAAATTTAAATCTGATTTGTTTTTTAAATTTAAATCTGATTTGTTTTAAATTTAAATCAGATTTTTTTTTTTTTAATCAAATTTATTTTAATAGAATGCTTTTGGAGTAAAAATCTATCTAAATATAGTTTTCTATTTAAGATACACTAATAATTTAGTTTATTCAGCATGAAATAGAGCTTAGTTATGTAGCATGAGGCGGTATGATTATTATTCTAAATAGGAAAACCTTAATTTTGTTCGCAAATATTAAAGCTTCTAACTGCCAGCAAGAATAAGTCCTTACATGTAAAGAGCACCTGTCATGTCAGATCCATCATGGCAGTGACTGTTAGCGGGCATCCACTCACCTGCTGCCACCACGTCCCTTACCTTGTTGTGTCCCTGCCGCATCACCAGCCGTCCCATTAAAGTGATTAGGACTGTCAGTGAGTCAACAGCGGGTCAGAGGAGGACAGAGATGATAGTTGCTCTTTAAAAATTGTGATTTAAATCAAGCCTTTTTACTAGTGATTTAAATTATGATTTAAATCGCAATTTAAATCAACTTGATTTAAATCAAATTCAAATTAAATCAAATTCTTCCTTCACTGTAATCAGCAATAACTTTATTTTACTTTTCCAAAACGACCAAATAAAAAACAACTTAATCTTAGTAATGGAATGAGTAAGCTGTTTCCACGTCAATGTTCCCAAACACCTCCTAGAACAGATTTAATCATAAAGGACGTACAAACTGTACAATACAGATCAGGTGCTCATATCCGCCTGCACATGGATTTCCAAGAATATCATATCTGAATTGTGGGAATTCGGTGGCCACCGATGATACTTTACACAATTCTACAAATTATTTGCATAGCACAACAGAGAAGACGTATTTCTGAACAATTCGGAAGCCAGTGAGTTCTTGCAAAGTGCCAAGCCTCAACTTCAAGGAGCCAGGAAACATTCATTAATAGGAGCAGATATAGGGAAGGTAGGTTACTCTGGTTTGTACGAGAGATTTCTGCCTTCTGCATGGGTAATGCATGTAAACAAATTGTAAAATTTGTAATTTGTAAAATTTGAAAATTGTAAAATTTGTAAAATTTCTAATTGTAAACTACATGTAAACAAATTGTCCATAACTGACACTCAGAGACGATAATTCTCCCGCTCTACAAGACTCTGGTTCCGGCTGCACCTAGAGTATGCTGTTCAGTTCTGGGCACCAGTCCTCAGGAAGGATGTACTGGAAATTGAGCGAGTACAGAGAAGGGCAACAAAGCTAATAAAAGGTCTGGAAGATATTAGTTATGAGGAAAGGTTGCGACCACTGAACTTATTCTCTCTGGAGAAGAGACGCTTGAGAGGGGATATGATTTCAATATACAAATACCATACTGGTGACCCCACAATAGGGATAAAACTTTTTTGCAGAAGGAAGTTTAACAAGACACGTGGCCACTCATTAAAATTAGAAGAAAATAATTACGTAGAGGGTTCTTTACTGTAAGAGCGGCAAGGATGTGGAATTCCCTTCCACAGGTGGTGGTCTCAGTGGGAAGCATCGATAGTTTCAAGAAACGAATAGATAAGCACCTGAACGACCACAACATACAGGGATATACAAGGTAATACTGACATATAATCACACACATAGGTTGGACTTGATGGACTTGTATCTTTTTTCAACCTCACCTACTATGTAACTATGTGTAACTTCAGCACAAAACAGGCAATGATGTGCAAAACTTAAAAATTCCCTAACTATGATTAATGTTGCCTATAAGTAGGGTGGGGTAGTACAGTGGCTTATTGACTAGCACTTATAGTATGTATTCCGCCACTGAGGTCCTTGGTTCAAATCTTGGCCAGGTCACTATCTGCATGGGGTTTGGATGTAAATAATAGGGTTCACCAAGCCAAGTAATTAAAAGCATAACACCTGGAAATGTGGGTTAGACTGGGATAGACAGGAGGAAATGGGTAAAAAAAAATAATTTGCTTGAGGTTGGGCTTTAATTAGCTCCTGTCTATGTCGGCCCTGCTATGTACATACAAACTGGCTATGTACACAGGTTATCACATTCTGCAGGCCGGTCCAAATGCCAATGGATTTCCATTCCTGTGATTTACACACATATTTCACTCTGCACTGCCAGATAGGTCTCATGTAAACTAACATAATAGGATGACATTTGGCTTGCCAAAATAGTGTACATTATAAACAATCCTTCTTTTACATTTCAGTGCTACTGATCTCCTCCAGCCGCTTTCATCTACTTCCTACCATCATGCATATATAGTGACCCTCTCAGAATAAAAAATATTTTTTTTTAAATCCTTGGAATAAAAGAGCTTTTAGACACTCGCCCCCTCGGCAGCCAGTGGTTCCATCCCCTGACCACTATCTTGCTGATGACTTCTGTAGTGACTTAGGGGTTGGAAGATGAAACCTCAGCATGGTGGGGACAAGGGCGTCCGACATTCCCGCATGTGCTGAATGTCGAAAACTCATACGAAGACTGGTGACAAGTACATAAGCCATTGGCCACCAGAAAGGTGGGTAAACAGCTCCTCCACTGCAGAGGCATTTCTTGTAATGCTTTAAAGTGGTTCTAAAGCAGCCTGAAGTTTTTATTACCTTAACCAGTTTCAAACCGGACCAATTTGCTGGCTTAAGATCAGACCACTTTTTGCGATTCGGCACTGCGTCGCTTTAACTGACAATTGCGCTGTCGTGCGACGTGGCTCCCAAACAAAATTGACGTCCTTTTTTTCTCACAAATAGACCTTTCTTTTGGTGATATTTGATCACCTTTGCGGTTTTAATTTTTTGGGCTATAAACAAAAAAAGAGCGACAATTTTGAAAAAAACACATTATTTTTTACTTTTTGCTATAATAAATATCCCCCAAAATATATAAAAAACATATTTTTTTCCTCAGTTTAGGCCGATACGTATTCTTCTACATACTTTTTTGTAAAAAAATTGCAATTATCGATTATTGATTGGTTTGCGCAGAAGTTATAACGTTTACAAAATAGGGGATAGTTTTATAGCATTTTTTAAAATATTTTTTTTATACTAGTAATGTCGGCGATCAGCGATTTTTATTGTGACTGCGACATTATGGCGGACACATCGGACATTTTTGGGACCATTGTCATTTATACAGCAATCAGTGCTATTTAAATGCACTGATTCCTGTGTAAATGACACTGGCAGTGAAGGGGTTAACCACTAGGTGGCAGTGTAGGGGTTAAGTGTTCCTAGGGACATGTTACTAACTGTGGGGGGGGCGTGGCTGTGATTTAGTGAACACTGATCTCTGGTCCAATCACAGGGAGCAGAGATCAGTGTCACTAGTTGCTAGGCAGAACGGGGAGATGCTGTTTACTTCCGCATCTCCCCATTCAGCCGTCCCGTGAGACGATCGTGGGTATCCCCACGGCGATCGAGTCCACGGGACCCGCGACCGGACTCACGGGGGTCCCGACTGGCGTGCACGCGTGCCGCCGGCGGCTCGCACGTGATGGCACAGCGGCAATTTAAAGGGGACATACCTGTACGCCCTTATGCCTGTCCGTGCCATTCTGCCGACGTACATCGTCTTGCGTGCCGGTCGGGAACCGGTTAATGCATTCTCTGCATTAAGGTTAAAAAAAACTTTCAGTGTTCTGCTGCCCCTTGCCAGCCCCCCCATCCTTATAATTACCTGAGTCCAATCTCGATCCCACGATGTGCACGAGAGCAGCGACTGTCTCGTCTCTCTCTCTCTCTCTCCTCACTGGACAGTGAGGCAGCAACAGAAGCCATTGGCTCCTGCTTCTGTCAATCACGGCTAGTAAGTAGGGAGCAGGGGGCTGGGCCAATCCACTGTGTGTCTATGGGAGTGAGCACACATGAGTGCCCCCTTGCTATGGGGGCACTCTGGAGGGGGTCGGAGGGGAACCCAAGAAGCCCAGAGCAGGTAAGTATAACATGTTTGTTGTTTAAAAAAAAAAAAAAAAAAAGCTTTAAAGTGGTTGTAAACCCTTACAAACCACTTTGACCTACAGGTAAGCCTAGATTAAGGCTTACCTGTAGGTCCAATAAATATCTCCTAAACCTACCTGGTTTAGGAGATATTTAGAAAAGAAAAAGGCACCGCTATCTACGGCGCATGCGCCGTAGACAGCGGCTCGCAGGCGCACTGAGCATGCCGAGATCACGGCGATATGCCGATCTCGTGCGCATGCGTGGGAGTGACGTCATCGCCGCTCCAGCGAATGACAGCGCTGGAGCGGCGAGACCCGGAAGTCACTCCGGGTTTGATGGCGGCACAGAAGATCGTGGATGAGGGACGCTTCGGGGGCTTCGTTCTCAGGTAAGTTATTCATAATGAGCTAGTATGCTATGCATACTAGCTCATTATGCCTTTGCCTTGCAGGTTCCGTTTTTTTTTGTTTTTTTTTAATAGGCTTTACTTCCTCTTTAATATCACTTTTAATTTTAGCTGGCACATGGCCATATGAAGAAAGAGTAACATATAACTACATTAAAGGCAACCTGTCACAGTGAATTAAAGGCAATCTGTTGTCGAGAGGCATGTAGGCTGCCATTGCTGGCCTTGTTTTGATCAGGCTAGTTTGCCTGCTGCTTTTGTCTTTCGTACTTTCTGAGTCCCTAACCTGAATAAAATCATGCAACTAGCATAGCTAGTCATAGAAAATGTTAGATCTTCATGCTTGCTCCAGGTTAATGACTTAAAAGCCTTTGGATCAGCCTAGCGGCCATGCATTTCCTCAGTACAGGTTTAACGGAGTTTCTATCCATTTGTCTAGAGTTGTTCTCTTACTATGGCACCGGAAAATTAAGACACGGCAATTGCCTGCCGTGGGAAAACACAGATTGCAAACAGGCCTTTTCCTAGCGGTGCAAGGAGGTGATGAGTGGTAACGTTTTCAGGGGTAAAACACGGAACGTGACTTATGCAGAAACAGACTCTTCAAGACCTTCTACATGTACGCTGACAGACATCTTCCAAGCAATCATATAATCAACTTCTAAGGGCGGCACACATAATCCATCAGCCGGCGTGTAGAATGTCTAGCAGGTATGTGTTTATTTTTTCGAAACAGTGAACTGCAAGAAGATAACTGATAATCTAAACATTTATTTAGAGCTGGCAAAAGGGCATGCCATTAAAATGCTGCTGCTATTTATATTATGGAAAGCTTGTATTATCCACCCCCCCCCCTTATTTATAGAGTGATCATGTGACCCAGCGTTGGAGATACCCGTGGCGTATCGCCATCCCAGCACTCTGCTGCAGTTAGTCAGCAAATCCCCCTCTTTATTGCACAATGGCTTCCATAGGAAAAAGAAGTGCTGGCTTCTAAGACCTCCAGAGCAGATTTAAAGGGATCATCAGTCTACTGGGAAAGCAGGATTCCAGTTATACTACCAAAGTCCAGGATCCCACCCAGTGCTCTGTGTCTGTGCCCACCCCTTCCACTACAACTTGCTGACTGATGAGTGTAAAGTGGTTGTAAAATATGAGCAAAGCATATCCCTCTATAGCAGGGATCCTCAAACTACGGCCCTCCAGCTGTTGCGGAACTACACATCCCATGAGGCATTGTAAAACTTTAACATTCACAGACATGACTATGCATGATGGGAATTGTAGTTCCTGAACAACTGGAGGGCCATAGTTTGAAGACCCCTGCTCTATAGTGTGTACTTGTCTCTATCCAGAGCCCTGAGTGTGATTTCTCTCTGCTGCCTGATTCTTCTGCTATCCTATCTGCTATTCCTTCTGGCAAGTCTTCCTGGCAAGCATATAGCAACGTGAGGCAAAAAGGAAGTTCTGGACAGCCACACTCTGGAATATAGACTTTATTTGTAAAAAGCTATGACTAAGCACTGTTAAGTGTGAAACGCGTCAGTTTGTTTGTCCCACTTTTTTTTTGTATCTGTTGGACTTTTTACAAATAAAGGCTATATTCCGGAGTGAGGCTGTCCAGAACTTCCTTTTTTGCCTAAAGTCTTCCTGGCACCAAGAGATAAAAAGGTGACAGGAGAGGGAGCTCCAGCACACAGCCGGAGATTCACAGCCTCAGCTCTGTTGCTGTTTTCTGTGTGAAGGTGGTTGGGTCTGCACTTTGAAGGGCAGAAGAAGATAGAGGACTACAGATAAACAGGTACAAGGTATGTAGGATGGTTTGTTTCATCTCTGTGTATCACCCAAGGCCAGTCACTTCACTGGGTGTATGTAAGGGTTTACAACCACTTTAAATAGACCTGGTCACCGACTTAAATAACTGCAAGTATCAGCAAAAAGTATCTGCATACTGCCTTTCCATAAATGATTTTATTAACTTTCACTTCCTGACCTTGTAAATTTGACTACTTTAGAAAGCATCAATTCCCTAAGTCTGCCCCCTCCCTCCTTGCACGGCCTAGCCCTCTCCTATTCTGGTAGTGTCTAATTACTGTCTGTGCTGACCCAGCTCCTCTGCCCTTCCCTTCACTGCATAATATTTTATGTATCAGCCAAGAAAGGAGTGAAGGGAATGAGGTTACTAAGGGCTGACTGACCCTCCCATTTGATGGTGCCTGCAAAGTTTCCGGTCCAATGGCACTTGGCAGAGCCAGCAATGATCTATATAGCTGTCTGTAAGGGCTCATTCATACAAGTGGCAGGCTCTACCTCCTCTCTGAAAAGCGATGCATGATGGATCACTTTTTCAAAGGAGGTTTTGAGACCGTTTACAGGCATTCAGGAGGTGATACTTTTTTCCTCATGGATACCATTTTTTTCCAATCTCGTTGGCAATTGTGTATTGAACTACCACACCACAACCATGATAGCTGCATTTGGCATATGGTTGTGCCATAGTCCTATTGGCTTCCATGGGCATGTTTGACAGGAGCTGGAGTGTTAAATTAACAACAAGCATTGCGGCTGTGGTGATGTAAACTGGTCCAAGCAGCCACCATATCTGCTTGTACAAGTGCATCCGAGCTACTGCCTCCTGCGCAATGCCTGGTGAGCCTCAAGAACACAGCACTCAGCATGTGAAGTCTCTGTAAACTTCCATGTAATCCATGCAAAAAAGGGAGAAAGGCCGGTGCCATGGAAGTCGGCTAAAACAAAACAGTTTTATTATAGCATGTGAACAACAAGCAAAAAAGCCAAACCACGATTATGGCCGAAACATGTTGGCTTTTTTGATTGTTGTTCACATGCTATAATAAAAACGATGTTTTAACCAGTTTCATGGCACCAGCCTTTCTCACTTTTTTGCATATGTGCTTGTAGGTGGGCATTCAAGGGCGGTAAAAATGCAGATTGACTGCATTTTACTGCTGATCCCCTGTGTGCACTTAGCCTAAGGGTGGTATTATGACCACCACTGTAATGCCGCGTACACACGGTCGGAATTTCCAATGGAAACAGTCCGATGGGAGCTTTTCATCGCATTTTCCCACCGTGTGTATGCCCATCTGTCTTTTTCTGTCGGAATTTCCGACGGACTTTGGATTGAGAACCTGTTCTTAATTTTTCCAACGGAAAACCTTTCTAATCGGATTTTCCGATCGTGTCTATGCAATTCCGACACGCAAAATTCCGACGCATGCTCGGAAACAATTGGACGCATGCTCAGAAGCATTAAACTTCCCTTTTTTATAGTGCAGGCGAACGTGTTGTATGCCGCGGTGTTATTGACCGTCGGAATTTGGTGTGACCGTGTGTAGGCAAGACAGTTTGAGCGAAATTCCATCAGAATTCCGACGGGAAAACCATCAGAGCTTTTTCCGACGAGAATTCCGACCGTGTGTACGCGGCAAAAGGGGGCATTCTTTCCACTGACCACCAATGTTAGAGGAATTCTTTCCACTAACCAATTAATTAATTTTAGCAGCAGTTCCCTGGGACTTAACAGTTATTTTAAGGATTCCTCTGCAGTAAAAAAAAAACTGCTATAGAGTGCCATTTAAATGACAACTCTGACTCTGATGGGGCTGGTGACATCACATCCAAGATGGTGGCATCAAGCATCCGTTTCAGGGCTTTTAAATGCTTACACAAGGGAAGCTTTTATAGCTAAATCACATGCCTAAACTATGCTAAAGGTTAGGTTCACCTTTGAAACATGTTAAATCTGTATTTATGGTATAACATGTAACATGTTCCAGCAGCCCCTCCTCCCTGTGACAGCAGGTGGGGGGTCCTTCTCCCCTGCAGCAACTGTCACATTTTAAAACCAGCACGGCTGTGTAGAAGGAGCATCGATCATTCACAGGGATCCATCGCGGCAGACGGACTTGTAGTTTCAATGGACCATGAGCGTACCGATCAGCATGCTTGTAGACTATTGAATCTTCCTTCAGCTTTCAAACTAAAGCCCATACAGAGGTACAGGCAAGAAACAGGCAAGAAAGTGTGTGCAGGAGCTCGAAACTGCACCCACAATCAACTTATCGTAGATGTAATGCTTTGTAGGCTCCTGTGGGGAAAAATAATAAATGCTAATTTTTTTTCCTGCAAAAATATGTGCATTATTCTACTAAAAGGTGAGCTTTTAAATGTACATATAGGGGGTTATTTACGAAAGGCAAATTCATTTTGCACTACAAGTGCAAACTACAAGGGCAAAGTGCACTTGAAATTGCACTGAAATTGCACTTGAAAGTAAAGTCGCTGGGGATCCGAGGGGGACATGCAAGGAAAATAAAAAACAGCATTTTAGCTTGCACATGATTGGATGATAAAATCAGCAGAGCTTCCCCTCATTTCAGCTCTACCCCTCAAGATTTACAGCGACTGCACTTCCCAGTGCACTTGCAGTGCAATTTCAAGTGCACTTTGCACTTGTAGTGCAAAATGAATTTTTCTTTCGTAAATAACCCCCTATATGTACATTTAAAAGCTCACCTTTTAGTAGAATAATAAATGCACATATTTTTGCAGGAAAAAAAAATAGCATTTTAGTGCAAAATGAATTTTCCTTTCGTAAATAACCCCCATAGTTTCTTATGGGAATATTGTTGTTGAAATGAATGATCTAGCGGCAGGGTCACTTTAAATACCCAGTGATGCCCAAAGTCCTAGTAATGATGTCTAAAATAAGGTACGTAATAAAAAAAAGAAAGCTTATATTTAATAAATAATACAAAAAGCTGCGCTGGTTAATGAAATAAATTAACAAAAATTGATGAATAGTTCGATAAGTGTACAGATTCACAAAGTGAACCCAAAAATAAAAGTCCAGTGAAGTGAAGTGATGAATGACCAAAAAAAATCATAAATGTGAGGTCCAAAATATGGTGACTATAGAAATCAGAACCACCGTGATCCACCACCGATATATGAATGCGCTTACCAGAGGGCAAGCTTAGATAAGCCTGTAATGTGATGATAACGAGACAAATCTAGACCATCAGGACTCGGCACCGATCCAAATCTCCATACACAGGGTTAACCAGGGACAGAAATTTCAATAGTGATCCTCCTTCAGATGGGCTGTACCATGCGCACTCTCCAAGAATATCAAGCCAGGAATCGCTCAGCAACCAGTATGTACTGGTTGCTGAGCGATTCCTGGCTTGATATTCTTGGAGAGTGCGCATGCCACATTACAGGCTTATCTAAGCTTGCCCTCTGGTAAGCGCATTCATATATCGGTGGTGGATCACGGTGGTTCTGATTTCTATAGTCACCATATTTTGGACCTCACATTGTCACATTTATGAACTTTTTTGGTCATTCATCACTTCACTTCACTGGACTTTTATTTTTGGGTTCATTTTGTGAATCTGTACACTTATCGAACTATTCATCAATTTTTGTTAATTTATTTCATTAACCAGCACGGCTTTTTGTATTATTTTGTCTTGTTCATTGTGTATATCTCGCAATTTTTAGCTGCTGCTTCTTCTAATAATTTTATATACATTGTTTTTCTCACATTTCACTTATATAACTGTGTTTACCACATTTTATATTTCTTGGGTTAGGGATTAGCGCGGTGTTCACTTTTATTTGTTCCCTTATATTTAATAAATGTCATTAGCATGATGATGAAGAAGGGGGTAGAAACACCAGGGAAAACTACATTTTATCAGATTAAACGTCAGCTTTAGGATGGAGATGGTGTGTCCTTTCCTTGCATACCTCCATGCCTTACCCATCGGTCAGCTTTGAGGCTCCCAGGCGGGTCTACAAGGTATGTGCTTTGTTCATTTTGACTGAAGTAGCCCTTCAACTTTTTTAGCAGACCATAAAATCAGCATATCAGGTGTGGGTTCAGGATCAAAACTATCTGGTGCAGTTCCTACAGTTCAAACATCCTAATTGGCTACAATTTACCATTTGGTGGGCTGACAAAGTAGCCTGTGGGCATAGCAAGATCCTGTTCCCATGTAATTAAGAAACATTTAGACAATATCTTAATGACACCATGAACTTGTGCTGAGGGAGTCCAGCTGCACGTAATGGCCAATGTTCTGATTGCACAACCAAATGTGAAATTAAGACCTAGGAGACCTATACTTTTCCAGGCAGAGCTCTTTTCTTTTTTTACGCAGATGTTTGTTAAAGACAAATTAAAATACACTGGTATATTGGAGCCCATCTTCTTCTTTCCCAAAAAAAAAACACTGTAGGCATTTTATAGAAAAGGTAAAGCAGCTGCACACTTTGATCTTCTGGCAGAAAAACTCGGTCATCGTCAGTAATCATCTCAAAGTTGTTTAGACAATTACAGGGTGAATATCATTCAGTTCTGTGATGCTTCATAGACATTCATTTAGATGTCAGACTACGAAAATGCTCAGTACATTCGACAGCTTGGTGAAAGTCGTTTGAACGTAGTAGTTGTATTAGAAGTAGTAAAGAAAACGTGTCTTGGCAATCTAAAAATATACTATTATTACTGCACGGAAAGGTGAAAGCCAGTGGTCTTCAAACTGTACCCCCTAGTGCCCTGTGGCACTATTCCACCACAATGACGAGACACCATTCTGATACCATCAATGGGGCACTATTTCTCCCATTAAAATCAATGATGGAGCACTGATGCCAGGGCATTTTCTACACCCACTATCCAAAGTCTGGCCCCCCTAAACCCTGAAGGCCAGTAAATTGGCAATTTGCTTAGAAAGTATGGAGACCCCTGGTGTAAGCGAAGAAGACGTGTCAAAAGTAGAAAATAATATTATTATTGCATAGGAAAGGAGCTATATTGTTTATTTATTTATTACTTTAAAGCGGAAGTAAAACCATTGATTTAACAGTTAAAAAAAAAAAGGCATGCCGGGAATGCTAACTGCACATTGGCTGTGCTCTCAACCAAACAGTCAAACCATCCAATGGCTGGTGTCATAACGGATCACATGTGCAGCACCGTGGCAGTTGAAGATTAAACAGAGGCAAAGATGGCAGCTTCCTTGGCTGAAAACGATAGGGGGGTTTACTTCCACTTTAAGTACTTATCCACTTCAGCTCTGGAAGATTTTACCCCTTCATGACTAGGCAATTTTTAAATTTAACTGGCAATTCTGTGGTCATGCAACGCTGTACCCAAACTAAATTTATATCATATTTTTCACACAAGTAGAGCTTTCGTTTGGTGGTATTTGATCACCACTGTTTATTTTTTTTTTTTTTTTTTTTTTTTATGATATAAATTTAAAAAAAAAAGAAAATTTTGAAAACAAAACAATATTTTTTTTACTTTCTGCTATAAAACATATCCAATAAAAAAAATTATTTTTTTCATAAGTTTAGACCAAAATGTATTGTGCTGTATGTCTTTGGTATAAAAAAAAAAGTGTATATTGACTGGTTTGCTTGAAAGCAAGGATATATACTGTAATATTTTAATTTTTAATTTTTTTAGACCAGTAATGGCAGCAATCAGTGATAGTGCAGCGGGCAATCTGACACTAACATCACCAGTGACACTAATACAGTGAACAGTGCAAATAATATATGCTGCACTGGATCACATGTACGTGGTCCAGTGCAGTGGGGCCGGTCTGCAGCAGTACATCTGCGGTAGGTGGTCTGCAAGTGGTTATATATCGCTGTGAATTTATGCAGTGATGTACATTCACAACAATCCCTGCCCTCAAGGAGATTACACTCTATAGGTCCCTCACTCACATTCATACATACACATACTAGGGCCAAGTAACCGCTTGCTGACCGTATACTGTACATATACGGCAACAAGGCAGCTCTCCTGTGCAAAATCTCGTACAGGTACGTGATTTGGCACTTCCGGGTCTGGGGCACACATGCACGCCGCTGGCGACCCACTCCCGCTGTGATTGGACACAGCGAAAGCCAATCGGTTGTGTCAGGTGGACTCGATGCCCGCCAGGACCTGGGGATCGTTCCCGAGACAGACAGGCAAATCTCAGTTCTGACAGGGGAGATCACACAGATCCCATCTTTGTGCTATGCAGGAAGACAGATCTGTGTATTTCCCCAGTCACACAGTCCCCCGTGCAGTTACCACACTGAGGGAACACATTTAACCCCTTGATCGCCCCCTAGTGTTAACCCTTTTCTTGCCAGTGTCATTAGTACAATAACAGTGCATATTTTTAGCACTGATTACTGTAATAATGTCACTGTGTAAAGTGTAAAGTGTAAAAAATGTCAGTTAGGTGTCCGATCTGTCCGCTGCAATGTCGCAGTCCCGCTAAAAAAAAATCACTTATTGTCACCAATACTAGTAAAATATAAAATAAATAATAAAAATGCCATAAATGTATCCTCTTTTTTTTGTAGACGCTATAACTTTTGCACAAACCAATCAATATACGCTTATTGCGATTTTTTTTTTTTTTTTTTACCAAAAATATGTAGAATACATATTGGCCTAATCTGGTAAGTAATTCGTTTTTGTACATTTTTTGGGGGATAATTATTATAACAAAAAGTAAAAAATATTGTTTTTTTTTTTTTTTTTTTTTAATTGTCGCTCTTTTTTTGTTTATAGCGCAAAAAAAAAAATACAACCTATTTGTGGGGAAAAAAAGGACACCAATTTTGTTTGGGTACAATGTCGCACGACCACGCAATTGTTAGTTAAAGCAACACAGTGCCATATCGCATAAAAATGGCCTGGTCATTAAAGTGGGGTGCCCCTTAAAAAAATTTTTTTAAAAGTCAGCAGCTACAAATACTGCAGCTGCTGACTTTTAATAATTGGACCCTTACCTGTCCCAGGGTCCAGCGATGCACGGGAAGGAAGCCCCCCCCTCGGCGCCGGCATTCTTATGCCCCGTACACACGGTCGGAAATTCCGACGGAAAATGTCCCATTGGACCATGTTGTTGGAAAATCCGCCCGTGTGTGGGCTCCATCGGACTTTTTCCGTCGGAATTTCCGACGGAAAAAATTTGAGATCCGGCTCTCAAATTTTTCCAACAACAAAATCCGATCAGACTTTTTCTGATCATGTGTAGAGAATTCCGACGTACAAAGTGCCATGCATGCTCAGATCAAATTACGAGACCAAAGCTATTGGCTACTAGCCTCTACGTAGTCCCGTCGTACGCAATGAACGTCACCACGTTCAACTTTGTCCGACCTTGTGTATGCAACACCAGCGTCGGCAAAATCCGTCAGAAAAAATCAGACGGATTTTGTGGTCGGAATTTCCGACCGTGTGTACGGGGCATTACTGTGGGCACCTGGGTGTGGCTGATACGCTGCGCAGTCATCTGGGACCTGTCACGTGTCCCAGGTGACTGACTGCGGCGAGGGGAAGTGATGTCAGTGCCCGGGCACTGAAGGAGGCAGACTACAAGGGACCCCCTAGCAACAGGCATTTAGAGGTGAGTAAAAAAAAAATTCTTTTTCCAATTATTTTTTTTTTTACATTTTTTTATGAATTTATGAATTTTAAGTTATTTTGGGTGTAAATCTTCCGATCATAAAGTGGTTAAAGTAACGCAATGCCATATCGCAAAAAGAAATGGTCTGATCATGAAGGGGAGTAAAGCTTCTGAAGATGAAATGGTTAACCTACCAGCATGTCTTTGGAGTGTTATGCCGAGTACACACGGTCAGAATTTCCGATGGAAACAGTCCGATGGGAGCTTTTCATCGGATTTTCCGACCGTGTGTATGCCCATCGGTCTTTTTCTGTCGGAATTTCCGACGGACTTTGGATTGAGAACCTGTTCTTAATTTTTCAGACGGAAAACCTTTCTATCGGATTTTCCGATTGTGTGTATGCAATTCCAACACGCAAAATTCCGACGCATGCTCGGAAACAATTCGACGCATGCTCAGAAGCATTAAACTTCCCTTTTATAGTGCAGTCGAACGCATTGTATGCCGCTGTGTTATTGACCGTCGGAATTTGGTGTGACCGTGTGTAGGCAAGACAGTTTGAGTGAAATTCCGTCGGAATTCCGACGGGAAAACCATCAGAGCTTTTTCCGACGAGAATTCCGACCGCGTGTATGAGGCATTAGAGGAAACCTTTGCAGGCACAGGGAGGACATGCAAACTCCATGCAGGTAGTGACATGGTAAGGATTCGAACCAATGACCTTAATGCTGCTCGGTGGAAGTGGTAACCACTTAGCCACTGTGCTCACCTCGTTTAAGTCACAAAGAAAAGCAATGTAAAAACATAATATTATTGCACAGGAACGTAGCTAATAGTGTAAAGTAAAGAAGAGATGTCCTGGCGTTAGAAAAACAACAAAACAGATTAAAGTGAGGACGATCATGGGAGATGGGATACACCCTCTGATTGAAGCTTGTAGAGAGCTGTTACATTAACCTATCAAAGGATTGACTGGGATGCTGAGACGATGCAAACAAGAGGTGTAACAGCTACACTGGATGTCTGCTGGATTAACAAATGGGGAACGGTAGCACGACAGTGACAACATCAAAGCAGCCGGGGGTTTATTGACTTGATTAAAGAGTAAGGAAACACTGCATGTGCAGGACCACAACACAATTACCACAATGATGTATCATAATAACTCGCTTTCAGGTCACAGAAACTACAAACAAAAGCAGCCATGGAACGACTGCACGCTACAAAGTAACTTCGGCAGCGCCACTTCCACTCTCCTAGTGTTTGATATATAACTTTTCTGGCCATCTCGTGGCAGAGAAACATAACAACAAAATGAATCACTAATGTGAAACAATAAACAAGGCTGCCGCTTATTTTCTTTTTGAAAGTAAAAAGTTTAGAAAGTCTAAAAAAAAAAAAAATGAAGGCGACGAGTCTGTGTGAGGTCCAAGCCCAAAAGAGTATATAGTAAATACAAACACACATAGACACACACTGACATAGGGATTTAATAAAACGTTGTTGTTCTAAAAGGAAAACTCAATTCCTAGCTATCATTTCTACATCCTTTACTCCCCTCCAAAATGAAAGTGTTAGTTCACCATCTCGATAAAACACATAATGCAGTCAAAGGGGCCCCAGTGTGTTCAAACAGTCCCGGGATAAAATCATCGAGAGTCCAGGGCGAACATGCTAAATTGCCCCCAGATGTATGAGCATTATGTGTCAGGAACCACCCCCCCCCCCAAAAAAAAAGTAGGAACCTGCCCCGTGCTGAAATCCCCCCTCCCAGCCAAAATCTTGCCTCCCCCCCAGCTCAAAGTCTCTCTCTCCACATATGCCCCAATTACAAATCCCCAACCACAAAAAAAAATAATTCCCCTCCAAGCACAAACCCCCCCACTCCAGATCCCCCTTTCTAACACAACCCCCCCCCCCCCACACACACACACACACAGATTCCCTCAAAGCACAGGTCTCACTGACCTGCCTCCTGATTGGCGGGGAGGCACTGTAGTGTGAAAACAGTGAAAATGTATTCGCTATGGTCACATAATTGGGTGGGATTGGGGCGCAGAGAGAGCCTCTCCTATTTTGAAGACTATTAGAGCTTCTGGCTCTAATCAGGTGCTTCAAAAAGCACTACCCCCGCCATAGGAATCCATGTATCCGGCCTCCTGAAAGGGGCTGGGCACATGGATAGGGAGGACAATGCACGGGCCGCCACTTTTTAAAATACTGTGCGTAGTTCAAAAGCCAAAGCCGTAGACCATTTGGGGTTGATATACTAAAACTGGAGAGTGCCAAATCTGGTGCAACTTTTCATGGTAGCCATTCAGCTTTTAACGTCAGCTTGTTCAGTTAAAGCATTTGTTACCCTAAAGAAAAGAAATTGATCCTGTTCCTTTAACTGCTTTCGGACCACACACCACATATATACTGCGGCAGGGTGGCCCAGCTGCGCAAAATCACGTACCTGTAGGAGATTTTGTGCACGCGGCGTAGGGGAGGGCGCATACTGCCGGAGCGCCACTCCCTCTGTGATTGGACACAGCAGGAGCCAATCAGCCAAGCACTGATTGTTCAGTGGAGAGACAGAGCAGCAGTGTGCCTATGTAAACAAGGCAGACGGCTGATCTGTCAGGGAGCAAAAGAGAGATCTTGTGTTTCAGCTAAGCTGAAACACAGATCTTTCTTTTCCTCCAGTGTATCCGTCCCCCACACAGTTAGTAAGCACCTCCCAGGAACACACTTAACCCTTTGATCGCCCCTGGTGTTAACCCCTTCCCTGCCAGTGTAATTTATACTGTGAAGGTGCATTTATTTCAGCACTGATCATTGTATTGGTGTCACTGGTCCCCAAAAAGCTATTCCCTACATATGAAAAGACTAGACCCTGTCTGTATATTGTGTGTTGAAATGGCCAACTGTAGTCTCCAGCAGAAGCTCTTGTGACAAGATGACAATGCAGAAGCAGAACTGGGAAGCAGGGAGAGAGCGACCCTGTATCCAGCGATCTAGGGTCATTCAGTTAGGGTTGACCCTGGTTTAGGATTTCCAGGACATTTGTAAAAAATATCCAATGCTTAAAGTGATTGTAAACCCCTACAACACACTTTTTGCTACAGGTAAGCCTATAATAAGGCTTACCTGTAGCTAACCTGGATATGCATACTAGCTCATTATGCCTTTGTCTTGCAGGTTTTTTGTTTTCTTGGGTTTACAACCACTTTAAAATAATAGTAAACACTTATTTGTGCCATTTGTACCTACAGGTAAGTGTATAATAAAGATTACCAGTAGGTAACATGAATATCTTCTAAATGTGCACCTCTTCGGGGATACTCCAGCGAGCAGCAGCTGATGACGTCACCATCGGGTGCGCTCTGAAGGAACTGTGCCGTGTCGGGGCTCCGTCTGGGTCCACTCCGCTGACACAGACACAACCCACAGAGCTGACACAGACACAACCCACTCTTCCTATGGGTGCCCAGATGTAAATAAACTGCCTGTCCTTTTACACCTGGCTGCCATCCGATTTGATCCGATCCTGATTTTTTATGTAACCTTTATTTACATTTTTCAGGTAGAGAAAAAGAAAGCGGACATTCGGACAGGCAATGGCAGTGGTGATGTACAGTACAACAGCTGTAATAACACTAGAATCTTATCACATGAAAATCAAAAATGCACATCAAAACCTGTATCGAAAAAAATTGCACATAACATTCAGAAGATAAAAATAACAAGAATAAAAAGAAAATAACACAATCGTGAGCCTGTTGGCTCCAATAAATTCTCACAGCATGAGTAAGCAGCATGAAGGAGACCCAGAATATGCGTAGCAGGCCAAGCACTACCACTGTGGCCCCCCACATACAAACCAGGCAGCTGAACTTTGTGGTACCTCTTGATGCCAACAAGTTATCAACAAATGCCAACTAGGCCCCAGCGGAAATACACCCAGTCTATAGCCTGGGTAAAAAAGTACCTTGTCATATCTTAGATGAGAATTAACATTAACAAAATTTAGCAACAGATATTGACAAAAAAAAAAAAAGGGAAAAGAAAAGGACGCAATTCCACCTAAAGGTCATGAGTTCACACACCACACCTGGTGCAGGCAGGCTAATAACAGAAACCCGTGAAAAATAAAAAAAAAAAGAAGTAAAAAAAAAATAAAAAAAGCATTAATAAGTTCAAGGTTGCTGGTTCGCCTGGACAAGTTGTTGGAATGAGAGATCAACTAAGGCTAGTAAAGCAATGTCTAGACTTGAGGAGACCGTGTTCCACCCAGATGTATAATGTCTCCAAATTGGCCAAATGAAGTTAAAGCGGTCCCACACACCCTTACACATAACTCTTAAGCCCCATACACACGGTCGGAAAATCCGACCACCAAATCCATCGGATTTGGTCCGACGGATTTAGTCCGACACTGGTGTTGCATACACACGGTCGGACAAAGTTGTCGGAAAATCCGATCATTCTGAACGTGGTGACGTCTGTTGCCTACGACGGGACTACGTAGAGGCTAGTAGCCAATAGCTTTGGTCTTGTAATGTGATCTGAGCATGCGTGGCACTTTGTCCGTCGGAATTCGCTACACACGATCGGAATTGGTATGATCGGACTTTGTTGTCGGAATATTTATAGAGCAGGAGATAGAACTTTGTCCGTCGGACAATCTGATGGAAACTGTCCGATGGTGCCTACACACGGTCGGAATTTCCGACAACATTGTCCGATAGGACAGAATCCATCGGAAAATCCGACCGTGTGTATGGGGCTTAACACAGCTTCCATAATATCAGTAACCTTCCTAATCCAGTCCCCACGACTAGGAAGGTAAGAGCTTTTCCCGATAATCGGTATGAGGCGCTTGGCTGCACTAAGCATTTGGGGGAGAGCGATGTCTATAATGGGTAAGTCGAAGAGCGGGAATATGGAGAAAGCAGTACAACGCTGAGAGGGGGAGATTAATCCCTAGGATTTCAGTTATACAATCACAGATTTCTTCCCAGAAGGAACTGATTGCAGGACATTCCCACCACATATGGAGGAATGTGCCCCTCTGGCCATAAGATCAGAATGGCGAACGGATCTGAGCAAGAGTCGCGGGTACACGATCCATCCGTCAGGTACGGATCAGATGTCGGCGTGTGTCAACGGACACACCTGCCGCACCATAGAGTAGACTGGAGGGTCTGATTGGGTCCACCTGAAAAACTGACAGGTGGGCCAGATCAGTCCCCCGTGGGAAAGGGCCCTAACTATGTTAGTTGCATGGCCTTTGTGTATTCAGTACAGGAAAATCAAAGCAATAAATACATCAGCGTATGTATAAATGAGGAATGGGGGCATCATCTTAGTGGTGATCACAAATTTTTACAGCTGCCATTGTTGGTCTTTCCTTCTAAAAATGCTGATTGACTGGCTAGAACAGATATACTTGACTTGTGAATTGCAGTAATGTCAAATGGTACAGTATTTGCCAATGCACCTATGCTGCAGCACACACCAGCCTGGATCATGCATTTCAGTGTGCTGCCTTGCTGAAATAGCTGCAACTGTGTTTTATTATGCCTTGAGGGTAACACACACAAGTATGGAGAGGCCGTGACATCACCACCCCCTTCTCCCCACCTCATTAAGTCAGAGAACATCTTGTATTCAATGAAAAAAATATGAGACATTTTATGAATGGCGGCAGTGCTAAGCAAGAGACCCCCATGTGGTTAGTATGCAGAGGGAAGCCGCCCGGCACAGGACTTGGAAGATATCTGCTATACCTCTAGTAGCACTGACTACTACAGTGAATGCCAGCTTCCTTGGCAGCCCATCAGGTATGGGATATGTATACTTACACTATGCCAAGCTGGACTGGAGTTCAGCTTTAACCCTGCGCTATCCAAAATGAAAAAAACAAATAGCTTTGGCTTTAGGCTCCATTCACACTTGTGCGACTTGTCATGTGACTTTGGACATCAAAGATGCATGACAAGTCGCAGCCCATTCTTTTCAATTGCACCCGTTCAAACTGGCGTGACTTAAAGTGGCAGCGACTTTGAGAAAGTGGCTGTAATACTTTAGTGTGACTTTTGATGCAACTTTGGTCCAGAGAATGTAAAGTCGGATCAAAGTTGCAAAAAACAAGTGGCTCATGAAAATATTTAGCTAGCAGGTGTTGTCATGGGAATTATCTTATTTGAAAACTGCAGCTTCTATCTCTAACACTTGAACTTAAAGCGGAAGTAAACCCATCGATTTAACAGTCTAAAAAAAAAAGGCATGCCGTGAATGCTAACTGCACATTGGCTGTGCTCTCAACCAAACAGTCAAACCATCCAATGGCTGGTGTCATAACGGATCACATGTGCAGCACTGTGGCAGTTGAAGAGTAAACAGAGGAAAAGATGGCAGCTTTCTTGGCTGAAAATGATAGGAGGGTTTACTTCCACTTTAAACTTGGATGGAGCCCACGGCAGACAGCTGAGCTGCTTCTTCCATTTACCCACAAAATAAAAGAGCAACTTCATGCAAACACACAGTTTAAATACATACTGTATATATAAAGAGTTTTCTTAGTCCAAGGATTAATAAATTGTGTTTAGCCAGTCATGTGATTCACAAACTCCAGGTATGGATAGGAAATACTGTCACTAAGTCTATGAATATGCTTCATGTAAATTCAGCCGTTCTATGCTTGTTATCAATTCTAGTTGTCTGTATTATCAACCATATTTTATTGGATGTAATAAAATAATTTTTTTTTATATAATCACTTCAGTTGTTTTCAAAGTTGCCTTTAAAGTCCAAACAACCTTTTTGGGGTTAATTGCCATTCTTCTTATTAAATTGGGGATGTTGCCATTTATTTGAGGCTATATTATACAGTATATGTATTTTAACAAAGTATTAACGTAGCTGTTTGTCTAGAAGAGTGTTTCTCAACCTTTTTTCGATTAAGACACTCTTTAAAATTTTCTTGAGGCATCCCATTCTAAAATGTAAAGAAATTAAATAGTTTTACATAACACAGCAACATCCACATGCGTAGGACATGCAACGTTAGAGGTTATTTATGCTTCCAAAGCAAATAAGCCTTTGCACACCGTTAATGACTATTATTCCAACTCTTCTCTTACTTATTAGCTTCTCTCTCTCACTCAGCTAATGTGACCCCAGTGCTAATGGAGAGGGACAGGGGAAGGGCAAACATGGGTGCTGTTAAGGCCCGCAACATCCTCCTTATCAACTGATGATGTCATTGGATGCCAGTGGCTAGAAGGGTGTAATGGTGCACAATGAAAACCCATGGCTTTGTTTACCTAAAAGCCAGGCTTGATCCACCCGCTGGCGTGTATATAATAATTTATAGGCAATTTTTAGGCATTTTGCCAAGGCACCCATGAAGACACCTGAAGGTAACCCAAGGTGCCTGGTCACCCTGGTTGAAAAGGCTGGTCTAGAACAGCCATTCTCAATCAGGATTGGAACCCTACAGTTGCTCAAGAGGTTAGTAAGGGTTCCTCCAGCTGTAGTTCACTGACCTCCCATTGGTGCATTTATAGTTCCAGGGCCAATGCTACTTGGTAAAACCAGCAACATGACACAATTATCTTTTTAGCAGGTTCAAAGGGTGGCATTCTGACCACCACTGTA
Source organism: Lithobates sylvaticus (assembly GCA_028564925.1). Lineage (NCBI taxonomy): Eukaryota > Metazoa > Chordata > Amphibia > Anura > Ranidae > Lithobates > Lithobates sylvaticus. The sequence continues at coordinate 84,060,041 of CM053026.1, forward strand.
AAGAATGTATATTTCCTACTGACCACCAATGTAAGAGACATTTTCCTCATCGACCCTTGATTTGGTTCTCTGAGAATTACTATTATTGTTCCTCTGAGGTAAAGGGGTTGAAAAAGGTTAGTCTAGATTTATCCTTTGGCCTTAAAGCCCAACTTCAAGAATTATACAAAATCTACTCTTTCAATGGTCCTCAAAACTTAAGGGTTGCTCATTCAGTCTAGGGGGTGCAGGAATAAAAAATAATACTTACTATATCCATTGTTCCAGCAGTGTCCCTCCAGCAGTGTTACCGGTCCAGTGAAGCCTTTTCTCTAAGGTGCTCTCAATCGCAGTTGCACTCCTGCCTCCTGGGGCCCATTGCAAGGGTAGATTTTGTTTAATTTCTGGGGCTGGGCTTTAATAGTGTTCCCAGAGCAATGAAGAGAGATTTACCCAGTAGGAAAGCCCAGTTGGGACAAAGTTGAAGGGTGAAAATTTTCATGAAATGTGGACAGGTAAGTGAACTTGGGGGAGGGGGGTTGTTGGGGACAAGGACAACTTTTGAAGAATCAAGGTATCAAAAATGTATTTATTTATTAGGATGATGGGCCAGCACCCCCCACACTTCGATAAAGGCTTTCCTGGGCACATCTGCGGCACAGGACATGGGAGGGAGTGGCTACTCACCATCTTTTTAAAATTTACATATCAGAGTACCTTGCAAAGGTACTGTCATGTTTTTTTTATTCCATATCTAAAAATGCATGTTCAGACTCCTGTTTGACCTGCTGTTGCACATCATGCCTTTTTTCTAATGTATCTGTTGATTGCAAGCTAATGCAGACAGAGCAGAGCTCAACCCCCCCCCCCCCCCCCCCCCCCCCCCCCCCATGTTCTGTCTTGTCCATTTTGTTAATCCTTGTATGTTTATTCTGTGATTTCACCCAATTGGAAAATGTTAAGGAATATATTAGTGCTACATAAACAGTAATTACAGTAATAATTAAAGGATTTAGCCAAAGTCTACCAAGACATTACCTGACCCCAAGCACAATGCTCCCATATTATAATGGACGTGTGCTGAGCAAGTGAGGTCACTCACACCATCCCAGACAACCATAGGAGTTTTGTGTAGCTGCGGATTTATGATTCCCTTATGAGTATCGACCTGTACGCATAACGTAATAAAAAATACAGTGCTGGCATTATAGGCGCAGACTATAATGCAAATGACAGTTCCCCTTTCCCCGTGTACCCTGAAATAGCGAATGCACGCCGTCCACAATCAGACTTGCAACAAACAGCCACTTTGCAATAATCAACCTATGTATGTTAGTTATGATTGCATTGTGTCATTGAGCTAGATTGTACCCAAACAAGGCAAAGAAACTGGGATGCAGTCATTATTATTGTTGTCTAGCTGTTACGTCCCCCCATAGTACACTATATGATCCCATATGTGAGCACTGAGGCTTAATCAAAACCAGAGATTTGCTTTTAAGCACAAATCAACCTTTTTTTTTTTTTTTTTTTTTTTGCATTTAGGATTATATACACTCCTTAAATAATAAAGGATAATTATTCTCAGACTTGGAAGATTTGCTCCTTCAGATCTGTATAATCTATTCTTTTTTTCTTGTTTATTTAGAAACAAATGGAACATTGACAAATAAGGGGGCCAAAGTGAAACTGAGACATTGTTGCAGAGTATAGAGAGGACAGAGCGAAAAGCGAATGCTGGCTGACGAAACTCGCAGCAGACTGAGCAGGGAAACAAAGAGGACCTTACCATGTAAAAACAATGTTATAGTATAAACCAAAAGGCATATCATTTAAATGATGTATGAACCCTCTTTAGGGTACATTTCCAAATAAGTAATAAATTATAAAGTAGCGCGTGGCTTAGTGGTTAACACTTCTGCCTTGCAGCACTGGCGTTTCTGGTTCAAATTGCAGTCAGGAGTTTGCATGTTCCCCCTGTGTTCAGGGAAATGCTGGTAGGTAAGTGGCCCTAGTATATAATCATGTAAATTAAGGACATTAGATTGTAAGCTCCTTGAGGACAGGGACAGATGTGAATGCATAGTACGGTATGTAAAGAACTGCATAAATTGTTAGAGCTATAAAAATACCTTTAAAAAATACCATCTGTTGTGGGATTACTAATGGCCAACAGCATGGAGAAAGAACATGGATGGTTAGGAAAGTACAGTGGAACTATGGACAAAAAACATGGATGGTTAGGAAGGTTTAGTGGAAGTATGGTCAAAGAACATGGAAGGTTAGGAAGGTTTACTGGAATTATGATCAAAGAACATAGATGGTTATGCAGGTTCAGTAGAACTATGGACAACACATATTTATGGTTAGGCAGGTTTAGTGGAACTATGGACAAAGAACATGAATGTTAAGGTAGGTTTAGTGGAACTATGGACAAAGAACATGAATGGTAAGGTAGGTTTAGTGGAACTATGGACAAAGAACATGAATGGTAAGGTAGGTTTAGTGGAACTATGGACAAAGAACATGAATGGTAAAGGTAGGTTTATGGGAACTATGGACAAAGAACATGAATGGTAAGGTAGGTTTAGTGGAACTATGGACAAAGAACATGAATGGTAAGGTAGGTTTAGTGGAACTATGGACAAAGAACATGGAAGGTTAGGAAGGTTTACTGGAATTATGATGAAAGAACATGGATGGTTAGGCAGGTTCAGTAGAACTATGGACAACACATATTTATGTTTAGGCAGGTTCAGTGTAACTATGGACAAAAAATATGGATGAATAGACAGGTTCAGTGGAACTGTTGACAAAGAACATGGATGGTTAAGTAGGTTCAGTGGAACTAAAGGCAAAGAACATGGATGGTTAGAAAGGTTTATTGAACTAGGGACAACGGACATGGAAGGTTAGGAAGATTTACTGGAATTATGATCAAATAACATGGATGGTTAGGCAGGTTTAGTGGAACTTTGGACAAAGAACGTGGATGATTGCAGGTTTAGTGGAACCATGGACAAAGAAGGTGGATGATTGGGCAAGCTTAGTGGCACTATGGGCAAAATCAAAAATTACACACATGGTGGAGTCTATCAATAGAATTAGCATTGCAGATTTTGCTTTTCTAAGTCCTTCCTGTAAGCTGAGTCCACCTGTTTTATTATGTGATGATCCTGCCAGTAGATCTGTTATTCTCCCACTTCCTTCATGTGACCAAGATGTCCAGCAAAAGTGGCAGTTACAGGGATTGGGACAAACTATATAACAGTACATATTACAAGGGTCAGTTTCCATATGGTTCAAACCTTTCAAAAGTAAATCTTCCAAAAAAATTTTTGTAAATGGTTGTGGTAACTGCTCGAAAGGGGGGTTAGTTTATATTGTTTGTCACTTTCCTAAAGTCCATTTAGGACTGCATGCCAAACCATGATTCATCGCAGAATGAACAGTTTTGTCACCCTATTACAGGAAGTGGAAGAAGAATGCATCTACTGGCAGCATCGAAACATAATAAAACTATGTTACAGGGTGGACTCACATACACAAAATTTGCAGCGTTAGCGCCATTGACAGACTGCATCATATATCTCTAATTAGATTCAGCCTGGATAATGCTCATCTATGCATGTGCAAATCTACATTACATCGTTTTCAAAAGTTTGCTCATTTACACCAACCGGAGAGAATTTAGTAACAAAAAAACACAGCAACCCACAGTTTAAAAAAACAATCATGTTTACTGACGTATCTATGAAGGTCTGCTGGCCATTTGAAATAAATATAAACTGGGGGTTAAAACATGCCTTAAAGCAGTATTAAACCCAAAACCAAAAATATTAAATTTTGCAATATATTACATCTTGCCAATAGTTAGATTAGATTGTGATATTTTTCTTTTTTTAAGCTTTTTCCCCCTGGTGATCTGGCCAGAAACACACCTCCTTGGGGGAAGGGAGTGTTAGATATACTAGCAGAATTCAATGCACTAACAAATTGAAGCTGAACCCCAGCTAACAGTTTATAAACAGTTACAGCAAACAGTTTTTTGGGATGAAAGTTTTACATAAATAAATAAAAGCTGACCATTATAATCACCCCTGTCAGTAGTAAATGATTTGTCTAAATCCTGAATCCTGTAACTGCAACATCTGCAGAACAGCTTCTTCTGTTGAAAAACATCAGTCCTACTGGCAGGATCACCAGGTGAAAATAAAGGAAAGAAAGCATAGAAAGGTAAAACAAATACAGCCATCCCATCTAAAAATTGGTAAACTGAAATAAACGTTTGCTTTTGGGTTTGATATTGCTTTAATTAAATAAAATCCAACAGATTCTAACTGTAAAGAGTGATTAGATCGCAACAGAATGTGATCTGGGGAATCTGCCATTTAAAAGACATATTCCCCATAGAAAAATGGTAATAATAAACTACACTTTTGACAAAGCAGTGTAAACTACAAAAATGATGCAGCAACAAAGCAGATATTAATTTACAGTTCTTTATTGGTTTGCTATGAGTTAATGTGATATGTATCACACACACACATACCATATATATATATATATATATATATATATATATATATATATATATATATATATATATATATATATATATATATATATATATATATATATATATATATATTTCACACAGGTGCACTCCCTCCACTCTCTGCAGCAGAGGATCTGCTGATTCAGAGCTGAGCAGGACGGATGTGACTTTTGCGACATACGCGCCCGTTCAGTTTTAAGTCCGCATTTTGACAGCAGACAGTGGCGGACCCGCGTTGGATATATGGGCTGCTGGAAGTGTCTCCGTATACATTATGGTACATCCAATCTATCATGTTTAGGTCCAGAGAAACAAACAAAGGACACAGTCCCTTTCCCTTTATTTCCAGACCTGAAAGGAGTCGGAGGTAGGTAGATATAAGTCAGTTTGCATTCACCAGCCCATAGACCTGCATGGCGCATCTGTTCAGGTCCACCTAAAAAACTGATATGCAGATCTTGGATATTGGATAACCCATGTGAAAGGGGCCTGGCTGCACACTATACAGCTTTTTTTTTACAATTTTCTTGTACAACTCTCCTTTAGAGTTACCAAAACCACATGATATGAGGTCAAACCTAAGCACTTTCAAATTGTATGCAATCAGGCAGGCCCCTGTACTACATAGTTGAAGGTAAATGCAAAGGAAATTGAACAACAAAAATTGTATAATGTGTATCCAGCTTTTGACTATGCTAGCCCACAGATAAATTCACACAAGTAGAGCACTGGTAGAATATATTCAGCTAAGCAATAAGCACAAAGGCTTAGTGGTTAGCACTTCTAGCTTGCAGCACTGGGGTTCTTGATTCGTGACCCAACCAAAATACTGCCTGCATGGAGTTTGCATGATGTCCCCCCGTGCTTGCATGGGTTTCCTCCGGGTGATCTGGTTTCCACCAATGCTCCAAAGACATGCTGGTATGTAAATTGTCCATAGTAGAATGTATGTGAGATAGGGACCTTAGATTGTAAGCTCCTTGAGGATAGGGACTGATGTGAATGTACAATATGAAAAGTGCTACAGAAATTGCCACCGCTATATAAATACCTATAATAATACAGCAGCAAAAAAGCTTTTTAGTCATAAGCGAGACACATATCAATACTTTCTTGCTGCTGTAAGACACTTAAGCTTAATACAGTACATTATACAATTTTCTTGTTCAATTTCCTTTTAGACTCATCTTCAGCTATGTAGCGCAACGGCCTGCCTTAATGTATACAGATTGAAAGTGTTTACGTTTGACTTCATATTATATTGTTTTGCTAAATCTAAAGCAAAATTGTACAAGAAAATCGGATAATGTATGGCCAGCCATTTCTGAATAAAGTCTTCAGTCCCATACACACGGTCGGAAAATCCGACCACCAAATCCATCGTATTTGGTCCGACGGATTTAGTCCGACACTGGTGTTGCATACACACGGTCGGACAAAGTTGTCGGAAAATCCGATCATTCTGAACGTGGTGACGTTTGTTGCCTACGACGGGACTACGTAGAGGCTAGTAGCCAATAGCTTTGGTCTTGTAATGTGATCTGAGCATGCGTGGCACTTTGTCCGTCGGAATTCGCTACACACTATCGGAATTTGTGTGATCGGACTTTGTTGTCGGAAAATTTTTAGAGCAGGAGATACAACTTTGTCCGTCGGACAATCCGATGGAAAATGTCCGATGGTGCCTACACACGGTCGGAATTTCCGGCAACATTGTCCGATAGGACAGAATCCATCGGAAAATCCGACCGTGTGTATGGGGCTTTACTATGCTCTGCGTCAGTTTGTGGGCTCTATCTATGCCTGTATCAGTGCAGAGCTGCACAAAGCTGGGGGATCAGAAGCAAAGGGGGAAGCGTGCAAGTCAGTCTCCCGATGGCAGCAGTTTATGCACACTTATTTTGGAATATGCTGTACCTATTAGTTCCAAAGTTGAGCACTAACCAATGACTCTAAAGTAGTCTTTCTATACCCTGATCCCTCAGTTAAAATGATGGCTCTGCTTGATTCATTAAAAACCTAGGCATAGCTAAAACTGTCTTTTGAACTCAGATGACAAAAGGATGAAGTACCAACCAGCTTAAAAGTTTGTACCCTTTTCTCTCCAAAAAAAAAAAAAGAAGGGGGGGGGGGGGATGATTACTATCAGGCATGTAAAAACTTTCCAGCATGCTGAGATAAAATGCTTGGGTTGCACAGTGGCTTAATGGTTAACACTTCTGTCTTGCAGCACAGGGGACCTTGGTTCAAATGCCATCCAGGAAACTATCTGCATGGAGTTTACATGTGCTTGCGTAGGTTTCCTACCGGATTACAAAGGCATGCCAGATAATTGGTTCGTATCTCAATTGGCCCCTAGTATGTGTATATATGTGAGATAGGGACCTTAGATTGCAAGCTTCTTGAGGGCAAGCACTGATGTGAATGTACAATGCATAAAACGCAGCGTCAATTGTTGGAACTTTATATAGATAAATGGCAGCAATGGGGTCGTTGATTTGAATCCCAACCACGGCACTACCTGTCTGGAGTTTGCATGTTCTCCCTGTGCCTGCATAGGTTTCCTCCGGGTACTCTGGTTTCCCCCCACACTCCAAAGACATGCTGGTTGGTTAATTGGCTCCTGTCTAAATTGGCCCTAGTATATGAATGTATGAATGTGAGTTAAGGACATTAGATTGTAAGCTCCTTGAGGCAGGGACTGATGTAAATGCATAATATATGTGTAAAGCGCTGCATAAATTGACAGCGCTATATAAGTGCCTATAATATTATTTCTACTACACAGGATTTATATAGCACCATAAATAAATAATGCGTGGAAGCACCCATTATGTCTCTCCAGTTAACCTCAAGCAACCTGATGAATGCAAGCAATGTCCAAACCTTCTGCTTGACTTTTTTTATTGGCTATCCTAAGTTGAGGGAAGAATAAGTGCTATTTTTGACACTTTGGGGTCATTTACAAGTAGTCCTTCCCAAAACTATTTCAATGGTGAGGGCAGTGACAAACCACTATACAAGGGACAGATGGCCGATGAGTGGCCAGGACACGCCGAGCGACAGACTGTTACACAGCAGCAGCTACTGGGCATAGGGTGACATTACTCGCTTCACTAAGCACAGAGATATTAATAAATGCACACACCCAAACACTTCAAACTAGACCAATAACTACACCTACAACACAGTGCTTAGAACCTGACTAAGTCCCTACGTCTCACATGCTTTGAAGGTTGCTTAAAATGTTATTCCAAGCACCATTAACACTTCAATCAGTAATAGTAGCAAAATGTCTACTAAACCATTCATAAAAGGTAGGCTAGCTCATTTCCACCAGTCATTTAGGTAGCTGATTTCCAAGTTTTTATGTAAACTTTGCAGATGCACCGATTTTTAATATTATAATTACTTTAAACATCAGTATGTAGTACAGAGCCAAGGCAAAAAAAAAAAAGTTCTATTTAATAAGATAATTGGAAGCAATGGTGAGCAGTCACCCAAAGCAATACAGCTTTCATCAGCCCGAGGAAGGAAAAAATAATTTTCGATTGGTTTCTAAGAGCAACTACACTATTCTCTTCAGTTGTGGAGATATAAAAACTAGACACATCCTAGAATTTTGAATACAGTCTTCCCAATATTCATAACTGAGAAATATAATGCCAATATGTTTTAGGCAGCCTAAAGGTTTCAACAGTTAGAAGCTGTCCATCTGTTGTGGCACTACATGAACTTTTGGGTATATTATACATATGGTTGCCCAACTGGAAGGCTGAACACTTTGCCCTTGCACCACTAAGCACCTGAGTTTGAATCAATCAGGAAAATCGCATGATGCTTGTATGTATTTGATTCAACCAGGAACATTGCATGGAGTTTGTACATGCTCCCAGCCTTTGCATAAACTTCAGAGTGCTCTGCATTTCCAGACAATTCAAAATAGGATAAAATTTGTCGTCCAGATTGGCTGTATATTGTGTGTGTCTCTACGGTGTAGTGTGTGTGCATATTACTGTGGAGGGAACGTTAAACTGTAAGATCCCTTGGGGCCAGGATATGTATTCTGTAAAATGCTACATATGTCAGCGCTGCATAAAATAGTCAAAATAAATATATACGTTCCAGCACTGAGCTTGCAGCACATGCTGGATCTTCAAGTCCCACAACAGCTGGACCCCTGCAAGTCCCCCAAGCCTGAACTGGCGATGTCCAGTAAAGTTCACAGGTCTGCATGCCCTGTTTTATGACCCTGGTGGTGCCTTTCTGTCCCTGGAGCCTGTAGACAAAGTGTGTTATGACAGCTCATTAACCCCCCATTGGTTTAATAACCCTTTCAGTGCCTAAAGTACCCACAGACGTTTGATGAAAAAAGGTACAGTTCTACTGCACTCACTTGAACAAAAACATACCTTTAATGTGAAATGTTGATTGGTAAACTATGTACATGGTTTAATTTTGGGAACATTTGCAGGGAAAGTCTGTAGAGGAAAAACACTTGTGGCTGTTTTATGAAAACCAGAGCTGTAATACTTTGAAACCTATAAAGTTCTATCTAAACCAGAGTAAAACTGAATCAGATCCTTTGCTTCATTAAAAAGATGAAACATGAAAAGATGCTAGGGGCAACGACATTACTTCTGCCCAATGAACTTTCCCCAGATCTAATAGCTAAAGCTACTAAGCCTATTGTTTCCACTGCAGGCTGTATACAAGCAGCTCAGAACTTTGGAAATACCTGTCCTATGTTCCACTGCACTGGCCAACTTCGAAAGGAGGGATACCACTGTGACATTTAGGTTGGTAGACACTGAAGGGTTACCAGATTGGTAAATCCTCAGTACATGCTCTCCAAAAACCCTAGCTGAGCTGGTGACCCAAAGATGCCTCACACCCTAATTAAAAAAAGGTTACCTGAAGGGCCACTGATATCCTACAGCCTGGTCATGAAGGGGTTTACCAGATAAGTAAATTATCATTACAGATCCCCCCAAACTCTTCCTGAGCTGGAGGGCCACTGATATCCCACAACCTAACGATGAAAGGGTTTACCAGATAGGTAAATACTTACAGATTCCCCCAAACCCTTTTTGAGCTGGAGGAATCCCAGGACCCGATGATGAAAGTGTTTACCAGATAGGTAAATACCCATTACAGATTCCCCCAAACTCTTCCTGGGCAAGAGAGCCATTGATATCCCACAACCTGATGATGAAGGGGTTTACCAGATGGGTAAATAATTACAGATTTCCCCAAACCCTTCCTGAGCTGGAGGATTCCCACAACCTGATGATGAAGGGGTTTACCAGATAGGAAAATCACCATTACAGATTCCCCCAAAACCTTCCTGGGCCATTGCAGTCAGGCGATGAAGGGGTTTGCTAGATGGTTAAATCACCATTACAGACTCCTCAAACCCTTTGTGAGCTGGAGGGCCACTGATATCTCATGGCCTGGTGATGAAAGGGCATGCCAGATGGGTAAATCCCCTTTAAAGATTCCCCAAACCTTTCCTGAGCTGGTGTACCACTGATATTCCAGGGCCTGGTAATGATAGGGTTTACCAAATGGGTAAATCAGCATTACAGATCCCCCCAAACCTGAGCTGGAGGGCCACTGATATCCCACAGCCTGGTCATGAAAGGGTTTAACAGATGGGTAAATCAACATTACAGATTCCCCCAAACCCATCCTGACCTGGAGGATCAATGATACCCCACACCCTGATTAATAGGGATTTTACTTGATAGTTCAATTATTATTAAAGATACTCCCAAATACTTCCAGGTTCCCCACATCCCGATGAAGAGGTTACCAGATATTTAAAACACCAAGACAATTTTCCCTAAAGTCTTCCAGAGCTGGAGGTCCACTGACACCCAACATCCTTATAAAGAAAGAGTTTACCAGATGGAAAATCACCATTAAAGATATCCCCAAGACCCTTCCTGAGCTGGAGTACCACTAAAATCATCCCACACCCCGATGAAGACAGCAACGGCTACTCACTGTAAGGGCAGTCATCCTTCTTGGTGCCACTAACCCTGCCGTTGTCATCGATCTTGAGGAAGTATTTGTGGAAGGAAAAGAGTTTCCTGCAGCGCACATCTCCTTGGAGGTGGTTATAGCTCCGCACGTGCCTCCCAGAAGAAGAGTTGGAGGAGAACTCCGCGGAGCGCAGTAAGTCCCTGCTGCCACCACCAGCGACCTCATGGCAGGTGACAGCCAGCGAATAGACCAAAAACAAGAGCAGCCATGAGCGGGGCAGGTGAGACAAGCCTGGGGCACTATATGTCAGTATCCATTTCCACATTGTACTGAGGCTGAGGGCTTCAGGAGATGCCTCATGGAAAGAAACATACTGGAAGGATAAAATCCGGTGAGGGGACAGCTGGCTTCTGGGGGCCACGGGTTCCCAGGACTTTGATCTGTGATGTAGTAGGTAGGGAACCAACATCCATCACTCAGGGCTCCATCCACAGCGAAGAGCCTTTCATAACTCAGGAGGGCATCCAGACCATCCCATGCTAAGCTCCGCAGATGCCACCACCGTCACAGTAGATACTTCTTGGTGCGCTTCCCCAGCAGTGCAGCTACAGGCTGGATCCCAGCATGTTAAACATTGCCTGGAAAAAGGAAAGATGACATGTTCAACTCCCCCCTGCCAAAAAAAAAAAAAAAAAGTCTTAATCCGTGTCTACCCCCTCCTTCTGCCGAAATCCTAATTGTCAGCCTGGAGATGAGCTTTTGAAGGAGCCTTGCTGTAAACAGGTTGGAAGCTGGAGCTGCAATGTCAATGATCACAATCCAGAGGTGGGATGTCTCTGGTGGGCAGACGACTTGCAGGGGGTCAGGCAGGACATCTGAAACCCTGGAGGACAGGGGCTGGAAGAAGAAAAAAAAAGAAGAGAAGATTCCTCAGCTCTTGCACAGAGATCACTGATCCCTTCCACTGATCTGAAGCTGACTAATTGCTGCTGAACTCTGCAATGCTCTCTCTGTCTGAGCTGCCCAAAGCCAAGCATGCTTTGGAGGATCACAAAAAAAAAAAAAAAATGCTGTCTTACTCAGCTTCAGCCAATCCCCACTAGGGAGCCCCTGCCTGTTTTTTGGCAGTGAAGTGCTCCACCTGGAGATTGTTGCTGACTTTTTTTCCTCCCCTTCTACTATAGAAATGTTGCAGACAGCCAGCTAGAGCTGATTACAGTATAGGCTGGCTGAGAAAGAAGAAGAAAAAAAAAAAAAAGGACAATATTAGTTTGCCTATTCTTTGGCTTGGGAGGGGTTCCTGGCTTTGGAGAGCCTACCCTTGTTGTAGTGAGGAGTTCACACTTTGTCCATCATCAGTTGAGGGGGCTGCAGATTAGAGATAATGTTCTAATCACAGGACCCCCATCACTAAAAGCCGCTTTCTGCTCTGACTCATTCAGTGAATCACACTTCTAATTAAAAGCTAAGAGGAAAACATTTCAGCACATCATCTAGATCAGCCATTTGTTACTATTTATTTATTACAGGATTTATATAGCGCCAACAGTTTAGCGCTTTACAATTTATCTGTGGCATTTATTATATAGATTTTAAGTCCAAACAGAGATAAAAAAAATAAAATGTAACCAAAACTGTTCTGTTTTCTTTATTTTTTTTTAAGTGATCGCATTTCCTGTATTTTATTTCTCTATATTTTGAATAATGGCACTAAAATAATAAATTTAAAATATAAAATAGAAATAGATATAGTTATAGAATAGAAATAGTTATAAATAGAAAAAAAATATATATAACTAATATACAAATAACAATAATAAATTGAACTTCCTTCCGGCTCTGCAGAGCCCCGGGAGGAAATGGGAGCTGGATGCCTCTAAAAAGAGGGTATCCGCCCCCCCCCCCAAAAAAAATTACTTGCCAAATGTGGCATGTCAGGGGGTCACCATCACTTAAAGTGGAAGTAAACCCTCCTATCGTTTTCAGCCAAGGAAGCTGCCATCTTTGCCTCTGTTTAATCTTCAACTGCCACGGTGCTGCACATGTGATCTGTTATGACACCAGCCATTGGATGGTTTGACTGTTTGGTTGAGAGCACAGCCAATGTGCAGTTAGCATTCACGGCATGCCTTTTTTTTTTTTTTAGACTGTTAAATCAATGGGTTTACTTCCGCTTTAAAGCGGAAGTTCCATTTTTGGGTGGAACTCTGCTTTAATGGCATCCAGTCTTATGCCCCGTACACACGGTCGGATCTTCCGACGGAAAATGTCCTATCAGACAATGTTGTCGGAAATTCCGACCGGGTAGGCTCCGTCGGCCTTTTTCCATCGGATTTTCTGACGGACAAAGTTTTATCTCCTGCTCTCAAATTTTCCGACAACAAAGTCCGATCGGACTTTTTCCGTTCGTGTGTAGCGCATTCCGACGGACAAAGTGCCACCCATGCTCAGATCACATTACAAGACCAAAGCTATTGGCTACTAGCCTCTACGTAGTCCCGTCGTACGCAACGAACGTCACCATGTTCAGGATGTTCGGATTTTCCGACAACTTTGTCCGACCGTGTGTATGCAACACCAGTGTTGGACAAAATCCGTCGCAAAAAATCCGACGGATTTTGTGGTCAGAATTTCCGAACGTGTGTAAGGGGCATTAGTCCGTAGGGTTCAATATTGAGTTGGCCCACCCTTGGCAGCTATAACAGCTTCAACTCTTCTGGGAAGGCTGTTCCCATGGTTTAGGAGCGTGTAAAAATATAAAATAGAAATAGATATAGTTATAGATTAGAAATAGTTATAAATAGAAAAAATATATATATAACTAATATACAAATAACAATAATAAATTGAACTTCCTTCCAGCTCTGCAGAGCCCCGGGAGGAAGTGGGAGCTAGATGCCTCTAAAAAGAGGGTATCCGCACCCCCCCCCCCCCCCCAAAAAAATGACTTGCCAAATGTGGCATGTCAGGGGGGGTCACCATCACTTAAAGCGGAAGTTCAATTTTTGGGTGGAACTCCGCTTTAATGGCATCCAGTCTTAGTCCGTAGGGTTCCATATGTTCCATATTGAGTTGGCCCACCCTTGGCAGCTATAACAGCTTCAACTCTTCTGGGAAGGCTGTTCCCATGGTTTAGGAGCGTGTAAAAATATAAAATAGAAATAGATATAGTTATAGATTAGAAATAGTTATAAATAGAAAAATATATATATATATAACTAATATACAAATAACAATAATAAATTGTTAGTTGTACCTCTTCTGAGAAACGATACTTATACTTTTACATTAAGCTCACCTCTCACAGTTATTACCTTTCACTATTTATCACTTGTCATTATTATTATTTTTAGTACTATTATTATTTTAGTGATAATATACACTATATTACCAAAAGTATTGGGACACCTGCCTTTACACGCACATGAATTTTAAAGCGGAGTTCCAACCATTTAAAAGTCAGCAGCTACAAAAAGCATAGCTGCTGACTTTTAATAATCAGACGTGTCCCATGGTCCTAGAGATGCTGGCACACAAAGCACCACTCCTCTCCCTCTCCTCTCTGCAGCGCCAGCATTGTAAGTGTGGGTGCCCGGCTGTGGATTCACAGCCGGGCACGCACTGCACATGCGTGAGCCGCACTGCGTGATGTGAATGGCCGGGCAATCTTCTGGAACCTGTGACGTGTTCCAGAAGATTGCAGGGAGGGAGGGGGGAGAGGCGAACTTCCTTCCAGGTCCGCAGAGCCCAAGGAGGAAGTGGGAGCTGGATGCTTCTAAAAAGAGGGTATCCATCACCCCCCCAAAAAAAAATTACATGCCAAATGGGGCATGTCAGGGGGTCACCTTCACTTAAAGCGAAAGTTCCATTTTTGGGTGGCACTCCGCTTTAATGGCATCCCAGGCTTAGTCCATAGAGTTCAATATTGAGTTGTCCCACCCTTGGCAGCTATAACAGCTTCAACTCTGATGTGTGTATGTATGTATATATATATATATATATGTAGCGGGGTCGTACCCCTTTTAGGGGAAGAGACTACATCCCCCATGATTCCCCAGGCTCCCGGGCTGCTTGTTTCCGCCCGAGAGGCTGCTGGGGGAGGTTATAAAAAGGAAGAGGAGAGACCGCCTCTTCCTCTTCTGACACTTCCTCTTCTGAGGCCTCACCTGACTGGTCTCCCTCTCCTGACGGAGCGTGTGACGCGGAGACTTGTTCCTGAGGGGACACCCGTGCGGACCGGGACTGCTGAAGGCCTGAAGCCTGGGCCTTGCAGCAGATGGAGTGAGACTCTCATCCCCAAGAGTCAGCAGCATATACTGAGGAGACCGGAGCCGCCATTGGAGGGACCGGAGCTGAGGACGGTACCCAAGGATTGGTGAGAGAGCTGAGAGGCTCATCCTGTATTGATTCACACGTTTTATGCCTATTGAACTGCCTAGGCGCATTTACCTCAGAGCAGCAAATGTTACTTTCTGTGGATTACAAAGATACCATTTAAAGCTACATGTGCACCACCTCTACAGATTATTGCCGGTGAAGAACACTGTACTTACAAGGACTGAGCTCTATTGCTAGGGATCAGGCCTGGTCCGTTAGGTAGGCGCAGATAGATTTATTGCACCTCAGGGGTGCATAGCAGACGGTCGCCACGCTTGGCGCTCCGTTTCCCCATTGCTAGTTTGATATACCTGTGTACATATTAAAGTGCATATTGCAGGGACCTGCTAAAGTATTGTAAGTCAAATGTTTAAATGCATGTTGCTTTTCTTTTTCCTTACTGACAAAGTAAAGCCAGTTATTCTTTTTTCAGCAGTCTGCTTGTGAGTTCATACCCATTACACTTAGAGTATAAGTGATGTTTATATGTGCATAGATACATACCCCTTGACTAACTGTGCCAGAGCGGGTAGAGCCAAAATTGCCGGGGGTTGGTGGAGCTGTACTCAGGGACCCAAAACAAACCAGCGGCTCTCTTAACTGGGGGTAGCGCTACACGTGGGGGCTCGTCCGGGATCCTGAGTCAGCGGGAAAAGCCGCCAGAAGGTACCGGCATGGACCCAATAGAAGTGGGACGGTGGTCCGCAACATGGGCCACTGACCCAGCCGCAGCAGCAGTCATTGAACTGCCAGGGATATGGCAGAGAGAGGCAGTCAAGCAGCTCATAATGTCCCTATCCCCGTGCCACAAGTCATGGATAATGGACATGAGGAATGATGCTGGGTACACATACGCCCTAATAGAATGGCGGGAAGAGACTCCAGAGCAGTTCAGGAGCCAAAGCATACAGGCACCGAATGGCCAGGCCTATCAAGTGCTGCATGCGCTGCCGCGCAAGGGAGACTGTTCTCCTATGAAAGCCATGCTATCCCCCAAGCAGGAAGAGCAGAAGGGCGCGGAAAGTCCCGCACCCGCACAGACTACTCTTAGTGCAGAACTGTGTGCTGTCCTAGGGGAGATTGTGACTCAGTGCAGAAGAGACCCCGGGGATTACCCGATGTCGGGATACAGGAAACTCCGGATGTTTTCAGGGAGGACACCTGTACCCTCGGGAGAAGAGGGATTTGAAGAGTGGTTAGATGGTGCCACGCAGGCCCTAGAAGAATGGGAGGTCTCAGAAGGCAGAAAGAAGCAAAGGATTGTTGAGAGCCTAAAGGGGCCTGCCTTAGAGGCCATACGCAATCTGAAGACGAGTAAAAAGGATTGCACTGCCCAGGACTACATAGACATCCTGGAGGGTGTGTTTGGTGGGACAGAAAAAAGTCACAGAACTCACCTATCAACTGGAACACTGTTACAGAAGACAGGGGAGAAGCTGTCAGAGTACATGGGGCGCATAGACAAGATCCTGCATAGGATTATCCTGAAGAAGGGGATAGATCCAGGGAAGGTAGATGAAGCCCGTTCCCAGCAGGTGATGAGGGGAGCCCAACCCCTGGACCCTGTCGCACTAGTGCTACGCACCCGGCAGGATGGGAAGACCCTGGACTACCCTGATCTCATTCGAATGGTCAGAGAAGAAGAGGCCATGTTGGAGGAGAAACGGGAGAAGCAGGTGATGGGGTCTACAAAGCTTCCAGTGGCCACGGTCAGGTCGGCTTAACCCCTGAAAGAGAGACAGAGGTAGATGCCCTGAAGTTGCAGATGTCCCAGATGATGGAGATACTGACGTCTCAGTGGCGAAAGAGACGCCCAGTCCCAAGAAAGAAACAAGCAGGAGGGAATTGTTTCCAGCTGTTTCAGCACCAGCATCCCCACCTGACTATGGTGAGATGATCTGTTTCAATTGTGGAGGAATTGGTCATATTGCAGCTGTATGTGCCAGTCCCAAGAAGAAGAAAACAGAAAGCCGCCAGCCGGCGGGAAACGCCAAAGGGCCCCGGTGAAGGAGTCAACCGGGTGCCCATCACCTTTAGTGAGCTCCAAGAAGCACAACAGGAAGAGAAAGCGAGGAGATCAAACCCCTCAAAAGGGGCCCAGGGATCCTCAACCAAGGTGCACTCCAGAGAAAGGGGGCAAGACCCCTCGGAAGGAATGCAGTACTCCTAAACGAGAACCCCCAAAAGTGAGAGATAACAATGTCCCTCAACGGGTTCACACTCCACTAAGAGGGAGAAAATTAATGCATACCAGGCTCAAGAAAGGAGCAAGTGCAGATCAAGTGAAAAGAAAAAGAGTCCGCAGAAGAGGACAGCATCAACTCGGCCTTACCCAGAAGAGCTAGTTGGTCCATCCCCTACTGTACCCATCCAAGTGGAAGGAGTGTACACGAAGGCCCTCCTAGACACTGGAGCACAAGTGACCCTATTGTACAGGGACTTCTACGACAGATACCTGAGTCATCTGCCCATACAGAAGATAGAAGAGTTGGAGATAAAGGGACTGGGAACTCAGAGTTTCCCCTATGATGGATACCTACCCATACGGTTGACCTTTGACCCATCCGTAGCTGGGAAGTCTGAAGTGTTTGACACCTTGGCAGTGGTGTGTCCCCGCCCACCAGGAACCAGCAAGACGTCCCTGATTATAGGGACGAACACGGACCTAGTCAGAAGGCTTCTGACCCCCCTGGTGAAGAAAGAGAATCTTCCAGCTCCCAAGATCCATCCCATGCTGAAGGCGGCCTACCAGCGGTTGGTCCTAGAGCAGAAGACCCCAAGTGAGGGGATAGGAAGGGTATGGAGGCTTGGAAAAGAAGGAGCAGTGTTACAGCCTGGAGAGGTGACCTGCATGAGAGCCACGGTGAAACTTACCTGGGAGCAGCCTGGCCCCTTTGTAATGTTGGAACCCGACCCAATGGAGGGTCACTCAGGTCTGGAAGTGATACCAGAAGTGATCTCATTGAAGGACCTGAAGAAGGCAAGAGGAAGAGTCCCTGTCAGTGTGAGGAACCCCACGGAGCGGCCCGTGGAGATCCCTGCCAGGATGCTTCTGGGACAGGTGAGTCCTGCTGTCCCAGTTGGCTGGTCAGAAGTGAAGGGAACAGGTACAGGAGAAGATGTTTGGAAGAAACTCTCCATGGAAAACCCAAACCTACCTGGAGCTTGGAAAGAGAGAGCCAAGGCCCAGCTGACCAGATGGGAGAAGATTTTCTCTAAAGATGAGTTTGATGTGGGGTGTGCGAGGAGTGCCACCCATCGAATCCGCATGCAAGAGGACAAGCCATTCAGAGAGAGAGTGAGGCGAGTCCCGCTAGCAGATCTGGAGGATCTGAGGGAGCAGCTTGCGGAACTGAAGAAGACGGGAGTGATTAGGGAGTCCAGAAGCCCCTATGCCTCCCCAATAGTGGTGGTCAGGAAGAAGAATGGGTCATTGAGGCTCTGCATTGACTACAGAACTCTCAACAGGAGGACCATTCCTGACCAGTACACCACGCCAAGGATAGAGGATGCCTTACAGAGTTTATCTGGAGCTAAGTGGTTCAGTGTGATGGACCTCAAGAGTGGGTACTACCAAATCCCCATGCATCCAGAAGATAGAGAAAAGACTGCCTTCATAACCCCAGTAGGATTCTTTGAGTTCAACAGGATGCCTCAGGGCCTATCTGGAGCTCCTGCTACGTTTCAACGCCTAATGGAAAGGACAGTTGGAGACATGAACCTCATAGAAGTCCTTGTGTACCTGGACGATGTCATTGTCTTTGGAAAGACTTTGGAAGAGCATGAAGCCAGATTGGAGAAAGTACTGAAGAGGCTCAGTGAAGAGGGACTCAAACTTTCTCCCGAGAAGTGCCGGTTCTATTAGTCTTCTGTGAACTATCTGGGACACATAGTGTCTGAAAAAGGAGTGGCTACAGACCCTGAGAAGTTGGAGGCAGTTACTTCGTGGCCAAGGCCCACAACAGTTACAGAACTTCGGTCTTTCTTGGGGTTCTGCTCCTACTACCGCAGGTTTGTGGATGGGTTTGCCCGCATTGCAAAACCCCTAAACGAACTGCTGAAGACAGAAGGAGAGGAAGATGGATTGGGGCCTAGGAGGTCCGGTGAATCAGTCCAAGACCAATGGAACTCAAGGTGTGAAGAGGCTTTCAGAACCTTGAAGAGAAGTCTCACCACAGCCCCAGTTTTGGCCTACGCTGACCCCACTAGACCATATGAGCTACATGTTGATGCCAGCCATGAGGGCCTAGGTGGAGTACTCTACCAGGAGTATGAAGACCAGCTACGACCAGTGGCCTATGTGAGCCGGAGCCTGACCCCCTCCGAGAAGAACTATCCCACCCACAAGTTGGAGTTCTTAGCCCTCAAATGGGCAGTAGTTGACAAGTTGAGAGACTATCTGTATGGGGCCGAGTTTACTGTAAAGACAGATAACAACCCCTTGACCTATCTATTCACCACCGCCAAGCTGGATGCAACTGGACACAGATGGTTGGCGGCGTTGTCTGGATTCAATTTCAGTCTCAAGTACAGACCAGGGGCTGGAAATAGGGATGCAGATGCCCTGTCCCGAAGATCCCATGTCATGGTCGATGATTGGGAAGACTGGACCCAAGTGGCACCAGATGGAGTGCGAGCCCTTTGTCAGGGGGCTGAACTCCAAGCCAGAGGAGGATCCAGAGCTGAAGAGGTAGGAGTTACCACAGTGGGAGTCCCAAGGTGTTACTGTGGGGTAACTCAATTAGAAGAAGAGTGCCTACCGAAGCTGTCCAAGAAGGAGTTAAGGTGTGACCAATTGGAAGACCCCATGGGGAAATTGGTCCTGGAAGCCCTGGAAGACAAGAATTCGTAAAAGAAGCCCATTTACGTTGCAGCAGATGGAGTGAGACTCTCATCCCCAAGAGTCAAAGCTGAGGACCTTGAGGAGACCGGAGCCGCCAGTGGAGGGACCGGAGCTGATTGGTGAGAGAGCTGAGAGGCCACACGTTTTATGCCTAAAAACTTTCTGTGGATTACAAAGATACCATTTAAAGCTACATGTGCACCACCTCTACAGATTCATTGCCGGTGAAGAACCTTAGCTTATTGCTAGGGATAGGCCTGGTCCGTTAGGTAGGCGCAGATTTTACTAGTTCCCTAAATTGAGCCTGTGTACATATTAAAGTGCATTAACACCATAGAAAAGTAAAGCCAGCTTTTTTCAGCAGTCCGGATGCGTTCCAGATTTTTTTTTGCATGTGCGTTTTTAGACACAGCATGCGTAGCACTTTGTCCGGTCGGACAACCGTTTTTCCAGCAGATGTGCTGTACTCAGGGACCCAAAACAAACCAGCGGCTCTCTTAACTGGGGGTAGCGCTACATATATATATACACACAATTTATATACATATTTTATAATATGATATAATTTTATATATTGTATGTTTTAATATGATATATTGTTATATAATATATTTTATATTATTATTATTTTTTTATATATTTATATTTATTATTTTATATATTTATTGTATTATCACTCGCCTCTTCATTTTAGATTGTAAACTCTTATTATTATTATTATCATTATATTTTATAATTTATTATTAAGCATTATTATAGTATTATTCATTTTAATATTATCACTTGTCCGTATCTTTTAGATTGTAAGTTCTCATGAGCAGGGCCCATCGACTCCTCTTTAACTAGCTGAGATCCGCGCTATAGCCAAATGACGGCTACAGCGCGGATCTGTTGTGCCGGGAGCACGTCATATGACGTCCTCCCCTTCTGTGCACTCCAGGGAGCGCGCGCGCGCCGCCGGGGGGCGCGCGCGCGCCGTGTCACTGGGCACCCGATGCGCGTGCCCAGCGACTGCGATGTCCGCTGGGCACCCGCGATTGCCCGGTAACACAGTGGATCTGTGTGTGTAAACACACAGATCAACGGTCCTGTCAGAGGAGAGGAGCCGATGGTGTGTTCTCTGTACAGAGACACACCGATCGGTCTCCTCCCCTTTGAGTCCCCTCCCCCCACAGTGCCAGTGTCATTTATACAGCAATCAATGCATTTAAATAGCATTGATTGCTGTATAAATGACAACGGTGCCAAAAATGTGTCAAAAATGTCCGATGTGTCCGCCATAATGTCGCAGTCACAATAAAAAATCGCTGATCGCCGCCATTACTAGTAAAAAAAAAAATAGTAATAAAAATGCTATAAAAACTATCCCCTATTTTGTAATCAATAATCGCTAATTGCGATTTTTTTTTTTTACCAAAAATATGTAGAATACGTTTCGGCCTAAACTTTTTTTTATTATTTTTTGTTTTTTTTAAAAAATATTTTAATTTGTCGCTCTTCTTTTGTTTATTGCGCAAAAAATAAAAAACGCAGAGGTGAAGAAAGCTCTATTTGTGGGGAAAAAATGATAACAATTTCATTTGGGTACAGTATGACCGCGCAATTGTCAAAGTGCGTCAGCGCCAAAAGCTGAAAATTGGTCACGAGGGGGGTTTAAGTGCAAAGTAATCAGGTGGTTAATAAGGCACAATAATTGTAAGCCCATTTACGTTAAACCTTGTATACCCAAAAACCTTACTTATATAAGATTACTAGTTCCCTAAAGAGCCAGTTAACACCATAGAAACGCAGTCCGGATGCGTTCCAGATTTTTTTTTGCATGTGCGTTTTTAGACACGTTTTTGATGCATTCCAGTGTGTTTTTGGTACATTTTTGATGTAGTCCAGTGCATTTTTCCCCGTCTTTTTTCTTCAGTAACTTTAAATAAGTACATGTGTGTCCCAGTGCATTGTTGATGCATTTTACAGCATTCCAGTATAGTTCAGTGCAGGAAAAATGCAGCATGTTCTACTTTTTTTTTTTACTGGAACTGCAAGCACTGGTGGAAAGTAAGTTTTAAGGTTTTCAATGGCATAGTTTCATTTCTATCCCATTGAAAACTTTAAAACTTACTTTCCATGCCTTTTTTTGATGCCGAAAAAAACTGCATGTGGTGTGAACTGACCCTTAATGCGTACCTATATTTCACG
Source organism: Lithobates sylvaticus (assembly GCA_028564925.1). Classification (NCBI taxonomy): domain Eukaryota; kingdom Metazoa; phylum Chordata; class Amphibia; order Anura; family Ranidae; genus Lithobates; species Lithobates sylvaticus. Next base: position 84,081,976 of record CM053026.1, read on the forward strand.
ATTGTGTCTCATGTAATACATCAGTAAAAGATAGTTAAAGGATATCTAAACCTGAGAGCAAAAATTTGATATATTGCAGCTTGTAGTTGAGCCATAATGTGCATCAAAGCAAAGTTTTGTATTATTCCCACAATTGGCAACAAGAAATCAAGAAACATCCAACACGTTGCGGGAGTAACAAATCCCCTTCATCAGGGGCTTAAGACTGCATCTGAAATTTAGTGGACTCGAAAACAGCGTTCCTAGACAACCAGTCTAAGGTGGGGTATAAGAACGATTGTCTGATTTTCCTCGATGCTTCACATCAAATCGGAACCGTTGAACAAAAAGGCTTTTTTTTGGTTTATTGATACTGATAATGCGCAGTCTCTCTTTTCTGATTTTTCTTGTATGAAAATCGTCCGAAAACGGTACACAGTAAGCGAAAATCTGTTCCCGTATGAGAACTTTTTCGGAGTTTGTCCCTTCGGGAATTTTCCTATTAAATTCGGAATCGGCTGTCGAAAGTTGTATACACACTATATGAAAATCGTCCAAAAATTGTTCGGACGAAAATGTTTTCCCGATTTTCCCAATGCTTAAGTGTGTGGACTACATTCGTTTTCTTTATTCAGGCTACAGAAAAATACTTCTTAACACTTCACAGTAACACAGTAAGGCCCCTTTCACACTGGGGTGGGGAGCCGCGGTGACGGTAAACGCGGTGCGTTTTAACCCCCGCGAGCGAGTGTTGTCACTGTAGTACAGGAAGTGTGTTATTGTCAGGATCACCAGGTGAAAAACCAATGCACCAATCCACTGCAGCTGAGGTCTGGTAAACTGCAATAGATTAAAAAAAAATTGTGGGGGGGGGGGGGGGGGGGGGGGGGGTTAAAGCTATGAAATCTGGACCACTGCTTTAGAAAATAGGACACCTTCTAAATAGTAATGTCCTTACAATGGGACAATATCTAATCATAGGCAATGCTTTTTACTTCTATTATACACGTCCGAATATTAGGGATATTAGGACACATTATGTTTTATGTTATATAAAGCATTTTATGTTATTTTTTTATTTTTTTTTACTGCAATTGGTTTTTATTCCATTTTGAGGCTTGTGTTCAGTTTCAGTCCAGCAGATTTCTTTTAACTTCCCCAATTTGCGATTTGCTTGTATAGTACACATTTACTGTAAAAATTTGACCCTCTATTATTACCAGCAATCTAATTATGTACATTAATAGGTATGGACTCCATATTTCCTAACCAGCCACTGCGACGTAATAAGTGCAATTATTAACCTCATTTGAAATACATTTCTTTATGTCTTATTAATGTTCTCAAACATCTAATGCTGACAATTAGCCGAATGCTGAAGCGTGAAGGAGTTACCTCTTATTTTCTATGGCTCATGGGTTAGCAGCTCATCCGAAACTGGTAGCTCTGTGTAATGGAAGTGCCTGGGCAATGTTGCGGAACTTCTAGAAAAAAATGCTTCAATATGAGATATACAGACGTTTAAAAGATGTATTTTATTTAAGTTCAAGTTGAATTACACAGTATTTCTATTTATATATATATATATATATATATACACTATTTTGTTAAAAGTATTGGGACACCTGCCTTTACACGCACATGAACTTTAATGGCATCCCAGTCTTAGTCCATAGGGTTCAATATTGAGTCGGTCCACCCTTTGCAGCTATAACAGCTTCCACTCTTCTGGGAAGGCTGTCCACAAGGATTAGGAGTGTGTCTATTGGAATGTTCGACCATTCTTCCAGAATCGCATTTGTGAGGTCAGGAACTAATGTGGACGAGAAGGCCTGGCTCGCAGTCTCCGCTCTAATTCATCCCAAAGGTGTTCTATCGGATTGAGGTCAACACTATGTGCACGCCAGTCAAGTTCCTCCACCCCAGAGCTTCACATTCATTCACAAACTGAAGCATAGTAAACTATGCTTCAGAAATGAATGGACACAGGAGTGATGGGTACCAATCACTCACTGTGTCTTTTCTGAAAAGGAAGGTGCCGGTAACTTATATATTTACCAGCCCCTTGCCTGTTCTCCATCTTGAAACATCCCCTGCAGCAGCTGGAAGGGTTGGGGGGACCAGGGGATCACACAGGGGCCCAAGGATAGCAGGAGACAAGTAACCTGGATAGGAGGAGCAGCAGGGGCGACATATAAAGGAACCCATCCTCTCCATTTTCCACCTGCAGCCGCTAAATACCGGCGAGAGGGAGAGAAGGAGAAGCAGGCTTCCAGCTGCTGCAGAAGGAAAATGGAGGGCATTGGTTCCTCTATAGGCCTCCCCTGTCGCCCCACCTATCCAAGTGTAGAGCTGAGTGTGACAGGGGAGCTCCCCTGGCCCCCCAAAGCATGGGGCCAGGTTGCAATTGCAACCCTTGCGACCCCTAAAGTTACGCCCCTGCTGGGGGATATAGTTCACATGTACGTATTTAAACTGTGTATGTAGTGGCTTTTCTTGGAGATCATTTTTAAATATTACTTGTGTTAAAAAGTATCCTGTTCTCTTTGTACTGCTTCTTTTGTGTGCAATACCTGGTGATCCTGCCAGTTCCCTTGTTTTCCTATTTCAAACGCTAGGCATAGAAGCACATCCTTCAAAGTGTGGTCAGTTTTCTGGCTGTGCTGGGAGAACAGCCTGCCTGTCCTCCAATGGCCAAGACTTGTGTTGACAAACCCCCCTACACAGCTCTTTAGTGGGAAGGTCAGATTACTGCTGTTTCTCTGACTTCTTCTGACACGTCCCCCTGCAGTCTCCACCCCCACCTCTTATGACACTGAGAACAGACAATATGTGATCAAGAACTGAATGGGCTGTTTTACAAGGTAAAGGGTTACTTTAAATGTGTATTTACAATAACTAGTATACAGTATACCGCAAGGTACCTTGATATTAGACTCTTGTAATCAAGACAGGTAAAGAGAGGGGCAGCACTTTCAGCCATGTGGGCCCTATTGCTTTGCATAGTGGTCATCAGTCTAACAAGGAATGTACCCATACAGGGGCGTGCCTACAGGGGTCACAGGGGTCGCGATTGCAACCCAACCCCATGCTCCAGAGGAACCAATCCCTCCATGCAGCCATTGTGGCAGGAGAGAAATGGATGGACCAGTTCCTCTATATGCCACCCCGTCCTCTCTCCTGGTCCCCCTTTGCTGTCTCCAGGGCCCCTGTGTGCTGTCTACCAGCCCCTCCTCCCAATGCTGCTGGGTTCCCCCCTTCCCTCTCCCACCGGCTGCTGCGGGGATCTATCAATGTCTGTAATGATCACTGACACTGTTTTTTTTTTTCATTCATAGCTGAGGCATAGTAAACTGTGTTTACTATGCTCTAGTTTATGAATGAATGGAAAGCTCTGTACATGGCTATTCCTGTGCATTCATTATGTGCTGCTGAGGCTCTCCTCAATCTCCTTACTCCGTCTCAAATGTGAAACATCAGAGGTTTGTTTCGACCCCTGATATTTCACCAAAGCCCCCCAACGGGGGTCCTACAAATTATTTTAAAAATAAAACAAAATACAATTGTAAAACATAAAAAAATAAAAATAAAATGGTAAGAAATAAAAATAAAAAAATAAAAAAAAAAACTACTGACAACAGTGGCGGAACTACTGGGGTTGCAAAGGTCGCCCTAGCAACCAGACTCTGGCGTTACTCCCCTGTGGGGGTCCCCGAGAGAGCAGAAAGGGGGCCCATTGTGGGACCATAATAAAGGATCCCACAATGGGAGTAAAGAGCCATGGGATCTGTGGGAAGGGCCCTGGCCGGGGAGCTAGGGAGGCCATTCATGGTTTCCTGCACCGGGGCCCTGAAGGTTCTAGTTACGCCTCTGTACCTGTAGGAGGTAAAAACACAGGAATGACCTCATAAATGCTCTGCTTTTCTTTCTTTGTCCACTCAGCAAGTAAGGGGAAGAAGCAAAACTTCCACTCTGTCCCCAGCTCACACATGAGGACACTGGTTGCAGACACTGGCTTCTTCATAGCAAAGCAGTGTTGGACCCAGTGGTGGTTCACTGACTAGGTGAAAAGGGCATCGAGTATAGCCCCTGCCACCGCCAAAAGGCTATACATGCTATTCTCTGTATGCTACAGAAAACTGTCAGACACTCATGACAGTAGATAGTCAGAGGTAGACACGGGCGCCGTCAATAAATTTGTTTTGTTTTGTTCGGTTTCGTATTAAAATGTATTCGTATTTCGTAATTCGTGTCCGAAATTCACCCTACAGGAGATGGAGTAAGTTAGACACTATCCACATGCTGCAGTAGATAGTCAGAAACTGTAGACATGAGACAGAGTTTAAACGAAAATAGTAATATCAAATCACTTGCGGAAAGGGAAAATATAAGGATAAAAAAATTGACGAAATGGGTCGCTGCTGCTCTTAAATGGTCTATAGCACATAGACCATTTAAGAGCAGCAGCGACCCATTTCGTCAATTTTTTTACACCATATGGAATATTATTTATAATGCACAGGAGCTGTGCTTATCCTTATCTAATAAATACTATAAAACTCAATAAATGATTGTCATATATCCAATAAGTGTCAATAAAGTGCAATCAATCTCAAATAAAGTGTATGTAAACCATTAAAATGCATATAAAACATTAAAGTGCATAAAGTCCAGCATATTCCAAAGTGACTGTGCAACTATTTGTATTCTGGTAAGGATGATTTTAAACAAAAGTGTTCCGTGCATCCACAGCTCCTCCACACCAGTCCACCGTCTGTGCCCCATAAGGGTATGCACTCACTCACTAAGGTATGTTGAGGTAACGCCATTAAGGTATTATGAATCCATATATGCACAGGAACTCAGGGAAGAAAAACCATGGAGAACATAATAGTGTAACTCTATTAAAAACCCATAAAAAGCAAAAATATGTATCAACTCACAAAGATAGTGCTTATACCGGCACCTGGAAAATTCTGCCGATTCACAAATGGGTGCACCTCTGCTCTGTTCCTCCCCAAAACCAGCGTGTGTTTCCATAAGCGGATGTCGTGGTAACCGGAGGTCCCTGCCCCTACGCATTTCGTCATATCCAGGAAAACATCAGGAGGCACCTCCTGATGATGTCCTGGATATGATGAAACTCTGTCTCATGTCCTCAGTTTCTGACTATCCACTGCAGCATGCCGATAGTGTCTAATTTTCTCCTGAAGCATGTTCACAGTTTCTTACCCTCTCCTGTAGGGTATGCACCATCTCTGACCATTTCCTGCAGCATGCCTACACTCTCTGACAATCTTTGTGAGTGAATGCACATTTTTACTTTTTATTCGTTTTTAATAGGGATGCACCGATGCCACTTTTTTGACACTGAGTACGAGTACCGATACTTGACATCATGTACTCGCCGATACCAATTACCGATACCTATCGCCCCGAGAAGAGGGGTGGTTTGGGAGGTGGCGGGGGGTTGTTGTTTGGGAGCCGGGTGATGGCAGGGTGGGAGGGGTAAGTGAGGGCAAGGTAGTTGAGTGTGGGGTGAAATAGGGATTTTGGGGTGGGAGAGTTTAGATGGAAAAGGCTGTGATCGCTGAGGGGGGGGGGGGGGGGGGGGGATGGGGTTAGGAAGGTTATTGGGAGACAAGGGGGCAGAGGTGACAGCTGGTAGAGGGAAGGAGGAGACAACAGGCAGAAGTGACTGCAGGCATGGTATAGGAGACAGACTACAGGCATGGTACAGGAGACAGTCAGGGACTAAAGGCATGGTATAGGAGACAGCCAGAGACTGCAGGCATCGTGCAGCAAGGAAACAATGCTTGTGGGCTGTTAGGATGGGCAGGCCTGCACCTAACGATGCCAATGGGAGGAGGAGGCAGGGTAGGCACTGTCTGGAGGGGAGGGCACAGTCCGGTAGGGTGACCACATTTCCAAGCTGCTATTCAGGGACAAACGCCCCCCCTGCACCCACCCAAAAAAGATGGTTTTTGAATTTTGATACTTTTTTTGACACTTTTTGGGACGGAGGGGGACACGGAGGAAGAACGGAGGGGAACATGGAAGAAGAACAGAGGGGGACAGCAGAACGGAGGGGGACACGGAGGAAGAATGGAGGGGGACAGCAGCAGAATGGAGGGGGAAAGCAGCAGAATGGAGGGGGACAGCAGCATAATGGAGGGGGACAACGTGTGAGTGTAACACAGTACAGTACACTAACCTGTCCTGTCTCCTGGAAGTTTGTCAATGTCTGGCACTGACTGCAGGTGGCAAACTTGCGGACCTCATGGGCGGGAGCTTGGAGGAGGACTCGGACGAGGCTCAGGCTGGCTGCTCAGGAGAGAAGTTGAACCGTTACTTCTCTGTGTGCTGCTGGCAAATGGCAATGTGCAGAGAGCGGCTGCTCTGCGGGCATTGGGAGTAGTTGGCGGTGGCCCCGGCCGGGACTGGCACTGACTGGGCACAGACTGGATGATCCTCCTTACCAGCAGTAAGTGAGTGACTGACTGTGGCTCTGTCTGGTCACTGGTGTGTGTCACTCTGTGCTGGCTGGCTGCTCTCTCTCTCGGAGGCGCGCGTGCTGCTCTCAGCCGTAGCGGGTGCGAGTGTACTGCCCACACTGACTGCCCACGTGTCAGCCCTCAGGCCTCAGCTGATGTCACTGGTTGCTAGACGCGGGCGGCCCCTAACTTCCCAGTTCCGGTATCGGAAAATGGCTAGTATCGGCGCCGATATCGATAACGGTATCGGTATCAGTGCATCCCTAGTTTTTAATAAATATAGTTCCGCTATGATGTTCTCCATGTTTTTTTTCCCCTGAGTTCCTGTGGATATATGGATTTATAATCCCTTGATGGCATTACAACGCATATTGGTTAAAGCCTGTTTGACCTACCTTAGTTTATACTCAGTAGATCAACACTAGCGGGTGAGTGCATACCCTGGTGGGAGCACAGATGGTGGATTCGTTTGGAGTAGCTGTGGATGCGGAAGATACAAAAGTGCATTTTAAATACAGCTACAGTATATAGATCAGACCAAAAAGAGGGCAAATGAGGAGGAAAGAGGGACAAAGAGACTTTGTTCCAAGTCAGGGATGGTCCCTCGAAATCAGGGACAGTTGGAGGTTGGAGGGACATTTGGGAGCTATGCGCACAGAGGCTTCGGGGGGCTCTATGGCACATGGGCCATGGCACGTCATCAGGGTGTTGGCTTTTTCTTCCTGGTTCTTGCAGTTGTGCCCCTGATGTGCGCTACCATGCATGTGCTTCATCAGGGGGGCAGACACAAGAACCCAAGAGAGACAACTGATGACATCCTCCATGATGGAGATTTACCAAGAAAATCACAAATTTTGGGGTGTCATCAGAACAGGAATAGAGGGGAAATCTTCCAACACAGAGACCAGTTCTGGTGACAACCAGGGATTTCCTCACTTTGGGGGGATTTCCTCTCACTTCCTACTTTGGCTATGGGACAGGAAGTGAAGGGAAATCTCCCCAAAGGGACACAAATTGCAAAATAAAACGAACAGGTACCCTCTTCCTTATTCTGTTTCAAAAAAAAAAAAATGCCTTTAGTTCTTTACTTTAAGCAAACTAAAAATGTTCTATATTCTTTGGTGACACTGTTGGGGAGATTTGTGCACTGCGTTCTCTGCCCTGCATACCTGCTGTGACCATTATGAGGGGTTCTCAAGATGTACAAAGCCATGCCGGGCTGCACCTGTGACTATAATATAATTTTTTAGTGAATAAACCCTTGAAGAATTGTGCTGTATGTTTTGCTACATAGTGGTCTGGAAAGGTTTTCACCTACCAGCATGTGGGAATTCCTCCACTCCTGAAATATAAATCAGGGGCTAAAAGTGGAACTCCTAAATCATCCCTGAGCAGCGGTGATCCCTATACAACAAAGCCATATAATACAGCCAATGCATTCTGGTAAATAGGGGAAAAAAATGATTTTCTGATATAGGTATCAGGAAGTTCTGTTGATACAAGGGTTTTGTTCCAGAATTCGTATAATTTTAGGCCTTTCATTGCCAAAGTCGCTCGTGCACTTTTTGCGCACATACAGTGCCTTGAAAAAGTATTCATATACCCTTGACATTTTCTACATTTTGTTATGTTACAACCAAAAACATAAATGTATTTTATTGGGATTTTATGTGATAGACCAACACAGAGTGGCACATAATTGTGAAGTGGAAGGAAAATGATAAATGATTTTCAAACTTTTTTACAAATAAATATGTGTATGCTAAATTGTGCCACCTACTCCCTGTTTTATGCCAGAAGGGAAATACTCCTTAAATGGAAGCAGAAAGAGGCACCATCCAAGGACTCATGGCAGAAAATGATTAATGCTGTGCTACCACTTTACCAAATTACCTATGAGAGTAGGAATTGCCCACAGAAGTTCGATAAAGTGTGGTCAAATGGGATCGATGCGTGTGGCTGAACCCAGGCTGGCAGGGGGGAGACATGCGTATGGAGGATGGAATTTCTGACGGAAAATATTTGAGAGCAGGATCTAAAATTTTCCGACAACAAAATCCGATCGGACTTTTTCCGATCGTGTGCAGAAAATTACGACGCACAAAGTGCCACGCATGCTCAGAAGAAATTCGGAGACGAAAGCTATTGACTACTGGCCTCTACGTAGTCCTGTCGTACGTATTGTACGTCACCTCGTTCCGAACGATCGGATTTTCCGACAACTTTGTCCGACCGTGTGTGTGCAACACAAGTTTCGGGCAAAATCCGTCGAAAAAAATCTGATGGATTTTGTGGTCGGAATGTCCGACCGTGTGTACGGGGCATTAGTCTGTAGGGTTCAATAACAGCTTCATCTCTTCTGGGAAGTCTGTCCACAAGGTTGAGCAGTGCAAAGACACATAGGCTAACATAGATGGGTGTTTAGACACTTCAATACTGGGCACTTAAACAACGTCTTGCCCAGACCAATTTTCAGCTTTCAGCGCTGTCGCACTTTGAATGACAATTGCGCGGTCATACAACACTGCACCCAAACTAAATTTTTATCATTTTGTTCCCACAAATAGAGCTTTCTTTTGGTGGTATTTGATCACCTTTGGGATTTTTTTTCCTGCTAAACAAATAAAAAAAAATTTGAAAAAAAATATGTTTATTTTTGTTTCAGTTTCAAAACTTTGTAAATAAGTACGTTTTCTCCTTCACTGATGAGCACTGATGGGGCTGCACTGACAGGCACTAATAAGGCGGCACTGATGGGCACCGATGAGGTGGCACCAATGAAGTGGCACTGATGAGGTGGCATTGATGGGCACTGATATGTGGCACTGATAGGCGGCACTGATGGGCACTGATAGGTGGCGCTAATGGGTGACACAGATGGGCAATGATAGGTGGCACAAATTGGCACTGATAGGTGGCACAAATTGACACTGATAGGTGGCATGGATAGGCTGCATGGATGGGCATGGATAAGCGGTACAGATGGGCATGTATAGGTGGCATGGATGGGCACTGATAGGCAGCATGGATAGGCACTGATAGGCGGCACAGATGGGCACTGATAGGCGGCATTGTTGTGTAATGTATTGTACTAATGGATGCCAATCAGTGCCAAACAATAATGCATGCCAATCAGTGATGCCCATTGTGGGAACTGATTGGCATCCATTGTGGGCACTGATTGGCATCCATTGTGGGCACTGACTGGCATCCTTGGTCTAGGGTGGCATACCTGGTGCTGGGCATCCCTGGTGGTCTGGTGGCGTCCCTGGTGGACCAGTGTGGGCATCCTTGGGGGGGCTGCGCTGATAATCGATCAGCACAGACCCCCCCTGTCAGATAAGCAGCCGATCTGTTCTCCTCTACTCGCGTCTGACAGACGCGAATGAGCAAAAGCCGATCAACGGCTCTTCCTATTTACACTGTGATCAGCCGTGATTGGACAGGGCTGATCACGTGATAAGAGTCTCCGTCGGAGAATCTTTACCGAGATCATAGTTGCGGGGTGTCAGACTGACACACCGCAACAACGATCGCTGCGATGCACGTCTCCGGGGGCGCGCAGCGGCTTAATATTCTGAGGATGTCATATGACGCCCAGTCAGGATATTGAAACCACTTTGCCACAGTCATTCTGCTATATGGCGGGCAAAAGTGGTTAGAGACAGAACAAAAAGTCAAACACCCTTAAATGTGGGTCTTTGACATCCTGTGTTTATTAGCCCTTATGCTCCTCAGCTCCATCTAGTGACCATAATGTGGTATTTTACTACTGCCCATAATAAAACAACAATCGTTCAGGAGGAAAAATAGTCTAAAGAACATGTATATTTTTTGATTATGTATTGTATTAGTTTCTTTTTTGGATCCTTTTTTATTTGTATTTTTTGTCTCCATATATGTACAGTTTTTCTCTACACCCTTGTCTCAGTTTGGACATCCCCTGAAGAAGCATCACAGCGAAACATGTCAGGCTAATGTGCAACCTTTCTTCTCAATCCAACCTGCTTGTTATGACCACCATTTATATGAATCACTGCCTATTTTTGTCCATATGTTTTTTAACATTGAACTTATTAAAATGATATAAAAAAAAATGTAATTTTTATATTATAATCACAATTTTCTCTCATCATTACTTATTCCTACTGCACCGTTAAAATCCCTTTTTTCTCTCCCATTTAACTTATTTTTTCATTGGGATGTGGTGCCAATCACACTGGGTGTTTCACCATTAATTGGACACAACCTATAAAGAACATTTGTTTATGCCCAATTTGGTCAGAATAGCTTGGTCAATTTTTCATAAATAAACCCCTATGTGTCTTTGTGACCGTTACCACTGTAAATAAAAGTAAAGGGGAAACCCAAACTTTTGAGTTGCCACCAGAACAGGAATAGAGGAGAAATCTTCCAATGGAGACACTTTTTCCAGTGACAACTGTCTAAGGCTGGGTTCACACCTATGCGAATTGGATGTGTTTTTTTTTCCACATCTAATTTGCATGGTAGGAGATTTTGACCGTCTCTCTATGGAGCCGGTTCACATATCTCAGCTGCGGCTCCGTTGCGAATTTGCGGTGCGAATTTGCACAAGGGTCCTGTGCATCTTTTGGGTAATTTCAGGTCCGAAATTCGGGCTGAAATCGAGCCTGAAATGGTGAATGGGGACGCACCGGACCCCTGCTGTGAGCCGCATGTGGCAATAGTGTGAACCCAGCCTAATGCCGCGTACACACGGTCGGAATTCTTGTCGGAAAAAGCTCTGATGGTTTTCCCGTCGGAATTCCGATGGAATTTCGCTCAAACAGTGTTGCCTACACACGGTCACACCAAATTCCGATGGTCAATAACACCACGCCTTAAAAAACTTTCGACTGCACTATAAAAGTGAAGTTTAATGCTTCCGAGCAAGCGTCAAATTGTTTCCGAGCATGTGTCAGAATTTTGCGCGTCGGAATTGCATACACACGATCGGAAAATCCGATAGAAAGGTTTTCCGTCGGAAAAATTAAGAACAGGTTCTCAATCCAAAGTCCGTTGGAAATTCCGACAGAAAAAGACCGATGGGCATACACGCGGTCGGAAAATCCGATGAAAAGCTCCCATCAGACTGTTTCCATCGGAAATTCCGACCGTGTGTACGCGGCATTAGAGGGGTTTTTGCACACTGGAGAGATTTCCTTCTTACTTCCTGCTACAGAGAATTAAGGAAAATCCTTCCAGTGCGACACAGGTGTCTAAAAAAACAAAGTGACAGGAGGTTTAACTATTCTCTACTTTATCCAAAGTAAAACATAGCTTTAGATACACTTTAACCGCTTGCCTACGGGGTACTTTTACCCCATTCCTGCCCAGGCCAATTTTCAGCTTTCAACGCTGTCCCACTTTGAATGACAAATGTGTGGTCATGCAACGCTGTGCCCAAATTACATTTTTATTTGTTTTTTTGAGACAGATAGAGCTTTTACTTTTGGTGGTATTTAATCACCACTGGGTTTTTTATTTTTTGCTAAACAAATAAAAAAAGACTGAAAATTTTGGAAATTTTTTTTTTGTTTCTGTTAAAAATGGTTGTAAATAAGTATTTTTTCTTCTTTACTGATGTGCACTGATGAGGCTGCACTTATACTCTACACTCATCAGCTGAACTGATGGGCACTGATAAGGCGGCACTGATGAGAAGGCACTGATAAAGGTTGCACTGATAGGTGGTACTGATGGGTACTGATAGGTGGCACTGATAGGCATCACTGATAGGCGGCACTGATAGGCGGCACTGATTGGCAGCACTGGTGCGCACTGTTGGGGCTGCACTGATTATCAGGACACTGGTGATCAGTGCCCGATTGTCAGTGCAGATGTCCCCTGTGTGGATTTGCCAGTTTTGGCACTCCTCCCCTCATGCCCTGTCAGCGTGAGTGGAGGATTGCCAATAACCAGAAAATCCTGTTTACATCCGTGATCAATAGTAATTGGACACAGCTGATCACGTAGTAAAGAGCTGCCATGATTGGCTCTTTACCCTGATCAGTGATCAACTGTGTCCGAAGGCAGCGTGAGCATGGGAGGAGCATTGGCCGGGAAATTTTTCTAAGTAGATTCCATTGAAAATCTGCAAATCCTAGGTGCAAGCTGTGTGAATCTTGTGTGAAAACATTTATAAACATAAAAGTCTGAGGCTGGGTTCACACCTAATTCGGATGTGGCTCGCAGCAGGGGTTCGATGTGTCCCTGTTCTCCGTTTTGGGGAGGAATCGGGCAAATTTTTGCCTGAATTTGGCCATGAAACAGAGCCAAAGACGCACAGGACTTCTGTGCAAGCCGCTCCGCATGCGGGGAAACTCGCATCCAATTCGCATAGGTGTGAACCCAGCTTCAAAGTCTGACAAGACATAGCTCTTTTGTCACCTCATCCCATGCTCACCTCCAGGACTTCTCCAGAGCCTCTCCCATCCTCAGGAACTACCTGTTATGTATTAGTGCGTTATACTGCTCTCCATCCAGTAGGGGGAGCATTGTAAATATGTTCACTTCTTTATTGTTCTAGTATAGCTATGTATTTTTAGCATCTATGGTTCCTGTTCGTCTGTGTTGGATTAACCACTTGCTTACTGGGCACTTAAACCCCCCTCCTGCCCAGACCAATTTTGAGCTTTTAGCGCTGTCACTCTTTGAATGACAATTGCGTGGTCATACAACAGTGTACCCAGATTAAATTTTTATAATTTTTTTCACACAAATCGAGCTTTCTTTTGGTGGTATTTGATCACTTCTGGGTTTTTTATTTTTTGTTAAAAAAAATGTAAAAACACAGACTTTTAAAAAAAAAAATACAAAACCATTTTATATTTTGTTACAAAATATTGCAAACACGTAATTTTTCTCCTTCATCAATCTACGCTGATGAGGCTGCACTGATGGGCACTGATAGGCTGCACTGATGGGCACCGATAGGCTGCATTGATGGGCACTGATAAGGCAGCACCGATGGGCACTAATAGGTGGTACTGGTGGGCACTGATAGGTGGCATTGGTGGGCACTGATAGGTGCCACTGATGGGTGGCACTGATGGGTGGCACTGAAGGGCACTGATTGGCCCAACTGAAGGGCATTGATAGGTGGCCCTGATAGCTGGCACTGATGGGCACTGATGGGTGACAGTGATGGTCACTGATGGGTGGCAGTAATGGGCACTGATCGGCACTTGTAGGTGACACTGATGAGGCACTGATTGGCACCACTGGTGGGCATTGATAGGTGGTAGACATGTGCGATTTCCGGAAATTCGTACATTCGTAAGGATCCGAAATACAAATTTTTATGCATACGAATTTTGTACGAAATACGAAATTTCGTATACGAACTTTGGATCCAAATTCCGTTACAACAGAATCGGAGAGAATGTTCGTTAATTGCGATTATTCGTTATGATGAAGTTAAAAACCCCAGGAAGTCAGCACAGCGCAGGGATGGTGGGAACCCCTCATAATGATAAATTCATCATAACGAACATTTTAAATTGTTACGAAAAGTTTACGAACCTAACGAAAACTTGTATTTCGTACGAATCCGAATTGAATTTCGGACACGAATTACGAAATATGAATTCATTTTAATAAGGAACGAAACAAAACAAATTTATTAACGGCCCACATGTCAAATAGGTGGCGCTCGTGGGCATTGATAGGTGGAACTGATTGTTGGCACTGTTATGCACTGGTGGGCACTGATTTGTGGCACTGTGGGCACTGGTAGGCGGTACTGGTTGGCACAGATGAGGCGGCTTCACCTCTTCCTCTTCGGGACCGATGTCCCTTGCACAGAAGCCGGTGACCGGCTTTTTTTTTCTCCTTGCGCTGTCAGCGTGTGGAGAAAAAAATAGATTACCGATCTTCTGTTTACATCATGTGATCAGCTGTCATTGGCTGACAGCTGATCACGTGGTAAGGGTGATCAACCCCTTACTCCGATCTGTGATTACCTGAGTTTCATTGACTCAGGTGATCACAGCGCACACCGCGTGCGCCCTGCAGGACTTCTAGCCAAACAGAACTTAACTTTTATTACTGCACAAGACGAAGCACTTGCATATGAGGCTGCATACCTTCATTCAAAAGAAATACAATCTTCCTCCAGTAAAGATAATTCATTGGATATAAATCAAGTGGCAAAGGTAAATGTTAAATCAAAGGACTTTCCACCAAACACTGATGTCGCAGTTCCATTTACAGGGAAGGGTTACAGCTTGCGGCAGGAAACACAGGCGTAATACATGTCATTTTAGAAATGCAGTTTGTCACACGTGCAAACGTAGAGGTCACATACTAACAGTCTGTCAGACTAAAGTTCAGTCTTCAAATGTGAATATAATACCAACGGCAGCACACTCCATTACTGCGCCAATTGTTGTTCCGAATGATGAAACCTCTACAGGTTTTTATACAAATGACTATATGTATAAAGTGCAAAACTCTTCATCAGGACTGAAGATTCACACTGAGACTGTGTTACAACAGTGGTCATCAACCCTGTCCTCAGGGCCCACTAACAGGCCAGGTTTTATGTATTACCTTGGGGAGATGCAGATTAGAATACTGCTATCACTGAGCAAATTCTATCACCTGTGATGTATTTCAGTTATCTAGCAAACCTGGCCTGTTAGTGGGGCCTGAGGACAGGGCTGATGACCACTGTGTTACAAGATATTCCATGCAAAATGGAAGTAGATTCAGGTTGTGCATATTCCCTGGTTTCAGAAGAAGCGTTTACCACATTATGGCCTCACAATGCTCCTTCAATAGCACCCTGTTATATCCAGTTGGTAGACTACAACAAACAAGTTGTGGACGTTGAGGGTGCTTGCTTTGTCCCAGTGAAATATGGAAATTTCAGAGGATGCTTACGCTTAAAGAGGAAGTAAACCCTAATGTAGGGTGACCAGACATCCCGGTTTCCGGGGACAGTCCCCAGATTGAGGACAATGTCCCCGAACCAAGTCTGTCCCCGGTTCTGTCCCCGGATTGGAATTTTAACAGGGGCTGGGGCAATTTCAAAGAGAGCCCGTGCAGAATAAAAAAAATCTAAATTGCACCCCCCTCCTCTGCCGCTCCTACTAGCTTATGGGGGTTTATTTTTTTACATTATTTGTGCCCCTTTCTGATGATCATGTTCTGGTCGGATCGGAGGGAATATTTCTTCAGTTTTGGGCGCATGCTCATTCAGCTCCGCTCGCATGTTCTTCTGCCTTGGCTCAAGTCCCGGCCAGCCGCCTGCCTGTTTATCTCCTCGCCTTCCCTGGGGGAGTGATCTTCCTCTGCTCCCCACCCAGTAGTACCTGGGGCCCGGAGAGTAAAACTTGACAGACTGTGAGGCGGGCGGCGGCAGCGGAGATGGGCAAAAAGTCGCCGATTGCTGCCATAACTAGTAAAAAAAAAAAAATATGTCCCCGGATTTAATTTTAAAAATCTGGTCACCTTACCCTAATGGGTTACTTCCTCTTTGTTTCCCTGCAAAGGTAAAGCATAATGGGCTACTATGCATCGCATAGTAGCCCATTATGTTTCACTTACCTGACACAGGAGCCAGCGATGTCACCGCTGTCCCCTCTTCCACAAAGCGTCCATCTTCCTTCGGGGTATCGCTGCTCCGGCGATGTGAGTGGCCGGAGCAGCGATGACGTCACTCCGGCGCGGAAGCCGTAAGTGAAGACATGTTTGCCTTCACTTGCGGCGTGCCTAGTGCGCCTGCGCCGTTGTCTACGGCATGCATGCGCCGTAGACAGCAGTGCCCGTTTTTTGTAAAATATCTCCTTAATCGTGTAGGTTAAGGAGATATTTCTTGGACCTACAAGTAAGCCTTAATCTAGGCTCACCTGTAGGTCAAAGTGGTCTGTAAGGGTTTACAACCACTTTAATAATTACTAAGGGACAAAGAGCAAGTTTGCTGGATAGAGAGTGGATTGAACCCCTTGGAATTTCATTATCAGGAGTTCATAATGTATCTCCAGTTACACTACAGAAGGTGATAGAGGACTTTAGTGCAGTTTTTGAAGAAGACCTTGGCATGTATAAAGGCCCTCCTGTTTCTTTCAATTTAGACCCTACAGTAACCCCAATTCATATGAAACTGCACAAAGTTCCGTTGGCTCTCAGACCAAAAATTGATGCTGAGATTGCACGTTTTGTGGGGGAAGGTATACTTGAACCTGTAACACACCCTAGGTAGTGTACCCCAATAGTTCCAGTATTGAAGCCAGATGGTGACGTTAGAATTTGTGCTGACTATAAATGTACAATCAGCAAAGCACTGCAGGAAGAACCCTATCAAATTCCAGCTGTACATGAAATTCTGACTACGTTAGCAAAAGGGAAGGTATTTGCCAAACTGGATTTGGCAGAAGCTTACCAACAATTACCTATGGATGACGACGCTGCAGATGCACAAACAATACATAACACTCTCCTACTTTGTCCACTTTCAGACAGTCCCTGAAAACTCATGTCTTCAGAGAGGCCCATCTGGCCCCCACCTAACAACTGTACATTTACTTTCTCCATCAGCCCATCCCCCACAGCTATTACCTTTTGTATCTCTTGACCCTCCCTTCTAGATCGTAAGCTCTAATGAGCAGGGCCCTCTGCTTCCTCCTGTATTGAATTCTATTGTAACTGTACTGTCTGCCCTGATAAAGCACTGTGCAAACTGTCGGCACCCAATAAATCCTCTATTATAATAATAATAATAATAATATTTCATAAAAGTCATTGCGTCAAGATTGTGCTTCTTATGTACACACGATCGCACATTCCGACAACAAAATCTACACATCACTCACTACAGATCACAGGGTGCCCTGGCGGGGCCTGTAGATTACGCATGTGTGTGCAGACTAAACCCCTGTTTTTTAATGCATACTGTTAAGCCCCATACACACGGTCGGATTTTCCCATGGATTCTGTCCTATCGGACAATGTTGTCGGAAATTCCGACCGTGTGTATGCACCATCGGACAGTTTCCATCGGATTGTCCGACGGACAAAGTTCTATCTCCTGCTCTATAAATATTCCGACAACAAAGTCCGATCACACCAATTCCGATCGTGTGTAGCGAATTCCGACGGACAAAGTGCCACGCATGCTCAGATCACATTACAAGACCAAAGCTATTGGCTACTAGCCTCTACGTAGTCCCGTCGTAGGCAACAAACGTCACCACGTTCAGAATGATCGGATTTTCCGACAACTTTGTCCGACCGTGTGTATGCAACACCAGTGTCGGACTAAATCCGTCGGACCAAATCCGATGGATTTGGTGGTCGGATTTTCCGACCGTGTGTATGGGGCTTTAGACAGGTTCATTTGGTTGTCCGCGGGCTGGTGGGGGGGGGGGGGGGGGGGTGGGGGGGGGGGGGTGGGGGGGGGGGGGGGGGGGGGGGGGGGGGGGGGGGGGGGGGGGGTGTTGGGGGGGGGGGGGGGGGGGGGGGGGGGGGGGGGGGGGGGGGGGGGGTGGGGGGGGGGGGGGGGGGGGGGGGGGGGGGGGGGGGTTGGGGGGGGGGGGGGTGGGTGGGGGGGGGGGGGGGGGGTGGGGGGGGGGGGGGGGGGGGGGGGGGGGGGGGGGTGGTTGGGGGGGGGGGGGGGGGGGGGGGGGGGGTGGGGGGGGGGGGGGGGGGGGGGGGGGGGGGGGGTTGGGGGGGGGGGGTGGGGGGGGGGGGGGGGGGGGGGGTGGGGGGGGGGGGGGTGGGGGGGGGGGGGGGGGGGGGGGGGGGGGGGGGTTGTGGGGGGGGGGGGGGGGGTTGGGGGTTGGGGGGGGGTGGGGGGGGGGGGGGGGGGGGGGGGGGGGGGGGGGGGGGGGGGGGGGGGTGGGGGGGGGGGGGGGGGGGGGGGGTGTGGTGGGGGGTGGGTGGGTGGGGGGGGGGGGGGGGGGGGGGGGGGGGGGGGGGGGGGGGGGTGGGGGGGTTGGGGGGGGGGGGGTGGGGGGGGGGGGGGGGTGGGGGGGGGGGGGTGGGTGGGTGGGGGGGGGGGGGGGGGGGGGGGGGGGGTGGGGGGGTGGGTGGGTTGGGGGGGGTGGGGGGGGGGGGGGGGGGGGGGAAAATCTTTTATTGTATTTTATTTTTTTTTTTTATAATATTATATTTTTATTTTTATTTTTTAAATGATATGTATATTTAATATTTTTGTTGTTATTATTATTTTATTTTGTTATTGGATTTTTTTGATTTTTATTAATTTTATTTTATTTTTTTATTATTTATTGGTATTTTTTTTTTTTTTTTTTTAATTTATTTTATATTGTGTTATTATTTTTTTTATTTTTTATTTTTTGATTATATTATTTATTATTTTTTTTTTTTTTATTTATATTATATATATGTTACATATATTTGTATTTTTAGATGTTTATTTATTTATTTTTATTTGGCGTTTTATTTTATTATTTTTTTATTTTTTTTTTGAAAATCCGACCGTGTGTACGCTCCATCAGACAATTAAAATGGGGGGTATGTGGCGCTAAACCCCAATAAATAACAATAGAATAGCCTAAGGGACGTGATCCCTAGTGATGGGTAACCTTAAATCAGACAATTGTTGTCGAAATTTTCCACAGACAAATGTTGGATGGCAGGTTTTAAAATTTTCCGCGGGCAAATGTCTGTTGTCGGATTTTCTTATCGTGTGTACACAAGTCCGTCGGACAAAAGTCCAAAGTACAAACAAGCATGCTCAGAAGCAAGGCTGAGCCAGAAGCGGTCGGTCTTGTAAACTTGCGTTCGTAATGGAGAATTAACATTTGTGACGTGGCAAATTATGAAATCTCGAAATACAGAGCACAATTCTCTACTTCTTTAATGGGATAATAATGAAGCTGCTTTGCTCGTGATACTGATGGAGATATTACAAACACATTTTCAAAGGCTTTTTTTTCTAGTGATATGAAGAATAATATTATTATGCTTTTTTTTTTTTTTTGGGCAAGTTACCACAACACCATTATCCTGTAGTTTTTAACATCAAAGATACAACTATGTTGGTGTCCCTTGTCAAGTTTTACATTGTATTTTTTTAATGTAACTGCCTACTCCCAAACTGTCATCTGAAGTAAAACACATAGCCAAGTATTATTCTACACTCTTTTTTTTATTGTGCATTAAAAAAAGAAAACAAATAAAATTAGACATGCTATCTGCCAATAGAACTTAACCAAAAGGTGCAGTCTATGGATCCAAAAATATAGAAAGTATAACAAATCAAATCATTATTATTAAACCAAAAAATAAAATAAAAGCCTTATGCATGTGTCCTGCTTCTTAATATAGGGGGTCAACAATGCCAAGATTTGGTGAAAGCAGGGGTCTGTCATCTGGAGATAATTCAGAAAATCATCTGGATTATTCTCCTGGAGCTCCCACAGCAAAAGCATATGACATAATTGGTCATGATTAATAAAGCAACCAATTTCTGGTCCAAGAACTCCTCCTCCTCCTCCTCCTCCTCCTCCTGTACTGGACTTGGGTCAAAGCAATAACTCCAAGGCCAATAATAAATAACACGTTATCTCCTCCGATTCCGCAACATGTCTGGTTCACGAATGGCCGTTCAGAAACGAACTGAAAAGCATGAAATAAAAAGTGCAAACTGAAAAGCGCTAAATGAAAACCGTGAAATGAAAAGCATGAATCAACACTCGCCAAACTCCTACTAACACAAAATTAGCAGAAGGAGCCCAAAGGGTGGCGCTAAAGAGCTGAAAAACCACGTAGTATGCCACTACATTCATGTTTGCTGGCCGACAATTCCTTGCCGTTTGTATGCAAGAGAAAATCCAGGCACACGCCTTCGGACAAAAGTCCAAGGTTTTGTCTGCGGAAAATCCGATCGTGTGCACGAGGCTTAAGTGAGCTTGAAGTTTTCCTTGGATTTATCCTTGGCTTTTTTTTTAACATGTGTTGCCTTCCAATGCTGCTTGCTGCAATGGCCAGTTATAGGAGGGGGGTCAGTGGCTTTCTTTTTTGTTTCCAGGAAACAAGCACACTAATGGCACAGGTGTGTGCTGGCCTTTTAGCAGAGACAGAGTAAAAGGTCAGTGCCCCACCCTCCAAAGGGGGTCATTGTGTGAAAGGAGCAGTGAGAGTTGCACGTCTGCACCATACTGTCCAGGTCAGGTCAGACAGAGGCACGAGCCTGTGAGAGATGTGGCAGCTAGGAGCTGCAGGATAGGAAGCCAAGCTGACAGGTACAGCGCGTGGTGCATGAGCACTGGGACTGTGTGTTTGATGCTCAGGAGGACTGAAGCCTGAGCCGCAGGGCTGATAAAGAGCTAGGAGGCCGAATTCTATGTTGTTCATTGATGGTGAGAACCCCTTGCTCATCCTATAAGCAGGGCAGGAGGAGCCACAGATCGGAATGGAATGGACTGATAACTGCCTCTGCCTGGCAAAGGTAGGAGTCCCGTGCGGGGGATGCAGAGCTTGGAATGGGTAAGACCCCTTTCACACTGCACCGCCAATAGCGTCGGCGGTAAAACGCTGCTATTTTTAGCAGCGTTTTACCATCAGATTTGCGGCGCATTTCGGCCACTAGCGGGGCGCTGTTACTCCCCGCTGGTGGCCGAGAAAGGGTAAAAAACCCCCGCAAAACGCTGCAATAGCGGCGTTTTGCCGGTGGTATTACAGCGCTGCCCCATTGATTTCAATGGGGAGCAGCGCTCCAAAGAAGTTGCTGGCAGGACTTTTCCTGACGTCCTGCCAGCGCACCGCTGCAGTGTGAACGCCCTGGGGCTTTCACACTGCAGACAATGGTGCAGCTGTTTAAGGGCGGATTGCAGGCGCTATTTCTAACGCTATAGCGCCTGCAATACGCCCATGGTGTGAAAGGGGTCTAAGTGTGATGTTAGAGAGGAAAGGGGGGGCACTGTGAAGGAGGAAGCTGTGATTGCTAAGGGCACTGTAATATAAAGGGGACTGCACTGTAAAGGGGGTTGTGGTGTGAAGGGGGCTGAGGACAGACTCCATGAATACCCCCCCAACCAAATCCCCCCCCCCCAGTCCCTGGGAAAATTGGCTGACATGAAACCAGTCCCCGGTCGCAAAAAGGTTAGGGACCTCTGAGCTAAACAATCCCCAACTTGTCACAGTATGCTGTGTGAATGGGAAAGATACTGTGTAGTGAGGTTTTCTCAAATTTGACCAAAAAAGCGGAAATGCCCTTTAAGTAGTCATTTACAAATTAGCAGTGTTTTATTTATTTATTTTTTAATTAATGCAGAACTTCACCCTAAAGGGGAAGTTCTGCTTTATGTTCTCCTCTCCCTCCTCCTCTTTTTTTAGGAACTTTTTTTGGGAGGGGGAGCCAGTACTTTTTTTTTTTTTTTAGTTTTGGTAGGTACTGGCTAGATCCCCAGGTGAAAACACAGGGGAAAATGCCAATGAAAATAAAACGAATGCAGCCACCACATCTAATGATAGGTAAGCTGCAATATATGACATTTTTGGTTTTCGGTTTAATACTGCTTAAGTCAAACTCCAGCTCACACTTTATAAGCAGTTACAGCAAACATTTTTTTACTTTTGGGATAAAGGTTTTAGATAAATAAAATCTGATCATTGTAGGCACCAGAGGCGGCCCGTTCATTAACCACTTCAATACAGGGTATTTATACACCCTTCCAAGACCAATTTTTAGCTTTCAGCGCTCTCACACTTTGAATGCCAATTACTCAGTCATGCAACACTGTACCCAAACAAAATTTTTATAATATTTTTCATACAACTATAGCTTTCTTTTGGTGGTATTTAATCACCACTGGGTTTTTATTTTTTTGTGACATAAGTGAAAAAAAGAGCGAAAAAAAATAAATATTTTTTTTGTTTCTATGATAAAATTTTGCAAGTCATTTTTGTTCATAAATTTGGGCCAAAATTTATACTGCTACATCTCTTTGGTAAAAATAACCCAAATTAGTGGATATTATTTAGTCTCTTTGAAAGTTATAGTGTCTACAAACTATGGTGCAAATCATCAATCACTGAAAATTGATAACATCTGATCACACCTGATGCACTGACAGACTATCTCATTTCTTGAGTCTCTGAAATGTCAGGAAAGTACAAATACCCCCCAAATTACCCCTTTTTGAAAAGTAGACAGTCCAAGGTATTTAGTAAGAGGCATAGTGAGTTTTTTGAAGTTGTAATTTTTTCCCACAATTCTTGGGAAATAGAAGAATTTATTTATTTATTTTTTTACAAAATTGTCAAAATCACAAACACATATGCATACTTCCAATTACACCCCAAAATACATTCTGCAACTCCTCCCGAGTATAAGGCGATACCACATGTGTGGGACTTTTACACAGCCTGGCCACACAGAGAGGTCCAATATGCAGGGAGCACCATCAGGGGTTCTAGGAGCATAAATGACACCTCTAATTTCCTAATGACCTATTACATTTGTGAAGACCCTGGAGCACCAGGACAATGGAATTACCCAAAAAATTACCCCATTTTGGAAAGCAAACACCCCAACGTCTATTCTATAAAGCATAATGAGTCTTTTGAACCGTTTATTTTTTTCCACAAGTCTTCGGAAAACGTGGAAAGAAAATTAAAACATATTTTTTTTACACAAAGTGGTCAGTTTATAAGATATTTCTAACTCAAAGCATGTACATAGCAAAAATGACACCCCAAAATACATTCTGCTACTCATCTTGAGTACGGCGAAACCACATGTGTGTGACTTTTACACAGCCTGGCCACATACAAAGGCCCAACATGCAGGGAGCACCGTCAGGCGTTCTAGGAGCATAAATTACACATCTAATTTCCTAACGACCTATTACAGTTGTGAAGGCCCTGGAGCACCAGGACAATGGAATTACCCACAAAATGACCCAATTTTAGAAAACAAACACCTCAAAGTATAATCCCCAAAGTCCACTTCTGTTTATCATATATAATCAATATGCATATTATGCTCCAATTTTCATCCGTGCTTTATAACAGGAACTTTTCACCACTTAATGTGCCACCACCACCTTCTAAAATGGGCACTCATCAAAGCCTTGAAAAAGTTTTGCTTTTGGTTCATATAGGGTTAACCACTCCACTATCCTGGCGTTCCTCCAGCTAGTTAACCACTATTTGCTCCTCATATCTCCTTGTCAGTGTTGGTATCTCATAACAATTAAACATCCATCATTGCGCAATACGTTTATATAAAATTTATTTTGACCAATAAGTTAATATCCAGAATGTGTAAAATGTACACTCACATGCAGCGCTGGCTCCTGACGAGCAGGCGCTATTATTTTTCAAAAATTAAGTTGTCTGAGGCCAACTTAATTTCTCTAAATTACTGGCTAATCTCTAAATTACTGCTTTCTGTGCCAGTCCAGCTGGGTTGCACTGGGTTCTCCTTGACCGTAGGTGTCGCTGTCACCGCCGGCAAGAATAGAGACACAGTCTAGATGGATGCATTGAATACCATTTATCTCTCGGAACCAGCCCAGTGGGAGTGTTTTTCTGCTGTGAATTCTGGGGGGGGGGGGGGGGGTTTAAGGTACCGACGCCATTTTGGAGGGGGGGTTTATTTTCTGTCTTTTTGGTTCTGGTGGTCCTCCTGACCCTGTCCCATGGCCCTCCTGGCCTGGGGTGCGGGACTATGCATCCTGTGTCTCGGGGCTGGCTGGCGCAACTGAGCAACTGAGAGGATAGGCCCAAGTGGATGTTGGAGTCTATTGATCCAGGGATGGTCCAGTGCCATCTCATCTGAAGGGAGAGGCCCAGCAACTGGAGGATTCAGGGGAGGACTCTTTCAGGAGAAGACCGTGTGCAAGGCTGGTTTCTCTGGAGGAGCCTGGAGACTTAGTTGAAGGATGCAACCCGGATCACATTACCTACAGTATCGCTGGTTCGGCTGAAAGAGACTGGTATTGTATGGAATTATTCTTCAAACTCTCAGTAACGCTAAAGCTTAAATTCACACGTCTGTGGCAGAGACTCTGTTAAATACCCCACCGGCTGCTAGGTCCAGTGAGAGGGACTTATCTGGTGGTGGCTGGATCTAGAGGAACTATCAAGAGGAACTATTGTCTTCTAGATCACTAAAGAGAACTTGAACCCTCAATACAATGTGCCTGAACTTACTCCTATCCCTCTGCCCTTTATTGAGAGACTTTATCTTTGTTCTAAATAAATAACACAAAAGAGGATTCAGTGTCAGTTTCAACACTCTTTGGGCCACTTTCCACGGGACCCCCAAGACGAAGCTACAAGCAGATGAGGTAACGGTAAGCCCAAATAAAACAAGCAGCTCCTTCGGGGGTCAGTGCTACACACAATTTAAGGTGCCTTAGGACCGGTGCCCTGCCGAAAATGGTCCCCCGGCGGATAATGACCCCTCCTGTACTGCGCAGGCAGTAGCACAAGCATCGGGAGCGTGCTGCAGCGTCTGGCACAATGCCATCGTCATTGCGCAGGCGCCGTGTACAGCTTACTCACAGCTGATCATGTTTGGCTATTTTCGGCAGCTCCGTTGTAGTTCTTACTGCTCAAGCGCTGCGCCTGAGCAGTACAGGGGGGGTCATTATCCTCCGGGGGGGGGGGGCCCTTTCTCGGCAGAACACCGGCACTTATGCCCTGTACACACGATAGGATTTTCTAACAACAAAATCCATGGGATTTTTTCCGATGGATGTTGGCTCAAACTTGTCTTGCATACACACGGTCACACAAAGTTGGTTGGAAATTCCGAACGTCAAGAACGTGGTGATGTACAACACGTACGACGAGCCGAGAAAAATGAAGTTCAACAGCCAGTGCTGCTCTTCTGCTTGATTCCGAGCATGCGTGGCACTTTGTGCGTCGGAATTGTGTACACACGATCGGAATTTCCGACAACGGACTTTGTTGTCGGAAAATTTGAGAACCAGCTCTCAAATTTTGTGTGACAGAAATTTCTATGGAAAATGTGTGATGTAGCCTACACACGGTCAGAATTTCCGACAACAATGTCCTATCACACATTTTCAATCGGAAAATCCTATCGTGTGTACAGGGCATAAGTCTTTCCAGCGATTTGTTTTAAAGTTTCACTACGCCATTTCGTTCCTGGAGTTCGGCATGCATTCCAGGCTTCGATCTGATGCGGGTTAGTGACAGGAAGTGACGCACCCCCGATCACCCAGAAGCCTCTACGCGTTTCGCATACATGCGTCATCATTATAATAAATTATAATAAATGCTTGCTTTTGGGTTTAACACCATTTTTAAGGACTGACGTTTCTATTCATTGAGGGCAAAAAAAACGCGCTAACCCTAACATGCACACGCAGTCAAACAATTTGAGTAAGAAATAAAACCTATTCATTCTAGGTGGCAGCACACAATTTGCAGGAAGGAGAGGGGTGGATAGCGACACCAATGACATCATCTCTATGAGAAATTATTATTTAAATGTGACCAAAAAAAACAGCACTTACTTTTGGACATTGGAGAAGCCATTCTGAGCGCACGCCATGGCAGGATCCCCCCCTCCCGAGCGCGAGCGGCGATTACAGGGTTAACGATGGATTGCGGAGTGACAGGTGCAGTACATAAATCCATAGACACTTTTTTCTTCTATACTGTGTGATGACAGGGAGGGCATTTCGAAAACAGAGACTAAATGAAAAGCTGACATAGCTTTTTAGATTATATCTCTCTTTTTTTCTCCTTTCTGTATAGGCTTTTCTTTTACAGCACAGTCAGATCTCTAAATACCCCGGCACTCTGCATTGTCTGATCACCATTTGGTTTAGCCTGAGAAAGCCTGAGAAAGGTTCCTTAGGAAAGATGCACTATTTAACGGAATTCAATCTGTCCCAACAGATTTGAATCACTAACATAAATGTATGAATGTAGATTATATCTCTGTAATGAGGCCTGAATCATTCTCAGTTACTTCAAAGGCTTGAAACTTAACCTCCCTTTTTAGCAGCGATAATCAGGGCTTAATGGGTTCCTTTATTAATTGTTTCACTGGTAGGTTTGGAAGAGACAAGCCGCAGTGCAGGTCTCACAGTCAAGGTAGAACCACCATCGTCTATTGCCTCTCTATCTTCACACATGCCGGAAAATCCCTTCGTATTCCGAGGAAAAAAATCGGACTTCACAGGACGCCGCGATGACAGTCGGAGCTCGTTTTCCAGGGACGGTCAATGGCCTTTTATAGTCTGACCTTAGAAATGCCATAGCTCCCAACTGTCCCTGATTTCTAGGGACTGTCCCTGATTTGGAGCAATGTCCCTCTGTCCCTGATTGCTCCTCATTTGTCCCTCATTTTGGTCTTATCTATATAGTTGTATATAAAATGCACTTTTTATCTATCAAAAAGTGTTTCCCAGAGCTAAACCTTTCATCTGATTTCTAAATTGCTGCATTTGTACATTCCAAAAGCCAATATAAAGGAATAGTAGTGGTAAAAAAGCACTTGTGGGATTAACCAATCCTTGTTTTTTTGTACAATTCACCTTTAAGGGGGCGTGGCAAGGGGTGTGTCCTATGCCTGCATACTTTTGCTGATAGGTGTCCTTCATTCTCATTTTAAAAATTTGAGAGGTATGGGATGAGCTGTTATATTTTTCAGGTGTACTGTCCAAATAGGTATTTAGGGCTCATTTAGACAAGCTGTGGCCTGCTGAAGAGTGATCCCACAGTGGATCAGGTGAGTTATACTGCGGCAGGTTGGCTCCCCTGGGCGAATCGCCGCCATGGTACGTCAGCCGCTTTAGGAGCTTTAGCGGGCACGCACCTGCCAGCCACCCGCAATTGCTCCTGACAGAGACAGAACGGAGATCTGCCAATGTAAACAGACAGGGGAGGAGAGACAGACCTGCTGTTCCTAAAGATTAGGAACAGCGATCAGTCTCCTCCTCCAGGCAGTCCCATCCCCCCACAGTTAGAACACACATGAGGGAACGCAGTTAACCCCTTGATCGCCCCCTAGTGTTAATCCCTTCCCTGCCAGTGACATTTATACAGTAATCAGTGGCTATTTTTAGCTCTGATCGCTGTATAAATGTCACTGGTCCCAAAAAAGTGTCAAAAGTGTCCGACCTGCCCGCTGCAATGTCACAGTCCCGCAAAAAATCGCTGATCGCTGTCAATACTAGTAAAAAAAAAAAAAAGTATAATAAAAATGCCAAAAATCTATACCCTATATTGTAGACACTATAACTGCGATTTTTATTTTTTTTTACCAAAAATATGCAGAAGAATATATCAGCCTAAACTGATGAAGACTTTTTTTTTTTTTATTGGGATATTTATTATAGCAAAAAATAAAAAATATTGTTTTTTTTTTTTTCAAAATTGTCGCTCTTTTTTTGTTTATAGCGAAAAACGCAGAGGTAATCAAATACTATCAAAAGAAAACTCTATTAGTGGGGAAAAAAGGATATCAATTTTGTTTGGTTACAACGTTGCACGACCGCGCAATTGTCAGTGCCGTATCGCAAAAAATGACCTGGTCATTCGGGGGGGCAAATCCTTCCGGTCCTTAAGTGGTTAAAAAACGTTGCTTCTATAGGAGTTTTGTGTTCTGCCTGTAAAAGCAATTGAATGTTATTCTAGGTGTCCATGTACATTACTACGATTAGAGGCATATTTTGAGCTCAATGTTTAGAGGCAGGAAAAAAAAACCCTTCTGGTTCACGTCTCTGATTTGAGCTTACTGGCAGAAAAAACTTAAAACTCTTCTAAACTCGTCTATAGTTTGTACAAAAAATGCTCTATATGAGCGTTTTCTACTCCCAGGAGAACAGACATTTTTTTTAAGCCCAGTGTACATGGAGCCTAAAAGGAACCGGCAGTGAAACCTTGCAGTTTTACAGCCGGCTCTGTACTGCGCATGCGCGAAGAGCGCTGCGCTTTGTGAATGGCCTGGCGCGGGGGGGAAGGAGGAGGGGGCCTATCTTCCGGGTGGCTTTGCTGTGGCAAAGTCACCTGGAAGTGGAAGTGGCTGCCCATGAACACCAGGTACACGCCCCCCCCTCGCACCCGAAAGGTGCCAAATGTGGCAGTGGAGGAGGGAGGAAGCAAACAAGCGAAGGAAAGTCAGGAAAGCTTTTGAATTAATATGCCATCTGTAGGGAAACTTGTATCACCTCCAAATCTCCACCTGTGCTCACCAGGATCTCCCATCTAATACCATAATACAATGAGATGTTCAACCGTAATATAAAAAAAGAAACGGGAAGGCCCACATAGTGTAAAACTGTATATGAAATGTATTATTAAAATGAATGACTAGCCACTCACAATAGTAAAAACAACAGGTGCTTAGCAGTAAAATCTGTCCCTGGTTACAGTGTGCGTGGTGAGATCATAAATCTAAGCTCGGTTCTACGCGTTTTGTCACATCTAAAAAACATCGGGCGAATGCAACATCGGGGGCGAATGCAACAGCAGGGATCATTTTTGCCGTGTTGGGACGCAAAGCACTGCAGCTGCAGCATGTGCAAACCTCCGTCTGCTGCCAGGAATTCAGTCACTTTGTAAAAAGTGAAGGTACACTGTGAGTTAGGTCCAAGGAGCTGCATGACACCTCTTGGGCTTATCCCTTTTATTTACATTTGACAGATTTATTGCTCTCCCAGGACACTCCAGGATCTGAGAAGAGAGAAGCACACAGCAGCTATGCCTGCCCCTCCACTCTACTGCCCATTCACAGAAGCCTTTGTATTTTGTAAATGTGTTCACATAATATCAAGGCTTCTGTGAATAGGCAGGAGGAGGGGAGGGGGTGAGCATAGCAGCTGCAGTGACTCTTCTGTTCAAGATGCGGAGCTTAGAAGGATCAGCAATGCTCTCCTAGAATTACAGCTATAACTGTCTTCCAGGAGTTCAGTATAGCTGTCAGATATAAATGATAGAGCTAAGGCCTGTAGATAAAAACAAACCGAGTAGCTTTGATAATGCCCTTGCTATAGGTGTAGGCCATTATTCCATCCTGCCTTGTTGCTAGGATGTTGCTAAGAGGCTCCCAGTTGTTGCTGTTCACCTTCACTATCACCGAGGTGTGCTTTTTCTCTGATTCAAACTCCCTCACATGCACTCTCTCTCCCCTAATGCAGTAACTCTGAGCTTAGCGTTTGAGAGCTCACTCCTGCACAGGTTAACTTTAACCACTGGCTGCCCAAACCAATTCTGACACTTCATGCATACATGTGACTTTTTTTTTTTTACTAGAGAAGTACTTTAGGCTGGGTTCACGCTGTCGGCAGGAGTCTGGTGCGTCCCTGTTCTCCGTTTCAGGGATGAATCAGGCCTGAATTTTCGGCTGAATTCAGACCTGAAATGACGCACAGGACCCCATGTGCAATGCACTCCGCAGCCGCCCCAGAGATGTGTGAACCGGCTCATTGAGAGCCGGTCACAGTCTCCTGTCATGCGAATTTGATAGACATGTGCACTGCTGAAAAATGTGTTCGTTTTCGTTTCATTTGTTATTTTTTTTTGTTTTTTGGGTCATTCGTTATGATTTAAATTTGAAAATTAGGATATTTGGAAATTCGAAAATAATAGCGAAAATTTGAAAGAACTAAAATCCCCAAATTTGAAAGGAAATTCCAATACCTATAATTTATTAGTTAGTTATTATTAGTTACGGTAGTTAGTTAGTTGTTATTTCAAATTTTCAAATTTGGGGGTTTCTTTGATTTTCACATTTTCGAATTTTCGAATTTCTGAAATTTTGAATTTCTGAATTTTTGCTTTCAGAAAAATTTGTTAAACGGCTTTTCGTTAATTTGAATATTTCCGAATTAACAAATTTGTTGAATTTCGTCTAAAAACGAATTTGGAATGAAACGAATTGCACATGTCTATGCGGGGAAACCCACATCCAATTTGCACTAAAGTGAACCTGACCTTAAACCTTCAAACAATATATATATATTCTGAAAGCAAAGGCCCAAGAGAAAAAAAAAAATGGTAGTTGTTGCATAAACATGATACATGCACATATCACACGATATATGCACAGCGGTTAATAGAATACAAGTTTTCAGGAAAAAATACACTTTTATGAATTTTAGTGCACACAAACACATTATACTGTAATACCCAATGTTTTGATAAAATAAAAAAATGAGTAAATAGATACCTAACATGTCACATTTCAAAATTGCGCACGCTCGTGGAATTGCGACAAACTACAGTGCCTAAAAATCTCCAAAAGAAACGCTTTAAAAGCTTTTACAGGTTACCAGTTTAGAGTTTTTTTTTTTTAAACGTTATACTATAGATCTAGGTTTAGTATAGTTTAGTATGTTTACTATTGATCTATGTTTGTCCCAAACATGTTTGAATTCATTTCCCATTGACCAACTCACTTCCTATGCTGGATATCTATTCCAAGCATCCACTACTCTTTGGCCTCTTGCACACGATACTCCTGTTTGCACATCTACTTTTCAGCCTTTCTTTTTAAATGTATTTTCGTGTATATGCGTTTGCGCAATTTTTCGCGCATATGCGTTCGCGCATGCGAGGAAGCTTGTTCTCGCGTTGACAATGTCAGTCGACAAATCTGTGCGAAATTACTGACCAAAAATACTGATTTTTCTAAAAAAAAAAAAAATTACAGAAGGAAACAAGGCGCCTATTTACACGCCTGTGTGCATAGGCATATTACAATTAATGGGCTGTATTTTAACTCAGTAAAAAAATAAGCTGTACTGAGCTTTTTCAAGCTGCAGTGTGCAAGAGGTCTTTCAGTTAAATAACACTTTCTAAGATTAGTTTTGAACTTTCCTCTTGCTAGTTAGAGGTCATGTCCGTGTGTTCTTGATCTTTGTTTCAGAACCTCCATTGAGAGTTTCTTGAGGTGGGGTACAGAGACACAAGAATTAAAGCCCAGATCCGGCAAACTTGAAAATGATCCCTTGCAGTGGGGCTGCACCGGAGGTGCAAAGGTTAATTGCTCATTCCAACTTACAGATCATCCACGACGCTCCCCCAT
Source organism: Lithobates sylvaticus (assembly GCA_028564925.1). Taxonomy (NCBI): domain Eukaryota; kingdom Metazoa; phylum Chordata; class Amphibia; order Anura; family Ranidae; genus Lithobates; species Lithobates sylvaticus. The sequence continues at coordinate 84,113,455 of CM053026.1, forward strand.
GCTCTGGTAGTGGACTGTTCCATGGCGTCATCACATCCATTGCAGGGCTAAGGTCCCGCCATTGGTTTTGATGGCATCAGGATCTTAGAATGCCCGAGCATGGGGGAAGGAGGCACTGCCAGAAATGGCAGAAAAAGCAGCACAGAGGATTGGTAAGTAGATAACTAGCCCCCTAGATTAACCCTTGCAGTTTGGGAGCAGCCCTACTGCCAGGGATAATTGGTAGATTTCCTGGAGTTGGGGTTTAAGACATCTTTACATACACAGAGGCATTTGAGCTTCCTAAAAAATAATAATATATAATAACAGAATACTGATATTATTTTATAATAATAAAGCACAAAATAATAAAATAATAAAACATAATAAAATATAATAATATATAACAGAATACTAATATGATTTTATAATAATAAAGCACAAAATAATAAAATATAGCAATACATAATAACATAATATTATTTTATAATAATAAAACACAAAATAATAAAACATAATAAAATATAATAAATAATAACAGAATACTAATATTATTTTATAATAATAATAAAGCACAAAATAATAAAATAATAAAACATAATAAAATATAATGATATATAATAACAGAATACGAATATTAGTTTATAATAAGCACAAAATAATAAAATAATACATAATAAAATATAACAATATATAATAACATAATATTTTATAATAATAAAACACAAAATGATAAAATAATAAAACATAATAAAATATAATAAATAATAACAGAATACTAATATTATTTTATAATAATAAAACACAAAATAATAAAATAATAAACTATAACAATATAAAATAACATATTATTATTTTATAATAATAAAACACAAAATAATAAAATAATAAAACATATAAAATATAATAAATAATAACAGAATACGAATATTAGTTTATATTAAGCACACAATAATAAAACATAATAAAACATAAATATATAATAACATAATATTATTTTATAATAATAATACACAAAATAATAAAATAATAAATTATAATAAAATATAAAATAAAAAAATAAATAAAAATATGTCTATCATAAATACGTAAAACGTGTTGAAATAGGTTACTGCAGTAATTGAAATCAAAGGGCTTCCTACACGCAAAAACATCCCAAAAATCAGACTTGTCACAAAAAATTTTTCAAAAGGAATCGCACTACAAGGCATCTATGCATGTACTATGGTAAGACTTGTCTTAATGGCTGCTAATTGTTACAGCAGAGTCAGCCTTGCATCACCAGTGGCTGGTATTCTATTGCAAGGATGTAGCCGTCTTCAACATTACACACAGTGAGTCAGGACTTCTCCTGGGGGTTAAGTGATAGCAGACTGTATTAGTGAATAGAAGTCCAAGCTGGGACCCGTAACAGGTATAGTGAGTCTGGAAGAGATGCTATTGTTATAGATATGCTGTAGATGAGCATACTATTATGCCACTAGGTGGTGCTGTTTTTCAAATGGAATCATACTGTAGACATTGAAAGCACAAGTTCGATTCTGTTACTGTGCCCATCGAAACATCATTCATAGAAATGATACAGAGAGAGCAATAGGCCATAAGAAGAGATTTCTCCTCTATTCCTGTTTTGGTGAGGACTTAAAACCTGGGATTTTATTTCACTTTAATGGTCAGCAGTACAAATTAGAGTTGTCCCGATACCACTTTTTTAAGACAGAGTACAAGTACCAATACTTTTTTTCAAGTACTCACCGATACCAATTACCGATATTTTTTTTTTATGTCATGTGACAGTTTTCAAAGCACAATACAGACCAGCACTGATGGCTGGCACTGATAGGTGGTACTGATGGGTACTGATAGGTGGTACTGACTGATGGGCACTGATGGATGGCACTGACTGATGGGCACTGATAGGTGGCACTGACTGATGGGTACTGATTGGCACTGACTGATGGCTGGCACTGATAGATGGCACTGACTGATGGGCACTGATAGGTGGCACTAACAAGTTGCTGGCACTGATAGATGGCACTAATAGGTGGCACTGATGGGCACTGAAGGGCAGGCACTGAAATGCAGCAATAAATTACATGAGATGAGAGGAAAGGATTTATTTTTCAATACTATGTTGCCTGCGATGCCCATCTTGGTACACCTGGCACTCTGCAGCAGTAAGCAGCAACGGACATCTTGTTACAGATGCTAACTTCAGCTGCAGTGAGTGGCGATCACCATCACCCAGTGAATTACCTTGTCTGATGTTGGGATCTCAGCTCACTTCCGTTGCGTGCAGGTGCACCGGTGTGTGTGGGAGAGGGACGGTGGCTCCAGAGTTGACATCCAACAGGGATGAGGACTACAGAGCGTAAAAGAAGCGCACCAAGCTATTTATGCTATTTCCCTCAGGGTCCTGTTTGTATTCACATACTACCATTAACGCCCCTCGGAAAATTCACCAACCCATTAACCACTTGAGTGCCAGCCTGTATTACTCCTTTATTCCCAGGCCATTTTCAGTTTTCAGTGCTTTGAGAGTTTGACTGACAATTACTGGGTCATGCAACCCTGTACCCAAATTAATTTGATATCATTACTTTAGAGACAGAGCTTTCTTTTGGTGGTATTTAAAGCTGAAGTCTAGGTGTGGATGTTTTTACATAGTAACATTGATCCAGCTTGGATGAATGTAAGTATGTATGTGCCATAGGGAAATGATCCCTGTGGTAGGTGGAAATCACTGTGATAGGTACCGCTACTACAGTCCACATAAAAAGAACTCACCATGCTCAATCTGGCTGGACATGATATCTGTGTGCAGTAGGTGGTGCTGTGGTAAGGGCTCCCGTATTCCCTATATATCCGACTGAAAAGTAAATACCGACACTTGTCCTTGGGCTTGTAAATCTTCTTTAGTAGACACCCGGGTAAAAGTCACAGATGCATCAGTGACTTTTACCCAGGTGTCTAATAAAGAAGATTTACAAGCCCAATTAAGAGTGCCGGTGTTGACTTTTCACTGCTACTACACTGATTGCTGCTAGCTACTGGGTCCCATGCCGAGCAGCTGCCCTGCTGCTTAGTGGACACAGGAGGTTGTTCTTTCAAGGCGCCATTCAGGGAGCACTTCGCATTTTCTCAATGAATGCAAAGAATTCTCTCATTGGATGAGGTGGAGAGGCAGGGTGATGAAGTCATTATCTCCACCTTGTCCAGCTAGAGTTTGCCTTGCATTCATTGAGAAATGCAAAGTGTTCTCTGAATGGCACCTGTGTCGAGTGAGCAACCTCCTGTGTTCACAAAACAGCAGGACAGCCTTTTGGCATGGAACCTGGCAGTTCCTACTACATTAATTTCCAGCTACCACAGGGATCGGCCAGGTATGGCACATGCATACTTACATTGCTTGACATTGGACCAATGTAACTATGCAAAAATAGCCATACCTAAACTTCAGCTTTAAGTGTAACTAGAGGCAAAACCTTTTTTTCCGTCTTGGATAGAGTAAGGGAGAGTTATAATCCCTGGCTGGGTTTTTTCCCCCTTCCGTGTCCCATTGTGGAGATTTTCCTTCACTTCCTGCCCTGTAGCTAAAACAGGAAGTGAGAAGAAATCCCTACAAAGAGAGAAAACCAGGGTCATCAGAACTAGTGTCCCCATTGGAAGATTTCCCCTCTATTAGTGTTCTGATGTCAACCCAAAATGTGGAATTTTTCTTAGGGTGCATCTCCCTAGCAAGAGCACAGACAGCAATACAAACTGACAGTGTCTCTTCCAGACCTTAACCTGTATTTTTTAGCTGCCCAATTATCCTACTACTGTTGTATCTTCAAGTACTTCTCCCTTGGTTATCCACCCTTTCCAGATTTTATTGAGAGATATACGTGGGAGGGGAATACCATCATTGTAAAGTTTGAGAACTAGCTGTACGTAAGACCAATACTCCACCTATTCATGCCCATACACCCCTTTGAGGTCATTCCTGCCCACCGGAACTGCTTGCTGTGACAGATTTTGGGTTGTGGGTTGCTAGAGGGGTTATATACAGTATATTTCACATGTATTTTCCAGTAGAGGTATTAAATTATTTCAAGATCTTAAGACTGAATTTGAGTTACTGATCGCCATGTTTTTGAGTTACCTCCAGCTTCGCAATGATCTACACTCAATTTTGGAATTCCGTCCCCAGTCTTCTGCTCCCTATACCAGAAGTGCATTTGTCCACAAAATTTGGTGGAGAGGGGATTATGGTGTGGGGTTGTTTTTCAGGAGTTGGGCTTGGCCCCATAGTTCTAGCGTAGGAAACTCTTAAGGTGTCAGCATACCAAGACATTTTGGACAATTTCATGCCCCCAACTTTCTGGGAACAGTTTGGGGATGGCCCTTTCTTATTCCAACATGACCAGTGCACAAAGCAAGGTCCATAAAGACATGGATGAGTGAGTTTGGGGTGGAGGAACTTGACTGGCCTGCACAGAGTCCTGAACTCAATCTGATAGAACACCTTTGGGATGCATTAGAGTGGAGTCTGCGAGCCAGGCCTTATTGTACAACATCAGTACCTGACCTCACAAATGCACTTCTGGAAGAATGGTCAAACTTTCCCATACACACACTCCTAAACCTCGTGGACAGCCTTCCCAAAAGAGTTGAAGCTGTTATAGCTGCAAAGGGTGGGCCAACTCAATATTGAACCCTACAGACTAAGACTGGGATGCCATTAAAGTTACTGTGTGTGTAAAGGCAGGCATCCCAATACTTTTGGTAATATAGTGTGTGTACTGTATGCATGTATGTAAGTATATATAACGGAAAATTTATTATCAAATACTTACCGTATTTTTCCTTTCCTGATGGACTCCATGGCAGTCTATGGCAGTCTACGTGTGGGTTACCCCCGCCTCCTCTCCAATGCTCTCCGCCTGCTCCCCATTCCCAAAAATTTGAGCTCACAGCCAGATACTGTGTCCTGTAACTAGCCAATTCTTGACCAATGGGTGGGAACTCTGTCTGCCACGGAGTCCATCAGGAAAGGAAAATTAAGGTATTTGATAATATATTTTCAGTTTTCCTGACAGACTCCATGGCAGTCTACATGTGGGAAATAACTAGCCAAACCACACGGGTGGGTAACAAAAAGAAATTTAATTTGCCCCGTCAACCAACAGGATTCTTAAACCAAAGTTCACAGAAGATAGAGAAGCAGGTTTTATGCAATAATGTGACATAAATGTATTAATGGAGCCCCACAAGGCCGCTTTGCAGATGACATCTGGAGCCACAAAACCACCATACCCCTGGTGGAATGTGCCATCTGGAGGAGCCAAGCCCTATAAGCCTGCTGGATGGATTGGATGCAGGCCACAATCATTCTGGTCGAAGCACGCTTCCCTTTGTTATCTCCGGAGTGCAGGATAAACAGGTAGTCAGAACGTCTAAAGGAGGAAGTAACTTGCAGGTATTCCTTCAGTATTTCCCCTACATCCAGAGGGTGAGTTTCAGTGGACCCTGGGGTCCTGAATGTAGGTAGGACAATTTCTCAGTTCTCATGGAACACTGAAGTAACTTTTGGGTTTGAGCAGACCATAGGGATCAGGACCACCCGGTCCGGGAAGAAAGTCAGGAATGGTTCTTCATGATCCAAGGACCTGATCTCAGAAACCCTTTTGGCCGACGTGATGGCTACTAGGAAGGCGACTTTTGCAAAAAGGTCTTTGATAGAAAGCGGAGCGGATCCCGCAGTACTGAGTCCAGCCAGTGAGTCAAGAGAAAAGGGAAGATCCCATTTGGGGGAATCTTGGCCTTCTTTGGGGCCTGAGTCTTTGCGCATTCGCAGAAGCTCATTGTGGCCGCGACCAGGAAGAAAGACGGCACTTTGAAACGCAGAAGCGCTCCAGGCACCATTAGAGGCCAGAACAGAGCCAGGGGAAGGAAAGGGGAAAGAGGGAGTTCTGGATGCATAAACAAGCAAACACAAACACTGCCATGGAGATATACTGAAGAGTGAAGACTCCCGAGGTTGCCAGCCGCGCTCAATGTCTCCTCCTGGGCATATGCAGGATGCCCCCCACCACTGGGGCATACATGCCTGAAGCCGCTCACCCGCCCGTGGCTGGGCCCTAGGCTCTCCACACCGATCTGTTGATATGCCTGACATCGGCCCACTCAGGGCTCATTCATCCGGTTTGGACATGAGGAAACGTAAGTGCATACAGTTAGGGCTCTTTCGCACGGACGGACCATATGTCCGTTTTTCATCCATCCGTTTTCGGATGAAAAACGGACAAACATGTATCCCTATGGGATAGCGGGTGTCAGCGGATGAGCATCCGCTGACACCCGCTCTCGTCCGTGCCCGCTATGCTCCGCTTCTACAGACGGAGGAAAACCCAATTTTTTCATCCGTCTGCAGAGCGGATCAGATGACGACGGACTCTGCGGTCCGTCGTCACCCGATCTCCCATAGGGGAGAGCGGCGCTCTGACAGGTCGGTCCCTGCACGGAGTGCAGAGACGGACCTGTCATCTTCCTGCTCAGCGGAGATCACTCCGGCGATCCCCGCTGAGCAAGCGGCTATCCACGGGGCGGATCTGCACTGATCCGCCCCGTGTGAAAGAGCCCTAAGTTGTGGGTCCAAAGAGGACAAAAAAGGAACGCAGTATCTGGCTGTGAGCTCAAATTTATGGGAATGGGTCCTATAGCATTGGAGAGGAGGCGGGGTTAACCCACACGTAGACTGCCATGGAGTCTGTCAGGAAATTATATATATATATATATATATATATATATATATATATATATATATATCTAAAAAAAAAATTAAGATTTTATACATGATATTTAACCATTGGAAAGCTTTACTCTATTGTGAATTTGATAGGTGCTTCTAGAGTCCTGATTTACAATCTGATGTACAATTGACACGTATACATTTTTTAGCATACTTTTAGTATTTTCCTTTTCTCACGTAACTTCCAGTTCCATTGTGTACTTATCCTTGTAAAGAAGCCTCTAGTTTTCTCATGTTCATTGGAGCAAGGTGTAACATCTCCAGACTTTTCTTACACTGCACATGGTCACACATTGTAATTAGTGTCATCTCTGACATACCAGTTTCACCGCTCTACGTTGTGCTGGAGAAATAAGGAAAAACTCTACCATCCATTAGGTCTAGACTTTTTTTTTCCAAGCAGCTTCCTCAGTAGTCTTTGATCTTCAAATGTCAATACATTTAAAATGATAAAAAACGACCTCTTGGCCTCTTTAATGTGTTTTTCTTTTCAAAAGCAGGACCATGTACCCGGAATAGCATCTATGTTTACATAACCGACCATCTACTTGGCGGTTATTTATTGACTGTCACCAAAACCAACACAACAGCTGTTTTACCTGTTGTGCACACCCTGCAAAGTTGAAAGAGGGTGGAGGATGCAGGCATTTGAATATAATGCTGCAGACAAATGACTTGGAATGCTTTGCTTTTTCCATCAATTACAGGTGTAGAAGCTTGTAAGATGGGCCCAATGACATAGTGATGTCACTATAATTTGTAATGACACAGTTGTGTATAGATATTTGATGAAGTAAAGGAGGTAAAATAATACCAACAACATAATGAAGTGAAGACTTTTGTTAATTGACTGTTTTATTAAAGGCCAATGGGGGGTCCTCCTGCATCAGCGAAAAAACACTTATCGAAAAATACTTTTGACTATAGGAAAAGACATAATTAACTATCTAGTGGGCAAAGATAATAATAAATAAGTGAAGACATCCAAAAATGAAATAATCATATAAAATTTGCAATAGTTAAAGTGTTAGGCCCCTTTCACACGGGCAGACCGTATGTCCGTATTTCATCCTTTCCGTTTTCGGATGAAATACAGACATACATGCATCCCTATGGGATAGCGGGTGTCAGCGGATGAACATCCGCTGACACCCGATATCGTCCGTCTCCGCTGTGGTTCGATTCTGCAGACGGAGGAAAACCCAATTTTTCCATCCATCTGCAGAGCGGATCAGATGAACACGGACAGACAGTCCGTGTTCATCCAATTCCCCCATAGAGGAAAGCGGAGATCTGACAGGGCGGTCCCTGCACAGTGTGCAGGGACTGCCCTGTCATCCGCCGGCTCAGCGGGGATCAGCGGAGCGATCCCCGCTGAGCAGCGGATCTTTACGGGGCGGATCATTACGGATCCGCCCCGTGTAAAAGAGCCCTTACTAAACCCACAACAGTTAAAACAGTCTGTATATGCAGCACAGCATGCTTGTTATACTCACTGTGGAACTTAAGGGGTTAATCCTCTGCATTGTGTAAAAAGGCCGTTTTATCCTTTATGCACAGACCTTTCCCCTCCTGCACTGTCTATCTGGGGAAATCCAGCTAACACAGGCAGAGTAGCCGACCTGCACATGCTCAGTTGTGTCTTTTATGCTGGAGAGAACATTTACTTGATCTCAGAGATAGCCAGGTCACATGATATTGACATCACACATGTGGGCATGTATATAGGCTGCAGTGGAAATCTCCTCCTTTCTGAACTCTCAGCACTGGAGAAACTGTGCAGTTTATCATGTAACCGTTGTATATAGATCATCCAAAAAAGGTATATAGTGGCAGCATTTTAACCACTTCACTAACCGCATATAGTCATATGACATCCACAGATGGGATCTCCAATCCTGGGTGGGCATCATATGACGTCCTCGGCTTCCCGGCCGTCAATGGCTGCTGTGTTGCTCGGGTCCCGGTGTGCGTGTTGGGCGGCCGCGATGTCTGCCGGGCACCCACGATTGCCCGTAAACACACAGATCCAAGTCCTGTCAGGGGAGAGGAGACCGATGGTGTGTTCCCAGAACAGAGGAACACTGATTGGTCTCCTCCCCTTGTGAGATTCCCTGCCCCCTACAGTTAGAATCACTCCCCTAGGAAAAATATTAACCCCTCGATCACCCCCTAGTGTTAACCCCTTCCCTGCCAGTCACATTTACACAGTAATCAGTGCAATTCTATAGCACTAATCTCTGTATAAATGTGAATGGTCCCAAAAATGTGTCAAAAGTGTCCAATATATCTGCTTCAATATTGCAGTCACGAAAAAAGTCACAAAAAATAAAAATGCCATAAATCTATCCCCTATTTTGTAGACGCTATAACTTTTGCGCAAACAAATCAATATACGCTTATTGCCTTTTTTTTTTTTTGTTTTTTTTTTTACCAAAAATATGTAGAAGAATACGTATCGGTCTAAACTGAGGAAAATGTTTTTATTTTATTTTTTTAATTGGGAAATTTATTATAGCAAAAGTAAAAAATATTGTGTTTTTTTCAAAACTGTAGCTCTTCTTTTGTTTATAGCGCAAAAAATTAAAACCGCAGAGGTGATCAAATACCACCAAAAGAAAGCTCTATTTGTGGGGAAAAAAACATAAAAATTTCATTTGTATATAGTGTTGCATGACCACGCAATTGTCATTCAAAATGCAACAGCGCTGAAAACTAAAAATTGATCTGGGAAGGAAGGGGGTGAAAATGCCCTGTATTGAAGTGGTTAATGTAAAAAGAAGATTTATAAGCTGTGGGCACTGTGGGGAGTGGATGAACTATTTTCATATTACTGGGTTTAGTAACACTTTAAGTGTTGCCATAGGATAACAATCCTTTGCAACATCTTATAATCTCACTAGACAGGCTACACCCGGTAATAAAAAACGGCTACTATTCATTGCACTCAATGCACTGTAACTTCTGAAAGAAGAACTGAACTCTGGATGATGTCAGAGGGCAAAAGACTAGTCACAAGCGGATCTTTCCTCATTACTGCCCTACCATGACTTGCTTGGCATTGTATTTCTGTTAGGAGGTGGCCATCTTGGTAGAAGCAGGGTTTTGCTTCCTCAGAGCCTCCAATAAGGAGAACAATAAGCAGCACAGTAGTGACATCACCAAATCTCTTGAGACCAGCAGTCAAGGCAGCAGTGCCTTAGATCTCATGTTACAGATATACAGCGGCGAGACTCTAGGCACATTCACATATCAGGAATTTCACTGATTATTTTTGGGCGGAATTCCAGACAAAATGTAAATGTTCAGGGTACAGCTTAGGCCACTATTAACATGTCTAAACATAGTGAATCTTCACTTTTTGAATTCAGTTCCTCAGAGAAGTATAGCATGTTTTTCAATAATTTTGAATATCATTTTTTATATTTTTACACACTTGCGCTTTCATATCTTTGTTATATTAAACCCAGAGGTTCATAGATTGGCCAGTAGAGTAAACTCTAATGCCACGTACACAATGTCGGAATTCTCATCGGAAAAAGCTCTGATGGTTTTCCCGTCGGAATTCCGACGGAATTCCGCTCAAGCTGTGTTGCCTACACACGGTCACACCAAATTCTGACGGTCTATAACACCACGGCATACAACACGTTCGACTGCACTATAAAAGGGAAGTTTAATGCTTCTGAGCATGCGTCGAATAGTTTCCGAGCATGCGTCGGAATTTTGCGTGTCGGAATTGCATACACACGATCGGAAAATCCGATAGAAAGGTTTTCCGTCGGAAAAATTAAGAACAGGTTCTCAATCCAAAGTCTGTCGGAAATTCCGACAGAAAAAGACAGATGGGCATACACACGGTTGGAAAATCCGATGAAAAGCCCCCATCGGACTGTTTCCATCGGAAATTCTGACCGTGTGTACGCGGCATTAGTGTTTCATTTCTATCGGTCTGCTTAACAGAATTTCCAGTCTAAATGCATAGCTTGTGAAAAGTGTGGGATTCACCAATTACCTATACTACTTATCAGTTTGTAGCTGTGATCTGTGCAATCCCCATCACTGTGAAGTTTCTGGTAAGACTAAATACACACTAACTGTAGTTATATTTAAAGGAATAGCAGAATAACACCTTCCATTAAACCCCAGAAGCAGTGGATATTTACATCAGCCTCTTTCAGGCTCAGCTCATTCTCAATGGAGAAGGCAGGAATCATAGTACATAGTCAAGTCCTTTAAAAGGATTCTAAAGGAAATATATATATTTTTTTTAACATGTTATACTTACACTTTTCCATGACTAAGCTCTGAGGGGCAGAGCGAAATGTGTTGGGGGCATGGCCTGGTTGAAGTCCAGGCCATGATTGCCACTCACACACTGATCCCAGGGACAACATGGATGTGCAGCTATAGGGATTCCCCCTTTGTCTTGAGTCACAGCAGGAGCTAGGACGAGCTCCATCCCACACCAGCACTCCCAGTGGTGGATGCTTGAGGATCTACACACCCTGCTTTAGAGAGTCTGGGCGGCACACCGAGTTGTATTAGGTTGCATGTTATACTTACTTGCTCTGTGTAATGGTTTTGCACAGAGCAGCCTCGATCCTCTTCTTTTTGGGTCCCCTGCCGGAGGTCCTGACTCCTCCACCCTCTGCCGAGTGCCCCCAATTGCAAGCCTGTTGCTGTGGGGGCATTCAAGTAGGCTCGCTCCCAAGCTGTGCTCTGTTTTGTCAGTGGCTCCCTCCCCCCCCCACACTCTCTCCTCATTGGCTCACTGACTGTAATTGACAGCAGGAGCCAATGGCTCCCACTATTGTGTTAGCCAATGAGGAGAGCAGCTGCTCTCAATCAAGATGGGGCTCGGGTAAGTATACAGAGGGGCTGGGGGGAGAGGAGCTGCACCCAGTTGGTTTTTTACTTTAATGCATAGAATGCATTAAGGTAAAAAACCTTAAGTCTTTAGAACCACTTTAAGATGGACATACACAATAAATTTAATAACACCTATACAGTGGAACCTATTTGCATAGGTTGTTTAGGAAAGCCCTTATACTAGACGTTTTATATGACCAAACGTTTGTGGACACCTGACCATTACACCTATATTATACAGTATGTTCAAAAGTATGTGACCCAACTCTTTAAATAATTGAGTTCAGGTATTTCCAATAAAGGTTACTGTTATGCTACAGTATACAAAGACATATTACACAATTGTGCACTTCCAACACAACTATGCTCCTGTGCACAAGGCCTGGTTCATCATGACATGGTTTGATGTGGAGGAACTTGAGTGGCCTGGCCACCTGAACCCTTGGGGATGAAATAGAACTGACTTTGACCTTACAAAAGCTATTTTGGCTGAACAAGCACAAAATTCCATAGACACACTCCAACATCGTATGAAAAGCCTTCCTAGGAAAGTGAGAATGTATATACTAATGCCCATGGTTTTGGAATGGATTGCCCAACAAGGTGTGATTGTCAGGTGTCCATAAATGTTTGGCTATATAGTGCCTTTTTTTATTTTTTTAGGTTTTTACCTTTAGTATCACTTTAACAATTGTCAGAAAAGTCAGAATTCCTTACTGCAATTGTTTTAGGTCAGAGACTTTGAAAACATTGAAACCAAAGCATCAACATGCCGCCCGGGGAACTAACATGATAAAAGAAGTAGTCAGCAGTGGCAAAGCCAACACTATTCCCATGACAAAGTCACTTTAAAACCTCTAATGCCGCGTACACACGGTCGAAATTCTCGTTGGAAAAAGCTCTGATGGTTTTCCCGTCGGAATTCCGACGGAATTTCGCTCAAACTGTCTTGCCTACACACGGTCACACCAAATTCCGACGGTCAGTAACACAGCGGCATAAAACACGTTCAACATCACTATAAAAGGGAAGTTTAATGCTTCCGAGCATGCGTCAAATTGTTTCCGAGCATGCGTCGGAATTTTGCGTGTCGGAATTGCATACACACGATCGGAAAATCCGATAGAAAGGTTTTCCGTCGGAAAAATTGAGAACAGGTTCTCAATCCAAAGTCCGTCGGAAACTCCGACAGAAAAAGACCGATGGGCATACACACAGTAGGAAAATCCGATGAAAAGCTCCCATCGGACTGTTTCCATCGGAAATTCTGACCGTGTGTACGCGGCATAACTCATGTATGTATGATGTTTGATTATCCAAATATTTGTCATTTCCTGTTTCTCTTTTCTTATCTGTTCTTTCTTTTATTTTTTCTTTAGTTTGTTTATTTGAATGTATTTTATCTTTGCATTTTCTATGGTGCTCATTCAATAGCATAACTATTTATTGTATATAGTGAAATTGTCCCCTGAAGTCTATTTTGTTTCTCTGCTTACAAAGCGTTTTTTAGGATTTCCATGATGAATTGTAGTCCACAGGGGGTGGACAGCTGATTAGTCCTGTGTCTTTCCTGGTCTGGATAAAGATAAAGACAAGTTCACCTCTTTGATTTACTGCACATGAGCTGACATGGTGACTCTCCAGGTCCTGACACTTAGTTAAGCCCCAATAAAAGCTGAGTGGAGCCACACATTTTCAGGCAAGATTGACAGAAGACAGAGGCTGAGACGCTAGTCATGGCATCAGAGACTGGTGGCATTGCCTTAAAGTGTGTGTTAACTCTTACAATGAACTGTTTTTTTATTTGCTCCCTTTTGGTCACTTAAAAATACCAGTTAAAACATCTTGTTACATCTGCTTTATAAGTGTAAAACAATCTCATCAGCAATGAAGAGCTGTCTGTGCTCAAGGAGACTTTATGGTCCTTCTAGTTCTTAGCATGAACTACAAGTCAAGTAATGCTTCTGCTTTACAGATGAAGACAAATGGGAGCAGTTGAGTAGTTTACCAAAAGAAAAATGGGCAGAGCTGACACCACTCAGTCCACATGTGTTTGTACGATTTGCATAGGGAATGTCCCAGATAGCAAGGATAACTCACCACAAATTTGTGGCAGTGTTGAACTGTAAGTTCTAGTTGACCCTTTTCGAATTTGTAGCAAATTGTAGCAAGAGCAAAGTTGTAGTGGTGAGTCTCCAGCAAGAGCTCTGCAAATCTACAGCAGGGATCAAAGATGAAAATTCAGCCACAGTGACCCCTGTGGTGGGATGACTATGGCACAACATAACTGAACCAGAACGTGCAGCAGACTTCTTTGCAAAGAAAGTTGATCTGGAGTCATGCAATGCAGACTTGCTGCAATTGTGCAACAAACTTATGAAGCCTGGCAAGTCTAACAATAGCTTAGCAAGTCATTTTCAAACTTTCAGCTCAATTTCTTGCTATCTGGGGTTTGATGGACATTCATTATAGTGTCAACCTTGTCCCCCGTTGTCTATCACATGAAATAGTTAGCTATTAATACATAACATTATTGTTACAAACAAGGTACATAATACAGATAAGATATATATCTCATGTTATCATGGCAATGTGTCTATAAAAACATTTCAGACATTTTTTACTTGTATTGTGTTTTACTTCTATTATTGTTGCTGTATGAGTCCTCTCTGCAAATTTGGCAAACTAGACAAATATAGTAGAGCTGGAAAAAGTCTGTTCTATTTTTGGTCCTTTCACAAAGGAAGCCAGAGGACCCACCTACAAGCAGCCCCCAACCCCTAGGGCTCACCTACAAGAGGCCCCGAGCGCCCACCTACAAGGAGACATGGTGCCATATGGAAGAGTACACAGTGGTGCAGGCACGATGCTTTGCATCACGGTGTGACAATTTTACGTTACAGACAAAGTTTGACAGGCAGTATGCCTCCCAAATGCCTGAAAACCTTCTTTCACTATCCTATACAAAAGTGATCCGCCACAGATCGCTTTACATGAGTGGGGGAGTAAACACTACCCATAATGGGAAAGGAGTCTGTCTGTGGATTTGTCAGGAACATGTTTTCCGACATGAAAGTGGAAGAGTGTTTGAGGAACAGAAATGGTCTGATTATGGCTCAATTTATTTCAAAGAATACTCTTGTGCATTACTTTTGTGTCAATCGGGTATGAGCTTTGAATTCTGGTTGTCCATGAGTTTGACCAGAGGCCAAGATGTTTCCTGAATGGGAGAATAAAATGGGCATATCTGCAGCCAGAAGTCATTAATTTTATGCCATACTATGTATCCTGTACTCATTCACGTAGGGGGAGGCCGGAGTGGTTGTAAGTGGTTGTAAACCCTTACATAAATCAAGTAAAGTGACTAGCCTCAGATAATACAAAGAGATGAAACAACTCCTCCTACATAAGTTGTACCTGTTTATTTACAATCTGTCCCGTACAGCCTTCTACAACACACATATCAATGGCTTTTTCTCAGCAGAAGAAAGCAAGGGGTGGGGATCTGACATCACACACACTGCAGAGCTAGAGCACAGAGCTGAGCGTAATCTGAAAGCTGATTGGAGAAACAGGGAAACATAGAGCTGAGTCTATGAGTCACCTGTTGTGTACTGGAGGGGAGGCCAGCCATCTACCAGGAGGTTGAGGTGTCGGCTTCATCTATTAGGAGTGACTCATGCTGATAGCAGAGAGAGGAGAGGTCAGAGAGGAACCAGACTCAGTGCTTATGTATATAAAATACTAAAGCGCTGATATGTAGAAATATAAAAATATATAAAACCAGAGTTATAAATAGATAAGATGGCTAAATGATGTGCTGCACCATTAAAAGGTTAAAAAATCACTTGAGAAAGTCACGTGACCTGTGACGCAACGCGCCGGGAAGGAGGAGCCTGAGTGACGCCGTGCTGGGACACGGACAGAGCAAGCAGGAGAAGGGCTAACAGCCCTAATGAAGGAGCCTGACCTACTGCATTTTTTGCGCCTTACACATCTGGGTACATGTGAGTGCAGGCAAACACTTGTAGGCATTTATTTATTTAACATAAATGCTGCGCAATGTTTTGTGTTATTTCTCTTTTCTCTTTCATATAAATACCGGAGCAAGACAGCAACTAAACCCTTGAAGAGAAAGCAATCAGCTAAGTGATAAAGGAAATTATACCAGTCACTTTCTATTAACACCCATACACTTACAATCTCAATATCGGACGATTTTAACGATTTTGGCTATTATATGCTTATCTATATCTATTTGCTAGTGGATTGATGCATCAGCTATTAGCCGCTCATTAGAGTTAATTATCCTAGCATTACAGATTGGTAAATATATTGATTAGATAAAGCATTGGATTAGGATTATTTATTGGCATTTATCTCACATTGTTTTGGAGCATTTATTTATTTATTTATTTATATTTATTCACATGAACACGGTATTCTTTGAATATTTATTCATTCACATTTATTTCTTTTTTGTGGAATGTCTGTTATTCAGTTTTTGCATCTTGGGCAGCTGAATTATTATTGAGTATTACGCAGTACACGTAATTTCAGTTATTATTTTAATCATCACGGATTTGGTATTTATTATATGTTTGAAGTCTATTAGTTTGTGGATTGTATTATCATACACAGAATATTTTAACATTTTAACATTCACAGTGGCACGGAATTTTATTTATTTATTTATCACGGATTTGTACAACATTTATTACTCATTTGAGATCAAATAGATCAAGGTTGATCTGCGCACTATTTTTTACTTTCATAGTATACCTTTTATAAGACTCAGTGCTTAGGATTCAGGTTAGTACACATTATAGTGGAATATGCTTTGTTCATTTTGTTCGTTTACAACCACTTTAAGGATTCCAATAAGTCACCCCCACATCCACCTGAATAAGGCCGTGACCATATATGGTCAATGACATCACCTGGAATACCCCTTGCCTTGTAGGCAAGCAGGTGGGGGTCAGAACTGTCATTCAGTGCCAAGTTTTTTTTTTTTTTTATGTGACCTTTGCTGTAGTAAAGGTGTGCATCTTACAGGTGTGCAAATTCAGGTGTTGGTTTACAACATCCAACAAGCATGTTTTTTTAAGGAAATTTTGCATTTTTAATGTTGCCCTTTAAGCCTTATTAAAATACTCCCTTGCCAGTTAAAAAGACGTTACTGCCGAGAATACTTTATTTCTAAATGTCCCTGCCTATTCCAGTTTCTCGATCTGTGCTAGCACGCTTTCAAGCAAGACTTATCCGATATGTCTGGGGCAATAAGGGGCACGATTTTCAAAGAAAATTCTATCTCTCCCTAAGATTCAGAGGGGCTGGGGCTGCCTGATCTGTTTCGTTACTATCATCTAACACAGCTCTCAATGGTATATTCTCAATACGCCAAACCAGACTGGGTATATATGGAGAGGGCGGCAACTCCAGGCTTTACATTTGACTACCTTTTTAGGAGCCCTCCTAAGCGATGACCCCCATCTTGCCACCTATCTTTTCACACTCTTTAGCATTGTGGGAAAGGCTTCGCTCCACCTGTGATTTAGTTGCTTATTTTAGTCCATTAGCGCATTTATTTAAGAATCCGAATTTCCCTCCAGGGCAAGACATTAGGGCCTTTAAGTGGTGGTTAGACAAGGGGCTGTACAGAATTCCACACTTTTTTTTACACATCGGGGGCCATTCAAGCTGTGCCACTGTGTGGAGGTCCGAGAAATGCCTTATTTGGAGCGTTTTCATTTTTTAAATTTTCTAATTTCTTGCAATCACTTTGGCTGGCTAAGCGAGACCACTTCAAGGTTACTCTATATAAAAAATGATGCATACAGGATGCTTGTTTATGGGCTATTAGGCTACTTTCACACTGGGGCCATGCCACGTTAGCGGTAAAGCACCGCTCGTTTTAGCAGCGCTTTTCGGCCGGTAGCAGGGCGCTTTTAACCCCAGCTAGCGGCTGAAGAAATGGTTAAAACCTCCCCTGTTGTGGTGCTTCCAAGGGGGGTTTTAAGCGCATCGGAAGCCCTGCCCATGCATTCCAATGGGCAGGGGCAGTTTAGGAGCATTGTATACAGCACTCGCAAACCACCCCAAAGATGCTGGTTGCAGAACACTTTGTAACCTCCCGTAAGCGCACCACCCCACTCTGCATTTCACACTGGGGTAGCATGGAAGGTGGAATTTTTAGTGCAAAAACGCTTGAAAAATGCCTTCAGTATGAAAGTAGCCTTACTGGTCTCACCTCTCAGATTCCCTTATATGGTGGAATGGGTTACTGATCTGGGAGAGGAGAGCGATTTGGAGTTATGGCACAAATGTTTTCTGCAGTCATATACTGGTATCATGAATGTCACCTTGATAGAGGCAAATTTGAAGGAACTTACGTGTTGGTACCTGGTCCTGACATGGTTGGCCAAAATGTACCCTTCTGTGTTGCCCTTATGTTTTTAAGGCTGTCAAATTCTGGGGACATTGTACTATATCTGGTGGGAAAATCCAAGGATTGATGGCTTTTGGAATTATATTTTTGCCCTGATTCATAGGGTTACGCCAGACTCCTCTTAACACCCTGGTGCCTGGTATACCCAACTGTATCCTTGGCGCATGCTAGGATAAAAGTCACATGGATTATGTTACATATTGTTAGCATGTTAATGGTTAAAAATTTTGAACAGATCTGGGAACCATGGGCTAACAATATGCATGTCTTTATTGTACGTTAATATAGTCTACTCTAGTTCTGAGAAGTTGTATGCTTCCTTTGATTCGGATCCGGATGTTTTCTTGTTCCTTTTCTTCTCTTGTTCTTTTTCTTCTCTTCTACTTTCTTCTATTGTATGTTTGACTACTCCAGCACTTGATGGTATCAAGTTTTACATGCTTGGCCCATAGACAGATGAGTGGTCTCCAATGTGTATGTACCTATCTTATCGATGTCTACGGAGGAAGGAATTCAGTCCCCACACAAATTTTGTGAGTTGTACTCCTTTCATCCTATTTGTTTTGCTGACTATTGTACATTTGTACTGATTTTGGTTCTTTTATTTGTAAAACATCCAATAACTATTTTGAAAATAAAATACATCTATTGATCTGTAAAGGTTGGAGTCCCCTTACCCTCCCCCCTCCCCCCCCCCCCCCCCCCACACACCTTTTTCTGGGCCTTCTAGCCTCTTCTAACTACAATTTCTCCTTTTGACAACTCAGGGAACATGCTTGTTCTAGGGGTTCACATACTGCGATTGTCCCCCCCCCCCCCACGAAGGGGGTCATCAGCCGCTAAGCATGTGACAAGTGTACTCCTAGGTTTTAACTAGTGAACACATCTATTACTACAATAACATTAGTTATGGGCAACATGCTTTGGCGTAACATATTGACAGTTGCTTGTCTTCGGTCCAGGAGCGGACTGCGATGTGTTACATCAAAAATGGCTTTGTACCCTTGTTACAGGAGCGAGACTAAAGGTATTGAAAATATGATTGCTTAAGTCTAATTGGACGTTTTGGTTAACTCATTTTTAGAATTAACAGTACCTGGATACCCTCCCCTTTGGTTCTATGTTTGTTTTATCTCTTGTGTTCTCCTAATGCATATGTTTTGTCTAATGGAGGTTCCACTTAATTGTCAAATTTTCTGCCTTTGGCTTACTATTGGTAATATGTCTTTTTTATACCTTTTGTTAAATCTTTAATAAACAGATTGAAACAGAAAGTAAAATACTCCCTTGTCACTTAGAAGTATTTATTAACATGCTTTGCATTGGTGCATGTTTCTCGTTTACCAAAAGATTTCAAACTGGCCTTAAAAAAGAACAAGATTTGCCTCTATGTTTGGCCATCTGTTGACTTGTCCTTTTCATCAAAAACTGCTTTATATCCACTGGCGCATTAATAACTTCATTTTATATTTACAGAACAAGACACTTTGAAATTGCACTGGAAAATGCATGCACAGTATGCCTACAGTAAACTTGTTGCTGAGCTCTTCATCAATTATTTCTTTCCCTTCAGAAAATGCTTGTTGCCTGGCTGTGATGCTGACTTTCTGACTTAAAGGAAATCTATGGTCACATCACGTATACGTGAGTAGCGCCTGCATATGAAAACGATGTTTAAACCACACACGTGAGGTATCACCGCGATCGGTAGAGCAAGAGCAATAATTATAGCCATAGACCTCCTATGTAACTCAAAACATGCAACCTGTAGAATTTTTTAAGTGTCGCCTATGGAGATTTTTAAGGGTAAAAGTTTGTCCCCATTGCACGAGCGGGCGCAATTTTGAAGCCTGACATGTTGGGTATCAATTTACTCGGTGTAACATTATTTTTCACAATATAAAAAAAAAATGGGATAACTTTACTGCTGTCTTATTTTTTAATTATAAAAAGTGTATTCTTTTCCAAAAAAGTGTGCTTGTAAGACCGCTGCGCAAATACGGTGTGACAGAAAGTATTGCAATGACCGCCATTTTATTCTCTAGGGTGTTAGAAAAAAAATATATAATGTTTGGGGGTTCTAATTAGTTTTCTAGCAAAAAAAAAAAAAAAACAGTTTTTAACTTGTAAACAACAGATCTCAGAATGAAGGCCTCTTGACCCCATAGGGAAAGAGAGCCCTGACTGTTGGGGGCATGTCCAGGGCGGGCTGAAGTGACCAAAGGGTCTTTAAAGATTGGTGGGGGTGTGGGTTGGGCTGGGCCTGAGCTCGTCAAAAGTGCCGCGCCCAGAAAATTCTGGAGCCTTCTGGAAGATCCGTTGGGAAGAGCTGCTGCTTGCTGACCTTTTGCCTCCAGCCATGGACACTGATCTCCTTTTGGCCAAGGTCCGTGAGCTGGCTCTCCAGGGTCAGGCTGACTGGCTTTTTTCTCTCCTTTCCGGGACTGCTCCACCTGCCCCTCCTGCTCCTCAGCCCCCCCTCCTCCCCTGCCTGCGGAACCTCCGGTTGAGCTTAGGGCCCGGAGGCGGGTCCGCCCGCCTTCTCGGCTGAGCCCCAGTTCTAGGGCCTCTGCGGGTCAATCCTATGACCCCTGCTCCCCTGTCCGTCATGCTGCCCCGGGTGCCTGTGCTCCTTCAGCTAGGAAGCACGGCACCTCCTCCCGTCACCGCCAGGGCCCTGCTCAGCGGCCCCCCCCCCCCCCCCCCTGCCCCATGCTGCTGGCGTCTCCTCCCGTGCAGGCCGCTCGCGGAGCCCTCGTGATGTGCAGGGCTCCGTTCGGGCGGTCTCTGTCACGGCACCGTCCACTAGCTGTCCGTTGCCATGGAGCCAGGCCGGAGCTGAGGCGCTCCCTGGCCGTGATTTGCCCGCCGCCTTACCTGAGCCCGCTCCCGCAGCGGGCGGGGATTTGGCGGCGGTTGGAGACCCCCGGTCCTCGGCGCGGAGATCCTCTGGGAGGCGGGGGAAGTCCCGGGTGCGCATCTCCTCTGCGTCCACCCGCCCTAGCCTCCTGGAGCATGGTTCCGCTCTGCCTAGTGGTTCTGTGCCGGATACGCTGCCCCCGGTGGACGCTTTTCTCCCTGCGCCTGGCTGGGCGGGAGAAACCTATGAAGGGGATCTTTCAGCTAGTGTTCTGTGGCATGAAATGACTGTGCCTGCGCCCTGCAGGGCGGGAGGGTCATTCATGCCCAATACTTTGCCCCAGATAGGTGTTAATGTTCCTAATCTCCCTGCGCCCGGCTGGGCGGGAGATTCTTGTGGTCCCACTGCCTCCAACATTCAGGCGCTGCCTCCCCCAAATCTCCCCGCGCCTTGCGGGGTGGGTGTGTCTGTCCTGCCATCCAATGCCCCACGTGTTTTTGACCCCCCCTGCGCATAGCGGGGCTGGGGTCTCTGTGTCCATGACCGCTTTACAGCCGCCAGTGCGGAGTCTCTCTGCGCCCTGCTGGGCGGGAGATTCTCGCTTGTCGCCCGCGTCTCACCGGCCTGGGCTCTTGGCACCATGTCCCCCTGCACCCGGATGGGTGGGTGGTCGGCGTGGTTCGCAGGATATGTCTCGTGGCCTTCCCGCGGACGACGACGTTTTCTCTGCACCAGCGCTCCACCCTCCTCCGCTGCTCTGTGCTCACCACCACCTCCCTGCGCCCGGCAGGGCGGGTGGTTTTTGTTCCGCTCAAACATCCCTTCCCTCCCCGGTTCATACGTACCTCCCTGCGTCCAACTGGGCGGGGGGTCCCCGGGGGCCACACGCTTCTACGCAGCAGCCTGGTCTTCCTGCGCCCGGCAGGGCGGGAGGCTCCTTACCCAGGCCTGGGCTGGCGGCCGCAACCGCCCCGGGTCGATCTCGTGATGCCTGCAGACGTTCCTGCGTTTGTCCAGCCGCTGTCCTTGGCCAATCGGACTCTTCAGGGTCGGTGGTCGGACCCCCTCCCCTGGACCTTGCCGTCCGTCAGCAGGGTCCTGCCGCCCCTTCTGTTCCTCCAGGTGACGGTCGTCCCGGACCCCTGCTTTCCATGGCTGTTCCGGCACCGGATGTCTCGCTGGGTCCTGCTGCTGGTCGCCCTTCATCGAACTTGCCTCCACATCTCAGTGAGTATGACTGTAATTTAATTTGGGGTAGGGCGACTGAAGCTTCCGTATCCGACCCGCCGGAGGATCGCATTGCTTCGGTCGTGAAATCTGTTCTTTCTAGCATGGGGGTGTCGGGTCCAGCGACTGCCCCTCCCCCCGTTTCTGGTGGTGCTTTGTGGGCGGTCTCGCCTACAGGCACGCACTTGGCGGAGGAGGTGAAAGACAAGATTTGGCGCCGCAAATTCGTTGATTTTATCGCGCTGGTACCGCCGGACAGGGAAACAATAGACAAATCTCGGCGGATCGACGTGTCTACCCAGGGTGACAAGCCGAAACAGCTCCCACGGACGTTTGGGAACTGGCTCCAAGGGTTCTGCGCTTACGCGGGTGTGCTCTGCGAGCGGTTTCCGGATTTAGCCACTTCCCTTTTTTGTTACCTGGACCTCATTTGGGGTGCTTACAAAATTTATGGCGGACAGTGTTGGTTTCACTACGACACTCAGTTCCGGCAAAAAATGGCGGCGCGCAAGGAGTTTTGTTTCAATTGTCAGGATGGCAGCCTGTGGCTGTTGCTCATGTGCCCCCACAGGCCTTCGTCCTTTCAGTCCCCGGCCGGCACTTCCCCCGGAGCGTCGGCCGCTCCGAAAAAGGGTGTTTGTTGGTTATTCAACGAAAGCCACTGCAAGTGGTACACCGCGTGCCGTTTCAAACACGAGTGCTCGGGTTGCGGTGGTGCCCACCCCGCCAGCCGGTGCTTTCGGAGGGGTAAGCAGCCGATTCCCAGGCGAGGCGCAAAGCCTGACCTTTCTAAGCCAGAGGTCGCCGGTGAACGTCTCAGAGATGCTTCCCTGGCTAGACCGGTACCCCCTTCATAGGGAGGCGCTGATTCTGAGTGATGGTTTGGACCGTGGCTTTTGGATCCCATTTTTCCCATCAGACGCACCCACCATGGCGCCCAATCTAAAGTCGGCTGTGGAATTCGAGTCCGTCGTTGCCGAGAAGCTCCGGAAGGAAATTGAATTGGGACGGATGGCTGGCCCATTTGACCTCCCCCCTTTTTACAACATGAGGGTATCCCCCCTCGGTGTGGTCCCCAAAAAGGCGGAGGGGAAATTCCGCCTCATCCATCATTTGTCGTACCATTCTGGCTCCTCGGTTAACGACGGCATCGACAAGGAAGAATCCAGCGTCCACTACGCCTCTTTTGATGGGGCGCTCCAGTTAGTGAGGGCTGCTGGTAGGTCGGCGTTGCTGGCTAAGGCGGACATAGAGTCCGCCTTTCGCCTCCTCCCGGTCCACCCGGACTGTTTCCACCTCCTGGGCTGTTACTTTCAAGGAAGCTATTTTTTCGACATGTGCCTACCCATGGGTTGTGCCATCTCGTGTTATTTCTTTGAGCTGTTTAGCAGCTTCCTTGAATGGGTGGTTGCCCAGGAGGCTGGTTGCCAGTCCTTGTTGCACTACTTGGATGACTTTCTCTTTGTGGGCCCAGCGGACAGTGGTCGGTGCCAGCAGCTGCTTACTGCTTTTCAGGACACTTGCCGGAGTTTCGCGGTTCCACTGTCCGCTGATAAGACTGAAGGCCCGGTGACTGTTCTGGCTTTCCTGGGAATCGAGATTGACACGGAGGCGATGGTCTTTCGATTGCCAGAGGACAAGCTAGCCAGGCTCCTTTCCCTTGTCCGCTTGGCCAAAGGTGCCAAGAAGTTGCAGTTGAAACAACTGCAATCTCTGTTGGGTCATTTGGTTTTTGCCTGCAGGGTTATTCGGATGGGGAGAGCCTTCTGCAGGCGCCTGGCATGGGCCATGAAAGGGGTGTCCGCCCCTCACCACTACGTTCGGATCACCAGGCCCATGCGTGCCGACTTGGGTATTTGGTTGTCATTCCTTCAAGCCTACAATGGCCAGTCTTGTTGGCAGCGGGAGGAAGTGCCGAAATCACAGCTGGAGTTATACACCGATGCAGCAGGCTCCTGTGGCTTCGGCGCTTTCTTTCAAGGGACATGGTCTGCTGAGCGGTGGCCGGCCTCATGGGCCCGCTTGGGTTTGTTGGGCAACCTCACCCTCCTGGAGCTCTTTCCAATAATTGTTGCTATTGAGCTTTGGGGTGCACGGTTGCGTGATCATCAAGTGGTCTTCTGGTCCGATAATATGAGCGTGGTGCAGGTAGTGAACAAGCAGTCAGCCAGTTCCCCCCCAGTAGTTTCTTTGCTTCGGTTTTTGGTTTTGAAGTGTTTGCAATTTAATATTTGTGTTAGGGATAAGCATGTTCCCGGAACGGCAAATGATGTTGCTGATGCTCTCTCCCGTTTACAGCTCGATCGTTTCCGCTCTCTGGTTCCGTCGGCCTCCCTGGAGGGCCTTCCTTGTCCGGCCCACTTATGGAACCTCGTTTCGGAGGCCTGCTGAATCTCCTTCGGTCGTCTCTGTCTGCGCGCACGTGGGCGTCTTACTGCAGGGTTTGGCACGAGTGGTCGCACATTTCGGGCAGTGAGTTTTCCATTTATTCTTCGTCTGATAGGCGCATGGCTTTGTTTGTCTATTTGGTTCACTTACTGCAAAAGGGTGTTGCGGGTTCCACTGTCTCCTCGTCTTTATCAGCGCTGTCCTTTTGGTTTCAGCTCCTAGGTTGGGAGGACATTACTAAAGCGTTCCCGGTTCGACGGATGCTGCGGGGTTGGAAGCGCGCTACTCATTCCCCCGATTCCAGGCGCCCGGTTTCCCTTCAGATCCTATCGGGCATTCTTTCCACGTTGCCTTCGGTGTGCTCTTCGGAATTTGAGGCCCTCCTGTTTCGCTTGGCTTTTTCTTGGGCGTTCTTCGGCGCTTTTCGCGTTAGCGAATTAGTTTCGAGAGCCACGTCAACGGTGGGCGGGATTCTGACGGCGGACGTTGTTTTTGCGGAGCATTGCGTGACTGTCCTGTTGCGTACTTCGAAGACCGACAGCCTGGGTAGGGGCCGGAGGGTGGTATTGTACCCTTGTGGTGGCCCCTTTTGCCCGGTATCTTTGGCCTCTCTTTTCCGATCTGCGCGCCCCCCTTCTCCAGCTTTTTTCGTTCATTCCGATTCCTCCTCTCTAAGTAGGTTTCAATTTTTAAGTGTTTTTCGTCGATGTCTCGAGGTTATGGGACTTCCTTCGCGTGATTTTTCTACGCACTCGTTTCGCATCGGTGCGGCCACCGCTGCGTCTGGCATGGGTTTTTCCGATATGGAACTTCAGCGTCTGGGTAGATGGGAATCATCTCGTTTTACGTTGTATGTTCGTCCACATCTGTTCTGTTAAATTTTCAGGTCCTCGTCCGGTTTTGGTGTGGATTGTCGGTAACTCTTTCATTTACTGGGCCGCACGCCGTGCGGAAGTCCGGACCTACGGGAGGAACCTGGATTTCGACTATGATCTGGCCAGGGTCCGCTGGCTCGGGCTTCGCGGGTTAAGATGGTCCCAGGTCCTTCCGGAATGCCTGCAACTCCGTGCACACGTGTCTGGTTCCATCGTTTTAGTACTCCATGCTGGCGGCAATGACGTGGGCTTCCTGCGTTCTGTGGACCTGATTTCTGCAATCAAGCAAGACATTGCCTACTGTTTTGCTGTTTTCACCAATTTGGTCCTCATTTGGTCGGAAATCGTGCCTCGTTCGGTGTGGGCGCGGGTGATCCCGGGCCCTAGTTTGGAGTGCTTTCGTAGAAAGGTTAATGCGCAAGTTTCCAAATTTGTTCGACAGCTTGGGGGCTTCGTTGTTCGTCACAGGGATTTGGAGGGTGATAATTCTGACCTTTTGAGACCGGATGGTGTTCACCTCAATGACATTGGCTTAGATATCTTTAATCTTGGTCTACAACGGGGTGTGGAACAGGTGCTGGCTGCGGTGGGGCGCCCGCCAGTTGTTCACTGACAGGCGGGTGGCGGTTTTTTTGACCTTGCCAGCATAAAATGGCTGCTGTTGATGGAAATGGGAAGCAGACGGCCTGTCCAGCACTTATGGTAAGGACAGGCCTTCCCCCCTTCTTATCTCCTTCCCCTACGTTGGATTATGTGCTCACAGTATAACTGTGACAGGCACTGTTTGAAATATTCATTTGTTTGAACTATTCATTGGTTATATGTTGGATATAAAGAAATTTACTATTCATTGGTTATGTGTTGGATTTAAAGAAATAAAAGCTGTGGCCTTGCCCTTTCCAACTTAGCAGTTGTCAGCGTGTTATTTATTGGTATGAAGGGGCAAGGGTTAAAAGAAGGTTATACAATTAAATTACAGTTCATAGTACCTGGACTAATTGCACCTCAGCAGTCATGAAGGCCTCTTGACCCCATAGGGAAAGAGAGCCCTGACTGTTGGGGGCATGTCCAGGGCGGGCTGAAGTGACCAAAGGGTCTTTAAAGATTGGTGGGGGTGTGGGTTGGGCTGGGCCTGAGCTCGTCAAGATCCGTTGGGAAGAGCTGCCCACCCTCCCGCCCTATAATTTTTCTTTGGTACGTCACAGCTTGCTGCGGTTTTTTGACCTTGCCAGCATAAAATGGCTGCTGTTGATGGAAATGGGAAGCAGACGGCCTGTCCAGCACTTATGGTAAGGACAGGCCTTCCCCCCTTCTTATCTCCTTCCCCTACGTTGGATTATGTGCTCACAGTATAACTGTGACAGGCACTGTTTGAAATATTCATTTGTTTGAACTATTCATTGGTTATATGTTGGATTTAAAGAAATTTACTATTCATTGGTTATGTGTTGGATTTAAAGAAATAAAAGCTGTGGCCTTGCCCTTTCCAACTTAGCAGTTGTCAGTGTGTTATTTATTGGTATGAAGGGGCAAGGGTTAAAAGAAGGTTATACAATTAAATTACAGTTCATAGTACCTGGACTAATTGCACCTCAGCAGTCAAGAGGCTCGGCCCTTAAGTGGTTAAACTCTGATTTCACAGTCTGTGTACATTTTTTTTTTTTGGTCACTGGTCAGAGAAAGTACTGAAGTTAGGGACAGAGAAGTAGCATTTCCCGAAGGAGGTCAGCAGTGTACATATTGCCTTTTAATTTGCATAGCCTGCCATTCGCTTTTGCAGCAGCCATAAAACTTTTCATGTATTTGCTCCACTGTACAGGCAGTTACTTGTTTCCTATTGAGGCAATTAAGTCATTGCACAAAGAGCAACTGAAGGTTAGAATTGCTGACCATTTGAGGTCTTGATTGGTCACAGGACACTTTGCAGCAAGAGGGGAGTAGATCTGACATTTCCTAGACATCCTCAGATATGCAAGTGAGATAAGACTGTGAAAAGTCAGACTTCACAGGAAGAGGGTTATCTGCATCTTCAGGACAAAAAGAGCATTCAGACATGGTCATAACAAACTACAGCTACTTGGCATATGGGAAAATACCTTCGAGAGAACCTAAAGCATAGCTCCCAACTGTCCCTGATTTGGAGGGACTGTCCCTGATTTGGAGCAATGTCCCGCTGTCCCTCATTCCTCCTCATTTGTCCCTCATATTGGTCTGATCTATATAGTTGTATATAAAATACACTTTTTATCTTTTAAAAAGTGATTCCCAGTGCTAAACCTTTCATCCAATTTCTAAATTGTTGCAATTGTAAATTTTAAAATCCAATATAAGCACTTGTGGATTTAATTAACCTTTTTTTCTGGGTTAACTCTCCTTTAAGGGGGTGTGGCAGGGTGGCATGTCCTATGCCTACATACATTTGCTGGTAGGTGTCCCTCATTCCCATCTCAAAATGGCACGTACAGGCAGGAGGGCGTATATATAAGTCCCTCCTTAATGCCTGTCGTGCCATCGGGATCGGCGCGCTCCCGCGTTGGTCGGGACCCCAGTGAGGCCGGTCGCGTGTCCCGCGGACTCAATCGCCGCGGGGACACCCGCGATCGTCTCACAGGAAAGCTGAACGGGGAGATGCCGAGATAAACAGCATCTCCCCGTTCTGCCTAGCAACTAGTGACGCCAATCTCTGCTCCCTGTGATTGGAGCAGAGATCAGCATTCACTAGCTGACAGCCACGCCCCCCCCCACAGTAAGAAACACACCCCTAGGCATACTTAACCCCTACACTGCCCCCTTGTGGTTAACCCCTTCACTGCCAGTGTCATTTATACAGGAATCAATAGCATTGATTGCTGTATAAATGACAATGGTCCCAAAAATGTGTCAAAAATGTCCGATGTGTCCGCCATAATGTCGCAGTCACAATAAAAATCGCTGATCGCCGCCATTACTAATAAAAAAAAAAATTATTAATAAAAATGCTATAAAACTATCCCCTATCTTGTAAACACTATAACTTCTGCGCAAACCAATTAATAATCGCTTATTGCGATTTTTTTTACCAAAAATATGTAGAAGAATACGTATCGGCCTAAACTGAGGAAAAAAAATGTTTTTTTTATATATTTTTGGGGGATATTTATTATAGCAAAAAATAAAAAATAATGCGTTTTTTTTCAAAATTGTCGCTCTTTTTTGTTTATAGCGCAAAAAATAAAAACCGCAGGGGCGATCAAATACCACCAAAGGAAAGCTCTATTTGTGGGGAAA
This sequence comes from Lithobates sylvaticus, assembly GCA_028564925.1. Lineage (NCBI taxonomy): Eukaryota > Metazoa > Chordata > Amphibia > Anura > Ranidae > Lithobates > Lithobates sylvaticus. Next base: position 84,142,164 of record CM053026.1, read on the forward strand.
AAAAAGAACGTCAATTAGGTTTGGGAGCCACGCCGCACGACCGCGCAAATGTCAGTTAAAGCGACGCAGTGCCGAATCGCAAAAAGGGGCCTGGTCCTTTGGCTGCAAATTGGTCCGGTCTGAAAGTGGTTAAGAATACATCTGTGTGCACTACAGGCTTTCTCAGCACTGATTCTAATTCACAGATATTGTCTGCCTTAATAATCTAAAGATGGCCATAGACAGACTAGAAAATCAGGTGGTGACATTGCATACCTCCCAACTTTTTGAGATGGGAATGAGGGACACCTATCATCAAAAGTATGCAGGCATAGGACACACCCCTTACCACGCCCCCTTAAAGGAGAATTGTACAAAAAAACAAGATTGGTTAAACCCACAAGTGTTTTTTTTTTACCACCGCTATTCCTTTTGGAATTTACAAATGCTGCAATTTAGGAATTTGATGAAAGGTTTAGCGCTGGAAAACACTTTTTAATAGATAAAAAGTGCATTTTATATACATCTATATAGTCCAAAATCAGGGACAAATGAGGAGGAATGAGGGACAGAGGGACATTGCTCCAAGTCAGGGACCATTGGGATCTATGACATTGACATATATGAACATCCTCTGTAGTGCTGGGATGGATCGGCCTCTGTTTCTCATGCAGCTTTCCTAATGGACAGTTAATGGGTTGAGTGGCTGCACAAGGAACCTCTGTACATTCACAATGCAGCCTTGATTAATTTCTGTGGAAAGGCTGTATATCTTTTAGGGGATGACCTTTCTGTGGATAAATGGACATTGCAAGAGATAAACCAGTACAGGTAAGTAATTGGTGGGAAGAGGGGTGGACATAGTTACTAGTTAGTCTGGTTGAAAAATGTCCATATAGTTCAACCAATAGAAAGGAAAAACGAAATAAATAGAAAAACTCCATATACACACAATCCTATACCAACAGTGGGTATAGGGTTGTTATCTTTTAGACTGGGTTCACATATATGCGAATTGTATGCATTTTCAACCGCATTGAATTCACATAACATGCAAATGAGACCTGCTCTCAATTGAGCCGGTTCATACATGTCCAGGGCGACTGCGTTGTGGTTTTGAGGTGCGGATTCATGCAAAAATTTGTACCTGAATCGCAGCTGAACCAATGAACAGAAACGCGCCGGACTGCAAATTGCAGCCAGACATGTGTGAACCCAGCCTTTAAAGGATAAGTTCCCCTCTTGTAACATGTTACATGTTACACCTATACTCAGGATCAGGGCAGACACCAGAAATTTTTGAGCCCCTTACACAGCTTTAGGCCTGTACCACTGAATCCGCCCACTGGCCATCCCACTGAATATTTCAGTGCACCCACTTTTGTTTTAAAACTCTTACAACTTACTATATGAAAATTAATCCAATCCATGAAAAGAGACATCCCCATTTATTCAGCAAAGAGATTGCCCAACCCAGCAAAGACATCCAAATCCAGCAAAGAGACATCCCCATATATTCAGAAATGAGACATCCACATCCAGCTAAGATTAATTTTTACTATATTCAGCAAAGGGACATCCCAATCCAGCTAAGAGATGGCCCAACCCAACAGAGACACCCCCATATATCAAGGATAATCCCCATATAGCAAAGAGACAGCCCAATCCAACAAAGAGACAGTCACAGCACAGGCAGTCCTGCAGGCTACACACAGTGCAGCACTTCAACACGTCTGAACTGCAACTGGTATGGTGCCCAAATCAGCATCTGGTCTACAGGGAGAGGCAGAGTGCAGATGATATCATTCATTCACAAAGTTCTAGAATGTGAAAACTACAAGTACCAGCAGGCTTTGCGGCCGTCGGCTTGTGGTTTTCAATAAACTACCAGGGTGCTATTGAGTCTTCCTGGCAGTGCCTGCTCATAACTGCCTGCTTATATGAGTTAGGTATGAGGAGCAGACAGCTTACACAAAAAGTCTGCAAGAGACCTGCATTGCTCTCGCAATCTGTTGATCCCGGGCGCAATGCTTTGCAGGCTCGTAGTATAAAAAATTAAAAATAATACAGTGCCTTGAAAAAGTAATCATATACCCTTGAAATTTTCCACATTTTGTCATGTTACAACCAAAAACATAAATGTATTTTATTGGGACTTTATGTGATAGACCAACACAAAGTGGCACATAATTGTAAAGTGGAAGAAAAATTATAAATTGTTTTAAACTTTTTTTACAAATAAATATCTGAAAAGTGTGGCGTGCATTTGTATTCAGCCCCCTTTACTCTGATACCCCTAACTAAAATCTAGTGAAACCAATTGCCTTCAGAAGTCACTTAATTAGTAAATGGAGTCCACCTGTGTGTAATTGAATCTCAGTATAAATACAGCTGTTCTGTGAAGCCCTCAGAGGTTTGTTAGAGAACCTTAGTGAACAAACAGCATCATGACGGCCAAGGAACACACCAGACAGGTCAGGGATAAAGTTGTGGAGAAGTTTAAAGCAGGGTTAGGTTTATAAAAAAATATCCCAAGCTTTGAACATCTCACAGAGCACTGTTCAATCCATCGTACGAAAATGGAAAGAGTATGGCAAAGCTACAAACCTACCATGACATGGCTGTCCACCTAAACTCACAGGCTGGGCAAGGAGAGCATTAATCAGAAAAGCAGCCAAGAGGACCATGGTAACTCTGGAGGAGCTGCAGAGATCCACAGCTTGGGTGGGAGAATCTGTCCACAGGACAACTATTATGCCGTGTACACACGGCCAGACTTTTCGACAGCAAAGGGCCAACGGAACAATTCGACAGTGTGTGGGCTTTATCCAACCTTTGCTGTCGAAAAATCAGACGGACTTTAGATTTAGAACATGTTTCAAATCTTTCCGACGGACTCGAGTCTGGTCGAAAAATCAGTTCGTCTGTATGCTAGTCCGATGGACGAAAACCGACGCTAGGGCAGCTATTGGCTATCAACTTCCTTATTCTAGTCCGGTCGTACGTAATCACTGTCGAATCCGTCAGACTTTGGTGTGATTGTGTGTAGACAAGTCTGATTCGATGGAAGTTCGTTGAAAGTCCGTCAAAGTCAGACGGAATCCAGTCCGTTTAAAAGTCCGGTCGTGTGTACACGGCATTAGTCGTGCACTCCACAAATCTGGCCTTTATGGAAGAGTGGCAAGAAGAAAGCCATTGTTGAAGGAAAGCCATAAGAAGTCCCTTTGCAATTTGTGAGAAGTCCTGTGGGGGACACAGCAAACATGTGGAAGAAGGTGCTCTGGTCAGATGGCCTAAAAGCAAACGTTATGTGTGGTGGAAAGCTAACACTGCACATCACCCTGAACACACCATCCCCACCGTGAAACATGGTGGTGGCAGCATCATGTTGTGGGGATTCTTTTCTTCAGCAGGGACAGGGAAGCTGGCCAGAGTTGATAGGAAGATGGATGGAGCCAAATACAGGGCAAACTTAGAAGAAAACCTGTACACATGAGCGCATTTTCCGTCAGAAAAATCTTGGATGGTTTTTCCGACGGAATTCCGCTCAAGCTTGGCTTACATACACACTGTCACACAAAAGTTTGCTGAACTTTTCACCGTCAAGAACGCGGTGACGTACAACACTACGACGAGCCAAGAAAATTAAGTTTAATGCTTCCGAGCATGCGTCAAATTGTTTCCGAGCATGCGTAGGAATTTTGCGCATCGGAATTGCTACAGACTATCGGAATTTCCAATCAGAACTTTTTTCGACCGAAAAATTGAGAGCCTGCTCTCAATCTTTTTCTGGCGGAAATTCGGCCAGCAAAAGTCCGATGGAGCATACACACGGTCGCATTTTTTCCGACCAAAAGCTCTCATCTGTCTTTTGCTGGCCGAATTTCCGATTGTGTGTACATGGCATTAGAGTCTGCAAACAACTTGTGACTGGGGGGGAGGTTCAGCTTCCAGCAGGACAACGACATACAGCCAGAGCTACAATGTAATGGTTTAGATCAGGGGTCTCCAAAGTACGGCCCGCGGGCCACATCCGGCCCGCTGGGACGTTTTTCCCGGCCCGCAGGTTGAGTCGCCGATCCGTGATCCGAACGGGCCACCCCGTTCGGATCGGCACACCCCGCGATCCGCGGAGCGCTCCGCGGCCTCGGCCTTAGGAAAGGCCGCGGCTTCGGCCTAGCTCCGGAGCGGCGGCGGCCATCTTTGTACACCCGGCGGCCTTAGGAAAGGCCGCGGCTTCGGCCTAGCTCCGGAGCGGCGGCCATCTTGGTACACCCGGCCACTGTTTACAATGTGATCGCTCCGTCAAATTTGACGGAGCGATCACTTGTAAACATACCCTGCATTACCCAGCCAATATACTGCATTAACCCTGCATATACTCTGCATTAACCCTGCATATACTCTGCATTAACCCTGCATATACTCTGCATTACCCAGCCAATACTCTGCGATACTCTGCATTACCCAGCCAATACTCTGCGATACTCTGCATTACCCAGCCAATACTCTGCGATACTCTGCATTAACCCTTCATATACTCTGCATTACCCAGACAATACTCTCCTATACTCTGCATTACCCAGCCAATACTCTGCGATACTCTGCATTACCCAGCCAATACTCTGCGATACTCTGCATTAACCCTGCATATACTCTGCATTACCCAGCCAATACTCTGCGATACTCTGCATTAACCCTGCATATACTCTGCATTACCCAGCCAATACTCTGCGATACTCTGCATTAACTCTGCATATACTCTGCGATACCCAGCCAATACTCTGCGATACTCTGCATTAACCCTGCATATACTCTGCGATACCCAGCCAATACTCTGCGATACTCTGCATTAACCCTGCGATACTCTGCATTAACCCTGCGATACCCAGCCAATACTCTGCGATACCCAGCCAATACTACAGTGGGGAGAGGATGTGGATATTACAGTGGGGGAGATGACGTGGATATTACAGTGGGGGAGATGACGTGGATATTACAGTGGGGGAGATGACGTGGATATTACAGTGGGGGAGATGACGTGGATATTACAGTGGGGACTATATGGTGGCGGAATTTTCACAGGTTTTTGCAAATTCAATTATTTGCTGATCCGAAAAATGATCCGATCCGTGACTCCTGATCCGAGGATCGATCCGATCCGTGAGTTTTTTGATCCGTTGCACCCCTAGCCCTGATAGTATGCAGCACAGGTCCCGCAGCCCGACGGAGCATGTCCAACCCGGCGCCTCACTAGTTGTTGATAGGACCTACTGCGCCTCCCGGGTCCCGCCCCTCTGTTAGCATCAGTGTCCTTTACGGCTGTGCTTTTGGCTACAACGTGCCTGTGTAACAGCCGGGCGGGAGTCGGGAGGTGCAGCAGAACAGCGCTGAAGCCGGACACAGATGTAAGAGGGACACAGATGTGACTGTTGGAGGTGATGGGGACACAAATGTGCGGCGGGGGCTAGTTTGAGAGACACAAAAGTGAAAGGGGAGCTCTAAGGGGGACACAGTTTTGCAGGGGGCTCTAAGGGGGACACAATTGTGCTGGGGTCTCTGATTGGGGCATAAATGTGGAAGGGGGCTCTAAGGGGGACACAATTGTGCTGGGGTCTCTGATTGGGGCATAAATGTGGAAGGGGGCTCTAAGGGGGACACAATTGTGCAGGGGGCTGTGATGGGGGGCATAAATGTGGAAGGGGGGCACTAAGGGGGACATAATTGTGCAGGGGTCTCTGATGGGGACACAAATATGGAAGGGGGCTCTGATGGGGACACAAATATGGAAGGGGGCTCTGATGGGGACACAAATATGGAAGGGGGCTCTGATGGGGACACAAATATGTAAGGGGGCTCTGATGGGGACACAAATATGGAAGGGGGCTCTGATGGGGACACAAATATGGAAGGGGGCTCTGATGGGGACACAAATATGGAAGGGGGCTCTGATGGGGACACAAATATGGAAGGGGGCTCTGATGGGGACACAAATATGGAAGGGGGCTCTGATGGGGACACAAATATGGAAGGGGGCTCTGATGGGGACACAAACGTGTCAGGGGGCTCTGATGGGAATACAAATATGCAGGGGTTCTTATTCAGGCACAAATATTCGGCGGGGCTCTAAGGGGGACACAAATATGCAGAGGGGGCTCTGATGAGGATACAAATGTATGGAGGCGTGTGTGTGTTGACAGTAACACAGATGCAAGACCCTGTGAACACTGGAATTTTAGCCCCAGTGCATGAGGTTACATCGTTTAGGTGCGCCATCAAGCTCTACTGCCGGCAGCCTGTCAAATTCTATTTTATTCTACTGCCGATTCATTAAAAAAAAAAAATTATTTTTTCGGCCCGCGAATATGTGAAAAATGCACAATGTGGCCCCCGAAGTGAAAAGTTTGGAGACCCCTGGTTTAGATCAAAGCATATTCATTTGATAGAATGGCCCAGTTAAAGTATAGACCTAAATCCAATTGAGAATCTGTGGCAAGACTTAAAAATTGCTGTTGATCAACACTCTCCATCCAATCTGACAGAGCTTGAGCTATTTTGCAAAGAAGAATGGGCAAAAATGTCACTCTCTAGATGTGCAAAGCTGGTAGAGACATCCCCAAAAAGACTTGCAGCTGTAATTGCAGTGAAAGGTGGTTCTACAAATACAAATGCATGCCACACTTTACAGATATTTATTTGTAAAAAATTTGGAAAACCATTTATCATTTTTCTTGCACTTCACAATTATGTGCCACTTTGTGTTGGTCTATCACATAAAATCCCAATGAAATACATTTACGTTTTTGGTTGCAACATGACAAAATGTGGAGCATTTCAAGGGGTATGAATACTTTTTCAAGGCACTGTAAATGCACGTTTTTTTTACCTTTTAAACTTATCCTTTAAGGCTATGCTGCTCTGGATGGTAGATATGGTATTTTTGTCTTGAGATGGGGCACTACTCTTCCTCCCACTGACACCAATGATAGAACACCATTCCTCTCACTAACACCAATGATGGAGCACTACTCTTCTACTAACTGTCAAGATATTTTTTACCCACACTGCCCACCAATGTTGAGGCATTTTTCACTCCTGAACGCAGACTGGTGATTTTTTTTACTCCCATTGATCATTGGACCCAAAAGTCCTTGGATTTAAAAGACAGTTCCTTGGTGTAAAAAGTTTGACGGCCCCTGGGTTTTGGTGAACTGAAAGGAACTAAAAAGCCTCTACTGAACCAGTGCAAGGGACAGTAGCTGTGAAACTCTTTTAAAATATAATGTATATACATATTTTACACACAAAAAAAGGGTTTACTGTATTGTTAGCAGAGTTCCAGGCTCCAATCATAGGGTCTCGCTGCCGGCATTTCCTGCATCCTTATCTCCAGCTCCAGAGCTTTTCCAATACCCCCATGTCCTAAATCCAGCCCCAAAGCTGCTCCAGCTAAAAAAAAAAGTCAGTACTGCTTTAATCAGTTACAACTGCTAAATAGAGATAATGAAGTACATCTTGATTCTTAAAAAAATCCAAATTGCACAGATGCTTTGGTAGCACTCTGAGGATCTCCATATAGAAGTAAAAGTTTGCCCTGGCACAATATGGCGTTATTATAGAATGTTTGACTCCACTACAGGTTTATATTTCTGAATTTTTTTTAAATGTATAAATAATTAAAAAGATGTAATGCTTACCTGCTCAGTGTGCAGAAATGTCGCTTTCCTCCTCTTCTAGCAGTCTCCACCGGCGTTCTTTGTTCCTCCCTCCTTCAGGTGCTTCCTTTAGCTGGTACTGGTACTAGGTTGGCACCAATGCGTGGGCACTTCAGAGCTGGGAGGTGTGCATCCACAGACACACACAGTGCAGGTACACCATGCCCCCACTCCTACCTCACAGGAGCTTAAAGGGGTTGTAAACCCTCAAGGTTTTTCACCTTAATGCATTCTATGCATTGAGGTGAAAAACCTCCTGTGATGCAGCAGCCCCCCCAGAGCCCCCCTTTTACTTACCTGAACCCGGTCTTTCCAGGTGGTGTCTCAGGCCCTGATTGGATAGATTGATAGCAGTGCAGCCATTGGCCCCCACTGCTGTCAATCAAATCCAATGATGCGGGGGCGGGGACAAGTTCTGCTGTCTCTGTCGATGGACGCAGCAGCAGGACACGGGAGCGCGCCCGCACGAGTGCCCCGAGGGAGAACGGCTCTCCAACAGGGCACTCGAGAAGAAGAGGTCCCAGGAGCCCCACTGAGGGACCCCAGAAGAGGAGGATCAGGGCCACTCTATGCAAAACCAACTGCACAGAGGAATGGCAGCAAATGAAGAATATTGCCTGTGGATGATCTATCGTTGAGTAAAATGTACCTTAATCTAGGGTTCCCCCCTGCACATTTTCCAGTCCCACAAAGCCACTCTTCTGAACAGTTTCCAAACAGTGTCCACTGGTATTCTGGTAAGGACATTTTCTGTCTTATCTTATCTATCAGAAAAACAAGCTGAATATTCTTCAGATGTTGAAAACAGGGTAGGGAAATGTTTCTTGGTCAAGCCATGAATACTGCTATAAGTATGGCTAGTGGTGGCAATTACAGACCTTGAACTTTCTGCACTTTCCTTGCAAGTTCCCATGCCCCCCATTAATAAATTGTCAATACTTTATTGGTGGGTTTTCCGTGGTTTGACTCTGTAATAATAGTGGATCAATTAGTACTTTGTAGTGAATTGAAGACGAGGTTTGATTTGATAGTGGTCAGCCTGCAGGAGAGTAACATGGTCCTCACAACAAACAGCAATACATAGCAAAAAATGTTTAAATTCTGACATTACATGAATAGTAAATATATGATTATGACGACACCTGGACAACAAACATTTAGTTACAATACGTGGGCAGTTTTTACAATATGTGGGAAACAGATGGGCATCTGTTACAATATTTGGGCAATAACATTTACAATGGCAGTAACTGGAGCCCAGTCTGCCTTCCTCCCAGTTTCCTTTCTTTAACACCAGACCTCCAGTTCAGCAGCAGGTCATACAATGGTTTCTATGTAATTCTGGCCACATAAGTGCTTAGATGAAGAAAGTGGAACTAGAGCAGGAGAGCACAACTTGCACTTTCTGATAATCTGTCTTCTCTTGTATAGCCCTGCTTTGCACTTCCAACCACTGTGTGACCGGAGTAGTGGTGAAGACTTCACTATGCTATTCACTGGGCAACTGGGGAAAATTCCTGATGGCCCAGAGCCTCAGAATTTTTTTTTTTTTAATTAGCTAGAGTTTCTGGCTAAATTGCAGAGCGTTTCCATCCATTGAAATTAAAGGAGCAGCTGTCACTGGGATAAGAAGATACAGACACTAAAAAAAAAAAAATTGTCTAGAATTAGTTGTCTTTTACATAGAAGTAACATCGAAGACTGACAGCAGAAAAAAAAAACAAGTGGTCCATCTGGTCTGCCCCCTTTTTTGATATTTTTGTTTTTTTGTTTGTTTGCTAGTTTATTTTTTAACCTTTTTGTCTAAGTATAAATCTATGTGTGTCTAAAGCATGTTTAGATTCACTTATTGCTGACTCACTTGCTATCTCTGCTGAAAGTCCCATACATCGATGCTTAAGGAACATATGTCCAGCATTCGCAACGACTCCCATGCTAAGTTCCTTAAAGTTTGGGAACCATAGCTGTCAAATACTTTTCCCACTCCCCCCCCCGCCAGTTTAGGTTGCCTATGACAGACAGTCCCGATGCTCCCAAGCCCTTATCGTTCCTCTTCTCTCGATCTCTGACCCTCTGGTCCTCCCTCTTTCTTGCTTCCCTTAGCCTTCCTTGTCTCCTTGAGTGCCTGGTGCATTTCTTTAGCGCCACCTTTCTGCTTCACATTGTCCTGAGTTCCAGTTTGCCTCTCTCCTCAGACCTGTATATGGCACCATTGTATGGGTATTGAGGAAACCAAGGTTCCTTGTCTGTTGGTGGTCAGAGATAATAGCCAATTCCAAGATCATGCACAAATAACCTAAGACAGAGAATTCACGTCAAGTCTTTGCATCACTTCCGGTTTTGGGCCATGGAGCGCGAATTGTCCCGGCTTCCTATTTTTAAAGGCTTATATGCATTTGAATCAATGTGAGTACGTTTTGAATCTTTTATGTAATAATAAATTCAATTTAAAACAGAATCACACTATGGAGATGTCTCTTTCCAATATGTGAGTAATGCGGAGAGAGATTTAAAGAAGAAAGATACACCTGATCACGGAAAGATATAGCTGATACAGCAGACAAAGACTAAGCATATCAGCAATCATTGGCCCTTTCTGGAAATGCTAGTTACCTAAGGCTAATGTCAGATGGGAAACTCTGCCAATAGTGATACTTTTACTGGTGGGATCGCTAAGAGGCTGACTGTTTGTCCTTATAGAATTGTTCCCTGTGTTTCTGAAGCAGTGAGACATTGATTCATCCACATAGGGAGTAATTCCATAGGGACAGACATGCAGCTCACTTTAGTGGTCCTGCCACTGACAATCTGTCTCTAGTGGCACAATTGCCCCTCTGATGTCAGCCTAACTAAAGCTGGCCATATACTTGATATATATCTAGCACCCTCTAGGTAGGTAGAGGTAGGATTTTTGTGGACAGGTAAATTTAGGCAGGCCTGTTTTTTTTTTTTTTGTTTTCATTCTGAGCTGGGAGTGGCTCAGGGTAGCAGCTGGTGACTCACACACAGCATCACCATGACCTCCCTCTTCTTTAAAGAAGATTCTGGAAAGAGAGGAGGAGAGGAGAGGTGGAGCTGCCTGGGATATTCTAAGGAGCCTTGACCAATCCCCAACTGGAATTGGCAGGGGGCAGGCCTCCTTAAATACCCTGGGTCAGCCCAGCTGGGGAGGAGTTGTTGGATGGGAGAGCTGAGGTGAGAGAGTGTGGAGGCTGTTGGGGCCTTTAAGAAAGCTCCCCAGTCTGGGGGGATGACCTTGGGCCTGGGCTCGGGTGCAGTCGGTACCACCTTCAAGAATGCATGAAGAGGTCCTGGACCAGAGGCACAAGAGAGAGTAAGGAGAGGACAGTGGGAGAGAGCACTACTAAGAGACTCCAGGGAGGACAACTGGTCACAGCCAGGAGGGCTGGTGTGAGGCACAGTTGGGAGGGCTGGGAAGGCACGCTTGAGAGTTATGGGAGCATGCAGTCTGAGATGGGTGCAGAATCAAGAGTGGACTGTGGTAAATGGGGCAGTGGAGAGAGGCAGCTGCAGCCAGGAGGGCTAGCAGGGCCTGAAGATGGCTTACTGGGCTCAGTAGCCACGTGTAGGACAGCTAGTACCAGAGACTTTCAATTTTGCTACACTATAGGGGCTCGCAGTCCCTACCTGCAAAGGGCAATTGCTAAAGGCCTGGCTGAGCCAGTGTTAGGCCTAACCACTTTGTGCTAGCTGTGCCTGAAGTTTTAGAGAGAAAGCGATGTGCTGGAGGACAAATGGAGATTATATACTGGACTGTGTATAGTTATCCCAAGCAAGTTCTACCAATTATCCTGGGCATCCCATATTTCCTTTACCCCATCCAAGTTCAATCCCCTTCAATAAAAAATAATAAAAATAAAGCATGTGGACTGTTCTATATCTCTGAGTGTTTGAAAAGTGAAGGCTGGGCTGGGCAGGGTGGCACAATCCAACATTTCAGCAGCCCCTACAGGGGTACCGCTATAGATAGATTTCCAAACAAACATTCATATGAATATTAGTATTAAAATTCTCAGTATATTAGATAGCTTGACACATTTTGTTGGAAAGTATTTCACAATTTCTTTTGCTTTTAACCACTTCAGCTCCGGACCAATTTGCAGCCAAAGGACCAGGCCCCTTTTTGTGATTCGGCACTGCGTCACTTTAACTGACAATTGCGCGGTCGTGCGACGTGGCTCCCAAACAAAATTGGCGTCCTTTTTTTCCCACAAACAGAGCTTTCTTTTGGTGGTATTTGATCGCCCCTGTGGTTTTTATTTTTTGCGCTATAGACAAAAATAGAGCGACAATTTTGAAAAAAAATCAATATTTTTTACTTTTTGCTATAATAAATATCCACAAAAAATATATAAAAAAACATTTTTTTTCCTCAGTTTGAGCCGATACGTATTCTTCTACATATTTTTGGTAAAAAAAATCGCAATTAGCGATTATTGATTTGTTTGCGCAAAAGTTATACGTTTACAATATAGGGGATAGTTTTATAGCATTTTTATTAATATTTTTTTTTTTTACTAGTAATGGCGGCGATCAGCGATTTTTATTGTGACTGGGACATTATGGAGGACACATTGGACATTTTTGGGACCATTGTCATTTATATAGAAATCAGTGCTATTTAAATGCACTGATTCCTATGTAAATGACACTGGCAGTGAAGGAGTTAACCACTAGGGGGCGGGGAGGGGCTAAGTGTGACGTGTTGTGTTTTTTTTTTTTTTTACAGTAGGGGGGCGTGGCTGTACGTCTGACGTCATTGATCGGCTTTCCCGATGACAGGGAACAGCTGATCAATGACAGGCAGTGTAGGAAGCGCGGGGAGATGTTTGTTTACACAGACCTCTCCCCGTTCTTCAGCTCTGTGACCTGATCGCGGGACACCAGCGGCGATCGGGTCCGCTGGTCCCGCGGCCGTGGTCATGGAGCTCCCGACCGGGTCGCGCGCCACCCCACGGCTAGGCAATTAAAGGGGACGTATATATACATGCTTTTGCCTAGCCGTGCCATTCTGCCGACGTATATTTACAGAAGGTGGTCGGGAAGCGGTTAACGTTCAATTTTGGAATACATCGAATTTACGGAAAGAAACCACTGTTAGAAACTTTCTTGTTCAAGAAAATTTTTCCATCCTGCTTCTTCAAATGTTCTTGTCATTGCGGTCGAACGTCAATGTGACCTCACAAATTATCAGAAAATCAATGAACTTTGTTAAAATTAAATATTTTCCACAAAATTCTACCAGTGTATGGCTTCATGCAGGTTGCGGTTGATGCGTTTTCCGGTTAGATTTTTTTCTCACATGGATTTTAGTGCATTTTTATGCGTTTTTGGGAGGTGTCTGTTGTCTTCCAGGAGAAACCAGCAAAAACACAGCAGAAATGCATCAAAAACGCAAGCACTGCACGTTTTTTTAATGTGTTTTTTATGCGTTTCTGCTGTATTTCCATTTAAGTCTATGGAATCAAAAACACAACCTGCTGCAGGAAAAAAATTGCATGACATTTTCCAAAAAATGCACCAGTGGAAAACGCAGAGATGTGAATGTGACCCATAGAAAACCGTATTAAATGGACTGTGGTGCGTTTCTGCAAAACTGAAAAAGCACAGAAAAATGCATAGGTGTGAACCAGGCCTAAGACTGGATTCACACCTATGCATTTTTAGTGCTTTTTGCATTTTGCAGATTTGCACTACATCCATTTAACATGGTTTCCTATGGAACACGTTCTGCAGTGCAAATCTGCAAAATGCAAAAAGCACTAAAAATGCTAAAGCCAGCCTAAGATGCAGATCCTGCAGTGCCCTCTCTGTTACTGACCTGTATGTAGTTTGAGGGTGCTGACTTCACTGGCTGCATACACATTCCAGATCAGTGACTTGGATCATATTAATATCAAAGGGTTAGTATGGCCTCCAGGAGAATAGCATTTCAAATCAATGCCTACCGCCTGCATATTCCAATATAGCAAGCAATTGAGTTGCAAGTTTGAAAATGACTTGCTAAGCTATTGCTAGACTTGCCAGGCTTCACAAGTTTGTTGCACAATTGCAGCAAGTCTGCATTGCATGACTCCAGATCAACTTTCTTTTCAAACATTCTGCAAGTTCTGGTTCAGTCATGTTGTGCAATAGTCATCCCACCACAGGGGGCCACTGTGACTGAATTTTCATGCTGTAGACCTGCAGAGCTCTTGCCGTAGAATCACCACTGCAACTTTGCTCTTGCTAGAGACTTGCCATGCAAATTTGCTTCAAATTAGAAAAGTTACAACTACAACTTGTGCTTCAAGTGCTTTGCAAGTGTACAACTTGCCAGTGAGAATGTGCAGCAAGTTAACAGACTTACAATTCAACACTGACACTTCCCGTTTTAACTCACAGTATCCCACTGCCGTCTTTCACTAGACTTTTTGGACTCTCAGCCACCCGCTGGATTCCAGAGCTTCACCCACTGCTAACCGCTGTCCTTAATCTTCAAGCTTTACTTATAGCTACCCGTTATACTCCTTCAAGCGTTACTGCTGTATTCCTGAATGAGTCTCTACTGAAGCTTTCCCACCACTTAACCGTCCCCGGCTAGTGAAGCGTCTGCTCTGGTGCTCCTTCAGAACTTCATCCTTTCCAAACTTGCCTCCGGTAAGAGGAGTGGTCATCCCTTTGTGGCAACTGCTTCTCCTTTACCTCCGACAACGAACCGGTCTTCCTTTCAGCCCGAGTCTCTAACACATGCGGTGCCGCCCCAAGCTTCGGGTGTAACCTTGGCTGCTCTACCTTTGCAGAACCCTGAACTGATGGATAGGCCTTAAGTGGACCTGGCAGCCAGCATGCCTCCTGGATAGGCCTCAGGCTTCAGTCCTAGCAACCAGGAGCTTCTCAACACACACCCACCCAGGTCGCAGCCTCGGGCAGGAAGAACCCAGATCACCTGACTCCTCCCAAATAAATAGCCTATCCCAGCATACACAGTGGTTAAAGAAACTCCTGCTGATTGGCTGAGACAACCTAGTTACCCATTACCTGAATTTATGGTAATCCATCATTCTAAGGCCAAAAGCAACAGTGCCACCTATTGACAGAAGAGAGAGACTAACCCAAACCCAGACTTAGGACAGGAATCAATGGATCAACCTACCTATTAGCCAGGTTAGTTACCACCTAGCACAACTAGATTTAATTGCAGCCCTGTTTAGGACCAGGATGCTACACCTACCTATGTGGATGCAGCATTGGTTCAATGTTGCAGCTATCCCCACCAGTTTTAAGACCGAGAGCCGAGCAATCAAAGGCTGCTGATTGCTCAGTTCTCAGCCTTCAGTGAGTGGAAAACAGTGACTGCCAGTCAGCAACTCTCTGCTCTGCCATTCCAGCACTCACTGGAGTAATTTGCTGTGCAGGGGGTGGGAGCAGCTGACTCAGGCTCTCAGGGGTGCACTAAAAGGCTGAGCCAGCTGCCGGTCACGCATTTTGGCGGATCCTGACATTACTGTCGGGATCCCCACAGAGCCTGGACCAGCTCTGTGATGTCAGCCAACAGCAGACTTTTAATTTGGATCACAGGAGTGCAGAATTAAATGTACTCCTGTGACCCAGAAGAGAAGTATAGTCAAAAGAGCTTTGGACATACTTCTCCTTTAACTTTGATGAAATTGGCGTGTGAAGTTTAATAGCCCCTTAACAAAAAAAAAAAGTGTATTAAAAAAAATTAGCTAATTGAGTGATTTCTTCCTGACTTCACTCATATCATGTTTAATTTGTTGTGACTGCTAATCTGTTAGAGACTGTTCGGGTTTCCTTCTTTGTTTTATTGTTATCTGTAAATCATAAAAAATATCTCAGGACCCTCTGGGGGTTATTAAATATGCTCCAAAACTACAATTGCTCCCGGATTGTGTTGTGGTTTGATTGCCTGTTTCAAAGCACATCAAATTACTCTCTTAGTCTACCCATTAAAATAAAAAGGGAACATTTTACGGTAAAGCAATACTCTGGAAAAGGAATGTTTGTCAATCCAGGAACTTTTGCCAACTTGAAATATTCAGGGATCCAGCTTCTTCCAGGAAGAATAAAGACGGTGGAATAGAGACTATCTTGTGTTCTAGGGTTCAAATTTAACAGATTTTCTATGCTGAAAGGGTTTGTTTGCTTTCTTGAAATAATTTTTAAATAAAATATTAAAAGCAGCAACTCTCATAAGGTTTTATTAAAATGTACCAATTTTATAGAATAAACTGTAAACTACATTTTACTTTGGGGTCGGAGACCTTAGTTCTAAACGTGTACCTACATTTATATTTTATATCATGGCTAAGTATTAACACTACATCACAATCTCATCAATCCTTATGTAAGGCTTACCCCCTAAGGACCTGCTGGTTGGATTTGTCTCTTCTCTTTGTTTTGTTTTTTTTGCACAGTTACCTAAAACTCCAAACATTTATATTTTTTCTAAAAGACAGAGACTATAAAAAATAAATAAAAAAGGAAAATAAAAAAAAAAGTGTCAGTTGCAGTTTTTGTTGCACAATATTTTCGTAGCTATTTATGAAAAAAAAAAACCACTAAACTTAATTTTACTGTAAGCAAACACAAAATGACACACACAATAAGCAAACACAATATATAACAAAACTGTGCACCTGTGGGGGAAAAAAAAAAACAAAGATTGCAAAAACAATAACACAAAATAAATTAAAATGAGCCTGCAGGCACTATAGAAGATATGCTTTCTATAATTAGAATTTTGTAATATTGTGTTGCGCTCAACCCAACTCAGTACACCAAAATATTAACAAAATGACTGTGCACATACCCCTATTTCATGAATTATAAATCTATAAATACAAGGGACTTGTGCAACACATTAATTTAAATGTAATTTAAACACTATATTACCAAAAGTATTGGGACACCTACCTTTACACACACATGCAATTTAATGGCATCCCAGTCTTAGTCCGTAGGGTTCAATATTGAGTTGGCCCACAATTTGCAGCTATAACAGCTTCAACTCTTCTGGGAAGACTGTCCACAAGGTTTAGGAGTGTGTCTATGGGAATGTTTGACCATTCTTCCAGAAGCGCATTTATGAGGTCAGGCACTGATGTGGACAAAAAGGCCTGGCTTACAGTCTCCGCTCAAATTCATCCCAAAGGTGTTCTATGAGTTGAGGTCAGGACTATGTGCAGGTCAGTCAAGTTCCTCCACCCCCAACTTTATGGACCTTCCTTTGTCCACTGGTGTGCAGCCATGTTGAAACAGGAAGGGGCATGAAACTGTCCAAAATGTCTTGGTATGCTGACGCCTTAAGGGGCATGAAACTGTCCAAAATGTCTTGGTATGCTGACGCCTTAAGAGTTCCCTTCACTGGAACTAAGGGGCCAAGCCCAGCCCCTGAAAAACAACCCCACACCATAATCCTCCCTCCGCCAAATGATTTGGAGCAGTGAGCTCATTCTAATTCATCGCCTGCCCATAGAGGAGAGCAGGACTGGGTCCGTGTCCGTTCTGCACAGCGGAGCGGATAGGACCTGCATCTTTGCTTGGTCTTCTCTCCAGATGACCACTGCACATGCGCTAATCGTGCTGAGCATTGTGAATGGTCCCGCAGTCTACTGGGACTTGTGACATGTCCCAGGTGACTACAGGGAGGAAGGGGGAAAGGAGAACTAGGCGATCCAAGCAGAAGTGGGAGCGGGTACCTGTCAAAACCAGGTACCCTCCCCCCTCCAGAAAGTGCCATTTAGGGAAGAGGAGGGGGGATGAAGCCTTAAAGTGGTTGTAAACCCTTAAAAACTATTTGACCTACAGTTACGCCTAGATTAAGGCTTACCTGAAGGTCCAATAAATATCTCCTAAACCTACACGGTTTAGGAGATATTTGCAAAAAGACAGGCACTGAGCGCGCCGCTGCTAACGGCTATATACCGCGAGTGGCGGCTCCCGTGCGCATGCGCAGGAGTGACGTCATTGCGGCTCCAACAAATGACAGCACTGGAGTGGCAATACCCACCAAGGAGATGGAGTCTCCGTACACAAGGGGACATCGGTGACATCGCTGGCTCCTGTGTCAGGTAGGTGACACATAATGGGCTACTATGCGATGCATAGTAGCCCATCATGCTTTACCTTTGCAGGGAAACAAAGAGAAAGTAAACTTTAAGGTTTACTTCCTCTTTAAAGCAAAACTTTTCCTTTTGGGTGGAGCTCTGCTTTAACCCAATGTATCAGTGTAGGGAAAGCTATATTATAGCTGTGCAGCCCTCTTTTGAGTGGAGTTATCAAGAATGGCCCTCTCCAAACCTGTAGGTAAATACTGTAAGAGAACCAAAACCTTTGCTAAGTGGGAGAGTAGGATTGATAATAAAGTTGGCAGTGCCTCCACCCTGGACAGGGCCTCTGTAAACAGAGCGGATTCCATTCCTAGAAATTAACCAGTAATCTCATCAAAATTATTGAAAGCATAAGAACTATGGCAACAGTACATACATTCAATGTACTAACAGATATGGCCTGACAAGCATCCTGGTGGAATTGTGCACATATACCCATCTATATATAGTTATTTATAGAGATACCTCCAGATAAATTTTGCAGCAAAGTCTTGTTGCAGGGGCCCCTGAGGATGATGCGGCATCAGTTTTTGTGTTGGAGACCTGAATAGAAGATCTGCGGTGATGAGGAGACCCTCCAGCCATTATCCAACCAGCCTGAAACACAGTCCTAGTTATCTGGAAATAATCGTCTCTTCTTATCTGGTATTAGTAGCATGGACAGGACATGTGGCTAAGATCTTCCATCTCTCCACTTGCTCCTTTCAGGATCTTTTCTCAACAACCCCAGAGTCAGGAACTAGCAGCTGACAGTAGAGGGCAGCGGATCCCTACACCTGATATAGGTGGAACGATATTGGACGATATTGGAAAGATAAGGTGAATGGAATGATTCAATTTTTCAGTTGCAGGTGCTGTTTGGATTTTCTGACAGCCGGCAGGGGAGATCTAAACCATTCCATTGTAGCTCTGGCTGTATGTTTAGGGTCATTGTCCTGCTGGATGATTGGATGGAGAGTGTTGGTGAACAGCAATTTTCAAGTGTTGCCACAGATTCTCAATTGTATTTAGGACTGGATTTTGACTGGTCCATTCTAACAAATGAATATGCTTTGATCTAAACCATTCTATTGTAGCTCTGGCTATATGTTTAGGGTCATTGTCCTGCTGGAAGCTAAACCTCCACCCCAGTCTCAAGTCTTTTGCAGACTCTAACAGGTTTTCTTCTAAGATTGCCCTGTTTTTGGCTCCATACATCTTCCCATCAACTTTGACCAGCTTCCCTGTCCCTGCTGAAGAAAAGCATCCCCACAACATGATGCTGCCACCACCATGTTTCACAGTGGTGATTATGTGTTCAGGGTTATGTGCAGTGTTCTTTTTCCACCACACATATAGTTTTGCTTTTATGCCAAAAAGTTCAGTTTTGGTCTCATCTGACCAGAGCACCTTCTTCCACATGTTTTCTGTGTCCCCCATATGGTTACTCGCAAACTGCAAACAGGACTTCTTATGGCTTTCTTTCATTAATGGCTTTCTTCTTGCCATTCTTCCATAAAGGCCAGATTTGTGGAGTGCACAACTAATAGTTGTCCTGTGGACAGATTCTCCCACCTGAGCTGTGGATCTCTGCAGCTCCTCCAGAGTTACCATGGGCCTCTTGGCTGCTTCTTTGATTAATGCTCTCCTGGCCCGGCCTGTCAGTTTAGGTGGACAGCCATGTCTTGGTAGGTTTGTAGTTGTTCCATACTCTTTCCATTTTCGGATTATGGATTGAACAGTTCTCCATGAGATGTTCAAAGCTTGGGATATTTTTTTTTTTATAACCTAACCCTACTTTAAACTTCTCCACAACTTTATCCCTGACCTGTCTGGTGTGTTCCTTGGCCTTCATGATGCTTCATGATTCCTTCATGATGTTTGTTCATTAAGGTTCTTTATCAAACCTCTGAGGGCTTCACAGAACAGCTTTGTTTATACTGAGATTAAATTATACACAGGTGGACTCTATTTACTATTTAGGGGACTAAATAGTTTATAATGCATTATTTTAAAATTTTCTACATCAAATCATTTGCCATGTAGTTGCCCACCCCATTAATTTGTTCAGATCTTTTTGCAAGGTTTCCACATCCTGCGGAGAAGTTATTGCCCTGCTTAGCTTAGTATCATCTGCAAATACAGAGATTGAGCTGTTTACCCCATCCTCCAGGTCGTTTATGAACAAATTAAATAGGATTGGTCCCAGCACAGAACCCTGGGGGACCCCACTACCCACCCCTAACCATTCCGAGTACTCCCCATTAATCCCCACCCTCTGAACTGGCCCTTGTAGCCAGTTTTCAATCCATGTACTCACCCTATGGTCCATGCCAGCGGACCTTATTTTGTACAGTAAATGTTTATGGGGAACTGTGTCAAATGCTTTTGCAAAATCCAGATACACCACGTCTACGGGCCTTCCTATATCTAGATAGCAACTCACCTCCTCATAGAAGGTTAATAGATTGGTTTGGCAAGAATGATTTTTCATGAATCCATGCTGATTACTGCTAATGATACCCTTTTCATTACTAAAATCTTGTATATAGTCCCTTATCATTCCCTCCAAGAGCTTGCATACTATTGATGTTAGGCTAACTGGTCTGTAATTCCCAGGGATGTATTTTGGCCCTTTTTTAAATATTGGTGCTACATTGGCTTTTCTCCAATCAATTGGTACCAATTGGTGCCATGAGGGTGCATCCTGTGATGTGTCATGAGGATAAACACTGCATTTTTGGTTACTGAAGCCCCCTGATTCCCTTGTGAAGACTGAGAAGTATAAATTCAATACCTTCGCCATCTCCCCATCCTTTGTAACCAGATGTCCTTCCTCATTCTTATGGGGCCAATATGGTCTGTCCTCCCTTTTTTACTGTTTACATACTTAAAGAATTTCTTGGGATTTTTTGTGCTCTCCTCCGCTATGTGTCTTTCATGTTCTATCTTAGCCGTCCTTATTGCACCCTTACATTTCTTGTTGCATTCTTTATAATGTCTGAATGCTGATGATCCCTCAACCTTGTATTTTTTGAAGGCCTTCTCCTTTGCTTTTATATGCATTTTTACTTTGGAGTTAAGCCACCCAGGACATTTGATCACTCTTTTAAATTTTTTACCCAATGGGATCCATGGGCTAATGCCCTTATTTCAATCAGAGGTTCACACAAAAATGTAACCTCCGCTTTTCGGAACCCTCCCCCCCTCTGGTGTCACATTTGGCACCTTTCAGGGGGAGGGGGTGCAGATACCTGTCTAAGATAGGTATTTGCACAAACTTACGGGCATGCCTCTTCCTGTCCCGCCGCGCTGTCTGCTGGGACACACACGGGTCCCAGAGACAGCGCGGACCATTTTCATTGCTCTGCGCGACTCGCGAATGCGCAGTAGGGAATCGGGAAATGAAGCCGCAAATTTTTTTGCGGGGCTCCTGCTTTAATTTGCTCTTAAAGCAAACCCATCTCTCCTCCGTGTTCTTTGTTCCTAAGATTTTATCCCAATTTATGCCTTCTAACAAGGTTCGTAGTTTAGGGAAGTTGGCTCTTTTGAAATTCAGTGTCTTTGTATTCCCCTTATGTTTCCTATTTGTGTGATTTATACGGAAGCCAATTGACCTGTGATCGCTGTTCCCTAAATTGCGAACAAGGTGGGTTTCTTGCAGGCTACCTGTGCTTTGCCTTAGCCTTCTATTGCATCTATCAGTTTTGGAGCATTTTCTCAAAGTGCACTAACATTCTTGCATGCAGGACTTTGGTGCACTTTCAGAAAACACACCAAAATTGCCTGATGCAATAGAAGTCTATGGTAAGAAAACCCACAGGTACACTGTGCTGTACCTGCAGTGTGGGAAAACTGCATCGCATCCATATGGATGTGCCTTTAAGTACAGTTTCAACATGCAGACATTTTACATAGGGTGCAGAATGGAGAAAAGGCACTAAAAATTATGGTGGGGGGGAAGTATCATGGTAATATATCGGAGGTGGTCATATTTCATAGTATGGAATGATGTCCCATACTCAGGGCCGGACTGGGAATAAAATCCAGCCCTGGAAAAAAATTCATACCAGCCCCATAGCATTATTATACCAGCCCAACAGCATAACATCATTATTTTCACTCATTCCCTAACTGGACATATTTCCAAATCCGCCACTTTCTACATGACAGTAACCGAGATTCAACGGTTTCCCGCGCACTCTCCCCTTTTGAAACCATGTGCTCCCAATCCTCACACCAGCAGCACATACTATCAAATATTCATAATATGCTTTACGCGTACTCCTCCCACATATCTGGGAAAGCATGCCAGGCCTGGGAAGGGGAAAGGGAATTGCAACTGGAGCTAACAGAGGATCAGTGCGAGTACATTTTCACTATTGCCCACAAAGGCATCACTAAATGTCTCGATCCAGGAGAATAACTATAAGACCCTCACTAGATGTTATCATACACCTGTTATGCTTAATAAATACCACCCAGACACCCCCAACACTTGCTGGAGATGCTCCAGGGAACCTGGATCACTACCACATATTTGGTGGTCATGTTCACTAATACAACCTTTGTAGTTACAGGTTCACAAAATAACAACACAAATCTCCACCTACTCCCTGGAACACACTCCAGCCCAGTTTATCCTCCATCACTTCACTACACCTGTACAGTCTTACTGTAAGTCCCTGGTTATCAGAGTGGATAAAAATCAATGATTTAAAAAAAATATTTTTGTTTGATTTTTATCAAATTTATTTTAATAAAATGCTTTATTTAAGTAAAAATCTAAAAGATAGTTTTCTATTTAAGATGCATTAATTATTTGGTTTATTCAGCATGAAATCAAGCTTAGTTATGTAGCATGAAGCTGTATATTCTGCAATATTTTCATTTTTGGTAAACTCATTCAATGAATCCAAACTCTGCAGGTTGAGATAACATGCACTGCATTGGTGTCACAGTAACCATGAACAAAGTTCAGGAATATTACTTATCCCATTGTTTTGCAAATGTACACTACAAACTGTATTTGCTGTATTCACTGTTTTACTCACCTGACAGCTTATTATTCTAAATAGGAAACCTTCATTTTGTTTGCAAATATTAAAGATTCTAACTACCAGTGAGAATAAGTCCATACATTTAAAGAGCACCTGTCATTTCAGATCCATCATGGCAGCACCTGTTAGTGGGCATCCACTCACCTGCTGCCACTGCATCCCTCACCTTGTTGTGTCACCGTCACATCACCAGCCGTCCAATTAAAGTGAATGGGACTGTCGGTGAGTCAACAGCGGATCAGAGGAGCTGCTGCAGGACAGAGATGACAGTTGTTCTTTAACAACATCCCACCCGGCCACTGCACATATATGGCCGGGTGGGCGATTCCTCCTTCTAAATGGACGTTCAGGAACGTCCCTCAGAAGGAGGGGGATCACACGCATGCGTGCCCACGCAGCGGCGTGATCCCGATGCGCTTGTGTCACCTCGACAATCACAGCCGTCATGTGATGTAAATAGAGAGCCGCTTGCTAGGCAATCGGCTCTCCTCTCCTCACACGGAAGTTCTCAGTGAGGAGAGGAGAGCGGATCTCTGCAGCCAGCCAGTGATCAGTGAGTATGAGCTGTTTTTTTACAGCTTTTTACACACTGATCCCCAGTCTAGTGTCCCCACACAATGTAAACACACAAAGTCCCCAAAATAATGTCCCCACACTCATGTCCCTACACAGTAAAAACACCTATCCCCACATATGTAACAGTAAAATCACATGTCCCAATGATGATCTGCACACATCTGTCCGTGATCACACAAACCAACTATTATACACTTAACAGGATTTTTTTTTACCAAAGACATGTAGCGGAATACATTTTGGCTAATATTTATGACAACATTTGATTTTATTGGATTTCTTTTAAAATAGAAAGAAGAAAATATTGCTTTTTTTCCAAATTTCTGCTTTTTTTTCCGCTTGTATCACAAAAAATAAAAAACGGAGTCATGAATAAATACCACCAAAAGAAAGCTCTATTTGTGTGAACAGCATTGCATGACCGCGCAATTGTCATTGAAAGTGCGAGAGCGCTGAAAGCTGAAAATTGGCCTGGGAAGGAAGGGGGCGAAAGTGCCCATTAATGAACACAAAAAAAAAAAACTGCCTGCACACCATTGCCCTTTACACATGTATGGTATATCAAAGTTTAGGAGTTTTTTACTCTGTCCGTAAATGCCAACCTCCTTTTTATAGGGCACACATGTAAATGTAAAACATGGTGGTATTTCCCCACCCAGGAGAAATACAACCGGGCAGTGGCGTTGCATCCATAGAGGGTGCAGGAGCGCTGCCCCCTCTTTCCTGCACCCGTCAATCTTCAATAGATAGATTCATGCATTGCATGAATCTATCTATTGTCGCCGCTGCAGCCCCCTATTCAGGTGTCCGGGCCCTTGCCAGGCACCGGGCATCTAAATTACAGGGGGTGTTTTTGGAAGTGCCTGATTAGAGCCGTCAGCTCTAATAGGTGTCCTGATTAGAGCCATGGGCTCTAATAGGCTTCCAAATGGGTAAACAGCCGGCGCACTGCTGTGCGTTCGCTGCTTACACAGTGCTGTGTTAGGGAAGCAATTTATTTGATTCCCTAACACTGACCCACCTCTCAGCCAATCAGGTGCACCGGGTCTGGTTACCTGTCACCTGATTGGCTGAAGCGACAGGCGCTGTGATTGGATGCCGATCGGGCGTCCAATCATAGCAGAAGACATTAAGGACTTGGAGGAAGCGTGGAGGAATGCGCTGACCCGAGACAGGTAAGTGTCGGGCGGGGGGGGGGGGGGCACACTGGGAGCATCTGATGGGGCAAACAGGCGACAATTGATGGTTACAGTGGCTGCGTTTGATGGCAGTGGCTGCGCTTGATGGGCACAGTAGTAGCAATTTATGGGTACAGTGGCTGCGTTTGATGGTACAGCTGCTATGTTTGATGGGCACAGTGGCTGCATTTGATGGGCACAGTGGCTGCATTTGATGGGCACAGTGGCTGCATTTGATGGGCACAGTGGTGGCAATTTATGGGCACAGTGGCTGCATTTGATGGGCAGTGGCTGCGTTTGATGGGCACAGTGTGGCAATTTATGGGTACAGTGGCTGCGTTTGATGGTACAGTGGCTGTGTTTGATGGCACAGTGGCAGCGTTTAATGGGCACAGTGGTGGCAATTTATGGGCACAGTGGCTGCGTTTAATGGCACAGTGGCTGCGTTTGATGGGCACAATGGCTGCATTTGATGGGCACAGTGGCTGCATTTGATGGGCACAGTGGCTGCATTTGATGGGGACAGTGGCTGCGTTTGATGGGCACAGTGGCAGTGTTTAATGGGCACAGTGGTGGCAATTTATGGGCACAGTGGCTGCGTTTGATGGCACAGTGGCTGCGTTTGATGGCACAGTGGCTGCGTTTGGGCACAGTGGTGGCAAATTATGGGCACAGTGGAATGCGTTTGAGGGCACAGTGGAATGAGTTTGAGGGCACAGTGGCTGCGTTTAATGGGCACAGTGGCTGCTTTTAATGGGCACAGTGGCTGCGTTTAATGGGCACAGTGGCTGCGTTTGATGGGCACAGTGGTGGCAAATTATGGGCACAGTGGAATGCGTTTGATGGGCACAGTGGCTGCGTTTGATGGGCACAGTGGCGGCATTTGATGGGCATTGGCTGCGTTTGATGGGCACAGTGGCCGCGTTTAATGGGCACAGTGTGGCAATTTATGGGTACAGTGGCTGTGTTTGATGGGCACAATGGCTGTGTTTAATGGGCACAGTGGTGGCAATTTATGGGCGCAGTGGCTGCGTTTGATGGCACAGTTGCTGCGTTTGATGGGCACAGTGGTGGCAAATTATGGGCACAGTGGAATGCGTTTGAGGGCACAGTGGCTTCGTTTGAGGGCACAGTGGCTGCGTTTAATGGGCACAGTGGTGGCAATTTATGGACACAGTGGCTGCGTTTGATGGCACAGTGGCTGCGTTTGATGGCACAGTGGCTGCGTTTGATGGCACAGTGGCTGCGTTTAATGGGCACAGTGGTGGCAATTTATGGGCACCGTGGCTGCGTTTGATGGCACAGTGGCTGCGTTTGATGGGCACATTGGTGGCAAATTATGGGCACGGTGGCTGCGTTTGATGGGCACAGTGGTGGCGAATTATGGGCACAGTGGCATGCGTTTGAGGGTACAGTGGCTGCGTTTAAGGGCACAGTAGCTGCGTTTGAGGGCACAGTGGCATGCGTTTGAGGGCACAGTGGCATGCGTTTAAGGGCACAGTGGCATGCGTTTAAGGGCACAGTGGCATGCGTTTAAGGGCACAGTGGCTGCGTTTAAGGGCACCGTGGCTGCGTTTGAGGGCACAGTAGCTGCGTTTGAGGGCACAGTAGCTGCGTTTGAGGGCACAGTGGCATGCGTTTGAGGGCACAGTGGCTGCGTCTGAGGGAACAGTGGCTGCGTTTGAGGGAACAGTGGCTGCGTTTGAGGGCACAGTGGCTGCGTTTGAGGGCACAGTGGCATGCGTTTGAGGGCACAGTGGCATGCGTTTGAGGGAACAGTGGCTGCGTTTGAGGGCACAGTGGCATGCGTTTGAGGGAACAGTGGCTGCGTTTGAGGGCACAGTGGCTGCGTTTGAGAGTGCCCCCCCCCAACAAACTGCAATGCTCTACAAAAAATGCACTATTTTTTGAGAGAGAGAGGGGGAAGAGAGAGAGAGGGGGGGAAGAGAGAGAGAGGGGGGGGGAGAGAGAGAGAGAGGGGGGGAAGGGAGAGAGAGAGGGGGAGGGGGGAGAGAGAGAGAGAGAGAGAGAGAGAGAGAGAGAGAGAGAGAGAGAGAGAGAGAGAGAGAGAGAGAGAGAGAGAGAGAGAGAGGGCACCTTAATTCTTCTTTCTCCATGAGAGGCCGTCCACTTCTCCAATTCTCCTCGTGGCCGTGCAGACTAGTCGGCGGGCCGATGGGAGGAGAAATCAGCGGTGCTGCGCTGCCGTGCGTGGCGCCGCACGGGCCGAATGCAGAGTTATCAGCCTTCTCATGCTCCTCCCCTCAGACAGGCATATGTTATCAGTGTGTGCGGCGCGGAGATACAAGCAAGCGCGCCGCACACATAGACCAGCCCCAGAGCCAGGCATCATTGCAAAGAGCGGCGGCCGCCGCTGCAAGTGTTTTTTTTTTTCCTGCGCTGACACTGCCAGACAAAAGCGGCCCCAAGGCACTGAGAGCAGGCGGCCTACCGGGAAATTTCCCGGTATCCCGGTAGGCCAGTCCGGCACTGCCCATACTTCACAGTTCTCACTTACACTTAGTTTTTGTCCTTAGTCCAGATTCACATATTTGTGTTTCATATACACATGTATTTAATTGCACACTACAGCAATGCATTGATTGATTGATTTGAATGCCACACCAATGCACATCCCCAATGCGCGACAATGATCCTGCATTTGGGGCATCACAGCATTAACTTTGGTACCACTGAAAAAAAATCAGGTCAGTTGTTGCGAGTTTGCAGTCCAACGTCCGTTTACCAGCAGCAGTGTACATGAAGCCTAAAATGGACTGCTTAAGGACTGCCCCACGTACATATACTGTGGCAGGGCGGTCCTTAAGCACAAAATCTCGTACCTGTACATGATTGCTGTCCTCAGTTCTGGGGCACTGCCGGCCACCCACGATCATTCACAGAAGAGTTAGAATGGCGGTCTGCCTATGTAAACAAGGCAGACCGCCATTCTTTGAGGGAGGAAAAAGGAGATCTTGTGTTCCTGCTAAGCAGAAACACAGATCTCTGTTTTCCTCCAGTCACAGCATTCCCCCCACAGTTAGAAAGCACTCCCTAGGAGCACACTAAACCCTTTGATTGCCCCTGATGTTAACCCCTTCCCTGTCAGTGTCATTTATATAGTGACATTGTTTTTTTGTTTTTTTAGCACTGATAACTGTATTGGTGTCACTGGTCCCCAAAAAGTGTCACTTAGTGTCAGATTTGTCTGACGGAATGTCGCAGTCCCAATAAAAATCGCTGATCGCTGCCATTACTAGTAAAAACAATAAAAACAAATTAAAAAGTCTATAAATCTATACCATAGTTTGTAATATATATAACTTTTGCACAAACCAATCAATATATGCTTATTGGGAATTTTTCTTTAGCAAAAATATGTAGCAGAATACATATTGGCCTAAATTGATGAAGAATTTTGTTTTTTTTTTAAATTTTTTTATTGGATGTGTTTTATAACAGAAATATTATTTTTTTGTTTATAGCGCAAAAAATAAAAACCACAAAGGTGACCAAATACCACCAAAAGAAAGCTCTATTTTTGGGGGGAAAAGGACATGAGTTTTATTAGGGTACGGAGTCGCACGACTGCACAATTGTCAGTTAAAGAGGCGCAGTGCCGTATCGCAAAAAATGGCCTGGTCAGGAAGGGGGGAAAACCTCCAGGAGCTAATAAGGTTAATAAGCTGCCTTATCATAGCACATATGAATGTGTGACATAGCACATGGGGTAACACCACAAATTGGTGAATCCGGCCCTGTACTTACAATAGGGCAAACACAGATCTCGTAAATTCTGCTCCATGTTCCAGCACAGACTGTATAAATCAGACTGTACTTTTTCTCTAATAATCTACAGATGATACTTTTTTATTTTTTTGCCTGAAACAGAATAGCACATTTAATGCTGAATATAGCTCTAAGTATGGAAAACACAAAGCTGTTTTATTGTTAGCCACTAGAACTGATCCTTAAAACAAACAGAAGGAACGTGGAAGCTGAGGACATTGTCAGGGCACTTTAAAGGATAAGTACAAGTAAAAACTTTACAAATCCCCCCTCCTCCCCAACAACAGGTGAAAGTACCCCATTTCCCAATTGTCGGCTTTTCACTGCCAGGCCTATCCGGGGCTGGTGCAGTCTAGACAGGGAGGACTGCCATAGAGAATAATGGTGCTAGAGTTGAGCCTCTACCTAAGCGAAGATGGGGACAGACATTTTTCTCTTGAAACAATAAAGTGCAGTGAAAAGCTGACACTTTCTAACATGTCAGATATGGTGCCTGTTGATATTATTGTCAAATGTTGGTAACTTTTGTATGCTTTTGCCAGACAGAGGAGTTCGCTAAGGGCCCGCTCACACCAGGATGCAATGAAAAAGTGTTTACTTGTGTTTGCATGTGTTGTTTTTTTTGTATGCCTTGCAATGCTCTTCTGCACACTTTACAAGATATAGAAAGTACAGACTACAGGTCCTTATTGTAGTCA
The DNA here is from genome assembly GCA_028564925.1 of Lithobates sylvaticus. NCBI lineage: Eukaryota > Metazoa > Chordata > Amphibia > Anura > Ranidae > Lithobates > Lithobates sylvaticus. The sequence goes on from CM053026.1 coordinate 84,171,271, forward strand.
CACTCCAAAACGATTTATTTTTTTTAAATTAAAGGGTAACTCCACTTTCATGGGAAAAAAAGAATAGAAAAAAAAAAGTCATATAGTACAGGCCAGGAGCTCAGGCGCAGCATAAGCGGAAGGCCTATATGATGGGGTTTGTCTAGAGAGGCTATCGTCAGGTAGGGGTTAATTTAATGTTGGTTAAAAGGAGGGAGAAGTATGGGGTCTTACCTCATTGGAGGAGGTTAGGGTGGGGCAGGGTGTGTTCCTAAGAGTTCCTTGGTGGGAGGGGACCCTCTAACATCAGTTGGACCAGGGGACAGCGCCCCTTCACATCCTGTTGAGGTTAGAGCTTGTGCGACAGATAATGTCACAGAATGTGTACAGAAAGCCCCCCAGAAACATAATTTCCTGCTTGTGTGATTGGCTCACTGATTTTCCCAGAAGTCTACACCAGACATCCCAACATGCAAAAACTAATTTCAGGGAGGTGGCAAACTCACTTCAGGGTGGTGGCGCTCTGCGCCCCCCCCCCCCCCCAATTTAACACAAAACTATAGGATGATCAAATCCTCTAGTGGAATCAGTATACAGAGGTCTACTTCTTCTGAGAGATATTAAAGGAACACTCTAACCACCATGACCACTTCAGTGTTTTGAAGCGGTCATGGTGGTAGGAGTCAGTATGTGAAATGCAACCTGATCAGTGCCCATGAAATGCAGCCTTACCAGTACCAATGAAATGTAGCCTTACCAGTGCCCATGAAATGCAGCCTGATCACACAGAGCTCTGTCACGGACCTTCGATTCGAATATCCCAGCGGCCTCTGTAACAAAGTGATACACGTCACACTGATTCAAGGTGGACACCGGCATTGGATCGTTGTTCCATCTATCTATCTGGGGCGAGACTTTGTTACAGCCCTCCTCCTCACACAGACTGGTCTTCCCTGGCGAGGACGTTATCCCTCGGGTTGCAGACACACTACTAGTGCTGGCAGACAGTTGCAGACTGAGTTGAACAGTCTGACTCGCTCACTCTGTCACAGCCATGGCATGATCCGGGAGTCAGGGATAGGCCACTCTGTCTTCTGTCTGTGACTGAGTAATATCACCCAGCACTCGCGGGTGTCAGGGAGTGGCAGTCAAATGCAGGAGACTCCTGTACCTCCCGGGAGGCTTGGGATGTCTGCTATACTAAGATACAAGTCAGATCCCCTGCAACAAAAATGTAATTTTTAGTGAGATACTCCCAATAGTAAATAACATCTAAAGACCCAGCAATTTTCCTCATTAGAGCCCTGATTCTGCAGCAGCTGGTTGACAATTATGAAACCACCCATTATACTTACTCACCGCAGGGGCACAGGGGAACAAACAGTGGTTTCTTCAGAATAACAAAAGGTAGGAATCTGCAACAAAGTTTGTTAAAATCCATGTAAGGTAAATAGATCACCCAGAGGGGAATGTTTTTTTCTCAACAAAAGTGGAGTCACGCTTTAAGTATTGTTTTTTTTAACTGCACATCACCTCAGCACAATGGTGTGAACTACATTTATTGCACACAATTCATTTTTATTGTGTATGCTTTTGGAATGCTTTTTGGAATGCAACCAAATGTATCTGGTGTAAATGGGCCCTTATTGGCTCCAAACCTTTACTGCTTATGTAATCATAATAATCACTTTGCACAAGAAACCTGATGTGCTGATTACTATCCATGTACTCACTATTATCATTATTGTTGAAGAAGCTGATGGGGGGGACACTGCCAAGTTAATTAATAAAGGTATACTCATCCTTTAGAGCAGGGGTCTCTAAACTGCAGCCCGGGGGCCAGATGTGGCCCTTTGCTAGCCTTTATCCGGCCCTTGGGGCACTATTCCTCCCACTAATATGAGGCACTATTCCTCCCACTGACACCAACAATGGGGCACTATATCTTCTACCGATACCAATGATGGGATACTATTCCTAGTACTAATAGGGGCACTACTTCTCCTCCTATTGACCACCAACCCTGAGGCCATATTTATGTTCACTGATGCTGAGCCCATGACATTTTCTGCCCCTGCTGGCCACAATCCGGCCATCCTAAAGTGTGAAGGACAATAAACTGGACCTTTGTTTGAAAAGTTTGGAGACCCCTGCTTTAGAGAGCAACTGAAGGCTCAAGATCTTTTGTTCTTTATAGTCCGGTACCCTCTTGATGTTATGACTTCTAAATTATTTCTGCTTGGAAATGCCTTGAAATACCCTTTTCCCTTATTGGAAATGTGCTTCCTGCACTTGTACTCCATTGCTCTATGCTGGCATGGCTGAGTAATGTGGCGTACACACGAGCGGAATTTCCGTCTGAAAAATCTTGGATGGTTTTTCCGACGGAATTCCACTCAAGCTTGGCTTGTGCACACACGGTCACACAAAAGTTCTCTGAACTTTCGACCATCAAGAACGTGGTGACGTACAACACTACGACAAGCCAAGAAAATTAAGTTCAATGCTTCCGAGCATGCGTCGAATTGTTTTCAAGCATGCGTGATTTTTTTGCACGTCCGAATTGCATACAGACGATCGCATTTTCGGATAGGAACTTTTCCCGACCGAAAACTAGAGAACATGCTCTCAATCTTTTGCTGGCTGGAATTCCGCCAGCAAAAGACTGATGAAGCCTACACACAGTTGCATTTTCCGACAAAAAGCTCTCATCTGAGTTTTGCTGGCGGCATTTCCGATCGTTTTTACGTGGCATAAGTGTTCTCATGCAGAGAAAAGGAAGGTGGCATGTCTGACCAGATCTGTTAGTTACAGATAGCACTGGGTAGCATGGTCAAACGGTGGTGCCTATTGGGAAGGCACATTTAGAAACACATCAAACTGTTGTAGCGGGAAAATAAAAGTTAGACTTTTAGAATGAAGGCTGTCTTACTAACTGAAAAGTGGTGTTAAACAAACAGACCATGTCCTGCATGTACTGAAATGCGCCTATTTGTTCCAGAACCTTCAAAATTAGAAGATCAGAAAATGTACAAGTGTGATCAAGTCTGGAATGGCAATACTAAGTTTCTGGTATTTTCTAGAGGGGCTGGTCTATCTAAGAGCAGTCATGGGCTGGTGGCAGTTCCTAGTTCACTAGAAGTGGAACTAAACGGTATTTGAGCACCACAAACTGAAACTGCTATTTAATTCAGTTTTAATATTCAAAGCAAACTCACCTATCCATCCATGTTTACATGCTTTATTTTGTTAGGACATTACTTTGAAAAACACCCATTTCTAGGCACAGCCATCTTAACTAAGGGCAGATGATTCATGTAGCATTTACTTCCTGGAATTCATCTGCCCTTAGGCATGCAGGCAGGAGTGTGTGCTTAGTTGAGAAAGCCCCTCCTCCAGATGAAAGACTCCTGTGATGTATAACATCATTTTGGCCCTGGCTAAAAACCAGGAAACGAAAGTAATGTTCAAAAAAAAAAAGCTTAAAACAAATAAATATAATATACCTTACTATCTATTTACTAATCCTATCAGCATAGGGAATACAATATTTAATGTTGATTGGGAGAGTTTTGTTCTGCTTTAAAATATATTTAAAGGTACAATTTTGAATTAAAAATGTGGATGGATTGCTGAGAGCTTAGAACCCATGTAAGGTTTGTATTACTGTCTGTGTCCTTATTAGATAGAATCACTCTCTCTACTTGGCCTAATAAACCACTGTCAACAGAACTGAAAGCACACCTCCCCTTATGAGATGGGAATGAGGGACACCTATTAGCAAAATTATGTAGGCATAGGACACACCCCTGTCACGTCTCCTTAAAGGACAATTATACAAAATAAAATGATTAGTTAAACTCACAAGTGCTTTTTACCACTACTATTCCTTAATATTGGCTTTTCAAATTTACAAATGCAGCAATTTAGAAATTGGATGATAGGTTTATCACTGGGAAAAACTTTTTAAAAGATAAAAAGTGCATTTTATATACAATTATATAGATCAGAGAGGGACAAATGAGGAGGGACAGAAGGACATTGTTCCAAATCGGGGACAGTCCCTCTAAATCGGGGGCAGTTGGGAGCTATGCTTAGAGTGAATAAAAATAAAAATAATTTGAGTTGCCACCAGACCAAGAATTAAGGGTAAATGTTTTAGGGGGAACACTTATTTTGGTATCTACAAGGGAGTCCCCTTACATTGGAAAAATCTACTCTAACTTACTGTTGGGTCTACTGGAAATCTCCCAATAGGACACATATGGCATAAAATCCTGGTGGGCGTTTTATTCTTCCCTGTTCTATCTAAAATAAAATATTAAAATAGAAAATGCATTTTAGATATCATTTTTTAGTGTTGTTATAATACACATGATATGTCAAACCAGCCATTGTGACATTATATAAAGATATGAACTTGGTTGATCTTCTTCTATACATATGGGGCCTTATGCTTTGTACATCAAGGCTACTTTTAGACCCAGAATGTGACCATAATTAGTTGTGCAGTCAGTAGGAAACATGCATCCTTTGTGTATTGTACTGAAATCCCATTATGTACCTGCCGTCTTTTTGTTTCTGCTTAGGGATACCCAAGTGTTTGGATCAACCAAACGGAACTGACATACTTCTTAGGCGCTGGCCGGGTCACTGCTTGGGGATGAGTAGACTCACCTGTGTAACACGAGAGCTCCTTTCCAACTCCCGCCTTTGATTTGACTTTCACAGACCACTACGTTCTATTTCTTCTCATCTGTCTGCTATCATGTTAACATGCAAAAGAAAATCTCGACAGTTCATTGACAACATAATAAAATGGGACTTAAATTTCACTCTTCAAAGAACAGGTTCCTGTCAGTCCTGGTCTCCTCTCTACAAGCCTCGCTAGTCAAGACATTGAGAAGTACAAGTCCATTAAAGCACAACTCTTGGGCATTGGTATTCACTTCAGTTTCGAATGGCTCTGAAATGTTATAACTGAGGAGATTCAGATTTTCAATATATTTAGAAGCCATGTGTATTTAATAGCAAAATTATTTAAACCATTTTATCATATAGTTTCAAATTCAAAATTAAACTATATCTAAACCAAGAGCAAAAATGTAATATATTGCAACTTACCAGTACTGTACTTACATGTGGCAAGTGAATTGGTTTTCTCTTTGCAAGAAAACAAAGTGAAAAAAAAATGCCTATTGCCCCTACCAGAAGTCCAGTGTTCCTATAACTTCCTGTACCCTGAACTGAGATCCCAAACAATGTTATCGGCTTTCCCAATTCTCTTGTATAAACTAGAGAACACTTCCCAATGTTATGTTGAGTAGAATACAATGGTAGTCCTACACTTCTAGTCCTAGGTTGACAATGCTGCTCCTTCATAAATACCGTTTAGTGAGTAAGCCTTGTCACGCTAGGACAGCAAGAGTAAATGAGATTTACTAAAACTTGAGCACTCAGAATCTGGTGCAGATGTGCATGGTAGCCAATCAGCTTCTACCTTCAGCTTGTTCAATGAAGCTTTGACAATAAAACCTGGAAGCTGATTGGTTTCTATGCAGAGCTGCACCAGATTTTGCATGCTCCAGTTTTAGTATTCTCCCCCCAAGTGTGTTACGGAGATAAATAGAGGTGGAGAATGTTTGTAGTCCACATCAGAAGAACACTCTAGGACAGGAAGTGTGTTACTGGCAGAATTACCAGTTGGAAAAAAAGACAAAAAGAATACAAATGCAGACACCACATCTACGGACTGGTAAGCTGCAATATAGTACATTTTTGTTCATTGATTTGGATATGTATTAAATATTCATTGAAGAAAAAATCACACATGCAAATAATTCTAATCAATTAATATTTTGTATGTTTCTGTATGTTATACTGTCTTTATGGTGCATTGCGTGTTTTATTAATTTATGCTTTGTACTTTAAACAGTCATTTTTTATTGGTTACTTTTTACCACTTAGACTTAATCATTAAGCTCTTCATTCTTAAACCTGAACCCTGCGTTAAGTGAAAAAATGTCCCTTGCAGTAACATCCCACCCCTGCAGGGATTAATCGTTCCTTTACCACCCTGGGTAAGGAGAATAGGCAGCTATATCTACCCTATACCTCGCTCCCCTGGCAGCTGGGGCTGAGGGCAGGTAAGTCAAATGTGCCTGCACTGAAAGTGCAGGTATACCTTCAAGAGGCATTAAAGCGGAGCTCTACCCAAAAGGGAAAGTTCCGCTTTAAGAACTTGTCCCCCGCTCATCTTGAAGAATTGACACTTTTGAAGAATGGGGGGGGGGGGTACCCGATTCTGTAGCTGCTGAGTTTTATTTTTTTCACAGGAGACTGGCACTCCTCTTTAAGGGCATAGTGACGGTACCTGTGTGTGGGCGGGGTCTACTGCACCCGTGCATGTGGGGTAGCACCTCGCCCGAAGGCATGCGCATCAATGCCTGGGACAAGGTTGTGGTCATGTGAGGAATCGAACATTAAGGCAGTCCCCAACTCAGAGATGAGCCACTTGTGTGCAGTAATAATATACAGAGTTCCCCTATAAGAGGTTTTGTCCCATGTCACTACACACTTGTAACTGATGTATGTTTGCATTAGGAGGAAAATTGCAAAGTCTTTGCCCACTCCACCAGTTCAGTTACCTAATTTTCAGTAACAGAATGGAGTCCCGCTGAGCACATAGCAAGCCCCATGCGTGATCTTTAACTCTTTCCTTCCCGAAACCCGTGACCAGGCCTCTGTAATACTAGTCTGCTCCCAGTTGCTATGGCAGACAGACTGCTAGAGAGGGAGCCAGGACATCAACCCCCTTGCTATTGGAGGACCCATCACCCAACCAGGTATCAAGCAAAAATGACTGGTTCTTCCTTTCGGTTACCCATGGAAACTACCTCCTCTTCCTTGCTTTGCAAGTTAACCTTTTGAAGTGGTATTACTCATACCCAATAGTCCTTTTACAGACCCAGACCTTTAGGAATATGCCCAGACCCAACATGAACCCCCTGAATAAATTCACACCAGGCTCAAAAGCAGTTGAAACATTTTACTGTAGATTTGGCATAACAAATGCAACAGGGTAAAACGTAATTTCCCTAATTAACACTGAATGTGGCTGCCACAGCATACCTGCATAGAAAAAGTAATTTTGGGTGAAGTTCATAATTGGAAAATCCAGAATGAAGGTTTCCATTGCTATGGGGTCCTAATAAGTTGGTATTCCTAGAGTGTACCACAGGTCCCAGCAACCTTCTTTGATTGCTCCCCTTCTCTTGCCCACGCTTTGGACCTGAACTTCTCCCCTATTATATTGCATGGGATGGGGGGCTTGACCCCAAAAAGTCCACAAACTTACTAATGGAAGTCGGCAAAAACGTAACCCCTTCCCCTGAGTTGGGCAGCTGAACTGGCTATTTGAACACAGCACACAACCTGCTTACGTGTTCAAAGGGCAAAGCCATTTTCCCCTCCCCAACCCACAGAAACTTGCCATGGCAGTGCTCCCCACTAACTTTTCCGCTGCTTTTGACAGCAGAAATACCTGGAAGTATTAAAACCCCTACTGTTGGCTGATGTCAGACGCTAAGGTCATGGTGACTTCACTCCCCCCAGAGTGGCAGAGGAAAAGATAGAGGGAAGTGGAGAGGGTGGTTCATGCTTTTTTCTACTTTTTTTTATTTGTTTTTAATGTGGACAAGCCCTAAACCTAGAAATAGACTTCAACTAGCTTCTATAAAACTGTGTGCTCACTGCTACCTGAGACACTGGCAAGGGGATTCCTTACTATACCCACCACAAAATCATTCTCTGCAGCTATTACCTTTTGTACCACCACCCCCTCCATTTAGAATGTAAGCTCTACGAGCAGGGCCCTTCTGCACCTTTTGTATTGAACTGTACTGTAATTGTGTTGTCCCCCTTTACTTGTAAATCGCTGCGTAAACTGTTGGCGCTATATAAATCCTGTATAATAATAATAATAATAATAACATGGGGGACAAAGGCTTAAAGCTAGATTGACAGTGAAGCTGCTGTTGTCACTGGACTGCAGTGAGGTCTCCCTATATTCCTATGGCGAGTCCACTAACTGGTGGACCTAATTGCGCCAAATTGCCGCAGAAGTATAGTACCCTGCATCAGTGGATTCTCCTTATAAATACAGTATATGGAGAACTCAAAGTGACAGCTTTCGAACAAGATCTCAACCATGCCAGTGTGGAGATGATATCCTGAACAGTGTCCTGGACAGCAGTGTAGATGCAGTGAAATCTTGAACCCTACTTTACGCTCACACTCTTCCCAAATTGGATTTCTCTCTTTTGGTTGGAGATGCTTTACACATGAAACTGTTGTAGGACCAAAGGATACAACTTTTTATGGGATTAGACTCAAATTGTTGGTGCCAAAAGCTGTGATATTATGTAGTTTGTTCATTGATTTTTTTTTTCTATCTTAACAGCTCAAATAAAAGTGTTACAACTGCTCTGGTCTTCTGCTAATCTTCCAAATCCAAGGTCCATTGACATTGAGCAAGTGATTTGTGCTTCACATACACATTTCTTTTTTATTAGCCAATTAATAGCAGAGTTAACCAGGGTCGGTAGAGTGTTTTGTGTATTTACAGGTTATGGAGAGCTCATTCAGAAGTGCTGGTGGTTCTCATTAATTTTATGAGGAGCTGAGTAGCTGCCTAAAACAAGCATTTCTTTCTGATCTTCCACTTAAAACTGCGGAAGTGCTACAATGTGTAACACTGCTGTCCCTCTTCCCCTTAAGCAAAACCTGAAGGTAATTAATTGCAGAAGTATTGGAGTTCACCATGTTGCTGATTGTTTTCAGTAGGCTACAAAGAATGGAAGTGTAGTTAGGGTACAAAGTTAATGATTGTCCACCTACAGCTGTAACATTGTGTGCTACATCATTGCCAGATAATTGGCTTCCCCTTCCCGTCTTCCTTGTAATCCTCATCATCTTCAGTTCTCATGTTTTCTTCTGGTTAAGTTTGAGTTTAGTTATTGAAAGGCCTGGGGCAGTTACCGAAAAAGTGCTCCTTTCTTGCCTTCCACAAATCAGGATAATATTTCTATACTCTACTCTAAAAGACTAGATGTACTTAAAGTGGAACTTTGCATGTAAAATGGAATGTCCGCTTTTTGGCCAGCCCCATGCCCCCACACAATATTTGTTTAAAAAAACATTGATTAAGAAACCGTCGTCGTCCCCAAAAAAAAAGATTCCTACCCTGGCTTCTTATGCCCCGTAAACACAGTCGGAAATTCCCACCACAAAATCCGTCTGATTTTTTCCGACGGATTTTGTCCGACACTGGTGTTGTATACACATGGTCGGACAAAGTTGTCGGAAAATCCGATCATTCTGAACGTGGTGACGTTCGTTGCGTACAACGGAACTACGTAGAGGCTAGTAGCCAATAGGTTTGGTCTCCTAATTTGCTCTGAGCATGCGTGGCACTTTGTCCGTCGGAATTCTCTACACACGATCGGAAAAGGTCTGATCGGATTTTGTTGTCGGAAAATTTGAGAGCAGGATTCTCCACATCCAATTCGCAATAGTAGGCGATTTTGACCATCTCTCTATGGAGCCGGCTCACATATTTCAGCTGCAGCTCCGGTGCGAATTTGCACAGGAGCCCTGTGCGTCTTTTGGTCTGTTTCAGGTCCGAATTTAGCCAAAAGTTTGTGCTGAAATCGGACCTGAAACTGTGAAGGGGGACGCACCGGACCCCTGCTGTGAGCCGCATGTGAAGGTAATGTGAACGCAGCCTAAAGCTTGGTTCACACTGTGAGGGGCATTACTAAGACCCACCATGCATGTTACAATCTGCCTGTACAATCTCTGTAAATCAGCTTTAGCTTTAGCAAAGCTATATACTATAAACACCCACCCAACTATCCAATCAATCTGTATGCAAACAGGAATGCGCTTGCACTGCATACATCACCATGGTTTATGCATGCATCTATTGTAAGCACTTGACCTCTGGAAGATTTACCCCCCTTCCTGAGCAGGTAATTTTTTGTGATACGGCAATGCATTGTTTTAACTGACAATTGCGCGGTTATACGCCGCTGTACCCAAACAAAATGTATGTTCTTTTTTTACCACAAATAGAGCTTTCTTTTGGTGGTATGTGATCACTTCTGTGTTTTAGATTTTTTGCGCTATAAACAAAAAAGACCGATAATTTTGAAAAAAAAACACAATAAAATATTGAAAGAATCCCATTTGTTCATCAATTTAGGTCAATATTTATTCTGCTGCATATTTTTGGTAAATAATAATTAATAAGCATATATTGATTGGTTTGCGCAAAAGTTATAGCGACTACAAACTATTGGATATTTTTATTCGTATATTTTGTACTAATAATGGCGGTGAACATCGACTTATAGAGGGATTGCGACAGACATTCTGACACCAATTCACACTTGTGACACTTTTTGGGAACCAGTGATTACAGTGTACAATACAGTGATTAGTACTAAAAAAAATTTTAATGGCACTGGCTGGGAAGGGGTTGAGATCAGAGGTGATCAAAAGGGTTAAATGTGTGCCTAACTAGTGTTTCTGTGTACTGTGGAAGGTGCTTTTATTAGGGGAAAGGCATGTATCCATGTCTCTGCTTTGCAGGAACACAGGATCCATGCCTTACCTACTGACAGAATGGCAATCTGCCTTGTTTCCATAGGCAGACTGACGTTCTGCCTGTGTAGCGAATGATCGGCGGGTGTCGGCTGACATCAAGTCTGCGGTGTATAATCACTGCGGTAGCGAGGCACTGGCGGCATGCATGCGCACCCCCTACCTGGAAGAGCCAGATCACATATACATACAACCTCTGGATATGACGCTGAGTACGTGCACTCAACTTATACAGACAACCTCTGGATATGACGCTGAGCATGTGAACTCAACGTCTTTGGTCGACCATAGCGAGGCCTGTTCTGAGTGGAACCTGTCCTGTTAAACCGCTGTATGGTCTTAGCCATCGTGCTGCAGCTCAGTTTCAGAGTCTTGGCAATCTTCTTATAGCCTAGGCCAGTGATGGCAAACCTTGACACCCCAGTTGTTTTGGAACTACATTTCCCATGATGCTCAACTACACTGCAGAGTGTATGAGCATCATGGGAAATAGTTCCAAAACATCTGGGGAGCCAAGGTTTGCTATCACTGGCCTAGGTCATCTTTATGTAGAGCAACAACTTTTTTTTTTCAGATCCTCAGAGAGTTCTTTGCCATGAGGTGCCATGTTGAACTTCCAGTGACCAGTATGAGAGAGTGAGAGCGATAACACCAAATTTAACACTCCTGCTTCCCATTCACACCTGAGACCCTGTAACACTAATGAGTCACATGACACCGGGGGGGGGGGGAAATGGCTCATTGTGCCCAATTCGGACATTTTCACTTAGGGGTGTACCCACTTTTGTTGCCAGCGGTTTAGAAATGAATGGCTGTGTGTTGAGTTATTTTGAGGGGACAGCACATTTACACTGTTTTACAAGCTGTACACTCACTACTTTACATTGTAGCAAAGTGTAATTTCTTCACTGTTATCACATGAAAAGATAATGATGATAATTTGTGGGTATAGAATTGGGTATATGGGATTGTATGATATTATTTTTTTTTTTTTTTTTTGTGGTTGAACTGGATGGACTTGTGTCTTTTTTCAACCTAACTAACTATGTAACTATAATAAAATATTTACAAAAATGTGAGGGGTGTACTGACTTTTGTGAGATACTGTATATACACGATCTGGCACACAGCTGCCGCCCTGTAGCAGTGAAACTGATATGGGGCAGACAGCACGTGGATAAAGGTGCAGTACATTTATCTTACTGTGGTAGAGGCAAGGGTACATCAGTAAAGACGAATTTCTTTGCCGCTGTTTATGCATACCTGTGGGTTTATATAGATAGTTGGTCATATGGCTATTAAAGTGGTTGTAAACCCTTACAAACCACTTTGACCTACAGGTAAGCCTAGATTAAGGCTTACCTGTAGGTCCAATAAATATCTCCTAAACCTACATGGTTTAGGAGATATTTAGAAAAAAAGAGGCACCGCTGTGTACGGCGCATGTGCCGTAGACAGCGGCGCGCAGGCGCACTGCGCATGCCGAGATCGCAGCGATATGCCGCCTTCGTGCGCATGCGCGGGAGTGACGTCATTGCCGTTCCAGCGAATGACAGCGCTGGATCGGCGAGACCCGGAAGTCACTCCAGGAATGATGGCGACGGAGAAGATCGTGGATGAAGACTGCTTTGGGGGCTTCGTTCTCAGGTAAGTTATTCATAATGAGCTAGTATGCTATGCATACTAGCTTATTATGCCTTTGCCTTGCAGGCTCCGTTTTTTTTTTTTTTTTTGAGGAGGCTTTACTTCCTCTTTAAGAAATGAAAAATACAAGTCCATTTTTGTTTTAGGTTGGAATCAACAGCTGCCATATGAGATATCACCTTACTGTGCTTTCCCGGCACACCCTGTGCGGCAAAGTCAAGAACACGTACACTGCTCTTCAAGTTGATAAGAATCAAACATATTCCTTCCAAACGCTTCTGACCATACATTCAAGGCCACATAGTGAGCGTGTTACACGCTTTATGAAGTTGTGTCCTCTTGACCTTACAATCCAAGACATAGCGAGATAAATGTACTCGCCAAGGTCACGCGGTGCTAGGTCGCTAATGGGTTCGTAACACTTTGTAGACCGTTTTGTCTTCACAGCCAGGCCATCCCAAACCCCCCCCTTAACATACCAGCGCCAATAACAATGTAAATATTTATCTTTCTAATAATCTTGAATCCAAATATTGAGCTTCTGATAGGCAACATCTGCACAGTTTCACATCATGACGGAATTAAACAAAAATGTCAGCAGCTAATGGGGCTTATCTAGCAAATCTTTACACTAGCCAGCCTTATAATTAGGGTTGGATGAATCTGCCTAATTTGATGTGTATGGGGTTCCTTGAATCCTGTTATTAAAATCCATGAAATGTGAACTTAGCATGGAAGTCTATGGTTGGGGCGATGGTGAATCATGATTCTAAATTCTGGCGATTTTCAAGGCTAATATGCAAGCTGTTGTCAAAAAGAGCATGGGAAAATGGGCACTGCCATGGGGGACATTCAAAAAGAGCATGGGAAAATGGGCACTGCCATGGGGGACATTCAAAAAGAGCATGGGAAAATGGGCACTGCCATGGGGGACATATAAAAAGAGCATGGGGAAATGGGCACTGCCATGGGGGACATTCAAAAAGAGCATGGGAAAATGGGCACTGCCATGGGGGACATTCAAAAAGAGCATGGGAAAATGGGCACTGCCATGGGGGACATTCAAAAAGAGCATGGGAAAATGGGCACTGCCATGGGGGACATTCAAAAAGAGCATGGAGAAATGGGCACTGCCATGGGGGACATTCAAAAAGAGCATGGGGAAATGGGCACTGCCATGGGGGACTTTTAACAAAGCAAACATTAAAAATACCATACAGTGAGGAGAAGGTCCTTATCCACTTGACCTTCCCAAGAGTTACCTCCCTTCATGACCATGGCATTTTTTGCTTTACCGAACTGCGGTACTTTAACTGACAATTGTGCGGTCATGCAACTATACATAAATGAGATTTATGTCCTTTTTACCCCACAAATAGAGCTTTCTTTTGGTGGTATTTGCATACCTCACAACATTTTGAGATGGGAATGAGGGGCACCTACTATCAAACGTATGCTGGCATAGGACATGCCCCTTGCCACACCCCTTAAAGGGGACATAACCAAAAAAAAAAAAAAAAAAAAAGAAGGTTCATTAAATCCCCAAGTGCTTTTTTTACCACTAATATTCCTTTATATTGGCTTTTAAAATTGACAAATGTTGCAATTTAGATTTTGGATGAAAGGTTTAGCACTGGGAAACACTTTTTGAAAGATAAATAGTGCATTTTATATACAACTATAGAGATCAGACCAAAATGAGGAACAAATGAGAAGGAAAGAGGGACAGAGGGACATTGCTCCGAATCAGGGACAGTTCCTCAAAATCAGGGACAGTTGGGAGCTATGGTATTTGATCACCACTGGGGTTTTTATTTTTTTGCTCTTAACCACTTCAGCCCCGGACCAATTGGCAGCCAAAGGAACAGGCCCCTTTTTGCCATTCGACACTGCGTCGCTTTAACTGACAATTGCGCTGTCGTGCGACGTGGCTCCCAAACAAAGTTGGCGTCCTTTTTTTCCACAAACAGAGCTTTCTTTTGGTGGTATTTGATCGCCCCTGCGGTTTTTATTTTTTGCACTATAAACAAAAATAGAGCGATAAATTTGAAAACAATGCAATATTTTTTGCTTTTTGCTATAATAAATATCCCCAAAAAATATATAAAAAAACATTTTTTTTCCTCAGTTTAGGCCGATACGTATTCTTCTACATATTTTTGGTAAAAAAAATCGCAATTAGCGCTTATTGATTGGTTTGCGCAAAAGTTATAGCGTTTACAAAATAGGGGATAGTTTTTTAGCATTTTTATTAATATTTTTTTTTACTAGTAATGGCGGCGATCAGCGATTTTTATTGTGACTGCGACATTATGGCGGACACATCGGACATTTTTGACACATTTTTGGCACCATTGTCATTTATACAGCAATCAATGCTATTTAAATGCATTGATTCCTGTATAAATGACAGTTGTAGTGAAAGAGTAAACCACTAGGGGGAGGGGATTTTGCCTGCCCGTGCCATTCTGCCACAGTATATCTGCGTGAGGCAGTCGTGAAGCAGTTAAAGTGGATGTAAACCCACTCTCATCCTTTCTAAACTACTGCAATATTGGTTATCTAGAAGGATATACATGCCTCCTGCATGTATACTTATCTGTCAAATGTGCCCCCTCTGTCTGCTATGAGACCCGAAAAACTGCAGATTTTGTGGGTGGGTCTGTTTTCCAGGGCTCAGTGGGTGGAGTCGTGATGTCAGTAGACTCCCCGCCCACCTCCACACTCCCCTTATCAACATGTATTTCTTACACTGAACTTCTGCTATGATCACTAACATCCAGTCAAAACACAGAAAAGTCCCCACATGACTTCAGCATGCCAAATCATGCTGAGGTGTGGAACAGCCAATCCTTGCAGAGCAGCAGAAGAAAGGAGTGGGATGGAATTCAAAAATAAAGCATGTCTCTTAGGCTAGGGCACGAGATATGTAAATCACCTGTCACTCACAGCAAGGGGGAGGATTTGACAAAGTTTTTCTCTGTTTGTCAAGATTTATCTCACTGAACAATAAAAGACAATTGCTCAGAGCTGGATTAACTCTTTGTGGCGAAACTGGGCTCAAATGATAGGAAATCTTATACTCTACATTATGCCATCAAAAAAATTGTTTAACTTTCTATAAAACATATTCTATAAAAAAATTTAAAATCAAATTTCTTCATACATTTAGGCCAATATATATTCTGCTACATATTTTGGTAAAAAAAAAAAAATATCTCAATAAGCGTGTATTGATTAGTTTGCGCAAAAGTTATACAATCTACAAACTATGCAATATATACTGGAATTTAAATTTAAAAATAACATTTTTATACTAGTAATGGCGGCGATCAGCGACTTATAGTGGGACTGCGATATTACAGCGGACAGTCTGACACTAACTGACACTTTGTGGGAACCAGTGACACTAATACAGTGATCAGTGCTAAAAATATTTTACTGCCACTATACTAATGACACTGGCTGGGAAGAGGTTAAACATCTAGGCTGATCAAAGGGTTAAATGTGTGTTTATCCAGTGCTTATGTGTATACAGTGTGGTGATTTTACAAAGTGATGTGCTCGATTTTATTCCCTGCTTTCAGGGAAAGAAAATCCACCACATCTTTTCTGACAGGACAGAGCTCTGCATTGTTTACATTTGCAGAGCTAAGTCCTGTGTCTATCTTCAGCGGATCCCTTTGGTCATCTATTGGTCAACATCAGCTTCTGCTGTGACTAATCGCATCCATGAGGTGCAGAATCACGTATATATATACGTGACTGAGCACGGTGGCCCTACAGCGTTTTAACAAGACAGGTTCCACTCAGAACAGGCCTTGCATGTGCTCAGTGTCATATCCAGAGGTTGTCTTGGGGAAATAGACGTATGAGTGCTGCCAGCATTGCTACAGAGGTTAAAGTGGTGGGGGGTCAGCCTGTCAGTGCTCAGACCATACACCGCACACTGCATCAAATTTGTCTGCATGGCTGTCATCCCAGAAGGAAGCCTCTTCTAAAGATGATGCACAAGAAAGCCTGCAAACAGTTTGCTGAAGACAAGCAGACCAAGGACATGGATTACTGGAACTATGTCCTGTGGTCTGATGAGACCAAGATAATCTTATTTGGTTCAGATGGTGACAAGCGTGTGTGGCGGCAACCAGGTGAGGAGTACAAAGACAAGTGTGTCTTGCCTACAGTCAAGCATGGTGGTGGGAGTGTCATGGTCTGGGGCTGCATGAGTGCTGCTGACACTGGGGAGCTACAGTTCATTGAGGGAACCATGAATGCCAACATGTACTGTGACATAATGAAGCAGAGCACGATCCCCTCCCTTCGGAGACTGGGCCACAGAGCAGTATTGCAACATGATGACGACCCCAAACACACCTCCAAGAAGACCACTTCCTTGCTAAAGAAGCTGAGGGTAAAGGTGATGGACTGGCCAAGCATGTCTCCAGACCTAAACCCTTATTGAGCATCTGTGGGGCATCCTCAAATGCAAGGTGGAGGAGCGCAAGGTCTCTAACATCCACTAGCTTCGTGATGTAGTCATGGAGGAGTGGAAGAGGACTCCAATGGCAACCTGGGAAGTTCTGGTAAACTCCATGCCCAAGAGGGTTAAGGCAGTGCTGGAAAAAAATGGGGGCCACACAAAATATTGACATTTTGGGCCCAATTTGGGCTATTTCACTTAGGGGTGTACTCACTTTTGTTGCCAGCGGTTTAGACATTAATGGCTGTGTGTTGAGTTATTTTGAGTGGGCAGAAAATTGACACTGTTATACAAGCTGTACACTCCTACTTTACATTGTAGCAAAGTGTCATTTCTTCAGTGTTGTCACATGAAAAGCTATAAGAAAATATTTACAAAAATATGAGGGGTGTACTCACTTTTGTGAGATACTGTATATATTCTTTGCAGGGAGAGCCTGGAGTACCTAGTGGTGCAGGAAAACCTGTACTTGTAGAACTAGCCCAGCTACCAGAGAGTAGACAAAGTGTTTTTTGATGGTTTTACTTTTAAATGTACCTTGGTTGATAATTGAGTTGACATTATTTAAGTGCTATTCTGAGTTAATTTATTTTAATGGCATACAATGTGTAATTTGCATCTTTACTGTATGTTATGAAATTCAATAAAAACTGATTGAAAAGTAAATGTACCTTGGTGTCCTTCACTAAGGCCTGTACTTTGGAAAATGTCCGCCACAGCCTTGATCCGTGCCTATCCCTGCACTTAATTTGGCTGAAATATAGCAGTGGCTCCCCAATCTGATTAATTTTTTTGAAAAATGTCTTCTTAAGTAGTTTTGGCTGTGACACCCGATTAAGCAGTAATAAGCCTGAATTCCCTGCAACAGATTTAAAATCTGTAGATAAGGTTACTCATACAAAAAAAAAAAAAAAAACGCAAAAACTCTCAACTTCATACAAATTGGCCAGTGGTGAAAGAGTTTATTAGTATAGTTTGTGAGTTTCGTTTTTTAAATAAAATGTCTAAACAAAGAGCACAAAACATTTCAAAACCACATCCCCCCCAAACTTTTATTCCCAATTATTCCCAAAAAATTTAAAATATAGAATTCAGGTATGTGCTTTGTAGAACTGGCTAACATCGGGACAGTACACAAACACCTGAATAGGGAGAGGAAGAGACAAAGCAGGTTTTATCCTGCAGTAAAAATCAGAGTATATTATTTTAGAGGCAATAGATACAAATATTGTACAGAATGTATGCAGCTTGGTTGGGCCGTAGTGTAAGAAGGAGAGACAAGGCAAGGTTTATCTTGAAATAAACATTAGGGTCTATTATTTTAGAGACAACAGCCACATATATAGTGACTATATAGTACAGCCTCAGATTTTTATATTTTTTGGTATTTATGTTGTAGTTGGGCTGTAAATGGTAAAGGCTAGGCATATACACAATTCTTCTGCTTTTCCAGCACAATTTTTCACCTCTCAAGTACTCGGCAGCCAGTTGTATTCTTGACTAGGGTTGTTCAGATAACTTACTGCCCCAACTCAATTATGTACCTGCCAACACCCCCCTTTTCTCCCCAGTAAGGACACTGACACTGTGTTGGATTTAAATGGCCGCTTGGCCTTTTATTAACTCAAAAAACATATTTAAACATAAACCTTCTTAAATGCTCCAGCTCTAATATGAATAAATGATTGCAGATCCTTGACGACACCATCTTCCAAACGTTTGGAATCTGTGGTACCTCTAAGTTAGATTCTGTCCCCAGCCGCAAACACTGCCTCCAGGACTTACTAACTGACCACAGACACCCACCACCCGGTAGTCTAGACTGAACTAGACAAACCAGGAGGACTCCATACCTTAGACGGGTCCCACCATTTTATTAAATACCTAATTTTTGTAACCCTCGTCAAGGACCCCAATCGCCACACATTCTGCATAAAGTACCTCCAAACTTCTTCACTAGGGCGGGATGTTCCACCACCGACTTTCCACCTGCAACTGATGCCTCCTCGTTCCTCCATTCACTAATTATCTAGCTCCTCCCTATCCTGCACTAAACTCCTCCAATCAGGTAAGGGCCAGTTTATTTTGTCTAAAGAGTCCCAACCCCTCTTTAACTTATTGCAGTCTGGTAGTTCCTTCCACCCCGTCATGTATGCCCTGCGCTTACATTTCTTTTCAGCTCCGTACATGTCTTTTTAATATAATTTTTTTTCTTTCATTATAGTCAGGGCACCTAAGGCAGAGCTGCAGGAGGAAAGGGCAAGGGGAAGTAAATGGAGGGGGAAAATTCTACATCCAGGGAGAAGGTCAGTAGAATTCTACAGCCATAGGCTGTCCGTCTTTCTCCAAATCAAATTTCATTCTCCGCAAAAAGAAAAAAGGCAGGCAAATCTAAATGGAGAGGTAGAAGTGCTGCCATATGGAGGTACTAGATGTCGAGACATGAATTTCTAATTTGACCTTTTCATCCTCCACACCTTCCTCGTCTTCTACCGTTATATATCTGTCAGGAACCATGATTCAGACTGAGACAGAAGTGAAGTAAAAATCACACGTTTTAATAAAATCGTAAAATGGTACAAACAGAGCAAATACAGTCAAAACATAACCAGGGTTCAGTAACCAGAGTGGGTAGTCCGAACAAGCCAGTGAAACAGGAATTCAGAGATCAGCGTAGTAGAGGCAGTAAACAGGATCAGGAACCAAAAGGGAAGTCAGCCAGGCAAAAATCTTTAACAGAAAAACACAGCAGAGAGAGTTTAAATAGCCAGCAGGGCTATCTCATCTTTAATGGTATCCGAGAGACCATGAGAAAAAGCAGCCACGAGGGCCTCATTGTTCCAAGCAACCTCTGCTGCCAGAGTACATAATTCAATGGCGTAATCGGCAATAGTTCTCGTACTCGGATTGATGGACATGATGCTCTTGGCAGCAGAAGTGGAGAGTGCGGGAATGTCAAATACCCTTTTAAAGGAAGCCACAAACTCTGGTATCTCAGGAGGACAGGGTTTTGCGTCTCCCATAGAGGATTTGCCCATGCCAAGGCTCTCTCAGAAAGCAAAAAGAAATCATGAAGCCTACTTTGCTTCTCTCCGTGAGAAACGCCTGGGGCAGCATCTTAAAATATATATACCAACCTGGTTGAGAATCCCTCTGCATTGAACTGGATTACCCCCAAATCGCTGAGGAAGCAGAGCAGAACCAGACATACCTATTATAGAGGGAATATTTGAGGTGGGTGCCTGCACAGAGACTGGAGTAGCAGCTGGGACCGCCTGCAACACAGGTTGTACTGGAACAGTCTCAGTGGGAGGATCCAGGTCAGCATTCGTAACGCTATGGCAAACTGACCCATGCGGTGATCCTGCTCATCCAATATGGAAAAAATATTACCAACAAGTGGATTGCCTGCATCTTCTGACTTCATGGCCTTCGCATGCTGTCAAGAACTATGAATCAGACTGAGACAGAAGTGCAGTAAAAATCACACTTTTTCATAAAATGGTATAAACAAAGCAAACGTTGTCAAAACATAGCCAGGGTTCGGTAACCAGAGCGGGTAGTCCGAACAAGCCAGTGAAACAGGAATCCAGAGATCAGCGTAGTAGAGGCAGTAAACAGGATCAGGAACCAGAAGGGAAGTCAGCCAGGCAAATGTCTTTAACAGGAAAACACAGCCTCTGAAGACATCAAGGTCCCAGCTAGGCTTAGCTGGGGGACCGAAAGGAGCCTGGTCTGGAGTCTGAGCAGAGCAGAAGAGAGTAGGTGGAAGGAAGCCCAACCATTCTGGGACTGAGTGAGCAATTGATCCTGCTATACAGAGGAGAAGTGACTATGGGGTATCTCACAAGCCAATACAGTGCAGCTAGGAGTTGTGCAAGACAGCCTGGAATTGTACACGTAAACCAAGAGAATACAGTGCAGCCAGAGTTGTGCAATACAGCCTGAATCGCAGTACAGAGCAGTCAGAAGCTCCTCAAATATTGTATTTCCACAGTCCTAGGGTATCCTATGCTTCCCTTCCCCTTTTCATGTTCCTGTTCCCAATAAAAACCCTAAAAGAAACCCCTAGTCAAATGAAAAAATGAAAAAATTCTGCAAATGCTGCGTGCCTGGCTGTGTGTGTTGTGAGTGGGGGAAACAGGCCCAAACTACGAGCGACTCCTGCGAGAGTAATGCTACAATTTACTGTATACAATATATATACAGTGGTGTGAAAAAGTGTTTGCCCCCTTCCTCATTTCCTGTTCCTTTGCATGTTTGTCACACTTAAGTGTTTCGGAACATCAAACCAATTTAAACAATAGTCAAGGACAACACAAGTAAACACAAAATGCAATTTGTAAATGAAGGTGTTTATTATTAAAGGTGAAAAAAAATCCAAACCATCATGGCCCTGTGTGAAAAAGTGATTGCCCCCTAAACCTAATAACTGGTTGGGCCACCCTTAGCAGCAACAACTGCAACCAAGCGTTTACGATAACGTGCAATGAGGCTTTTACAGCGTCCTGGAGGAATTTTGGCCCACTCATCTTTGCAGAATTGTCCTAATTCAGTTACATTAGAGGGTTTTCGAGCATGAACGGCCTTTTTAAGGTCATACCACAACATCTCAATAGGATTCAGGTCAGGACTTTGGCTAGGCCACTCCAAAGTCTTCATTTTGTTTTTCTTCAGCCATTCGGTGGTGGACTTGCTGGTGTGTTTAGGATCATTGTCCTGCTGCAGAACCCAAGTTCGTTTCAGCTTGAGTACACGAACAGATGGTCGGACATTCTCCTTCAGGATCTCTTGGTAGACAGCAGAATTCATAGTTCCTTTTATCACGGCAAGTCTTCCAGGTCCTGAAGCAGCAAAACAGCCCCAGACCATCACACTACCACCACCATATTTTACTGTTGGTATAATGTTCTTTTTCTGAAATGCAGTGTTCCTTCTACGCCAGATATACTTGGACACACACCTTCCAAAGAGTTCCACTTTTGTCTCATCGGTCCACAGAATGTTGTCCCAAAAGTCTTGGGGATCATCAAGATGTGTTGTGGAGAAATTGAGACGAGCTCTGATGTTCTTTTTGCTCAGCAGTGGTTTTCTCCTTGGAACTCTGCCATGCAGGCCATTTTTGCCCAGTCTTTTCCTGATGGTGGAGGCATGAACGCTGACCTTAACTGAGGCAAGTGAGGCCTGCAGTTCCTTGGACGTTGTTGTGGGGTCTTTTGTGACCTCTTAGATGAGTCATCGCTGCGCTCTTGGGGTAATTTTGGGCGGGCGGCCACTCCTGGGAAGGTTCACCACTGTTCCATGTCTTCGCCATTTGTGGATAATGGCTCTCACTGTGGTTCGCTGGATTCCCAAAGCTTTGGAAATGGCTTTATAACCCTTTCCAGACTGATAGATCTCAATTACTTTCTTTCTCAATTGTTCCTGAATTTCTTTGGGTCTCGGCATGATGTGTAGCTTTTAAGGATCTTCTGGTGGACCTTACTGTGTCAAGCAGCTCCTATTTAAGTGATGCCTTGATTGTGAACAGGTGTGGCAATAATCAGGCCTGGGTGTGGCTAGAGAAATTGAACTCAGGTGTGGACAACCACAGTTATAGTATGTTTTAACAAGGGGGCAATCACTTTTTCACACAGGGCCATGATGGTTTGGATTTTTTTTCACCTTTAATAATAAACACCTTCATTTACAAATTGCATTTTGTGTTTACTTGTGTTGTCCTTGACTATTGTTTAAATTGGTTTGATGTTCCGAAACACTTAAGTGTGACAAACATGCAAAGGAACAGGAAATGAGGAAGGGGGCAAACACTTTTTCACACCACTGTATATATATGTGTATATATATATATATATATGTATATATATATATATATATGTATATATATATATATATATATATATATATACATACAGGCTCCAGGTGGGTGGTGCTGTGGTTGGGATTTGAACGAATGACCCTGGTACTGCCAGGTGAAAGTGCTAGCCTGGAAACATGACCTTCAATGACCTTCATTGTGACACAGTCATGAATTAGCAAATACATTATGAACAAATACACTGCATTAAAAAATGCCAAATATTACAAACAAAGGCAAGGCAACAATATAAACAACAAAAAAAGAAAAATGTGATCACTCTGAAGGACTTTAATGTCTTAGCCATTCATAATTTTAAGTACTTGAAATATGGACATCACTATATACAGATACTTTTTCCTATTCAGTAACTTCACCTGTTTAAGCAGGCTTTGTTAAAAAAAAAGTAGCTGAGATGAAAGATATGCACAAATATAATAGAAAGACAAAATGAAAAGAATTAAAGGATCTCTGATGTGGTTTACACTACTAGAATTTAATGTTTTGAACAATCTCAGCCCGGCAGAATGTCTCTCACGATGAAGACCTATGTCCTCTTCAGTGGGTTCTACAGAGAAAAGGTGCACCACATTCCATGCACAAAGACTGGCCAATCCTGTTTCCTGTGGTTATTAAATAGAAAAGAAACAGAAATAAACTCATGTGACATTAGACTTTAAAGTGAACCCGTGGTTTGCCCATACAGGACAGAACAACAGGTTCACTTTACCATCTCCAGCACATATTTAAAGAGGATCATGCATATCCAGCAAATCACTCACATGTCCAGAAAATGCAGTCTTATGTAAGCTGCTATTCTGGCGCAGCCCGCTGGGTCATGTGCCATCATCTCCTCTTCTGACGTCATCAAAGTCATGAAAAAAAGGTACTTTCTGAACTAAAAAAAAGTTAATATTCAATTGTGTATCAGGCATACCTCCCACCTTTCTAAGATGGGAATGAGGGACACCTATTAGAAAAAGTATTTGGGCATAGGACACACACCCTGCCACGCCTCCTTAAAGGAGAATCAGAATGATGAGTGATTAAACCCACAAGTGAATTTTTGCCAATACTATTCTATTATATTGGCCTTTGAAATGTGCAAATGCAACAATTTGTATGCTTGGATAAAAGGTTTAGCACCGTAAGTGCTAGTTCACTTGTGTGATGTCAGACATTGCATATGATTTGCCCCGCACTGCTGTGCATATCACATTCGATTTCTGTGCGATGTGAATTCAGCCATACAGATGGTATGGCTGCATTCCTATCTCATTCGGACCAAAATCTTGCAGGACCCTTTTTTTTGTGGGCACCATATTCGGATTGCATGTGATCCGATTCCTGTCCGTATTGACAGTTTGCAGTGTGATATGCGAATCGATCTGGGGGTGTCATTAACTTTCTATTGACACCTGCAGCGCTTAGCATAGGGCAGTGTGAACTGCATGCGATGCGGGCACTGGAATCGCGCTTGTCCCCGAATCACACTGGTGTGAACCGAGACTAAAACACTTTTTGATATCAGTGCTGCCTGTCAGTGCCCATCATTTCCACCTATCTGTGCCCATCATTGCTGCCTATCAGTGCCCATCATTGCCGCATATCAGTGCCCACCATTGCCGCATATCAGTGCCGCCTATTAGTGCCAATCATTGCCACATATCAGTGCCACCTATCAGTGCCCATCATTGTCTCACATATCAGTGCCACCTATCAGTGCCCATCATTGCTGTGTTTCAGTGCCCATCATTGCGGCGTATCAGTTCCCATCAGTGTTGCATATTAGTGCCACCTCATTGGTGCCATTCGGTGCCATCTAATCAGTGCAGCCTCATCAGTGCCACCTCATCAGTGCCGCCTATCAGTGCCCATCAGTACAGCCTCGTCAGCGCACATCGGTGAAGGAGAAAAATTACTTATTTACAAAATTTTATAACAGAAACTAAGAAAAACTTTTATTTTTTCAAAATTTTTGGTCTTTTTTTCGCTTGTTTAACAAAAAACGAAAAACCCAGTGGCAATTAAATACCACCCAAAGAAAGCTCTATTCGTGTAAAAAAATAATGCTAAAAATGTCTTATGGGTACAGTGTGGTTACTATGCAATCTTTTACTATTCTGAACTGTTTATTTATATTGTCATTGTTGAGCCAAAATTCTTTGGTAAGAATAAAATACAAAAATATGCAGTTTTTTTCTCTATCTTATCATCTTAACATTCAGTAGTCAGATCCCAAAAAAATATTTTATATCAAAAGTATCTTTTTTTTTTTTATCTCATTGATGAAATGTGAGAAATAACATATATATCATACAACCATTCCATAAACACATACCACATACACTGCATATAGAATTTGGGGAAAATATGCTTATAAAAAGGTTTACCATTTGCCAATAAAAATATATACTTTTTTAAAATCTGGTCACCTTAGGCTATAGGGCAGTCGGCAAGTGGTTAAGGCAGGCCAGGCCATACATGATTCATTTTCTTTTTATTCAACTGTGTAAATCTCAGAACTGGATTGACAGAAATACAAATTCTATGTATTTCATCTGTGTACTGTATATAGTTGTTTGTCTGTGGTTCAGCCCTATGGCAGGGACAGAATAGTCTATGATGAAGCATTGATTGATAAAACACAAAGGGGGACGATGACAAAAAATCCTAAATCCTGATATAATGGCATGTTTATCTATTAATTATGGAAACATGCAATTAGAAAACACAATTAAAATGAACAGCACCGAGTAGAAAGGCATTCTGCATTCCACCCAGCTTCAATTAAAGTGGAATTTTGCTGAGAATCATTTGGAGAAGTGTACAATTAAGTGGTCGTGTCACCTCATAAAAACTCAGCTGTCCTCGGACACATCAAATGAGGATTACTGCAGATGAAAGTGTGCGAATGAAGCTAAATAAAAATGTCTGTGTCTCACACTCTGTAATAACAAGGACTGCTCTTCTTTTAACATGATGACAGATATTTACTAAGAGCTCACAGGCACACATTTTCTCTTCTTAGCATTTATCTGTCTGGATTTATAAATTAGAGAAAATAGTGGAATAGTAGCTCAGTAGCTTATTTGTATCTGTACCGCACACCTCTTTGCATATTTGTGACAATAATTTAAAATAATCCTGTTTAAAATTCCAAATCCAGACCCTTTTTTTTTGGATGGAGTGAAGAAGGCCTGTCAACTTATTTGTGTCCCTATTTGATTACTTCTTATGTCAGCTTTTCTTAACCAGGGTTCCGTAGAACCATAGCATTCCTTCAGAGGTTGCCAGAAGGTTCCTTGAGCTGTGGCAGATTGATCTGCCCCCAACATCCACCACTAAAGTTAGGAGCGGCCCACTGACATTCAATGTAAGGGGCCACGTCTACAATGGCCACCGATGTAACGGGGTACAAATGCAGACCACCAAAGTATGGTGTCAGTAAACTGATGCCCAATGTAAGGAAGCACTACACTGACCATCAATGTAAGGGGAGAGGATACACTGAATACCAACACCACTATACGATTCACCAACGTAAATGAGCCCTACCCTGACCACCAGTGTAAGGGGACATCACGGTGACCACCAGTGTAACGGGGCACTACACTCAACACCAATTTATGGCAGGACTACACTAACCACCAATGTAAATGGGCACTACACTGAACACCAATGTATGGCAGCAGTACACTAACCACCACTGTAAGGTGCACCACACTGACCACCAATGTAAGAGGACACTACACTGACCACCAATGTAAGGGGACACTACACTGACCACCAATGTAAGGGCATAGCTCCCAACTGTCCCTAATTTCGAGGGACTGTCCCTGATTTGGAGCAATGTCCCTCTGTCCCTCATTACTCCTCGTTTGTCCCTCATTTTTGTCTGATCTATATAGTTCTATATAAAATGCACTTTTTATCTATCAGAAAGTGTTTTCCAGCACTAAACCTTTCATCTGATTTCTAAATTGCTGCATTTGTAAATTACAAAAGCCAATATAAAGGAATAGTAGTGGTTAAAAAAAGCACTTGTGGGTTTAACCAATCTTGTTTTTTTGTACAATTCTCCTTTAAGGGGGCGTAGCCAGGGGTATTTTTTTTTCGGGGATAACATTGTTGAATGCATATTTTTTGGGCATCCCAAAAGTCTGTTCATTTTCTTTTGTTAGATTTGTCTTGATCGTGATTGGGATGTGGTGCCCAGTGGTGACCTGTCCATATGCTCCCCTAATCCATGTGCCCAGCCCCTAATCTACATGCAGGGCAATGGACACATGGATTCCAATGTTCTTTTTAATTTTTTTAGAAGCACATGATTAGAGCCTGAAGTTCTAATTGGCTTCAAAAAAGGGTGGCCTTGGGGGACTGCGACAATAGCAAATTCATATTCGCTATTGTCTTCTTGAGTCACCTCCCGGCCACGCAGGAAGCAGGTCCTGAGACCCGTCACATGTTTGGCCGAGAGGTGATAGCGATCCTATTGGCCGCCTAGGAGGAGGAGGGAGGAGACACAGGGGAAGCCGCTGCCCACCGCCCGGAGGAAGCGCTGCCCACCACCTAGATGAGGTAAGTGCAGGGCTGGTAAACGACCAGTGTCTGGTGTCAGGCTTTAAATCCCAATTCCACCTCCACGCTCCACCATCCCAACCCTTTCCCCCTACCCCACACAACACATTTTTACTTTTTTTTAATGTTTTCTGGGTGGTCATGTGATACGGAGGATCCTCTTCCCCCTTGCCACTCCTCTGTTGGTGAGTGCTCCCCAATGATGTAGTGTAATGACATCGGTGACATCATCCCCATAATTGTACGGTATCCCCAGAAGCTAGCTCCATGATATCCTGGACTTACAGGAAGTGAGTTGGATGACACTGGGCTTCATTTAACGCAGAGGGGATCTGTGGGGTACAGCACCCAAGAGGAGGTGAAAATCGCAGCCTGAGTTTTTCTTTTTATTTTCAGAATACCTGCACCCCTTTTTTAAGTTCTACTGGAGTTGAATAAGGCAGCAATGTAAAGTGTACCTATCATTCCAGCGCCAACCTCTAGAACCTATCCCACATACACTGTTGCTGCATGTTTGTCAGTCTGATGCATGAAAGGCTGTCATGGCATCTTGCATAGAATTTGCTGATTGCTGTACATATCTGTTGAACTTTTTTTTTTCTTTTTACAAAGTTTTGTATGGATTTCATCCATGCAAATTTGTTATGCATATTTTTCTGCTTGTTTAATGTTTTTTTTCACGGAAAAGGAAAATAATTTTCATGAAGAAATGAGCATCTCATTTTTCACCAGGGTAATGAAAGTGAAAATATAATTTTGTTTGTGAGCAAAAATGAAACCGTATAAGCAAGTGTTGCTAAATTGCCTCCACCAGCTGTGAGACCAGCCATCTGGAGTAAGTTTAATACTTTAAAATTATTTTTTTTGCAGGTAATTGCATGTGAAAACATTTTTTTACAGTCTGTGTTTGATCTGAATTTTTCCATAAAAATGCAAAAATTACTCACACCTATGTGGGGGAACATGCATGTTTTTATGCATTGATGCACGTTGCGAAAGTGCACCTTAATTTCTTAGAATGAACCACTTATAACCCTCAATGCATAAAAAACTCACCTGTAATACTTTTATGCAATGCAGCACCCGACAACAGATATTGCATTCACATCTGTGAATTACAATGTGTTGCAGCTCAGGTATGTTTGCTTTTACGGTATACAGGCGGTCCCCGGGTTACAAACAAGATAGGATGTGTAAGTTTGTTCTTAAGTTGAATCTGTATGTAAGTAAGAACAGGTTCATTTTTTAAGTGTAGCTCCAGCCATAAAAAAATATTTTTAAGCTTTTTGGATAGCATAGGGAAGGGTTAACAGTAGGGATGAGCCGAACACCCCCCTGTTCGGTTCGCAGCAGAACATGCAAACAGGCAAAAAATGTATTCGAACACGTGAACACCGTTAAAGTCTATGGGACACGAACGTGAAAAATCTAAAGTGCTAATTTTAAAGGCTTATATGCAAGTTATTGACATAAAAAGTGTTTGGGGACCTGGGGCCATCCCCAGGGGACATATGTCAATGCAAAAAAAAGTTTTAAAAACTGCTGTTTTTTTGGGAGCAGTGATTTTAATAATGCTTAAAGTGAAACAATAAAAATGAAATATTCCTTTAAATATCATGCCTGGGAGGGGTATCTATAGTATGCCTGTAATGTGGCACTGTGTTCCCGTGTTTAGAACAGCAAAATTACATTTCTAAAGGAAAAAAAGTAATTTAAAACTGCTTGCGGCTGTAATGTATTGTCGGGTCCCGGCAATATAGATAAAAATCATTGAAAAAAAACGGCATGGGTCCCCCCACCCCCAGTCCATTACCAGGCTCTTTGGGTCTGATATGGATATTAAGGGGAACCCCGCACCCAAATTTTTTTAAAAAAAGGGCGTGGGGGTCCCCCAGGCCCCCAGGCACTATATACTCTGAACAGCAGTATATGTACTATACGGCCTGCCCTATATACTCTGCAGAAAATTGAGCCTTAGGTGTTGGTGGTACCAGAACAGTGTAAGCCCATACAGTTACTCTTGGTGAGCGCAGGAACGGGCCCTGCTGTGAAATATTATATCAAAAATTTTAATTACATGCGAACAGCCGATGTTCAAGTTGAACGTATGTTTAACCCGAACATCAAGCTCATCCCTAGTTAACACCCCTGTAACGGTTGTTTTGCTGTCTGTGCCCCTTTTCAGAAGATTTTACCTCACTTTCTGTCCCAATGACAATTGGATTTTGAAAATTTTGGGTTGTTGTGAAAACAAAGATTGATGATAAAGCATCAGTGGAGGTACCTTTTTCACAGGAGTGAATTTCCCTTCCTAGGGGTAGATTTCCTCTCACTTCCTGTTGTCTCCCTTTGTAAGTAGGAGTCGTTTGTAAGTCGGGTGGTGGTAACTAGGGGACCGCCTGTATGTGGATTGGAGTGCTATTCAAACAGAATACACATATAGTGCATGTTAACAGGGACTATTGTAACACACATTTAAAATGCAGGTTTTAACACACTCGCTCGGGTGTGAATCATAAGGAAACATAAATAGGATAACATGTTATAATCATAGAATACCTTCTTCCCCTCAGTTTATACAAATGAAATGGAGGGGTATAATAAACAAACAAGGTAGTAATGTTACTACCATTATATTGAATGTACCTGTGTGGCTGACAGAGACCAGTGTTAAAAAATACTAGACAAACTTAATGCAAACAAATAATTAGGATGGCTTACATCTGAGAGTTCTCAAAGAACTTAGCCACGTTATAGCCAGACCATTATTTCTAATTCTTTTTAGGAAAGCGTACTGACTGGAATGGTACCAGCTGATTTCCTAATAAACAAACGTGGTACCAATATTTAAGAAATGACCCAGAGATATACCTGTAAACTACAAACCAGTCAGTCTAATATAAATAGTATGTAAAGTGTTGGAAAGAATGGTAAAGGACCATATCCATATCAAGAATTAACTGATGAAAATAGTATCATTAGTAATAAATAAACAACATGGATTTACGAAAGATTGTTCATGCCAGGCCAACCTTTTAACATTCTATGAGGAGGTGAGCTGTAATTTGGAGAGAGGAAGGCATGTGGATGTAGAGAATCTAGGTTTCTCTTAGGGGTTTGCTAAAGTACCCCATAGACACATAATTTACCAATTAATGTGGGTTGTAAACCCGGAAAAGAAAAGAAAAACAAAAACTCTGTAAGACAAAGGCATAATGAGCTAGTAGTGTGCATCGCATACTAGCTCATAATGAAATACTTACATTTGATCAAAGCTGTTAC
This sequence comes from Lithobates sylvaticus, assembly GCA_028564925.1. Lineage (NCBI taxonomy): Eukaryota > Metazoa > Chordata > Amphibia > Anura > Ranidae > Lithobates > Lithobates sylvaticus. The sequence goes on from CM053026.1 coordinate 84,201,759, forward strand.
AGCGGTCCCCATACACCGCTGTGACCGGCAACATGTCTCCCCGAGTTATTCCCAGGTTTGCGGGCCCCAGCACTGCGATTGGCTGGAGCTGCGATGACGTCACTCCCGTGCATATGGCTAATAACGAAATGGCATGCTCAGGATGTTTCTTCAGTGCGCATGTGCCAATGACGTGCAGGTTTAGGAGATATTTACAGTAGCTACAGGTAAGACTTATCATAGGCTTACCTGTAGGTAAAAGTGGTGTAACAGGGTTTACAACCACTTTAAGGTCTTCTGGCAAAGCTGAACAGAGCAATAACTCCACAACAGGATATAGCAACTTTACAAGAAGACCTAGTTAAAATGGGGTGTGGACAGCTAAATGGCGGATGAGCGTTAATGTTGAAAAATGTAAAGTAATGCACTTGGGAGCTAAAATATGAATGCAAGTTACTTGCTATGGGGAGAACCTCTGGAGGAATTGATGATGAAAAACTATCTGGAGGTCCTAGTAGATCCACAGCATGCAATGCCAAACTGCAGCATGCAAAACTAGCAGCTATTAGCATGCATTAAAAAGGGTATTTACTCAAGAGGTAAAACTTCAATTCTACCACTTTACAAAACCCTGGTTTGGCCACATCTTGAGTATGCTGTCCAGTTGTGGTCACCAATGCTCAGATAATAAGAGGGGCTGAAGGACCTCATTTATGAGGAATTCCTACAAACATTAAAGTGAACCTGTGTGGCTATGGACATATTTTTAACAAGCAATAAATAAGCTTGTAAACAAGCTCTCATGGGCCTTTGTAGATGCAGGCACTATGGAGCAGAGCTCCTTTTTGTGAATTAGAAGGATGGAAGGCTGCCAAGACACTACTGAGAGAGGGAACAGAATGTAATAAAGTAGCTATAAATCTGACTATAACCAGCCAAAGTTCCTTTATGAATTTTGAGGATTCTACTGTCTGCAGCTACAGAGGTGAGAGATGGATAGTTTTAAAGCTGTAGTAAACTCTGTATTTAAATTTGTACCTACAGACAAGATTACAATCAGGCTTACCTGTAGGTACAGTGAATATCTCCTAAATGTGTACTGTTTAGGAGATATTCACATCAGCTATGACATCACTGCGCATGTGCAGTGATGATCTGCGTTCAGGGTACACAGTATGCTGTGGAATGCACAGCGCCTTCATCGCGGCCCCAGCCATTTACATGTCTGGAGCTTGCAAATCCGGGGTGCATACTAGAACACTATGGCATAGACCTGCAGGGGACTTTTTTTTTAGGTGAGAATATGGAAACACTTGAATGTCCATCGCCTGGCCACACTTTAAATATGCATGATCTCTTGGATGTGCTGCAGGACACGATACAGCAAGATCTGACATGAATAATGCCCCATACACACGGTCAGAAATTACGATGGAAAATGTCAGATCGGACCATGTTGTCGGGAAATCCGCCCGTGTGTGGGCTCCATCTGACTTTTTCCGTCGGAATTTCCACCGGAAAAAATTTGAGATCCTGCTCTCAAATTTTCCGACAACAAAATCCAATCTGACTTTTTCCGATCGTCTGTAGAGAATTCCGACGGACAAAGAGCCAAGCATTCTCAGATCAAATTATGAGACCAAAGCTATTGGCTACTAGCCTCTACGTAGTTCCGTCGTACGCAACGAACGTCACCACGTTCAGAATCATCAGATTTTCCGACAACTTTGTCCGACCGTGTGTATGCAACACCAGTGTCGGACAAAATCCGTTGGAAAAAATTCGATGGATTTTGTGGTCGGAATTTTTGACCGTGTGTACGGGGCATAAAGATAGACAGAGGAGTCCCCTGCCCATTGTTTTAAAGAAGACATCTGCCCATTTATGACACCAGCACAGTGTTCAATGTGTAAAGACAGCAGGTTCTGATGTAAGAATGTGCTATTTATACAGATATCATTTGGATGACCTGCAACAGGCATTTAAAGGGTTGGTTGTTATAAATAAATGAAGCAAGATATAAAAAGCTCTGCTCTTCTATTTGTATAAATGATTATTTATGATGGATCCATCTTTTACTCTCTTTAGTTCAGACCTTACCATGCAATTTCCTGCACGAATGAAGACTTGAGCAATGTCTAAGCACGATGGGCTCATTACTCATGGTGGAGTGATGTACTTGGCTGAGCTGCCACTGGTCTGTTTCCCATTTATTGTGTACTGCATTCCAGAACGCTGATGATTCATAGATTTCCCTTTATTCCTGCTATAAAGACATACAACATAATAGTATTCATGGATGGAAAGTGGCGGCTTTATCTGATTGTTTATAATTCCATTTCATGATCCATTAAACAGGTGGGTGTAAACAATTATGAGTAGAACAACAAAATAGTAATAACTTGCAGAGGTATTATATACAGCGGGTAAAATAAGTATTGAACACGTCACCATTTTTCTAGGTAAATATATTTCTAAAGGTGCCTTTGACATGACATTTTCACCACATGTCGGTAACAACCCATGTAATCCATACATACAAGGAAACCAAAACAAATAAGTTCAGAAGTTATGTGTAATAAAATGTAATGACACAGGGAAAAAGTACTGAACACAAGAAGAAAGGGATGTGCAAAAAGGCATGGAAAGCCAAGACACCATCTGAAATCTATCAGTAAATAGAAAGCAATCCTGTGCATGTTTTATAGGGTTGGGTAAAATGCCAGATTAGAGGGAGAGATTGACGATGTGGGTTAGAGAGTGTAGGATATTCAGAGGGTGACCGTAGTATTTTAGAGGGAATAGAGTCAAGGGGGCAGGTGGTTAGGTGGGCGTTAGAAAAGAGTTTAGCAGGTTTGAATAAGGGGAGGGTCAATTGTACCTGTTGACATGGGGTGTTAACTGGGGGAGATACCTGTAGAGTGGAGATTTCATCACATATTGTATCAATCTTATTTTTGAAGTGCTTAGCAATCTCCTGGACAGTGAGTGAGTTAGTGGGGGGGAGGTAGACATGTGCACAACAAAAAAATTTGTTTATTTTCGTTTAATTTTTTTGTTTCCGAAAAAAATTTGTTTATTTTCGTTTCGTTTTTTTCGTTTCCGTTGATTCGTAACGATTCGTAAATCCGTAAGTCGTCGGTGTTCGTATTCGTAACGATTCGTACATTTGTAAGTCGTCGGTGTTCGTATTCGTAACGATTCGTACATTCGTAAGAGTTATTTTTTCGTTGATTCGTTTTTTCGTTAGTTATTTTTTCGTTTATTCGAAATTCGGGACGCATTCGTATTTATTCGTACATTTGTAACATTCGTAACATTCGTAGATTTGTAATCGGAGCATAATTCATAATTTTATGTAATGTGTATGCTATTATTACATTTTAAGAGACACGGAAAATTACGAATCGAAAAAAAAAGTAACGAATGTACGAATTTTTTTGTTCAATCCATTCGAAGCACGTTAAGCAACGCCATTGTAAGAGACACGGAAAATTACGATTCGAAAAAAAAAAAAAAGTTACGAATGTACGAATTTTTTCGTTCAATCCATTCGAAGCACGTTAAGCAACGCCATTGTAAGAGACACGGAAAATTACGAATCCAAAAAAAAAAAAGTTACAAATGTACGAATTTTTTCGTTCAATCTATTCAAAGCACGTTAAGCAGCACCATTGGAAGGGACACGGAAAATTACCAATTCAACAAAAGAAAAAAAAGGTAAGAATGTACGAATTTTTTCGTTCATTTTCATTTTCGTTGTTCCTGTTTTCGTTTTTCGGATTTTCTTCATTCGTACATTCGTTGTTTCTAATTAGTTTTTTCCGGATTTTCGTTGTTTTTCGGATTCGTTCGATTCGAACGATTCGTTAATCGGATTTGTTCGATTCGAACAATTCGTTATTCGTTAAAATCTTTAACGAATCATTCGTTCATTCGTACGAAAACGAACGAACGAAAATAACGAAAAAAAACCAAAAAAAACAAAACGAATTGCACATGTCTAGGGGGAGGCAGTGGAGGACAAAGTGGAAAATTGAAGGTAGAGAATAGTTGATGGGGACTGGATGAGAGGGTGTTAATGAGTGTGTAGAGCGCAAGGTGTTAAATTAAGGTAGGCACTTTATGATGCTTTTTTTAAGCACTTGCCGTCCAGCTGCCGTCATTATACTGCGGCAGGTCGGCACGATCCTGCAAGCCGTCATAGCTATACGTCAGCTCGCGGAATCGGGATAGCAGGCGCGCGCACCCGCTGCACTGCAGGGGTGCGGATGCTTGTGGCCGAAGTTTTTTGACATGTTGGTGTTATATCTTTTACTTGGATGTTATAAGTTGGACTGAGTAAATACAGCTGGAGAAAACAAAAACTGTGTGTGTCTTCATTTCAGGCTGCAAAGCAACAACATATATTTTCTATACCCACGGTATATAAGTTCAAACCCCCAAACATTATATATTTTCTGAAAGAAGAGACCCTGGAAAATAAAATTGGCAGTAGTTGCAATTTTCTTATGTTGCATTATATTGGTGCTTATGTTTATCAAACAATTACATTTTTTGCGGTAATTAGATATCAAACATGTCAATTCTTAAAAGTATGCGTGCCCATAAAAATGGGACAAACTTTGGTAACCAAAATTGTCCAAAGGTGATGCTTTAAAAGCCACTAAAGATCATATGTTTGGAGTTTACCATAAATGATGGCCCTAGACTTATTGCTCTCAATCTGGCATGCATCATTACACAGTTCACTAATTGCAATTGAAATGATAGATCTTCTTTAAGATGACATCTAGTTTTTATTAGACCCTTAATGTCACCTCTGGACCCCACACAGACCATGCTTAATCTGCTTCTTCCCTGAAAAGGGATGCCAGGAAATTACAGTTCTTAACCCACAAGTGACTAAATGCTCCTCAATTTTGGGTTCACTCGGGATTAGGGTTGCCATCTTTTCTTCAAGCCAAACCCGAACATGCCACGGCATAGAGTGGGTGTGGCTATATTTTGTTAACAATGGGAGGGGCCTAAAGGGGCATGATTAAATAAAACAAAATCATTCTTGTACCCATAAAATGGCACTTTGCTGTGCCACAAGCAAGAGTCATACCGAATATATATATATGTATAAACTCCAGCACAATCATTTAAAAAAAAAAAAAATTCCATTACTACAGAGGTAAGTGAAGTGGAGCCTGGGGCTTTAGTTCACCTTTTCATTTTCATTATATACAGAGGGTATTACGGTATTTGCAGGAAGGGAGTGCAGAATTGACAGCAGTATATACAAGAGTGTGGAGGGTATGGTGGTACGTGTAGGAAAGGAGTGCAAAGTGTAAGACATTATGTACAGGAAATTAGTGCAGAGGGTAGGTAGTATTTTAAGGAGAGGAGTGAGGAGGGTGGAACAGTGACCAGTATATGCAACAGAGGAGTGTGGAGGGAATAACAGTGGGCAGTATGTACCGGAGAGGAGTGTGGAGGGTATGACAATGGGCAGTATGTACAGGAGAGGAGTGTGGACAGTATGACAATGGGCAGTATGTACAGGAGAGGAGTGTGGAGGGTATGACAGTGGGCAGGATGTACAGGAGAGGAGTGTGGAGGGTTTGACAGTGGGCAGTATGTAAAGGAGAGGAGTGTGGAGGGTATTACAGTGGGCAGTATGTACAGGAGAGGAGTGTGAAGGGTATGACAGTGGGCAGTATGTACAGGAGAGGAGTGTGGAGGGTATGACAGTGGGCAGTATGTACAGGAGAGGAGTTTGGGGGGTATTATAGTAAGCAGTATGTACAGGAGAGGAGTGCGGAGGGTATGACAGTGTGCAGTATGTACAGGAGAGGAGTGTGGGGGGTATGACAGTGTGCAGTATGTACAGGAGAGGAGTGTGGGGGATATGACAGTGGGCAGTATGTACAGGAGAGGAGTGTTGAGGGTATGACAGTGGGCAGTATGTACAGGAGAGGAGTGTGGAGGGTATGACAGTGGGCAGTATGTACAGGAGAGGAGTGTGGAGGGGATGACAGTGGGTGGTATAGGGGGGTTGGAGAACTGTATGTATGAATGTTATATGGGCGGGGGGAGAACCGTGTATATGGATGGTATATGGGGGGGGGGGGGGTGGAAGGACTGCATATATGGATGGTATATGGGGCAGGGACTGTATATATGGATGGTATATGGGGGAGAACAGTATATATAGATGGTGTATGGGGGTGGAGAACTGTATATATGGATGGTATACAGGGGGGGGGGTGAGAACTGTATATATGGATGGTATATGGGGAGGGGGGCCTGTATGTATGGATGATATATGGGGGGTGAAAACTGTATATGTGTATATATGGATGGTGTATGGGGGTGGAGAACTGTATATATGGATGGTATATGGGGGGACTGTATATATGGATGGTATATGGGGGGGGGTGAAAACTGTATATATGGATGGTGTATGGGGGGGACTGTATATATGGATGGTATATGGGGGGGGACTGTATATATGGATGGTATATGGGGGGGGGGTGAAAACTGTATATATGGATGGTGTATGGGGGGGGACTGTATATATGGATGGTATATGGGGGGAGAACTGTATATATGGATGGCATGGGGGAGTTGGGAGCTGTATATATGGATGGTGTATGGGGGGGACTGTATATATGGATGGTGTATGGGGGGGACTGTATCTATGGATGATATATGTGGGGAGGACTGTATATATGGATGATATATGTGGGGAGGACTGTATATATGGATGATATATGGAATATGATTACCATGTATAACCATATAAATGGTCCATATAAAAAAATTGCTACAATGTTGTTCACTTTAAGGTCATTGCATTGTCTCTGGAGGACAAGAGGTTTAACCTCTGTATTTGGAAAGCAGATATGGAAATGTAGAATAGACTTCCAAAGGATCTACTGTAGTTCTAGCCAAATCTTTAGATTGCTTCAGAGAAAGAATGGACTTGATTCTAATTTCCCAAATTACACATATGTGTGTTAAAGGTTAGCATTAATGCCCAGCTGCTGCACATATGCATCCATAGTGACTTAAGGTTGTGTGCTGACACTGCGCACTAATAGCACGCTAACCAACAACGCACAGTCAAGTCTTCTGATTGGAAGCCACTGGGATGAGCTATTGATCATGTGACCACTGTGAGAGCGCAGCCATCAAAGCTAATTTAAAGGGCCACTGGGAGGCGGTGTTTAAGTGGAAGTAAACCCTGATATCATTTTCAGCCAAGGAAGCCGCCATCTTGGCCTCTGTTTAATCTTCAACTGCCATGATGCTGAACATGTGATCAGTTATGACACCAGCCATTGGATGGTTTGACAGTTTGGTTGAGAGCATAGTCAATGTGACATTTAGCATTTCCGGCATCCCGGGAATCAAACAGTTTTTTTTTAAACTATTAAATCAATGGGTTTACTTCCGCTTTCAGTGGTTAATACTATAAGTAATAATACTGTAAATTGTTGATCTTAGGCGTATCCGATTGCCTTAGGGGATGAGGAAGGAATCATTTCCCCATTGGGCAAATTGGGTCACACCTTCCTTATAAACCTTTTTGCCTTTGTCTGGATCCTCAGTGGATTGAGGGTCCTCTCAGAATTAAAGGCGTTTTAAGTTATTTATTTTTCCTTTTGGTTGAACTATGTAAATCTTCCTGTAGCTTGCCGGAAAAAATCACAAGCCTTTACTTGGGCACCAAAGCACCAATCTGGTATTTTCAGAGTCAATAGGAAAATATATTCGGATGACAACTGAAAGAATACAGAAATGCATACATAGGGGATGTGTGAGGTGTTAGGATGAAAGGGCACAGGAATACATGATGACAGGTCAATACAGATAAGCTACAAGTGTCAACGGATCAACAACAGATCTCTGTAAGCAATGACAGCAGGGAATCCATTGTGCTGCAGACTATACTCAAATGTCATTATAAAACCAAAAATACGTTTTTGTTTTGTTTTTAAGTACATAGCGAAATGCCATGCACAGATAAAAATTCAGTATAACTGCAACCAGAACTATTTTCTTCTTTAGATTTGGGCAAAGGACAGAAGCTCTGGTGGCTTTATTGCTTCCTTAAAGTGATACTAAAGTATATATTTTTTTCCTCTAAAAATAAAAACATGTTATACTTGCCTGTTGTTGCAGTGGATTTGCACAGAGCAGCCCTAATCCTCCTTTTCTCAGGTCCCTCTTCTGTGATCCTGGCCCCTCCCTCCTGTTCAGAGCCCCCACACCAAGCAGCTTGCTATGGGGGCACCCGAGCTGAGTCACAGCTCCCTTTTAGACTCGGAGCACCGACCCGGCCCCACCCCCTGTCTCCCCTGATTGGCTAGCTGACTTTGATGGACAATGGCACCACTGTTGTGTCTCAGACAATCAGGAAGAAGAGTCTGGATGGCTGGGACACTCGTGGACATCGCTGGATAGAGAGGGACCTCTTGCAAGTGTTGGGGGGCTGCTACACATAGGTGGCTTTTTATCGTAATGCATAGAAGGCATTAAGGTAGAAAACCTTCTGCCTTAACAACCACTTTAAGTCTTGTTAAGGAAATCTCCCCTTACTTCTTGTCCTGGAAACAATGTTGTCATTAGGACAGGAAGTGAGGTAAAATCTCCAACAGGGACACAGACAGCAGTAAAATGCTGATGGCAGTTCTAGCTTTCCCCAGTATACTGAATAAGGGTGTTCTTATTGCTGTATTTGGCAGTGTTGGAAATTTCGCCTCACTCACTTTTCCTAGTGATGATGCTGTGACACACGAAATGAGGGTAAATCTCCTCAACAGTGCCATAAAGAGCAGCAAAAACTGACAGAGTTCTAACTCTTCCCCACTCTATCCAAAGCAAAAATGTTTTGGCTAGAGATAGCATTTAAAGGGGTTGTTAATTCTAATGCATTCCATTGGCTCGCGCTGCTGTCAATCACATCCAATGACGCAGCGCGCCGGGGGGGCGGGGCCGAGTGATACAGCGAGCGGCTGTGTCACGGGAGCGCGCCTGCAAGTACTCCACATCATGCGAGGGAGCTCGCTTGAAGGTGAGAAGAACTTGCGGGGGGGGGGGGGGGGCTGAGACAGCCGCCGAGGGACCTCCACTGTGCAAAATGAGCTGTAAGTATAACATGTTTGTTATTTAAAAAAACCAAAAAAAAAAAAAAATCCTTTACAACCCCTTTAATTAAAACCGTGAAGCGTTGGGAGAAAAAAAAACACTAATACAAGACCTAGGTTTGACTGTTGGTGGTTGACCCTAAAGAAGAAGTATCATCAAACTTATTTATTTACTCTGTTCCCCAGGGTATAAAGGGTATGAAGCACTTTGTCCCATTTTTCTAGGTGGTCTGGCGACCAGCACCATAACATCTAATGATGGCACACAGCCAAGCTGCCTGCACCCAGGACAGGCTCACAGCATCAACATGTGCCTCTCTTTGTCTCTTTATAGCCCTATCTCCTCCCAGGCTTTGGCACAACTGAGTAGAATCTTCTCATTACAGCTCACTCGGCAGCCCTGAGAACTTTCCCATGGTCCTGGAATACACACAGGAGCCCTGTCCTCCAGCTCTCAGCCACTTCTCTCCTCTTTTGTTCTGACTCTGGGTATGGCAGTGACCAATCAGAGTCTTCCCTTCCCAGGACTAGGCTGCAGCATCAACCAATCAAAAAGTCCTTTTTTCACCCCTTTATCTTGACACTGTCCATCAACACCAGGGAGAGCAACAGGCTGTAGTAGGGAGAGATGCTCTAGTTAAAGGTAGATACGATATATTGCTCAGACCAAAAGTATGTGTAGCGCTACCCCTGTAGGAGCCACTGGAATGTTGCCTAGGTCTTCCCCACTTTTTCCCCGCAGCCAGGTACAAGGTAGATTCATACAGCCAGGTGCACACACTTTTGCTCAATGATCAGTCTAGGGGTTGATGTTTTTGTTGTTTTATTTTTGGAGAACTTGGATAGTTCTTTTTGCGTTCCAAAAAAAGCCTCTAAACTCAACTGCCTAGAAATGACTATAAACGACCCTGTGTACATGTACTGATAAGATAACATAGAGGAGAGTTCGGGGGCAGCTGAAAAAAATGCCCAACTGCTCCTAAACGTCCGTTTAGCAGCAGCAGTGTACATGAGGCCTTAGTAGCAGAAGTAACTAGACAAAGCTCTTCAGAACACTAGCCAGCCAGGGACAGCTGGTTGCCTCCTTCCAACTTCCAAGCGACACTCCATACCAGTGATACCAGACTAGTTCTTTAATAGACAACCCCCCCAGCCAGCTCTCTGTAGAACCACGGTCACCCTCTCTCTCTGACTTCAGGCCCTCAGGTCGACCCAACTGAGGCCACATGGCAGCAGGTTCCTGTGAGAGGCAGCACGCCCCTTCCCAGACTGGAACTCTCCTCTCCAGTAATGTCCCCGTGCTCAGTGTGTTCAAAAAATAAATACCCTCTCCCGGCATCTTTCAGGGCCACCCTCCCTGGAATTGGCTGGAGTGGCATTAATATTCATGCTGTTCTGCATAGCATCCACCTATTAATCCAAACCTTCCTAGGTTACTTGGATACAGAGGAGGCCAGAGGCAGAGCCAAACAGCAGCTGAGCATACTGGGCAGGCTACACTATACTAATCCTAGCACCTATCTAGGAGGATGCTACAGATGCAAATAGGAGAAGTTTATTGTTAGAGTTTACATACACTTTAAAGCCTGGTACACTCTCTATCAGGTTTTTTTCATCCAACCCAGCGGGCTTAACGGAAAAAAAAACTGAAGAGCTTGTGAGGATATCCTGTACTAACAATCTGATGTTAGTACATTAATTTCCCCTGCTGATATATTGTGTTCTGACAGCTCCCCCGCCAGAACATACCAGATGCCGATCGGCAGACCTTTTTCGGTCATGCCCTTCGACAGAAGCTGGACTTTTGGCCAGCTTCTGTCAGACCGGCCACTGTACACACAGGCCGAATGTTTCTGTAAACTCAGCCAATACTGCCCTGATATTTGGCTACTATGTACGCCCCTTTAGTGTTCACATTTATAAAACATATCAGTAATGTGCAAACATACCTATCACTGGTCTTGGGGTAAACCAAAACTTTGCAAAAATACCACCTGACCAGTTCCCTATTCTTTCCAGAGTGATTGGCAGTGGTTTATTTTTTGACAGCCATGACAGTCATCAGCCAATAATCAAGGGGCAGTAAGGGGGACAATATTTTCCAGAGCAGGGACCTCTAAAGCCCCATACACACGTCGGATTTTCCGATGGATTCTGTCCTATCGGACAATGTTGTCGGAAATTCCGACCGTGTGTAGGCACCATCGGACATTTTCCATCGGATTGTGACAAAGTTGTATCTCCTGCTCTAAAAATTTTCCGACAACAAAGTCCGATCACACCAATTCCGATCGTGTGTAGCGAATTCCGACGGACAAAGTGCCACGCATGCTCAGATCACATTACAAGACCAAAGCTATTGGCTACTAGCCTCTACGTAATCCCGTCGTAGGCAACAAACATCACCACGTTCAGAATGATCGGATTTTACGACAACTTTGTCCAACCGTGTGTATGCAACACCAGTGTCGGACTAAATCCGTCGGACCAAATTTGATGGATTTTCCGACCGTGTGTATGGGGCTTTACAGGTGGACTCAGTGGATCTTGGCTGTATATGACCATTAGGGATGGGCCCTGTGTTCGAATCGAACATCGGCCGTTCGTCCACTCATCGAGGGCAGAACTCTGAGGGCCGTTCGCATCAAATTCGTGTGATGCGAACGGTCCACAATGCACTGCGCCAGTCGCAGTGCATTGCTGGCTGATGATTGGCCAAGCATGCACTGTGACCCCGCATGCTTGGCCAATCATAGAGCCAGTGGCGAGGAGAGCAATAATTGGCCACAGGCAGGATGGGGTTTAGTACACGCCCCACACTATATAAGGCCGCCGCGCCAGCGGCCTCGTGTAGTGTGTTCCGGCTTGAGGTACAGTGACAGTGTACTGTACATGTACACACTATATGTGAATCATTTCTGTGTGGGGAAAGTGTAGGGATAGAGGAAAAATAGGCAGGGATAGTGTGTTCTTCTCTGTGCTGTTCTCTACCAATCCAGCCATCTGCAGGAGTTAGTGTGTGTGTGTGTGTATGCTATGTGAGTATAGCACAGCAGTAGCACACTAAACCACCTTATACTGTATCTGCCCTGTTGTCACCTAAGAAAGGCATCTGCAGGAGTTAGTGTGTTTTGTGTGCCTCCAGCACAGCACATTATACACCAACAGTCCATACATACATACATACAGTATATACCTACAGTCCCTGTCTTGTTTGCACCGCCTGTATACTGCGGTTCAGAGTATATAGGGTTTTAGGTATAGGGTTTTATTTTGGGTGCAGGGTTCCCCTTAATATCCATACAAGACCAAAAGGGGCTGGTAATAGGCTGGGGTGGGGGGGGGGGGGATGGGGTAGCCATGCCATTTTTCTCAAAGATTTTCATCCATATTGCCTGGACAAGACATGACATTAAAGCGGAGCTCCACCCGCACCAAAAATATTAAAAGGCAGCAGCTACAAATACTGCAGCTGCTGACTTTTCATAAATGGACACTTACCTGTTCCTGGTTCCAGCGGTGTCGGCAGAATGTGACGAGCGACCGCTCATCTCTCGGCTGCCCCCGCCGCCATCCTCTGTCAGGGAATCAGGAAGTGAAGACGCAACGTCTTCACTGCCAGGTTCCCTAATGCGCCTGCGCGAGTCACGCTGCGCGTCTCTATTGGTCCCCGTTGTGTCCTGGGAACTGTGTTTCCCAAGACACAATGGGGCATCCTCGGATATCCTCGGACATGGGCGGGGATGCTAGTCCCGGAAGTGGGTGCATATACCTGTATTATACAGGTATCTGCACCCCCCCTCCCCCCTGAAAGGTGCCAATTGTGGCACCGGAGGGGGGGGGAGGAATCCGATAAGCGGAAGTTCCACTTTAGGGTGGAGCTCCGCTTTAAAGCTGCAAGCAGTTTTAAATGGCTTATTTTTTTCCTTTACAAATGTCATTTTTTGCAGGGACAGTTCTAAACACGGGAAACACATGTCACTTCACAGGCATACTTTAGACACCCCCCAGGTACCATATTTAAAGGAATATTTCACTTTTTTTTTTCACTTTATGCATCATTAAAAAAACGTCCGTTTTTAAAACTTCTTTTTGCATTGATGCATGTCCCCTTGGGCAGGACCCGGGTCCCCAAACCTTTTTTATAACAATAACATGCATATTGGCCGTTATAATTAGCACTTTAGATTTTGAACGTTCGCGTCCATTGTAACTAATATGGTTCTAACGTTCGTGCAAACTTTCGGTCTGTTCGCAGGTTCTGGTGCGAACCGAACCCGTGGGTGTTCGGCTCATCCCTAATGACCATCCACTGTTACTATGACAGTTCCCAAGTATGTAAAATAAAAACGTTTTTATTTATTTTTATATATTCTTTATTTTCATGTTATGATTTGTTTTACACACATTTTTGGTCATACAATCTTTTACATTCATTATTGACCTTACAATTATTACCACATTATCCCTCCCCCTCCCTACTCCCCCAAAACAAACCCCCAAAAAAAAGATTTTTAAAACCTCCCCGTCTCACTCACTTCCTTACAAAATGTTTTTATAATATATTTTTTTTCTTCCTTCAGACTGACAGGGTTGATTTGTTCATATTATTAGATGATGCTGGTTATATTTTCTATTGTATGCTGTGTCACAGGCCTTTCAAGATCCATTCCATCCAAAATGTATTCTCCAGTGTTGGGTGGATTTTGGAGTGTTAAACAACCTATTGCTGATTTTTGTTTATTTTATAATATGGAAAATGCAAAAGGAGAAGTGAGAACACCTCAAGGTGGATTGGAGCCGCAAAATCCCAGGTGAGCTGGAGCACAGTCAGGAATTGTGATTTCCACTGCTGAAATCCCAAAATTATATCTGAAACCAGATATAACTCAACCCAGCAGTCTCAACCTGTAACTGAAATCCAGTTTAGGGTGGACTGTCGCTTTAATTAAAGTCATAATCCCCAGTGCTAGTCATTTTTATCACATATTCCAGGAACTGGAACGGTTAGTCAGAGAAGCTAAAACGTCAGGGAGCCAGAGATGAGAGTAGTACAGCAAGTACAGCAAGCAGGATCTGGAGCCAGAAGGAATGTCAGCCAAGCAAGTCTTTAACAGGAACACAGGAGAGCGTCTATAGAGATGTGACCAAGGTGAAGGCAGAGATAATCTGGGCTGGACGGCTTAAGTAGGCAGGACTGACTAGCAGGATATCAATAGGTGAGTCACTGTGGAGAGAAAGGAGCTGGCAATTAGTTGACAGCTGAGCTGCCAGCTTGGAGAAAGAAGAGCTGAGCCCGGCCCTGACAAAAAGTTATATACATTACCAAACAATGTCTTTTTCTCTGTCACAATTTTAATTAATAATATTTTTTTGAATGTAAAAAGGCCAATTTTTGATCTTAAAGGTAATCTATATCAGGGCTCAAAATTTCAAGTCCTGAGCTACTAGCCAGGTCTCAAGGGTTACTCGCCACCAATTGCCCCACCCAACCCTTACCCTGCCCCACCCCTAATCACGCCATCAAAAATTATCTCATGAAATGACACTTAAATGTTTTATGCAGTTAAGTTACAAAAATAAATATTAACAACAACTTTATCAGTTCCCCTCAGCAGTGCCTCACCAGTGCCCATCAATGCAGGCTCACCTGTGCCCATCATTGCAGCCTCACCATGCATTGCAGCCTCACCGTGCCCAACATTGCAGCCTCACCGTGCCCCACATTGCAGCCTCACCGTGCCCCACATTGCAGCCTCACCGTGCCCCACATTGTAGCCTCACCGTGCCCCACATTGCAGCCTCACCGTGCCCCACATTGCAGCCTCACCGTGCCCCACATTGCAGGATCACAGTGCCCCCATTTGCAGGATCACCGTGCCCCAAATAGCAGCATCACTGTGCCCCCATTTGTAGGATCACTGTTCCCCAAATAGCAGCATCACTGTGCCCCCATTTGCAGGATCACTGTACCCCAAATTGCAGCCTCACTGTGCCCCCATTTGCAGCATCACTGTGCCCCCATGTGCAGCATCACTGTGCCCCCATTTGCAGCATCACTGTGCCCCCATTTGAAGCATCACTGTGCCCCCATTTGAAGCATCACTGTGCCCCCATTTGCAGCATCACTGTGCCCCCATTTAAAGCATCACTGTGCCCCCATTTGAAGCATCACTGTGCCCCCATTTGCAGCATCACTGTGCCCCCATTTGAAGCATCACTGTGCCCCCATTTGAAGCATCACTGTGCCCCAAATTACAGCCTCACAGTACCCCCATTGCAGCCTTGCCAGGGCGGAGGAAGTGAGAGGGCGGCCGGATCATGATGAGTTAGAAGAGAGCCAGGATCGCCGAGCGGTAATACACGTCGTATCAGCTGACATTAAAACTGTCTCCGCTCAGTCTCACACAGCCCCGCCTCCTCCTAACCCCGCGCCTGTGATAGACATTGGACCTGCGTTCTGTCTATTACAGGCGCGGGGTTAGGAGGAGGCGGGGCTGTGTGAGACTGAGCGAAGACAGTTTTAATGTCAGCTGATACGGTGTGTATTACCGCTCTGCGATCCCGCGGCTCTCCTCTAACTCCATGGCACTCTTCCACCGGGAGAACAGCTCCCGGTCAACTCCCCCCCACCGGCGGTGCTCGCCCCCCCAATCCCAGGCAGCCCAGCTCCTCGCCAGCCCTCATTTTCTACTCGCAAAATGCGAGTAGGCGAGCAGAAAATTTGAGGGCTGATCTATATATTTTTTTAGGTCATTTTATTTTAACTGGATCAGGAATAGAGGGAACATTCTTCCAATGTGGATACTTGTTCCAGTGACAACTGTCTAAGTGGGTGTTTCCCCTTTTTTTTTCCCTTTCTTCCAATTCCAATTCTTTCTTGTTTCTTTATAACGAAATAAAGAACAGAAAGTAAATGGAAATGTTCTCGAACAGACTGAAATGATCTACTTTCTCTACAATTACTTCGACTTTTAATGTTCCAAACTCACATCTATTTAGATACCTTCAGCTTTATTACACTTTCCCTACACAATTTCCACAGGACAGTTTAAAGATTAGATAATCTACTCTAGAACTAGTGCTTAGGTCCAAGTGTTTGGATAGGTCTACTTCGAGATTGTATTATCATCTTATATTGATTTCTATCTTGCCATTAGAGGCTCTTAGATCTAGGTGGGTGCGAGATATACCAGATTTAGATATGGAGGATTGGAGGAGTGTGTGGGATTTCTCTTTGCAATCTTTGATATCTTTGAGAAATCGTATGATCCAATATGAACTGGTACATAGAGCATATATTACGCTGCATATACTTAAAAAGATAAATCCTATGTGCTCTTCAGAGTGTTGGCGATGTGGAGAGATGCAGAGGGACTTTACACATATCTTTTGGACTTGTACATATATAGTTATTTTTTGAATGGAAGTAGTGGATTTATTGAATTCTATCACTTCCGCTCCTCTACCAATTTTAAAGAGGATGGCTACCTGCACAAAAAATATTAAAAGTCGGCAGCTACAAATACTGCAGCTGCTGACATTTAATAAAAGGAAACTTACCTGTTCCAGGTTCCAGCGATGTCGGCAGAAGATGACGAGCAATCGCTCATCTCTCGGCTGCCCCCACCGCCATCTTCTGTCAGGGAATCAGGAAGTGAAGCATTGCGTCTTTACTGGTCCCCGTTGTGTCCTGGGAACTGTGTGTTTCCCAGGACACAACGGGGGGGACGGGCATCTGCAGATAGGGGTGGGGCAGCTGCAGCTAGCTAGTCCCAGAAGTGGGTGCAGATACCTGAATTATACAGGTATCTGCACCCCCCTCCCCCCTGAAAGGTGTCAATTGTGGCACCGGAGGGGGGGGGGGAATCCGATAAGCGGAAGTTCCACTTTAGGGTGGAGCTCCGCTTTAATGTCTGTTCGTTTATTGGGTTTGGTAGAGAATATTTTCCCTACAGTGTCTGAGCGAATGTTTGCTAATACAACGCTATTTTTCGCAAGAAAAGCCATTGCGTTGCATTGGAAGAAACCTCGGTCTCCTACGCTCTTGTATTGGAAACAATTGGTAAATAATAATCTTCCATTGTATATACGGTGGCTTGCGAAAGTATTCGCCCCCCTTGAACTTTTCAACCTTTTGCCACATTTCAGGATTCAAACATAAAGATATAAAATTTAAATTTTTTTGTGAAGAATCACCAACAAGTGGGACACAATTGTGAAGTGGAACAAAATCTATTGGATATTTTAAACTTTTTTAGCAAATAAAAAACTGAAAAGTGGTGCGTGCAAAATTATTCGGCCCCTTTACTTTCAGTGCAGCAAACTCACTCCAGAAGTTCAGCGAGGATCTCTGAATGATCCAATGTTGTCCTAAATGACTGATGGTGATAAATAGAATCCACCTGTGTGTATGCAAGTCTCTGTATAAATGCACCTGCTCTGTAAATGTCTCAGGGTTCTGTTGAAAGCGCAGAGAGCAAGGAACACACCAGGCAGGTCCGTAATACTGTTGTGGAGAAGTTTAAAGCCGGATTTGGATACAAAAAGATTTCCCAAGCGTTAAACATCCCAAGGAGCACTGTGCAAGCGATCATTTTGAAATGGAAGGAGTATCGGACCACTGCAAATCTACCAAGACCTGGCTGTCCCTCTAAACTTTCAGCTCAGACAAGGAGAAGACTGATCAGAGATACAGCCAAGAGGCCCATGATCACTCTGGATGAACTGCAGAGAACTACAGCTGAGGTGGGAGAGTCTGTCCATAGGACAACAATCAGTCGTACACTGCACAAATCTGGCCTTTATGGAAGAGTGGCAAGAAGAAAGCCAGTTCTCAAAGATATCCATAAAAAGTCTCGTCTAAAGTTTGCCACAAAAGCAACACAGCTCATCACCCTCAACACACCATCCCCACTGTCAAACATGGTGGTGGCAGCATCATGGTTTGGGCCTGCTTTTCTTCAGCAGGGACAGGGAAGATGGTTAAAATTGAGGGGAAGATGGATGCAGCCAAATACAGGATCATTCTGGATGAAAACCTGTTGGAGTTTGCAAAAGACCTGAAACTGGGACGGAGATTTATCTTCCAACAAGACAATGATCCCAAACATACAGCAAAATCTACAAAGGAATGGTTCACAAATAAATGTATCCAGGTGTTAGAATGGCCAATTCAAAGTCCAGACCTAAATCCAATCGAGAATCTGTGGAAAGAGCTGAAAACTGCTGTTCACAAACACTCTCCATCCAACCTCACTGAGCTCGAGCTGTTTTGCAAGGAAGAATGGGCAAGAATTTCAGTCTCTCGATGTGCAAAACTGATAGAGACATACCCCAAGCGACTTGCAGCTGTAATCGCAGCAAAAGGTGGCTCTACAAAGTATTAACGCAAGGGGGCCGAATAATTTTGCACGCCCCACTTTTCATTTTTTTATTAGTTAAAAAAGTTTCAAAAATCCAATAGATTTCGTTCCACTTCACAATTGTGTCCCAGTTGTTGGTGATTCTTCACAAAAAATAAAAATTTTATATCTTTATGTTTGAAGCCTGAAATGTGGCAAAAGGTTGAAAAGTTCAAGGGGGCCGAATACTTTTGCAAGCCACTGTAGATACTTAAATGAACAGGGGTTGTCCTAGTAAGTTTGATAAAGTGTGAGCTAAGTGGCTGGATAAATCGTTTACAGCATCGAACGCTCATGGGAGTCACTATCCATAATGTGAGTTCTTCCATATGAGTATAGGTTCGGAGACATTGGGGAGAGAAGGAATTATTGCTTGCCTTCCTTCCTTTTTTCTTCTTTTATTTATTTATTTGTTTACTCTTTTTTTTTCTCCTGTAGATTAATCATTGCTATACTTGATTTTGAAAATGTCTTTTTTATTCATATTTTTTGTTCAATGTGTATAAAGTTTTGTAGTGTTTTGTTTTGTTTGTCAAGAAAACGAATAAAAAAAATTTATTAAAAAAAAAAAAAACAACAGACTGAGGTTTTAACCACTCTCTACTTTATTATATAATCTATAAAAAGTTTTGACTTTTTGACACAGTGGTGTAGTGGGCAGCACTCTCGCCTAGCAGTAAAAAGGGTCGCTGGTTCAAATCCCAACCACGACACTACCTGCCTGGAGTTTGCATGTTCTCCCTGTGCCTGGGTGGGTTTCCTCCAGGTACTCCGGTTTCCTCCCACACTCCAAAGACATGTTGGTAGGTTAATTGGCTTCTGTCCAAAATTGGCCCTAGTATATGAATGTGAGTTGGGAACCTTGGATTGCGGGCTCCTTGAGGGTAGGGACCGATGTGAGTGTGCGATGTATGTGTGGAGCGCTGCGTAAATTGATGGCGCTATATGGGTATCTTAATTAAAAATAATATTGTGGACACACACCCACACTCACAAAGGTTGAACTGGATGGACTGGTGTCTTTATTCAACCTTACTAACTATGTAACTATGTATACTATAGGTGTTATTTCACCTTTACAGAAAAACTGCTGTACTTATCACTGGCGATGCCCAAACGTCAGCCTACGGGAGCCCTGACAGGTGAGGATCACAGGCTGTAAGTTCAGCGGGGACCCAGTGGGTGGGAAGAGAATCTGGTGTTGGGTCACCTTAGTTGAACTAACCCTTTAATTTTTTTAAGTTTATAAAGTGCCCTCTGATATCATTTAATCTCCTTTGAGATTGCTTTCAATTCCAAAATTATCAAAAATGTACTATTTAATAAAACATACTATTACAACCCAAGCCATTAATACATTCAATGTTGTTTAAATTTACATTTAAATTTAAATTTTCATTTCAATCTGCAGGCAGTTATGATTTTCACAAAATATTATTTTTACATTTAACAGTACTTTCTGGACAGAGCACCTCCATAATTTCCATCCCGACATGGGGATTGGTTTATTGCTTTTAACTGAAATCTCTACAGAAAATGTGGTCAAATTACAAGCATCCACTGCAACAGGAATTTCAATCAGATGCATTGAAACCCGCTAGCTGTTTAGCTTATTTATTTTTCCAGCACTATAAGACTGACCGGGTAAAGTGAAGGCAGATACTCTCTGTTTGCAGTGAATTTTAGGAAGTGCTGTCAAGGTCTACATCAGCATCCACAGGACAGAAGCTTTTCATGTCTTAAACTTTGCTAAACTCCTCACAGTGTCTATAGTTTATCAGGATAGTATTTTTTTTCCTCAATACAACTTGAATTTTGCTTAAGGCCCCTTTCACACTGACGGACCGTTCAGGTCCACCTGTCAGTTTTGACGGCGGACCCGAAAGGGCGCTCCATGCTGGTCTATGGAGCGACTGATGTCAGCGGAGACATGTCCGCTGACATCCGACTCGGTCCGATCCGCCAAAAGCAGACAGATGGCTCTACGTCCAGATCTGTCGCTGCTGGATCGGATCGGGTGAGATCTGATGAAAACGGACACGCTGTCCGTTTTCATCCGATCTCTCCATAGAGACCAGCGGCGCTAGACAAGCCCCTCCCCACTCAGTGAGCAGAGAGGGACTTGTCATCCGCCGGCTCATCGGAGATCAACGGAGAGATTTCCCGATGAGCGGGCGGACAGAGGCGGACTCCGTGGAAGCGGAATCCGCCTCGTGTGAAAGGGGCCTTAAACAAAAAGTATCAAAGTGTTTGGAGTTCAAAGTGATAAGAAGATATTTGCATCAGCAGCAAGCAAAATAAATATTAATGTTCCCTCAATTCCTGCAGAATAAATAAGTAAAAGTCACTATACCACACTCATCTTGGTTTGCCAAGTAATGAAGAACATTTGAAATAAAACTATAACATTTCCTTATTTATTATAAATACTGTATATAGAGTATCTCACAAAAGTGAGTACACCCCTCACATTTTTGTAAATATTTTATTCTATCTTTTCATGTGACAACACTGAAGAAATTACACTTTGCTACAATGGAAAGTAGTGAGTGTACAGCTTGTATAACAGTGTAAATTATTGGCCCCTTTAAAATAACTCAACACACAGTCATTAATGTCTAAACCACTGGCAACAAAAGTGGGTACACTCCTAAGTGAAAATGTCCAAATTGGGCCCAATTAGCCATTTTCCCTCCCCAATGTCATGTGACTCGTTAGTGTTACAAGGTCTCAGGTGTGAATGGGGAGCAGGTGTGTTAAATTTGGTGTTATCGCTCTCACTCTCTCATACTGGTCACTAGAAGTTCAACATGGCACCTCATGGCAAAGAACTCTCTGAGGATCTAAAGAAAAGAATTGTTGTTCTACATAAAGATGGCCTAGGCTATAAGAAGATTACCAAGACCCTGAAACTGAGCTGCAGCATGGTGGCCAAGACCATACAGCAGTTTAACAGGACAGGTTCCACTCAGAACAGGCCTCGCCATGGGCGACCAAAGAAGTTGAGTGCACGTGCTCAGCGTCATATCCAGAGATTGTCTTGGGGAAATAGACGTATGAGTGCTGCCAGCATTGGTGCAGAGTTAAAGGGGTAGGGGGGTCAGCCTGTCAGCTCTCAGACAATACGCTGCACACTGCATCAAATTAGTCTGCATGGACATCGTCCCAGAAGGAATACTCTTCTAAAGATGATGCACAAGAAACACTGCAAACAGTTTGCTGAAGACAAGCAGACTAAGGACATGGATTACTGGAACCATGTCCTGTGGTCTGAAGATAAACGTATTTGGTTCAGATGGTTTCAAGCGTGTGTGGTGACAACCAGGCGAGGAGTGTAAAGACAAGTGTGTCTTGCCTACAGTCAAGCATGGTGGTGGGTGTGTCATGGTCTAGGGCTACATGAATGCTGCCGCCACTGGGGAGCTACAGTTCATTGAGGGAACCATAAATGCCAACATGTACTGTGACATACTGAAGCAGAGCATGATCCCCTTATCACAGGGCCGTATTCCAACATGATAAGGACCCCAAACACACCTCCAAGACAACTACTGCCTTGCTAAAAAAGCTAAGGGTTAAGGTGATGGACTGGCCAAGCATGTCTCCCTAAACCCTACTGAGCATCTGTGGAGCATCCTCAAATGGAAGGTGGAGGAGCGCAAGGTCTCTAACATCCACCAGCTCCGTGATGTCATCATGGAGAAATGGAAGAGGACTCCAGTGGCAACCTATGAAGCTCTGGTGAACTTCATGCCCAAGAGGGTTAAGGCAGTGCTGGAAAATAATGGTGGCCACACAAAATATTGACACTTTGGGCCCAATTTGGACATTTTCACTTAGGGGTGTACTCACTTTTGTTGCCAGCGATTTAGACATTAATGGCTGTGTGTTGAGTTATTTTGAGAGGACAGCAAATTTACACTGTTATACAAGCTGTACACTCACTACTTTACATTGTAGCAAAGTGACATTTCTTCAGTGTTGTCACATGAAAGGGTATAATAAAATATTTACAAAAATGTGAGGGGTGTACTCACTTTTGTGAGATACTGTATAAATGAATTTGAATTACAATTTCTATAGGGCATTCTACAATTCTACTTCACCCTTTCAGTTACTGTCCTCATTATAATGTCAGAAAGGATTTCACCCACTATTAATATTATTATTCAGGCTTTATATTGTGCCAACAGTTTGTGCATTTGTATATAAAGGGAGACAGAAAAATGACAGTACAGTTTAGAACAGAAGGACTGGGAGGGCCCTGCTCATAGAGCTTACAATGTAAAGGGATTGCTTTATATATGAAAAATAGGACTTGACACTTTATTTTGAGTGTATTTGTGCAGCACAAAATGTTTGCAATGTCAGCAAAGCATTTTATTTTTGTGTTTGCATTTATGTTTTTTTGATTATGCAGCCAGATCTTTCATTTATTTTATTTACACAACTAATTAACTATTATTTTTATTAATGTTGTTATTATATAATTTTATATAAATGTATTTATTTATTTAATCTATATTACTTGGCAAAATAGTTGAAAACTGGTGACACATGTATTTATTAATTTTAAATAAAACAGACATCAGCCAATGAAATTGTATGCTTGTTTATGCCTATTACCTGCATTGAGAAGCAAAAGGCAGTGTGAATGAGCCCACAGAGGGTTATTACAGCAAGTATGTGAGTCTAAAGCCCCATACACACGGTAGGATTTTCCGATGGATTCTGTCCTATCGGGCAATGTTGTCGGAAAATCCGACCGTGTGTAGGCACCATCGGACAGTTTCCATCGGATTGTCTGACGGACAAAGTCCTATCTCCTGCTGGATAGATTTTTTGACAACAAAGTCCGATCACACCAAATCCGATCGTGTGTAGCGAATTCCGACGGACAAAGTGCTACGCATGCTCAGATCACATTACAAGACCAAAGCTATTGGCTACTAGCCTCTACGTAGTCCCGTCGTAGGCAACAAACGTCACCACGTTCAGAATGATCGGATTTTCCGACAACTTTGTCCAACCGTGTGTACGCAAAACCAATATCAGACAAAGTACGACGGACATGGTCTGATGGACCTGGTCCTCGGATAATCCGCGCGTGTGTATGGGGCTTAAGAGATTCCCATGCTGTCATTCCTAATCATCTTTTATTCAACAGGGAAAACTGCAACATTTAATAATTCAAACTCTTATGTGGAAGTATCTGACATATGACTAATTACGAAGCAAGGCTATCCTTATTTTCTATATATTTTTGGGCAAATGGAGAGGAAGTTGATTTATTTAATTTACTTTTTTTGCATTTGTTTTTTATGTAAATTTGTGTAGAGTGAATGATTTATGGGTTCAAATAAACTTTTACCAGTTTACATGGCATGTAAGTTACCCATTATGCCTCCATTCTTCTACTGCTTTTTAGGGGAATCAGAAACATGGAGGTGCCAGGTGGCAGCTGGTCCCAGGCTGGGATTTTGAAAAGGGGATCCCATTTTTGAGGCCCTGCTTCTTGAAGTCCCTTTGAAGCACTGGATTAAAACTGGATTAAAACAATTCTAGAGTTAATGCATGTAAATGCAGAAAGGTCCGTACCATATAGTAATTAGTGCTTTTTGTCTGTCATCTGTTCCATACATTGTGTTCCATACACTGACAATATGGCTGCTATGAGTCTGCCATTTTATAGGGGCCAAGGTTTTACACTTCTTCAAATTATTACCTTTTGTGACTGAATGAATGAATGAATGATTTGTATAGCGCTACAAATGCGAACTGAATCGCCTCAAGGCGCTTGACTGCTCTTGTTGTTATGCAATATTTAGAAGAGGTGGGTCTTGAGTTTTCTCCTGAAAGCCTGATGGTTTTCTTCCAAGCGGATGTTGTTTGGTAGAGCATTCCATAGCCGAGGTCCCTGTACTGCGAATCTTAGTTCTCCCTTCGATTTGTAGCGGGCTTTGGGGATGAGAAGGCGGTTTTGGTTTGTCGATCGAAGGCTGCGATTTGGTCTTTTTGTCCGGTGATCCGGAAGTACAGTTGAGTGTCGTCCGCGTATGAGTGGAAGCATAGATCCGATTTGCTAATAATTTTGAAGAGTGGCCGGATGTAAATGTTGAAGAGTACTGGTGACAATGGTGATCCTTGAGGGACTCCATAAGTAATTGCCCGGGTTTCCGAAGTGAAGGCTCCTAGTTTCACTGTCTGTGACCGGTTTCCCAAGAAGGAAGCGAACCATGGTAGATCTCCATCTGTAACTCCTGCCACTTCCTTGAGGCGGGTGAGAAGAGGGTTGTGGTCCACTGTGTCGAACGCCGCGCTAAGATCCAGCAGTACCAGAAGACAAGGTTCTCCATCATCCGCTGCTTCTAGGGCGTCATCCCATATTTTCAGAAGTGCCGTTTCTGTGCCATGGCCTGGTCGGAAACCTGATTGTAGCGGGTCCAAGAGCTTGTGTGTGTCCAGGTGAAGTTGAAGCTGTTGTACTACTGCTTTCTCCATAATCTTGGAAATGGTGTTCAGGCTTGTTACCGGTCTGCGATTGTTCGGATCTTTGGGGTCGAGGTTGGGTTTCTTTAGCAGTGGTTTGACGATGCCTTGCTTGAGGGAATTAGGAACCAATCCTTCTTTGAACGACTGATTTACTAGGTGTGTAATAGTGGGGGCCAGAATGTCGGAGCATTCTTTCAAGAGTTTTGTGGGGATGATGTCGTTTGGCGATGTACTGTCTCGGAGGCTCTTGATGAAATTTTTGGTTTCATCCGTGGTGATCGGGGTAAGCGGAAAATGTGGTGCTTGTGCGTTGTGCATGTAGAATTCCTTACCTGGGTTTGGTTGAGTAGAATTGGTTGTTGTCTTTTTTTTGTTGAATTATTTTCTGAATGTTGTCTATTTTGTTGATGAAAAAATAACTCGTTGCAGTATTCTTGAGTTTCGTTTCCTAGCGGCTCAAGGCAGGTGGGGTTCATAGTCTGGGTTTTGAAAAGTTCCCGTGGCCGGTTTAAGGCTTTTGAGAGGGTGTTTGAGACATGTTCTTTTTTTGCTGTGAAAATTGCTTTATGATATTTCTTGGTGAGTATTTTGTAGTTTGTGTGATTTTCCTTTGTAGTGTTTCTTCTCCAGGCTCTTTCTGCTCTTCTGTGTTCCCGTTTCAGTAGAGTAAGAGCGCCATTAAACCATCCAGAATTTTTCTTGCGGATGGGTGCTCGATGTTTCGGGGCGACTCATCTGACCGAAGCAAAAGCAGTGCACTACATTATAGGTTGTTCCTAATGTCTGATGGCGAACCTGATACGTTTTCAGAGAAAAATTCACAATTCAGAGAATGCCATGCATTCATCACAAATCCATAGTAGAGGTTAACCCAAAGCTCATCCCTATCTATTGTGTAAAAATGGTAATTTACACATGCTTTACCTTTGGAGCTGCACCAGCACTAAACTCCTGCTTGTGGTCTACATAAGTGGGCTGCAGCATTGCAGGTACATCCACATGCATAGTGGTTGAGGTTCTGTTTGAAAGCTAAGAGTCCCATCAACCATTGTACTCGATATAAGAGGCTAGGACTTGCCTAAACTGCGGATCTTTCCACCATCAGTCAGAAGAGTAGAAGCTTGGAGCCTCTGCTTGACTTGATGGAGCAAAATTCTACTCAATAATGTGGAAAGAGATAGAGTTGTACAGAGCAGTGATGATGGTCATGGTACATTGGTACTCAGCTTTGTTGTCTCAATGAATGGGTGCTTTTCAAAGGGTGACAACTAGGGATGAGCCGAACACCCCCGGGTTCGGTTCACACCAGAACCTGCGAACGGACCGAAAGTTTGCACGAACGTTAGAAACCTATTAGTTACAATGGATGCGAACGTTCGAAATCTAAAGTGCCAATTATAACGGCAATATGCATGTTATTGTCATAAAAAAGGTTTGGGGACCCGGGTCCTGCCCCAGGGGACATGTATTAATGCAAAAAGAAGTTTTAAAAACAGAAGTTTTTTTCTGGAGCAGTAATTTTAATGATGCATAAAGTGAAAAAAAATGAAATATTCTTTTAAATATGGTACCTGGGGGGTGTCTAAATATGCCTGTGTGTTTCCCATGTTTAGAACTGTCCCTACACAAAATGACATTTGTAAAGGAAAAAAAGAAGCCATTTAAAACTGCTTGCGGCTTTAATGTCATGTTTTGTCGTGGCAATATGGATGAAAATCTTTGATAAAAATGGCATGGCTACCCCATCACCCCCCCCCCCCCCCACCCCCACCCCAGCCCATTACCAGTCCCTTTGGGTCTTGTATGGATATTAAGGGGAACCCCGCACCCAAAATAAAACCCTATACCTACAACCCTATATACTCTGAACAGCAGTATACAGGTGGTGCAAACAAGACAGGGACTGTAGGTTTGTTCTTAAGTAGAATCTGTTAGTAATTTTGAACAGGTAACTTTTTAAGTGTAGCTCCATCCAAAAAAAAACAATTTTTACGCTTTTTGGAGAACATAGGGAAGGGTTATCACCCCTGTAACATTTGTTTTGCTGTCTGTGCACCTGTTCAAAACATTTCACCTCACCTTCCGTCCCAATGACAAATGTTTTTGGAAAAGTGTGTTTTTTATTGAAACAAGGATCGGTGATAAAGCATCAGTAGAGATGAGATACATTTTTCCCAAATTAAATCTAACAGGATAGAGTCCTTTTGTAAGTTGGATGTTTGAAAGTAGGGGCCTGCCGTATATACTCTGCAGAAATTTACCCCATTAGATGTTGGTGTTGCCACAACACTGTAAACCCTCACAGCTACTCTTGGTGGGCGCTGGAACGCCCTGCTGTGAACTATTATATCAGGAATTGTAATTACATGCCATTGTTGAACAGGGGCAGAAAAATTGGGCCTTTGGTGGTGATGGTGGACGGTGTTGCCACAACACTGTAAGCCCTCACAATTACTCTTGGTGGGCACAGGAATGGGCCCTGCTGTGAATTATTAGATCAAGATTTGTAATTGCATGCCCCTGTTGAACAGGGGCAGGAAAATTGGGCCTTTGGTGGTGGTGGTGGTGGTGGTGGTGGACGGTGTTGCCACAACACTGTAAGCCCTCACAGTAACTAACTCCTGCAGATGGCTGGATTAGATAAAACCAGGGCAGAAGGGCAGATACAGGTGCAGTTTGTATACTGTGCTGTGCTGCACTCACACAACACAATTACTAACTCCTGCAGATGGCTGGATTAGATGACAACAGGGCAGAAGGGCAGATGCAGTTTCAGGTTGTATACTGCGCTGTGCTGCACTCACACAGCACACACACTAACCCCTGCAGATGGCTGGATTGGTAGAGAACAGCACTTTCCCCACACGCAAATGCCTGAGAAGAACACACTATCCCTGCCTAATTTTATTTGTTTCCTTTTTTTAATGCACAATAAAAAAAATTGTGGAGAATAATACTTGGCTATGTGTTTTACTTCAAATGACAGTTTGGGAGTAGGCAGGTACATTTAAAAAAATGCAATGGAAAATCAACAAGGGACACCAACATAGTTGTATCTTTGATCTTAAAAACTACGGGATAATGGTGTTGTGATAACTTGCCCAAAAAAAAAAAAAAAAGCATAATATTCTTGATATCACTAGAAAAAAAAAGCCTTTGAAAATTTGTTTGCAATATCGCCATCAGTATCACCAGCAAAGCAGCTTCATTATTATCCCATTAACCACTTCAGCCCCGGACCAATTGGCAGCCAAAGGACCAGGCCCCTTTTTGCGATTCGGCACTGCGTCGCTTTAACTGACAATTGCGCGGTCGTGCGACGTGGCTCCCAAACAAAATTGGCGTCCTTTTTTTCCCACAAATAGAGCTTTCTTTTGGTGGTATTTGATCGCCCCTGCAGTTTTTATTTTTTGTGCTATAAACAAAAATAGAGCGACAATTTTGAAAAAAATGCAATATTTTTTGCTTTTTGCTATAATAAATATCCCCAAAAAATATATAAAATTTTTTTTTTTCCCTCAGTTTAGGCCGATACATATTCTTCTAAATATTTTTGGTAAAAAAAATCGCAATTAGCGATTATTGATTGGTTTGCGCAAAAGTTATAGCGTTTACAAAATAGAGGATAGTTTTATAGCATTTTTATTAATATTTTTTTTTTTACTAGTAATGGCGGAGATCAGCGATTTTTATTGTGACTGCTACATTATGGTGGACACATCGGACATTTTTGACACCATTGTCATTTATACAGCAATCAATGCTATTTAAATGCATTGATTCCTGTATAAATGACACTGGCAGTGAAAGAGTTAACCACTAGGGGGAGGGGAGGGGTTATGGGCTATGACGTGTGTGTTTTTTTTTAAATTAGGGGGCGGGGCTGACGTCTGACGTCATTGATCGGCTTTCCCGATGACAGGGAACAGCAGATCAGTGACAGGCAGAGTAGGAAGCGCTGGGAGAGGTTTGTTTACACAGACCTCTCCCCGTTCTTCAGCTCTGTGACCCGATCGCGGGACACCAGCGGAGATCGGGTCCACTGGTCCCGTGGCCGCGGTCACGGAGCTCCCGACCGGGTCGCGAGCACGCCGCCGGTGGCTCTTAAAGGGCCACGTACCTGTACGTGGTTTTGCCTAGCCGTGCCATTCTGCCGACGTACATCGGCGTTAGGCGGTCGGGAAGCGGTTAAAGAAGAAGAGAATTGTGCGCTGCATTTCGAGATTTCATAATTTGCCACTTAGCGAATGTTAATTCTCCATTACGAACGCTAGTTTACAAGACCGACCGCTTCTGGCTCGTCTTTGCTTCTGAGCATGCCTGTTTGTACTTTGGACTTTTGTCCGACGTACTTGTGTACACACGCTCGGAACATTTGTCTGCCGAAAATTTTAAAACATGCCATCCAACATTTGTCTGCGGAAAATCCGACAACAATTGTCCGATGGAGCGTACAAATGGTCGGATTTTCCGCCAACAGCCTGTCATCACACAATTCCCGTCGGAAAATCCGATCGTGTGATCGGCTTTAGACTGGGATGTCATTAGTTCATGTGAGTTTAAAGGCAGGTGTCCCAATGCTTTTAGTAATATAGTGTATATGATGTAGAAGGTCTAACTAACCCCTAACTGTTACTCCCTGTGAAATACAGTTGTTGGTAATCAACAAAATCTATTGTGTCTTACAGAGCCACAACACTAATAAAATGTAACCATATATAAACAAATAAACAAAAACAGTTGTTTATTTGTTTATATATGGTTACATTTTATTAGGGCTGTATTTATTGATAGGGTTATAGTTCCTTGTTTATGTATTGTGGACTGTCTATGTACAGCCAAGCAGATTTTTCTTCACATCATGACCTCTGCTATGAACAGGACCAACACCCATTATGCAGCCTTAATAGTACACACGACCAGACTTTTTGACAGCAAAGTTCAGACAGAACGAATCCGTCAGACAATTCGATGGTGTGTGGGCTCCATCGGACTTTTGCTGTTGAAAATTCTGACGGACTTTAGAAACATGTTTCAAAAATTTCCGCCGGTACTCAGGACCCAGTTCCTATTGAAAAATCTGCTCGTCTGTATGCTAGTCCGACGGACAAACAACAACGCTAGGGCATCTATTGGCTACTGGCTATGAACTTCCTTATTCTAGTCCAGTCGTACGTCATCATGTTCGAATCCATCAGAATTTATTGTGATTGTGTGTGGCCAAGTCCGTTCATTCGAAAAGTCAGTCGGAACTCCATCAAAAGTCAGTCGGAAAGACCATCGGACCTAGTCTGTCGAAAAGTCCGCTCGTGTGTATGCGGCATTAGTGTGCAGTGGAGGTGGGATAGGTGAAGACTCACCTTGAGTGATGTTTCACTCTTCTTTACATCCAATCCCAGACAGCTGTCACCTGAACAAGTGTCCCTATTGAAAGATTTACCCTCTATTCCCATTTTTGGATTTACCCCTCACTCTCATTCCCAATAATATTAGTGATCAGGACAATTAGAGGTGGAAGTTTTCCTATTAGGGACACAGACAGCAATAAAAACCTGACACCGCTTCTAGCCCCGAACCACTACATTTAAATCAAACACATTTGCCTTTAGATATATTTTAATGTACAGAGAGCAAAATCAGGTCTTAGCATTTGTCTGAGGTTCTCTAAGATTTGTTGTTTCTGCTCATGGATGAAAGTGTCCTTCTTAGACACATCTTGCAGCTTGTGAGATGCTAGTTGAGATAATAGTCTTTTGTCATCAGAGAGTCCCAAACTCCCACTCTGAGTCTAGATTCAACCAAGGACAGATTTGTACAGGTCACAGGGGTCA
Source organism: Lithobates sylvaticus (assembly GCA_028564925.1). NCBI lineage: Eukaryota > Metazoa > Chordata > Amphibia > Anura > Ranidae > Lithobates > Lithobates sylvaticus. The sequence goes on from CM053026.1 coordinate 84,232,605, forward strand.
CATGACCAGCTGATAATTTCCAGATGGCTGGAGATTTTCTGATAAGGACGATTCCTGAGAACTTTTGCAGTGAACTAATTTTCAGAACATTGTGGTTGCCCTGGGAAAAAAAAAAATTGTCATGAAAATGTATGTTGAGTGTAGAAGATTAGATTTCTCTATATAAGAAAAGATAATGGGAGTAAATTGCTTACAGGTGAACTTAAAGCACAATACAAAGTTAAAGTGTATGTATAGTCCAACTTTCTCTTTTAGATTTGGGTAGTAGGGATGGGTTAAAACCCTTTCAGTTTATTTTTTGTTATCTGTATCTTGTGGAGAGATTTCCCTTCACTTTCTGTCCCAGAGACACAACAAGTGACCCCCACCACGTGCAAAAATAGGTGGTTGAGCCATGGTTTTACCACTCCTTGACTTCCCCAGCCAAGCTGCAAAGGCAGCTGAACGGAGTTGTACACACGCCACAAAAATGATATCCCCATTCCGTGAATTGGGCCATGCTGCAATTTTTTTGAGCCATGATTTTATGCTCTTGATATAAGTGCAATTTTTATCATGTGTTGCATGTTGCATGATATTACACTTTGGTAAATTTTCTTTCATTGGGTATAATTGCCTTGTCTATGGCAACTGGATAAGTCGCCCTAGCCCTGATCGGTGAGTGTCCTATCTAATACACACCAAGGAACCATTGTGTGTCGGCATTTCACATCCCCTGGATAAAGGCCCTGGCTGGGTTGAAAGCCGCAAGCACGATTAAGCTTGCCCTCTGGTAGGCACACATTTCATGTGGTGGCAGTTCACAAGTCTGTAGCGGTGTTTGGGTGCTGTCTCAACCAGTTTAAAAATACAGGATATGCACATTCACTTGCGGTTGATAGACTTTGTATAACCTTTAATTGGAGATACCGAATTTGTGGTTCATTCACTTATATTGTCAATTACTTTATGTATGTCATTTATCAGCGCGGCTTCATTTTCCTTTTGCATTATTATAATACAAGTTCTTTCATTGAATTGGGACTGAGTGTATTTTTCCACCGCACAACGCTGCACCCCACCTACATGCCGGATTTTATCCATGTCGGCTCAGTTTCGTCAGAGGAATTCCTTGGATGACATTGATGTCATGGAGCTATATGATTTTTTTTCGCTTTCAGTCTGTGAGATACAGCAGTGCCCTCATTTGATGGAAGGTATTTACATGTCTTCACTTTTAACACAAAGCCCAAAAACAAGGAGCTTAATTAATGGGTAAGTGGGCAGAATCACGTAAAATCATTTTATTTTGCACCTTTTAGGGCTCGTTCACACCAGATGCAGTGGGATATATTTTTGAATGCATTTCCACTGCATACAGATATCCAAAATCTATGTTAGCTAAAAAGCATAGTGCATTGTGTTGCATCTTTCATCTTGAAAAATACCTTCAGTTATAAATGTCAATGCTGTATCTCTCAGTACTTTTAGAGGTGGGGTTTTTGTTTCTTTTATTACTGCTCCATCACAACCTCAATTGTTGTACTGTTGTCCTGGCTCACAAGCCCTACACCACAGAGCAGCCATTCTCAACCAGGGTTCTGTGGAATTCTGTGGTTCCTCCAGAGGTTTCTAGGAGTTCCTTGAATTCTTCCCATTTGATGGTGGCTGCATAGTTCCAAGTCCAACACCACTTGGCAGAGCCAGCTGCATGACACAGATGAGGGCTCAGAAGCATAAAACAACTGTATGCAAGTTGGTAATACTGGCTCTGCTACACACTAGCAGTCCACTTACACATTAGAAGAGACTGAGATCCTTGTAGAGGACTACAGGCTGCTGTTAACTGACTCTCCTACTCCTGCACAACCAGGAAATGCGCATTCTCTGCTTACAGACTTAGGTGTCCTTTTATGAAACTGAGATCAGCTGCGATCCCAAGTCTCACAGCTGATCTCAGGTCTTTACCAGTGTATGAAACTGAGGTAATCAGAGGGGAACATGTTCTCCACTGATTATCTCAGCACAGTGAGAATCTGTAACTGACTGTCACAGAAACGGCCAGTGTATGAAGGTGCGATCCCAGCACCTCACTGGCGATCTGTGACAGGATTCTCACTTTCTGATTCACCATCTCAGAGGTGGAGAATCAGAGAGAGAAGCGGGAAGCTGCCTCCGTATTCTGGAGAAAGCAGAAAGTCTTTTGACTTCCTTCTTTCACTCAGGAGCAGCCATACAGTGAGAGAACATCTTCCCCACCATTACACACCCCAAAACGAGCAGGTTAGCAATCTAAAGTGTATATATATGTATGTATATAGATATATATATATATATATATATATATATATATATATATATATATATATATATATATATATATATATATATATATATATAGATATATATAGATATAGATATTTCTATATCTATATATATCTATATCTATCTATCTATCTATCTATCTATCTATATATATATATATATATATATATATATATAAATATAAATAGATAGATAGATATACACATACACATTTGAAATAAACACACACACACACACACACACATATATATATATGCTATATGCTATGATATATATATATATATATATATAGATAGATATAAATATATATAAATGTATATATATATATATATATATGTATATATATTATTCTACCTGCATTTAAATGCTATTATTAATGTCATTTTTATATCATTTTTAATTTATTAGTAAATAAAATTTTGTAAACCCTGAAATATGGTTTTACCCATGGCATGTTCCATTAGGCTACTTTCACACTGAGGCGCTGGGCGTGCTGGCGGTAAAGCGGCGCTATATTTAGCGGCACTTTACTGTCGTTATAGCGGCGCTTTTCGAACGCTAGCGGGGCAGTTTTACCCCGCTAATGACTGAAATAGGGTTAAAAGCAGCGGCGCTTTGCAGGGGGGTTTGGAGCGCTGCCCCATTGTTTTCAATGGGAAGAGGCGCTTTAGGAGCGGTAAATACACAGCTCCTACAGCGCTCCAAAGATGCGGCTTGCACATTTTTGGACATTTTTCAGCATCCTGCAAGCGCTCCAGTGTGAAAGCCCGCGGCTGTTTGAAGGCGCTTTGCAGGCGCTATTTTTAGAACTTTAGGCCCCTTTCACACTGGGGCGGTTTTCAGGCGGTACAGCGCTAAAAATAGCGCCTGAAAAAATCCGGCCCCTTTCACTCTGCTTTCACACTGGAGTGGTGCGCTAGCAGGACGGTCAAAAAAGTCCTGCTAGCAGCATCTTTGGAGCGGTGAAGGAGCAGTGTATTCATAATTCAAATTGAAATCAATGGGACAGCGCTGCAATACCGCCGGCAAAGCGCCGCTGCTGCAGCGCTTTGCGGGCGGTTTTACCCCCTTTTTCTGCCGTTAGCGGGGGTTAAAACTGCACTGCTAGCGGCCGAAAACCGCCGCTAAAACGACAGTAAAGCAGCGCTAAATAAAGCGCTGCTTTACCGCCAACGCCGACGCCACTCCCGCTCCAGTGTGAAAGGGGTCTTATACAGGGATTTATCAATTATGAAATATATTTTATTTTAATTTAATTTATTAATAAATATTTATACTTGTATACTTTATTAAAATTATTTTTTAATGATTATAAATGTATTTTACATTTATATGAATGGTGTATAGCTGCATTACATATGTGGATTACATTAATTTACTATACACCATTCACATTTAAAATAGGCACATGTGTGACATTTAAATATTGATAAAAAACAATGTTTTATAATAATTAGGTTAATGTATATTGTGTAGGGGGAATTTAACTTTATTATTTTATTAATATGTAGGGGAATAATGTGTTAATTAGTGTTTAACTTTTGTATTTTAAATCGCCTCAGACTGTAATCCCGCTACATCTCGCAAGATTACAGTGTGAGGAGAAGTTGTGAGGCGTTCCCGGCGTTTGTAGATCGCTTCTCAACTCAGCATGAGAAGCGATCTACAGACCATCATAAACAGGCACTCAGGGGAGAGCGATCTCCTCTGAGAATGCCTGAGAACTAAATAGCGGTATTTTACCGCACTTTAATAAAAGGACACCTAAGTCCCTTGGCTTTGTTTTTATGTTTTATTAGGGGTAGCATCTTTGATGGGGTGAAGGGATAAATGTGATGCCCAACTTGAACAAAAACCAGGGACAACTTCCTCCCTATGTACAAGGTCTTGAACTGCCCTCCTTTCCGGACACTGACAGTCTCTGAAGAAAAATCTCAGTCCCTTGGAAAGTAGCAAAAAGTGTTGTAGGCTGCATTCCAGAGTATCTCCAACTCCACTGTTCCCAGCTCTACTGACTGCAGGAACTACCAGCCCACTTGGCTTCTATCAAAGATCTCTCAGGGCAAAGGAAAGGAAATATTTAAGCACAACCCTGTTTTCCAGAAAGGCTTACTACATGTGGCAGTCTCTCCCCTTGTAAGTCCCTGCATGTGCCAATGTACTTTCACTGTCCTCATTATTCCTGCTGCTTCTTAAGCCCCATACACACGGTCGGAAAATCTGACCACCAAATCCATCGGATTTGGTCCGACGGATTTAGTCCGACACTGGTGTTGCATACACACGGTCGGACAAAGTTGTCGGAAAATCCGATCATTCTGAACGTGGTGAAGTTTGTTGCCTACGACGGGACTACGAAGAGGCTAGTAGCCAATAGCTTTGGTCTTGTAATGTGATCTGAGCATGCGTGGCACTTTGTCCGTCGGAATTCGCTACACACGATCGGAATTGGTGTGATCGGACTTTGTTGTCGGAAAATTTTTAGAGCAGGAGATACAACTTTGTCCGTCGGACAATCCGATGGAAAATGTCCGATGGTGCCTACACACGGTCTGAATTTCCGACAACATTGTCCGATAGGACAGAATCCATTGGAAAATCCGACCGCGAGTATGGGGCTTAAGGTAAGATTTCTTTCAAACTGCACTGCTGTCAGGATCCTCCCAAGCAAGCCCAAGCTCGAGTCCAGTCTGAGGCAGAGTCCCCCCAGGCCAGGGGTTCCCCTCTAGGGCCACAGACAGTCTCCTTAGCACTCAATCTTCCACCCAACTCCTCTGCTGGTATGGCTCATCCATATTTAAGGGCTGGCTCAGCCACCCTGACAGGCCCACTGCCTGAGGATTGTCCAAGTTCCCCTAAGTATGCAGATCAACCCTCCTGGCCTCCACCCACTAACTTCTAGTTTCTCTAAACTTCCAGAATCAGGGGGGGGGGGGGTGGGCACCAGTGTCATCCAGCCTGATCTGCAATAAACTCTTGACCTAGATTCAAGACTCATTTTACCATGAGCCAATACATTTGCCTGAAATATTCTAGTATCACACTAGAGGGTGCTACACTTGTTTTTGGGTTTTGTGCTGGAAGTGAGGCTGTACAAATACTTTCAGTTATAAGAAGGCAATTTTGTATCTGACAGCTCTATTTCAAGAGAGACCAATCATCCTTGCTCCCATGCATACTGGCAATTCTTCTTGATTGATTACCCAGGGA